>JAREIS010000102.1:0-600000 GCA_030060385.1 Muscicapa striata striata
CTTTTCCTACCTTATTTAAAGCTGGGTCTTAGAATCACCTCCTTCACAATGATACTGATTGTAAGTGGGTGGGACAAGTTCAATTTTTTTTTGCTTTGAAGATACTTAGAAAGCAGAGAATGGAAAATTCAGATAAGTACCCTAGACACCAGCCCAGACCATAATCATCACCTATTTTCTTACTCAGTGAATGTTCATGAGTTATACACCAGCATTCAAGAGAGATTCCCTTTGTATCTCTGCAGCCACAGTGAATTTTCTTTACCACAAATTCCAATGCCTTCAAGGGGCCAAGAGCTTTACATCTCTCAGAACACAGGGAGCAGGGCTGGGCTGGTGGTGGAGCAGGGACATGAAGCAGTGCACACCACCACAGCTTCTGTGTTTTACCTGTCCCACCCCATGATATACAGGTTGCTCAGCAGCCTTGAATCCAGCAGAGCTACTTTCTCAGGCAACATTAATTGCAGAAGTTTCACTTGATCTGCCTGTGTGGTGTGGTTTGGACAGCCTGGCAGTTAGGACATTTTTTCTGAGAGGAAAACCTGGGGATTATGGAGCAGTTGGAGTCTCTTACCTAAAGAGTCAAAGTTCACACCAACAGGGGATACTGCCCTCCTTAATTTTGTGAATATTGCTCTAGTCATCATGAATGAGTTTATTTTTACATTGCTTTCATGAGTTTATTTTTACATTGCTTTAGAGATGTCCCAGATCAATATGAAATACTTATTCAACCTGTGAAAAAACCTTCCTTATCTGACAAACGGTCTGAAAAACTCTGGTTTCATGGACATCCAAAAATATTTTCCCCTTTTTCTTTAAAACACTGCACAGTTTTCCTCCAAATAGGACCAGTCATTCATGCAGGTCTAGTTAAAATAAGAAGTATTGCTAGATCTTTGCTGAGAACATTAGTCTGGTTGCTCAGCATTTCTATTTCCAAAAGCTGTTGCCCAGAGTAAAACTGTTGCCCAGTTATATTGGGTCTGGCTGAGATGGAGCCCATTTTCCCCACAGCAGCCCTCATAGTGCTGTGCTTTGTATCAGTAGTTAGGAGGTGTTGATGAACACTCGTGTTTTGGCAACTGCAGAGTGGTGCTCACACAGAATCCTCGCTGTCTCTCCAACAATCTGCCTCCTAGAGTGGGCTGGGAAGTTGGGAAGGTCAGCCAGGACAGCTGACCTCAACTGACCAAAGGGATATTGTACACCATATGGCATCTGCTCAGCAATAAAAGCCAAGAGAAAGGAGAGGCAGTTGTCATCGCGATGTTTGTCTTCCAGAGGAGCTGCTGGGCACTCTGAAGCCCTGCTTCCTGGGAAGTGTCTGAACACTGATGAGAAGGAGAGAATTAATCTTGTTTGCTTTTGTGCATGGCCTTTGTTTTTGCTTTATTAAACTGCCCTTATCATGACCCATGAGTTTTTTCCATCTAATTTTCTCCCTCCCAGTGCTGCTGAGGAGGGAAGTGATAGAGCCACTGGTGAGCAACTGGCATCTATTGAATGCCATCCCAGCAGTCCTTTTTAACAACCAACATGGGCACCCTCTTTGCAGTAAACACTGTGCCTTCACTACACCTAAGGGCCAAATTCTGATTAAGCTCCCATTTCAGCAGGATCAGAACTGGTCCAAACCACTTGATTTTCTCTCTCTCAGACTCCCATAGTGCCTGGTTTGGAGATGGAGGCAGGGATGGAGCAGCATCTAGGCCCTCATACCCAAAGCATGCTAGGCCTCTTTACACCCAAAGGGAGAATCCAGCAAACTGAGATAAGTGTGCCAGGTGGGGCCACAGCAGGAAGCACCCTGCAGACCTGCCTGTATTTTTCCTTACACCAGAAAACATCTTTTTCATTTGTCACCAAGCTGAATAGAATTTAGTCCACTGATGCTCTAAACTTTCCCACAAAGTTTGGAAGTGATGCAACACAGAATTTGCAATATCCTACATCCCAGAGGACTGGATCTGAGTTTAGGTGTGGGTGCCTTTGTAGCACGATTCTCAAGGACAAACATCATATTGAGGCTGCTGCTGCAAATGTTTCTGAGTAGGAGCAGAATGTAACTCTGGAGCATCTGAAAAAACCCACTATTTTTCTATATAAAAAATACAAGAAAATATGTGTGCACAATTGTTTCATTCTCCAGAGTGTTATGCACATAATCAAAGGAAGATCACTATGGACTTTGTGACACTGAGGAATAGAGTGCTCTTCCTTTAGGAATGAAGCACATACAGCAAAGCAAGTACCATTTCCATGGGTAAAGACCACTTTTAAGGAGAAAATAAATAGATTGCATCTTCTCTGTAGCAAAACAAGGACACACAGATCAGCCTATTCTCACAGCAAGTGTTCAACATTATACTTAAGAGCAGTATTAGACAAAAAGCACCTAATTTAACTTGAGCTGATTTAAAATGCATCTTGGTGAGTCTCAGCTATTGTCTAATGCTTTTGTTTGAGATGTTCTACATTAGTCAGCCACTTTTGATTCATGTGCTAACAATCCCCCTTAAGGCAGGTAATTCACAGACAATGTTCACGATGTGCAAAGTAGCACTCCAGTTCCCACAGACAAAAGTCAGTAAACTTTAAATCCCAGAGCCCCTAAACTTATTTTGCATAAATTGCCCTCACAGGAGGGGAGCGGAGATCTGTTTATATGCATCTCCTAGAATTCAAATCAATTTTTCAGAACAGTGGGAATGCTGATTAGAAACAAATCACAGCAGAATGCAAAGGCTGCAATCAATTTTGAGTACAAACAAAACAAAATGTGAATGTCTTCACTTTAACCTCTACATCTTACTTCAGTGTCCTTTCCATTAAAGGTTTCTTAGCACAATTAACAGAATGGGGATATAATTTTGCTAAATAATAACCTCCTACAGATGGCATTTTTTTTTTCCCTTGGTACTGAAGTTAAACATGACAGCATTTACTCTCGTAATGGAATAGGTCTTAAGCCTAGTAGCTGTTGATTTTGCCAAGACAACAAATGGGACCTTTATGCTAATGAAAGGTAAGATATAAATCTTTCCGATGCCACCAGTTCCTGTCCTCAGAAGATCTTAAAATAGTGAGCTGTTTCAAATCATGTAATGCCAAGTATAAGGAAGAGTTTGGATTAGTTTTTTTGAACTGCAGTACTTAGACAATCACATTCCTTTTCCCCAGAAATCCATACATCTGTATTCATAGCAGACAAAAAAAACAAAAACTTGTCATCACCTCAGGTAAAAAAAAGGAGAACTGTGAAACCATGGTACCAGTAAAACCTGTAAATATGTTAAAACAGGACAAAATGTAAACTTCTGTATTGGTAAACCACGTAGCTGTGGCAACTTATATAATTAACAAATTATAAGGCCATCAAGGTTGCATAACTACTTGCATAAACCATCAACATTCACAAAGTGGAATCCAGACACAGCTCCAATATGTGTTTAAACTGCTGTGTCTATCTTAGCAAGCCATCCTGGACGAAGTCCTAATGCTACTGAAATCAATGCAAAAAGAAAAAAAAAAAATATTATTTCAGGGTTTCCAGGATTCCAACAGATTTCAAACCAGATTAAACCAGATCTCCCCTGCCCAAATGGTAGGATGAGCTGTTAAGTCATCATTTTCTTAGCGGTAGTTCGAATTTACCAATTGCCCCCTCCAACCAGTGAAGCTTGCTATCCCCTCTTGGTAGGTTTTATTACTAACGATGATTAGTAATTTATTCTATCACAAGAATATGTTTTCTAGAAACTCTTCATTCCACACTTAAAGCAAAACCATGAACATTGAAATATGGCATCCAAACTATCTGGAGATGGCAGTTCGGAGAGTTTCAGCCTGTTGAATCTGAAACCAAAATAGTCAATGATTTCTGACATCTGCAGATGCTCCCATAGCTGCATACAATGAAGACCTGCATTGGCTCCTGGCTCTGTGGCAAAAACCCAAAAATCCCAGAGGTCTCCAGCCCCACAGTCATTCAAATGGAATCTGGTCACTGGGCTGAGAAACCCGAGCTCCTGGCAATCCACAGGTAAAGGAAGTTAATTGAAAGATAAGTCTTTCTCTCCTGATAAATCAGTGGGTTTCAAAGCTGCTGAATAACCTTGTTTTGTTGGGAAAAGCTTCCAACCAGCTCTAATCAAACAGTTCCAGATTAAGTTAAGAAAAGCAATTTAAAGAAGGTGCAGGGAGAGCTCTGGGGGATTTGTGTAAGTGCTGAGGGACACCGAAAAAAACCCAAAAAACAAAAAAACCAAAAAATTGTGTGCTACAACCCCAATTTCTTTGTTGGGACAGGGTAGTACTCAAGTATGAAAGAAAAATAATTAGCGTGGATTTTCCCATTTTTCCCTTGCATCGCATCCTGCAGATTGGAACAGTGCAGGCTGATCATCTGTTTATCAGTTGTTTAGGTGACTACTACTAGAGAACAAAAGAGATCATATGTGTGGAAAATAAACCAGGCAGAGATTAAACAACACATTTTCCTTCTCTCTTTGTAGTAAATGTCCATTAAAAATGGGAAAAAAAAATCCACCTAAGGCTATTTCTCTAACTTAAGCTCCAGAGATATCTTTGAAAGAACTTGGTTGCATTTTTTTTCTCTTTCTGTATTGAAGAAAGTAATAAAAGATCAGCATCTGGGGCAAGTATGAGTTTGATACAGTGTTTTACTAACGACAAACTCCAATTCCATCTTCAGGTATTCCTACCAGTCCAAAGCCCAGTTGCTGCATGGATCAATCTGAAGCCGGATTAGGGATTTAAGGCAAGATTGAAGGTGTTGCACACAAACTGATGGATGAAGTAAAGTGCTTTCAGATGTGCTGAGATGGTGAAACAGGCTGCCCAGAAAAGATGTAGCTGTCCCATTCCTGGAAGCGTTCGAGGCCAGGGTGGATGGAGCTCTGAGACACCTGGTCTAGTGGAAGGGCTCCCTGCCCATGGCCAGGGGATGATCTCTAAGGCCCTTTCCAACCTCGGCATTCTGTGATTCCGTGAAACCCTGCAGGTGACCGTGTTGGGATGGCTATGGGAAAGAGGCTGGCTCGGGGCTGGGGTGCCCCAAAGCCGGCGGGATGCCGGGGAGCAGGGCTGAGGCCAGGCTGCGGCAGCTCGGGGTGCCGTGAGGGCAGCGAGGGGCGTGGCGTGTGCCCGCACCCCGCACCACTCTGCCCGACAGCCCGGAACCGCGGCTGAGAGCGGGGAGGAGACCCCCGCCCCCCTTCATGCGGCATTTCCTACAACCTTTGGAAAATCTCAGTGAGAAGCCTGACCCTCCCCGATCCCGCCTCTCATGGCAGCACGGCCGCTCCGCCGCGCCAAATCCAGCGGCGGCCTCGCCCTGCCCAGCTCGGCATTCGCCGCTCCTCCCGCTCCGCGGCGGACACTCCGGAGGTGTTTTTCCCTCACGCTGGCTCCAGAGTTCCCCGTTCCCAGCGGGCGCAGACACAGTCCGACCCTTCCCGGCCCTGTTCCCGGCCCTTCCCGGCCTGTGCGGGCCGTCCCGGCACGTGGCGGTCCCGGCGCTCCCTCGGCCGCCGGGCGGAGCCGGGCACGGGCAGGACGGAGCTTCAGCCCTGTGGGACTGCCCAGGAACGCTGCTCCGGGCCGGGGTCTGTCCTCTCACCGCCCTCCCCGTGCATGGTATCCCAGCTTCAGCCCTGTGGGACTGCCCAGGAACGCTGCTCCGGGCCGGGGTCTGTCCTCTCACCGCCCTCCCCGTGCATGGTATCCCAGCTTCAGCCCTGTGGGACTGCCCAGGAACGCTGCTCCGGGCCGGGGTCTGTCCTCTCACCGCCCTCCCCGTGCCTCGTGTCTGCCGCGCCTGTGGGGAACGAAGCCTTTTGTGCGCCGGGCATCTCAGTGGTGTCAGCACAGCCAGCACACCTGAATGTGCTCCTTGTTCCTTCCTGGCACTCCCTCCTACCAGACAGATTCCTGCAGTCAAAACATTTCGGTGCAAAGCAGCTCAGCAGCCTGAGTTGCAGGTGTGGGAATCACCGGCCCCAGTGTTTGGAAGGGTGCTGCGGTTTCTCACCATGAAGTTCCTGTAGAGCTAACACAGCCCTGTGGGGGAAGGGGTTGGGAGATCCCACTGAGTGAGCCACTGATGGTTTGGTGTTTTTTAGACACAGCACTAACAAGAAGCAGGGGACAAAGTTGCTTTAGCTTCGGTCTGTCATCAGGCCTTCAGTAAGAGCTGATGTTATTCCTAGGTCCCAGCTCCTTTCTTTCCCTGGTCCCACTGGTGACTGACTCCTTCAGGCCACCTGGCACTGCTGCAAAACTGGACACAAGCATCCTCTCCCAAAAACTGTGTATTGTTTACTTCAGCAGTGCTGTCGTAGGGAACCCTGCTGCCCTGCTGCAGAAACACACAGCAGTGTTCAAAGCTCTGTGTTATTACAGGTGGGGAATGTATAGTACATTTCCTCATATTTAGGAGCTTGTAAGGGCTCATCTGAAACCCTCTGAGATTCTCCCCTTTCCTTTGATCAATTGGTTGTCCTAAATCTAAACTGCAAGTGCTTGGGGAAAGGATATCCAAATGGCCCTTTCTCATGTGTGAGTCATAAAAGAAAGGCTCAGCTAGCAGTAGGGTGAACGTTTTGGGAATTTCTAAAACAAGGGAATTTTCTAAAACACTGGAACTTGTTTGTGACCATGTCCTAACCACTGCCACATTCATGACCTGGAGGTTCATGACCCCAGATAGCACACATATCTGTCTCATGCCCTCTCTCCTGCTTCTTCCACCTCCAGTCCTGCACTGACAGATGTATCCAAGAAGGACAGAAGAGCTTAGAAGAGTGGCTGAAGCTACGGAGCAGCAAATTCTCATTCTGCTCACTCACTGCTGTGTCTGGACTGGCAGAAGAGTGGGGTATCTCTGGCCAGTAAAGGAGCTGATCCCAAAATTACAGGTTCCTGCTCTTCCAGATTAGTCACTCTGCATGCATGAGTGCAAACTAAACAACCAGCAGTGAAAACACATAATTGCACAGATAGATGCAAACAGACATCTCTGGAGAAAGCCTAGGTAGATATGGAAGACCATGGAAATGCAGCTCTTCCATGATTCACATCCCCACTAAGGAAGAAGTTGTTTTCCAAAATAAACCCTGCATGGAGTTGCTGTAGAGTACAAACTTCCACGCAGAAACTTGCTTCTCCTTTGCTGTCTATATTGTGTGTTATGGAAAAAAAAAAAATATTATAGAAGAACATCTGAGATGGTCTCTGAAAGTTGTGTATCCTGATGCAGCCAATGCATTTCCCAGTGAATGCTGGTACATGCAGTTTCTCCTGCTCCACACTTACATGATGCTGGGCATTTGGTCAGTGAACAACTCTGAAGAGTCGTGTTAGAGCGCAACACTTTGGCCTATCTTTGGAGCTGTCTGTACTGTGAAACATGACTTGTTTTAAACACAGAAGTTACACTTCATCATTGTGAGAAACTGTTCTAAAAAAATCTTGAATTTTCAGCTACACCAAACACCAAGAGAAATACTCTTTCAGATATTTTTGCCAATGCAAAGTTTTGAAAATAAAAAAACTGAATCTGTACCTTTGGTTTTGGGGTGTGTGTTTTTCTTTTTGTTCTACAAAAATACAGATCTTTCCATCTGTATGGTATATTCCAGAGCAGTGTATACAACTCATTTCTCTGATGCATGAATATCTCTGAGCTCCTCAGGTGAAAGCTGGGGACAAATGTATAATTAGCTGGATTGTAAGATTAACACCTACCCTTGTGACACGTACACTGAAGTCCTAATTGCAGTTGAAAGGTGAGGTTGAAATGTTTCTATGATATCATAAATCTCCTTAGGCTTCAAGACTTTACTGGGATATACAGCACTGCAGTATCTGGTATAGCACTTAGAGCTGTTACGTCTTTTATGTGAATCACCATATGGGTCCTTGAAAAATTAATTTTAAAATGTTTGATTTTAATTTAGTAGTTCTTTCAAGGTAGTACAGCCCCAGCAATTAACTACTGGGTCCTTTGGGAAACAGGAAAGGAAAAAAAAAAAAAAAAAAAAAAAAAAGAGGAACATTTCTGAAATCACTTTCTTTTGCCCAACTCAGTATCAGCTGGCAGAAGCAATAATGAAGGGGCTGCAGGACTGCTCTCAGCTATTATTGTGCCTGGCTCGCTCTCAGCATGACTCACTGCAGACAATATATAACACCACTCACAAGGGAAATGAACAGTAAATACTTGGCCCTGGATATTTTTTTTTAAATTGCTTCAGTTGTTTTTTTTTTTTTTTCCTCTCTGATTTGTATCCCTTTATCCTCGCCCATGTGCTATATAAGCCTCTCAAATCTAATGTCCATAACACCACCCCCCACTGGTAGCAGCAAGCCCTTCCGCTGCTGTAGGGTTTACTTTGCAGAGGTTTACAAGGGGAGGCATTATTGAGAAACTCTATGTGTTAACCCAATGGCACAGGGTTGCTCCAACACCTTCCCTCTGGTTTTTCTTTTCTTGGGGGAGGGGTGGCTATTCTAGCTAAATGAATCTCTTGCTTTGCTGTAGCAGCCAGGCTCACTTAGGAAGAAAACCTTGGGGCTAAACAGGCTAGGAGTGCAGCCAAGGGGGTCAGGAGACAGCTTTAAGGATTATACTACATAATTAAAGGCTGACTCTGAACATGCTTCCTGGTACCCTGTGTTCAAACATACAGACCTTTTTAGGTAATAATTCTTGGTCCTTATTTGTATCGGAGGGATTTGTAGGTTAAAGTTGCCGTACAGGTAGTGAGTCAGGAATACAAATTATTCATCTAGACTATAAAAAGGCAACACCTTCCTAAACCTGCCCTAGACAGTGAGAACTGAGGGTAAACAGGCATGTGTTTTCTTAGTTTGTTTTTGTGAAATGCCCTCTGGGTGCAGCTGATGTCATTCTATAGCAACTTTCTAGATTGAAAATGAGGATTCTTCTCCTGAAGTGCTCTGTGATCAGAACAGGGCCAGAACTGGATAAAACCTGAGATACAGAAGACCCACATTCTAGCTTATACTGTACTAGCTCCAAGACCTTTTTATCTTCAAATATTTCTAATCAGCTGGAGCCAAGACTATAATCTAGGTCCTCCATTATTCATATTCTGTGCCAGGGCTGCTGCCCCATCAGCCTACACAGTACGAGTGCTTGCTCTCCAGCCATCCCCCATCCCCAATCAAAATGGCTCCTACAGACTCTTGTGTTTGCTAAAACAGCATATTCTGACATTTCAGGCAAATATTCTAATGAAGTCTATGCAAACTGCATTGATTTAGCATCCATTGTCTAAAAATAGGTCCTAGCAAGATGCTGGTACCAAAAAAGGTAGAAGCAGGGAAAAGGAGGAGAAAATACTGAATACACATATTGATAATATATAGTGTGAGCAAGCACTTGCTTATCTAATGCTATGATGCACAAACAGACAGAGTCAAGGCAGCATATGCACACTCATTGAAATACATAATCAAGTATGAACAAGGATAAATCATACTTCCACATGAAGGTTGTGAAAAATGTATTGTATATTTTGCCCAATTTTCTACCAGAATTGTCAGTTTTCTATTTCAAGAGAAGTTGCAATAAACCAGACTTCATCCTCCATACGATGATATATTTAAATCAGACCTGTTTCGTTTCTTTTTGCAGAATACTGGCTTTTCTACTTCTTTGGTTAAATGCCAGTGTGCTGTAAAGAGGTCCCTTGTCACATATACAACAAAACAGAAAGAGACACCAAATCATTAACTTACTATTACAGACAGAAAGGTGAAGAATCTTGCCCTGTGTAGTCAGCACTGCCTTGTAGGTTTGATGAAGCTCGAGTTTGAATCAGTGCCTAGTCTTTTCAACATATTACTGTCTAGTGTCTGCCTGTTCCCAAGTACTTTTAATTTCTCAAAAATCTCTTGTTTACAACCATTTCCTTGTTCAGTTTTTGGAGAACAAAGAGGAAAAGGAAGGCTTTATTCCTTGGGTTATGTCTAGATCACATATACAAAGGAGAAGAGAGATTCTGCTACACTTTATTCAATATGATGTTACAAGAAAACAACAGTTACAGCTGACAAACCATTACATCTTTCATAATACAGACAAATTACAAGGTGTAACAAATAATGCGACATTTATTTCACTGTACTGCTTACTATGCTGTTTTTCTGAAGTATATATATATTTAATTACATTAACATTGTTTTCATGTACCAGCCCTCCCCTTTTTTATTTGTTAAAAAAAGAACACCTCTTAGTGCACCATACAAAAATCCGCATGGAAGCTGGCAAGCAGGAATTTGTATGCAGCACCACTGAAATGCATTTTGGGGGATGGGAATTATTAGTGCATCCTTTACTTTTAGATTTTTTGCTTACGTGAAAAATGCAAGGCAGTAACGTACAGTCACTCCACCTAAATGCTGGTAGAGGAGAGTATTGTTATGCTCAGTAATGCAACCTAATTCTGTTCATATGGGGTATCTGCATTTTGCTCCTTAGTCTATACAGCCTTAACCTTTTATATAACAAAGATTACAAACCCAGTAATATTCACAGATGAATATATGAGCATATCAGAGCATTGACTACACATTTGGTTGCGTGCACTGACACAGGGGTGTACATAACCCACCAACCCACAGGGTATTTATTTATTTATCTTACCTTCTATTCCCAGGAGTCTGAAGTGCAGAACCCCCATGCACCAAAGAGAAAGCAAAACCCCCTGTGCCTCTGTCTACTGCAGACTGAATTTTCACCGTTGTACTGATAACTTGTCCTAAGCCATGGTTCTGATTAAAAGTGAGAATTAAAAAGACCCAACTGATCTAGGACTCCATACAGTAATGTAATGCCAGAACTATTGGAGTGTCCTGTCTGGGGTGGTGCCTACTGGGTGTGGATTAGAGTTGATCTGAACCCAGCAGGGGGAGAGGACTGAGCAATCTCCAGCTGGCTGACTTGTAAACTTAGGTTCTGTGAACTTGAACTTGTAAGGACTCTCTGTATCACTGCAGACCATATCTATCACCATCTTCCCTTCCCCATTCACTTAATATTAGATCCCATAGAGAGTTAAAACATGCCCTCCCAGTTTGATCTGCCTGCTATACGTGCTGCCCTGTCACTGCTGCTCTCCCATCTCGCAGCAAAGCCACATCTCTCAAGTAGCACCAGGACAGATCTACTGGATCTCAGCCAAGTGGTAGGAAAATGCAAGTCAATCTGCTGCTGTCTACTGACTGAGCAAATCCCACAGTTTCTCCAGGACTGTGCCCCAAAGACTATTGGTCACTGAAGCCAACTTTTGACTTCAACAATGTGACAATGTTGACAATGTGAAACATCACGTCTGGAAGGCTGGGCTACTTCTTGTCTCTTTGAAGATTCTTTGGGGAACTGCTTTCAGAAGGATGAGAGAAAAGAGAGTAACACTACTGATCTTTGTTGAAGCTGTGTCAAAGCATTGATAGGATTTAAACAGTCTATTCTGCAACACTGAGAAGAGCTGTGATGAAAACAGCTGGAGAGTTGGGCAGCTGTTTGGGGGTCCTTACTGGTGGGTGTTGGGCTAACCATGCAAGTGAGGGCTCTGCTGAAAGGGAGAAGAGGGAACTCAGGCTGCAGTATTACCTGTTAGTTCCCTGGCAAAAGGACCTTCTACTATCTCAAAAACCTTGATATTTCCCAGCAGATTAGATGTTACAGAAGATTAATTTGCAGTGCTCGTGTGAAAAGCACCATCCTGCTCAGCCTAAGTTGCCCTGGTGCCAGGAGAACATCCCCAGGGCCCAGAACCTCCATGGGAGAGCAGCAGAACCAAGTCACAACAGGCAGTGGTGTGCCAGGAAAGGAGGTGCAGAAGTGAAAGTCCCTGGTCACTCCTTAATGATCAGTAGTGAGATAACTTAGTTACTGCTGAATATTAAGTTGCTATTTGGAAGCCTAGATATTTATGAACTTTTGTTCAGACAATTAATTAAGTTTGCAGATTTTTTTTAATCAACTTTATTTCACTTTATAAAGTGGTTGCTTTAAAGTGGGAATGGGGCAGGGAGAATAATCTCATGTGCACGTGTGTTCACACACATACACACACATACATACCTTAAGCAAACACTGTATGTGAGTCACTATGGATAGTTATGTGCTAGGCTTGTGGGAGCAGTTGGGGAATTACTCTCTATACTAAACCTTCAGATGGTTAGTTGAGCAGTGTAATTGCTTGCCTTCAAATTTAAGCTGTCAAGTAGAAGCATCTATGAAACTACCCTTATATTCCTAATCAAAATCTTTGTTACATTTTCAAAAATTCTTCAGATTTTGCAGCAAGGTTTTTTTCTAAAAATAGCTAAATTTAATCATCAAACTGCACACAATTTAAGTAGCAAAGATAATATATAAAAGACTTTTCTCTTACAAAAAAAAAAAAAAAGAAACATGAAACTCAAACAAACCACGTCTAAGGCAGTTTCAGTGTGTGATAAATTCAAAAGTTCAGTGGTCACTTTTCCCCCTATAAACACAGGGGATAACTGTAGTAAGTTCTAAATAGGATTGTGACTGAAAGTGGCTTTCAGATGGCTTTTAGCAGATCCTGAAACAGAGGTGTCATTGGGGAAAATTGTCTTTTAATGGCTGTGCAAATATTGAGAATATTTCCACGGTTCAGTTCTTTGAAAGTGTAGACTCCTGTCCTAGTTCATTAAGAGACCTTTTGTAGCTACTTGTGCATTCAAGGATTTGCCTTATTGGGTGTCTTTCTTATTAAACACTGCTGGAGTTTAATAAGATGGCAGTAGCACAAATCCTTTCACCCTCCTTTTAAACACTGAAAGCTAACCAAAGCGTTACCACACTTCTTTAAAATGTAATTCAATGCATCCAGCAAGCAAAGGATGTCAAAATTATGTGTAGAATAATATTGCCTAGCAAGTGCTTCTGTCTGAGCAGGACTATAACTCAACAGTGATTTTTTGCACAATACCCTGCCCTTTCTGAATGCAAAGTTGTAAACAGGGCAGTTTTTTCACACCCCTGAACACAATGCTCTCCGAAGCCAAAATGTAGCAGGGGCTTCCTTTTCTAAAATCACACACACAAGTTAGTTTCTTGCAAAGTTTGCATTTGAATGATTCATTCAGAAAAGCTATCTAAAGACTAAGGATCATGTAGTGCCTTCCAATCAGCTCAGAATACCTATGGAAAATAACTCAAAATGTGCTTTGGTGTGGAACAGCAAACAGTCTGGGATGAGGAGAATTCTCCACCTTGCTTTGTACGTGGCAAAGTAACACAGCTAGAGTTATTGGCTCATTCAAAGGAAGTTTTTATGTACCTCAGTATCTGCCTTGAATTAAACAGAACAGTTTCATCATCTCTGTTTTCAAGAAAATATTCCAAAAAGTAACTAGTGTGAGGAAAAGCATAGAGATGTTAGCCAAGACCCATAAAAGAAAGATTTATTCTTGAAGGGAATAAAACCATAAGGAATTCACGGTGTATCTATCAGCTGCATACATCTCCTCATTTTTGCTTTGTCGTTCTCACAGGCCTATTTTGAAAACTGGCATGCTACATAGCCTAAGCAGAGTAACCAAATTTAGAGTACTGAAGTAAACATGCAATTATTGCCATGTTTATAAATGGATATGAATGGTCTGAGGGGATAATGAAAAAAGAAATAACCCAACAACACTTGAGGAAGAGTGGCAAGGTGCTGTAATTGTCAGCTGATCAGACAAGTTGGGTTTGCCCTGGAAAGAAATAGTCTTCCCATTGGCTGCAAACTATGCACAACCCTCAAAGAAACACAGTCCTTTATGCCACTGTTGGCTCTTTTTGTACAGTTGTTACTGGAGAGGTGTGAACAACAAATGTGTTGTCTGAAAGTATTTAAGATGTTGCTGGTGAAAGCATAAAAATCCTTACAAAGATGCAGCGCTGCAGTGGAAAATGAAACAAAATCAAACACAAAAGACTGAAAGAGTACATGCCATGTATCAGTCAGCAAAAGCTTAATCTTCACATAGTTCTCTGAAATCACAAGGTATCCAAATGCGTGCAAGGTTTTAAATAAATTGCAGGGAAAAACAGGGTCTTGCCAGCTTCAATTTTCTTTTGAATGAAATCCACCATAGAGACAGAAAGGAAACAGGCCGTGGTTCTTTCCTGGTGTCGGCCTCCTCATTAGGTTTTTGTTTCCCTCCTCCAACCTGGTATATTTAATCCTGTAAGGAAACAATATAAATTATAATAAGCCTTATGAATTGCATTTTAATTTTTTTTTTTCATTTGGTAAAAGATAGGTTAGGCCAAAGCTAGTTATGAAGATGCCAGCTCAGAGTGAAGGGCAGACTTCCAAAGCATGGTTAGAACTGGTACCTCAGGAAAATGAACTTAAAACACCAATGTTTACAGGGTGGTCGCCTAAGTGAGATATATTAATCCATATTCATGTGTCTGTGCCCCAAGAGCTAATCTTCACAGGTGCCATTAGCACTGACATTCCCCATGGAAATTATAGACAGCTGTAAACAGTCATCTCTTCCAAAGGTGGTCACACCCCCAATGCAAAGGAAGGTTGCTAAAAATGCTGGCAGAGCTTCAGGAGTTTACAAGCTTTTTTTGCCCCCTTTCTCCCTAGTGATCTCCTCCATAACAATGCTTGTAAGTAGTTTTTGAAAAGGTCTCCTCAAGTTTCCTTCCCAAGAGTTGTTTGAGGCACCCTGAGACAAATCACAAACATTTCTGCAAACATAACCAGGTTGTGCAGCTTCTTGGTGTGCTGTGTCTAAATGTATTCACCTTTATTTCAGTTTAGTATTTCTATTTTAGTAGTTCTATTACTAGGCAGATAACTGAAAACTCTCCAATACAAAAATAAACACTATCAATAGGTTCACTTATGTTGTCTTTCACTCTACTGATGTAGAAGCTCAAAGCAATGGCTGGACTTGCATGAAGGTATCTTAATGTTTTTGAGGTTTACACGAAACAGGAGGCAGGCTGAGAATGTGGGATAGGAAAACAAAGTATCCAATAACTGCAAGAAGAGCCACCTGAAGGCGGAATGAAGGCTAATGAACTGGATGAACTGAAGCCACTGAAAGGATTTAATAATTAACACATTTAATAAATCTCCAAGTAGAATTATATGCCAACAAAGAAAGTGACACTTTCTGACAAATTGTGAAAATATATTTGGTAAGTTCTCCAAGACTGGAGCTACAGACCTGATACATTTTTAAAATGCAGTTGCAGGAAGACAGACAGATGTGAAGGAATTTCATCCCTTAAAAAAAAAGAATGCTGAAATATTCATTGAGCGTGGAACTGGTTTGTATTAGCATGTCCTAAAACTATTTAAATCAAACTGGATGCAGGTGCCAGTGAATCTAGTCTAGCCCTCATTTCAAAAGTAGGAGAAAAACAAGGCATTGGTTTTGAACTACAGTTTCAAGCATAGCATTTTAATTGTGGCTTTCGACAAAACACCCCGGTGTCTATGCAATATCTTAACTTCCCTAATTTCCAGGGATCCTGTCATGGTTCTTGAGAGCTTTTCTTCTGTTGTTTAAGCACCAGGATACCTGAATTGGATTAACAAATGCCTGTTCTTAAGCATCTTGGGCCCTGAAGCTTGGAGCTTGGTCTACCATCTCTAGAGTCCTTCTTGGGTTGTTTCCTAAATGCATCTGGAGTTTGTATGGAATGTCTACTCCATGTGAAAGCCCCACTTTTCCCAAGGTCTGGAAGCTTGGATGAAATACCAATAAATCTTGTTTCAAGGAATACATTTGAGTTGATGCATTTAGTTTACCTTCAAAAGCTTAAAAAGAAAAGCAATGTTTGGAACATGCACAGATTGACAACTGCTCAGTGATGAAACACCAGTGATAATATTCCTCAAATTCCAGATTTCCCTTCCTTCATGAGCACTTTTCAGGGATGTTCTTTTGGGAACTCCTTCTTGGAAAGAAGCAACTAAACTTCCAAAGCTCCTTTGAACGCCGAGGTTGCATTTGGCCCCACTGCCACCTACACTCCAGTTGTGGAAAGCAGGCTTGCAGTTTGGAAGCTACATCTGCCCAGATTCAGAATAGCTGCTTGATTTCAGGTGAAGCCCACATTACTGGAGTTCCAGAGACTGGCACAAGCAGCAGGGACATCTGAGACAGGTAGCAAAATTATAAGGATAGAAGAGTCTCTGGATGGATGCTTTTCCAGTAGTTATAAAATTGTTCAGAGGTTCATTGCTTCATTTGAGAATAACTGCAATTTAATTACACAGAACTTTTCCTTTCTATCACTGGACCTCAGGACAATTTCTAAATGAGGTAAGTATCACACTTCTCCTAGGATTATGCTACAATTTTCCAGGAACAGTACTACATTGCCTGGTTTCAAGTTTGGCTTTGTAGGCAAAACTGATGACACGTTCTCCAGGGCAGGGCCTGAGCTTGTGGAATGGGAAATATCTTCATTAGAAGCTTAGCACTTCCAGAATCATGCCCTAAAACATTAAGAGATTCTTTAGAAATTAATAAACTGAGAGCTGCAACCATATAACACATCGGGAAAAAAAAATCTTTGCACAAAGGCAACTACTGTGAGCACCAGTGCAGACTGCAGGCAAACACTGAAGACTAAGAAAAGGTAGCAGAGGTTACAGGTTTCCTGCTCTGGCTCAGTACAAGGCAGAACACAATTTTAAGATCATAACTCTACCAGCTCCAGCTTTGCTGGATCCTGCCATGCCAGGGTTGCAATTGGTTTCTTGTGAAGCTTAGACACTGTGTATGGTGGGCAACACCACCCTCCTGCACAGGATCCAGATTTAAATTAGATCACTGGAAAAGAACATGACTTGATGGCACATTTCACTAATGGTTCTGGGTGGGGAAAGCTAGGAGACACAGTACAACTGGAACCAGAGAACAGCATGGTGGTCTCAGTCTCTCTGCAGTGTTGAAATGTGCAGAATGCCTGGTTTGGGAATCCAGCCTGCATGACAGACCCACTGCTCACAGCAGGGCTAGAATGGGCAGGGTGTTCTGAGGCTGAACCTCAGCTCTGCCTGCCAAGGCTTCTCCTGAGTATGAAATCCTTACATGACACAGCAAGTGGGGTGCTTAGGAATAGATAATGTTTGCATCTGAATTCCCAGTTCTCTGAATATGTATTGTCAATTCAAAAGTGGAGTCAAGAGGTGAAGTCTGGAAGTCTTCAACAGGTGAAGTCATCCCCTGCCTCAGAGAGCTGTTGTAGAGTGCCAGCTTTCTCTGATGCTGAACACAGATATGCCACTTGTCAGAGGAGTGCTGTAATCACTCTGCACTTTCTCTTCACATTTATTTTTGTTTTAGATGAGGCATCAAATACACAACTCTCCTAAACTGGAGAAAGAGGAGAGCATCTCTTTATCCACAATAGAAAATCCACAATAAAAAACCCCAGAAAATTTTAGACTGGTGTGAACCAATCTTTTTATTAAAAAAGCATTGCTTCTTCAGTGTGGCTCTTGAACTGAAGCATCAGTTGTTCACACAACAAAGACCCAAGGCAGGGCCCTCTACACAGTGTTGCCATTCAGTTCCCAGATGGCTTAGTATTCCATGCTTCTATTTTTAAAGACATATTTTAGAAATATCCTTCCTTAGAATTTATACATTTCCCTCATCATATAAATCAAAATTTTGCCTGGTGACTTAGCAGATTATGTTTATGGCCTCTGGTCACAGCTTTGCTTACAAAATTGTAAACTGTTAAATGGAATATTTTCAACTTGTGATTTCCCAAGAGCAAAATAGGGTTCTTTCATATCTCCTTAAAAACCAAACCAAAACAACAAACCCCAAACAAACAAGCAACAACAAACCCTGAAACACAACCGGCTGCCTTAAAAATAAACTTTTTCACCACAGATCCTGGTACTTCTGATTTTTATGACATCTCTACTAAACCTAATAGCTTTCTACAAGTAAGTTAATGATGTACTTAAAATATTAAGTGATCTATATGAAGTGACTTATTTCTGTGTTTGTTACCACAGAGAAAACTTCTGCTGCATACATCTGTTTGTCCCAGACCCCGAATGGGATAGAGTGTTAATCCACCTTAAAAACTGCAGATGCCAACTTCAGAATGCAGTAGCTGTTGATGTAACAGTGGTTATAGACAGGCATACCAAAGCTTGTAATTTAAACATTAATCATACTCTCAAGACATGAGGCAGAGAAGGATGATTAAATCTCACATATTTTTTCTTTATTTTAATTAGTGAAAGAACGTCCTGTCCTGTAAAAATACCACTCAATGCATGTTCCTTTTGGCAGCATCAGCATCCTTCTCTAGGTACTTTTAATTTCTGTATAAATTATCACATCGGGTGGAGCTGTGCTCCCGCAGAGTCTTTAGCATGCAAAGCACACTCAGAGTGCAGCTCTATTTATGTGGCAGCTGATGTAGCAGTATTATAAGAGAATTCCAGTTTTAAAATAAAACTGTGAGCTGACAGCTGGAGATACTGTATTCTTTATGAGCTGAAACATGGAAGTATTTAAGATCATCAACAAGAATACTCTTTCTGCTTCTCCCTCCACCACACATGCAGACACCACAGTTACTGTTCATCCTCTCTGAAAAAAAGTACAGTATTAACAGGTGATTTTCCCCACACCTTTTATTCCTACCTTTGTTAGAGAAATCATTTTAAAAAGCCAACCAAACATTAGCAATACTATTAGCACTCAGATAATATCTACATGCAACTTGTTGCTATAAATATTAATTAATTGGATCACCAATACCCATAATGCAACTTTATTCTGACCTACGTGCCCTATGAACTAGATATTTTTTGGATTCAATTTCCTTAAAACCAACTGTCAGCATCATGTGATGGAAGAGATGAAAAATGAAAATGAGCGTTCCTGCTGTGCAGGTGAGTGACCTGTGGGAGACAGCTCTGCCTGCTAGGATTTTTACACGTACCATCAGACACAGACCAATTGATTAGATCATCTTATACCTGCCACCAACTAGGCTCAAGAGACTAATTAGAGAGAGTACTGCCTGCGCAGGCACCCCATTGACACCTAATTTGCTCAGCCAAAGCCTTTGGGGAGAATGTATTATCTCTGCAGCTGCACTTCATGCATTTCTGATTTGAGGCATAAGCAAGGAGTTCTTCTTCACTCTTTTGAGCAAACTGAGTATATAAGCCCTTAAGTGCTAAATACAAGCAGACAAATTAAATCTGGCCAGCCGCCATAAATCCTTTTTCCCCTTCAAATATATATACACATATACAGGCATACATGTTTTATTTTATATCTGTGTCTATGATGTATGTGCACAAATGCAAACATACAAAAAATGTGTATGTTTGAGTCTAAATGTGTGTAGAAAGGATGGGTATATAAAGACATTTCTATAAATACATGCTTTAAAATATGCAATTGTCACACTGTATAGTGTGCCTTCCTTCACAAGAAAGTTTTACTTCTGTGAAATTTTAAAGAAATGCATTTTTCTTGTATATGAAAAATAAATGATCTGCAGTGTTGTTTAGCTCAGGCTCACAATTACCCCATGGACAAGGCTCAATAGATTGATGCCTATAAAGTTGCTCTGTGTATCTTCAGAGGTGCTTGTTCAAAGATTATTTCAATATACAGCTTAGCTTTGTTGGAAGCTTTTCTTCGATGGACTATACCTTGTTTGTGGTTTCCTGAGGAATACTGTTCACTAAGGCTAAATATAAGGTTACTTAAATTGCTTTCTGCTGGGCTTTAGTTTTATCTAGTTATCCATGCCCTAAAATACACAGGAGAGACAAGACTTAAGGCTGCCATTAAAAATTTATTCAGGAAAAAAAAAAAAAAAAAAAAAGAAAAAGAGACACACTAGAAAAATAGGATTTTTTGACAAACTGAGAAGAGTTTTAAGAAAATAATTTCAACTATAAGCTGGTTAGTGATTCCTAACACACAGGAACATAGTGGATTTGCATCACTTCTAAAATAGCACTGAAGTAAAGTATCTTCTCTGTCATGTGTCTACAAAGCAACTTTCAGAAGCTGAATAAGGCTGAATCATTGCAGTTTAATTTCAGTTTCTGTCAAAGCCCATGGTGACAAGGTCAGTTTATAGTGTCAACTCAGGATCCTGCACACCTGTAACTAAAGAAGTAAAGAAGCTGCAGCAAAATATGTGCAAGTTACGTGTGTGGCCAAAATATCAGGTGATCTCCTTTGCAAAACGCACTACAAATGTGACTTCCCATCCTGTTTCTAGGATGGGGCACAATTCAATACAGAGAGAATATCCTCACCTTTCTGCCTTCAAACAGGCCACATCTTTACCAATTCACTTTATATTTCTTTAGCTATTTAATATCCTTTAATGTTTAAATGACACCTCTACATTATCTTGGCAATTGTTGGCTTATTTTACAAATAAGTAGCACAGGATTAACTGGTTAATTTCTTCTGTTTTCTTCTCTTGTGTCTTAGTTACTGCATTGTATTTTTATACACAAAGGATTTTCTAGACTCTATCTAAAGTGATGAAAATTGCTGTATATTTTTTTCCCACAATTTTAACATATAAATCATAATACAGATCCTTATGGATATATTGCTGTGTTACAAACTCCTCTTTCCACAAAGAATTGTTCACAGATTGACTTTGCCTCTAAACAGAGCCCTGCAACTCTAAATAGATTTGTGGGTGGAAGCTGACTACAGTTTCAGGGTGGGTGTGAAGGGATGACCCTAAAAGAAATGAGTGCTAGCCAAGAACTGTAAACTAGTAAGAAAATAAAAAAACACAGAATATTAATACAATTATAAATGAAATTATTTTATGAGCATACTTTAAATAAGTGGCATAACCTTTGAAAGGTGAGATATCTATGGCCCTGTGGATATGGGGCTGGAAAACAGAAACCAAGATTTTGGCTTTGCTGCTCAATGTGACTGTAGGAGTCACTTCATCCCACTGCAACCTGTTTTGTAACAAGAGCCCTGGGGTTTATGTCCCAGCCTCTGGGTTTAGAGTGTCTCTCAAAATTAGTGCCCAGTTTTAGCTGGAGTCATTAATAGTTCAAATTATGTAAATACACTTAAATTTATCAAAAATGCAGCATTAGAAAAGTTGCAACATTTGGTAATACTTGAAATCTTTACTTGCACTCTGAGGTTTTCAAATTGTACCTTAAAGCACAGAATGAGTTCAAAATGAAAGTCCTGCATCACCTGACTCTGTGAATGTGCACCCAAATAGTCCAGTGTGGGAGGTTGATTCTGGAGAGTCCAGACTTTCCCTTAAATTACACACCAGTTGCTAAGTAGCATATGTGTGCATCAGTAATTGCAAACCAACCGTGTGTACTTTGCACACAGGTCTCTACAAAATATTATAATGAATTCCTTCACAGTGTGTCTTGTGAGGAGAAAAAAAGGAATACAAGCTTGATCTTCACTATAATATATTTTATTCACAGTATTAATTCCCAGTGTTAGTGACTGGTTTCACAATTGATTTGTAGGTATACTTTTAACTTTTGAGTGGCTGTGGTAACTTCCAAATTAGTTTTCTACAAGTCTTTCAACAAAAATTCTTTCCTACCCTAGCTGCCCACAGCTGAAGTTTTTTCTTTGAGTCGAGAACAAAGTCCACAAAGCCCCTCACAATTACCATTTGAATAAGACTTCACATGAAAAATGGCCAGGACTGAATCTGCTACATGTCTTCTAGTTTATGAGAATAAAGCACAGCCCTCTGTGAGTGAGCTCTGGGAAAACTAGCACTTCAGATGAAGATACTACAAAAATAGCAGTGTTAGTGAGCTTAATATAGTTTGCAAGCAAAGCCATGGAAACCTTATTAAAAACAAAAACACAAATTGAGGATTTACACATCAAGAACAGAAAAATATTAGTGCTAGGTGTTTGCAAGAATACACTTCTCAAACCTTACTAACAACTTCTTCTAATCTTTTTCCTATCTGATTAATGTAGTATGTCTAAATTGCTATGCTTCTCACCCTGATAACTTGCAAAAAAGCCTGCCAAAGAGGAATTGACTGAACATGACTTGGAGAAATGCTGTCTCCCTGGATCTATAATGAGACAACCTAAATCTACAATTTTTGCCAGGGTTTGACCAATAAGATCCTTAACTCAGTGGTAGCACCAGCTCTCATCTCTGAAACAGATAAGTAAATGCTATATCTGAACAAAATTTGTAGATACCTTCATTAAAATACCTGAAAGAAAAAAAAAAAAAAAAAGAAAAGCCTATTGGTTACAGTTGCATATAACAGGACTCAGAAAGGAAATACCTGTTGGAAGATGATATAAAGGCATTAATGCCCTGGTTAACAGGTTTGTTACTGGTTTAAACCCATCTCTGCAGAAAAGGAGCTCCGGAATGGCTGCTAAGAGATCTGCTAAGAGATCTGCTCATTGCTGAACTCTCTTGCAGAGCTGAACAGTCAAGGGACGGGAGATTCAACTACAAGCAGCAGGATGTGAGTGAGCTTAGCTCTGCTACCTTCTGTCTCACCTTTGTGGCAGAGCCAGCTTAAGAAATTCCCACTGCTGCAAACCTAATTCCTTGTTCCTGCCCTTCCACTTGGGCCCCTGTCACTCGTATTGTAAAATTTTCTGTGGAACTCTCTGTACACTGTATGACTAAAGGTATCACAAGTGATATTTTAATGTAGAAATTCATAGTGAAGTGATCCAGTTAACACCAAACTTCCAAATAGCTTCATCATAGCTAATGGCATTGAAAACTGGTGAGAGAACAAGAAGGAACTGCCTGGATAGAGCTAGACAGAAACTCATCACACTGTTCTTGTTTGTAAAGACAAAATGATGGAGTAACATCCTTATTTTTCATCAGCAGCATTCCCCAGTGCATTACTAAGAACAAAGCTTCATTCTAAAATCTGAAACCACCTCCCAGCTCACAAATGGCTAATTATTTTCAGGTATCCAGAAACACTGTGAAATCTGTCTTAGCCAGCCACTTAGGGGAGCAGACAGAAGTTGTCACATAATGACCTACTAATTAAAAAGGAAGAAAACCGTACTCAAAAGATCTGGGAATACCCGTAAGATAGCCTAATAAGGATAATCTCCGGTACATGTTTCAAGGGAGCAGCAAACAAGAGATGGCTGAGAGCCCATGCCTCTGACTGGAAGTTCTTTGAATTTTTTTGGTTGGTTTAAATTTTTTTTAGCAGCAAAAATATGTTAGCCTGCCAACATACCAAGGAGATGTTTAACAGTTTGTGAAGCTTCAAGTCATATTTAACCAGAATTCAGAGAATTCAGACCGGATAGAAAAGCATCTGATTCTTTATAGGTCACTATCTCATTTTGAATGAAGAATATAACCCAAATATAACCCTAGAGTTCAGGGAAAGCAGATCAACTGTGCCCTCCAAATACCACAAATGAAACTTATTGGCTGCCAGTGTCAGGAATGATGGTCACTGTTATTAGCAGTGCTATTTATCAACTCAAACTTAAGCACATTTATTAATTTATTTATATTATCTGAACACAACAGCTGATAAACTCAAAACCCAAATGAGATGATGTGCTTGACCATCTCCATCCACTCCTCCCCATCTAACATAACAAGAAGTACATATCTTCAGAGAACTTAATCAGAAATTTATTACTGCTTTTCCCTGTCATGGCTTTTATCCCCAAAGCGAGGTCTGCTGGACAAAATGATGTGTGAAAGACTAAATACTCACCAGATGACTCCATTAGCATTTACCTCCTCCCAAAAATTAAGCCCTGCCTCATGGAAAAATTAAAGTATCTGCAGGTACTTAAGAATAGAGCATTTTGTATACATGTGATTGTTTAATATTAGTCAAGTTACTTCTTGAAAGCTAAGTGGTCTTGGAACAAATTTAATGCTGCTGGTATAGTCAGTGCAGAGTAGCTGTGGGATAGTCTAGAGATGGGTGTGGACCATTTTGCTCGAACAAAGATTCCTTGGAATCTAAAAATGCCTCTGCAAGGGATCATAACATTATAAACTACCTCAGACCCCACAGATAAATGCTAAGCATTAAGAAAACAATGTGTGAATGTTTATCACTACCACAATCATTCTAGTAGCCTGCAAGTACCAACAGGCAGCTTGGAGTTAAGTTACATATTTTTTTTTCTTTGAGAAAACGGGTGAGTGTTCAGGTGCAGAAGGAAGAAGAAAAGAGGAATGGGTAAACAAAAAAAAAAAAAAAGTCAATTTCTCACCTGCATTTTTATTTCCATTATTGTTCTTCCTAGAAAGTACTTTTTAAACCAGCAAGGAATTTTTAATCTGGAAGGTGGAGTTAGGAATGCCTTTGTTTTAGGTTGACAGAACAGATATTATTGCAGCTGCATTCTGGATAGTTAAGATCCTTCTAGCTAAACACCATCTGGTTATGCATTCTGTTTGCTGCTGTGACTTTTGAGAGACTGAGCATCATGGCAAAGTGGTAATGTCAATTAAAATACATTTTTAGGACAGCACTGCAACCCTTAGGCACATATAAATTAGACAGAAAACAGACCTCACATGCTGAAGCAGAAGGATCTTTCCCATTATTATAGCATATTATATATGGCAAGTTTAAGTAATAGATGTATTTAAATTTTGCAATACATTTTCAAATATGATTATATCCTAAACTCTTAATCTATGTGTCCACCCACACCATGAATGCCATACAATGGTATTTTTTGACAGAGATATCAGGAAGTCTTTGTAGTTGACATTTTCAAGCCTCAGTTGTTTCCCAACCTGAGGGTCCTTTAGACTAGAATGGAACAGAGGGGAAAAAAAATTCCCAGTTTAGGAAATGCAATGGTGTCTTTATGAGATGCTGCTTGTCTTCATGCTCATTCCCTAGAGGGTGTGCTGATACTTGCTGAACACTGCTATGCAGTCCTTTCACCTATTCAGCTCCCACTTGGGATTTTTGCTGAAAATCTGTGACATTAGAAATAGTTACTGGCAGCTTCAGGCCAGCTGCTTTCTTTCCTGCCAGTTCCATTTTTACATACAAAACCATATGGAGCACTGAAACAGAAATATTTCCCCAGTGCAGTCTCTGTGGCATTAAATGGAAAAAATGTTCCAGAATTAGCACCTCCACAGAGCATCACTACAGCAATGAGGATATTCTATCTAGTACATAAGGAGATCACAAAGCAGCTCAGTGATTTTATTTCTCAGAGCTCCCACTCTGGGTGGGGTAAGAACCTTTTCCACATGTATGACTAAGATGCTCAGATATTATGCATGGTTTGGTTCCTCTTACAGACACAACTTTTAAAACCAAGCAGGATCTACACTCTTTGATAACCAGACCTCCTCCAGATATTACAGAGGCTTCCCTCTTCCTTTTTGTTTTTTCAGACTTAAATTAAATGTTTTTAAAAAACCAGTTTCACACACTAGAGAGGCTTGTGGCAGGACCAGTAGATGTCAAATCAGGTGCAACATACTATATATTTTGTGGTATGCAAAGACAGGGATCATGGTAAGATGCAGTACTAAAGGCTTTTCTTTCAAAAGTGCTATAAGCACTGGTTTTCTTGTAACTGCAAGAAATACTTAATCTTTTTTTTTGAAGCTCCATTATAAAAGTAGGTTTTGCATAGCTCATTTAAATAGTTTAAATGACATAAGGTTAAGAACAGGAAAGCCTTTCACCAAAGGTGGTTAGTCCTTTTCAAAGATTTCATATTATTTGAAGCTTACTTTCACTGCATTCTCTTACTTTGGCTGCTTCCCAAGTGAGTATAAGTTAATTAAATAGGATTTTGACCCTTTAACCTTCCCTATAAACTGCATCTTTACCTACTCTATTTAAATAAATCAGATAAAAAACCAATCATAGCAGAATATATATTTTTACAGCTGCGGAAAAAACAAACATGTCTATTAAGCTTATTTGTAAGTACTTAGTAGTCAAAGCAACAGCCAAGACTCATGGATGATTTTAATTAAAATAAATCTGGGTGGGCACATAAATTCATTTACGATGGTTTTTTCAAACTGAAACTTCTCTAGCATTACTGCACAGCACAGCACTACTGTAAGCTCTCATTTGTTTGTGGCAACTGAAGCTCAATCCACTTGATTAGCTGATATTCATGTTGAGTAATGTAAAGTGTAAACTGTATCTACAAAAATTATCAAAAATATGAGGTTGAAAATTGTTACAGGAAAGAAGAGAAAGGAAGAGCAAAACAGATGGATAGATAGCAAATATGCAGAATGATACCCAGCATCTCTTTAACTGACTTGCTCTGGGTTTAAATATCAAAAGGAGGTGAAACAGATGCACCAGGAGAGCACTGAATTGCCCTCTACAAACAGAGAGTGTGGCTTTCTGTATCTGATTAGCCTTTTTCACCTTAAAGTACAGGCTTCTGATTATTAGACCCTTCCAAAAAGCCTTTTAAGTTCATCCAGAAACAAAGTACAGTTTAGGTATGAAGAATGATAGCAGTTATGTGTGGAGAAATGAGTAACTAGCTCACGTATAAAGAATGAACAAAGAACTAAGCTGACTCTTTGTGCCTAAGTGATGTGCTCAGGTCTCTGCATAGGCAGTAACAAAGATGCTGCTACTGGAGCCTGAGCATTGATCACATCTCTTATCCCCAGTAGGGACTTCTAAAATTGAGTTCATCACAGAAATAAATCCTTCCAAAACACAGGCCTTTAATTTGATATATTAATAGCAATACCTTCTAGCTACCTCACTGGTGCATTATGTTCAAATTGTGCAGCCATTGGTGATAAATACATGCCTTTTCAAGGGTGCTACTTTTTGATCATTGATTGGGACATTCTGACACTTCTCTCAACCCATCCTTGCTGAATAAACAGCAGGAAGATGGCAACAACTATCATATCATGCATAAGAAGTCCCCACTGCAGCATGAGCAGAGACAGACACAAGTGGGGAGGCAGACCTGTGCACCAACTTACATCTTCCAAGGTGCAACTCATGTCCTCATTGTAAGTGCTTGGGGGTTTGTAATGGCTTCATGCATCATGTTTAGTCCATTTTAGACAAAACATGGGCTGTTACCATGCACAGGCTGTGGTAACAAAGATTAACAGGAATAAGGTCTTCTGTTTCTCACACTGCACAGAAGAGGATTATATACTCTCAATAGCAAGATTTCTTCACTGTCCCCAAAGTAAAGCTATCAAAAGCAACATGTAGCAGTAGAGTGTCCAAAGGAGGAAAAAAAAAAAAAAGATATCAAAAAAGGCATTGGAAATTCTGGAAATTATAATAAATGGTTTAAAGGCATGTCAACAGTTGGTAACTTTCCCTCCTCAAACATTTTATCCTGTCAAGTAATAACTGACAATAACGGTACTGTAAACTCAGAAAGATACATTCTTTGTACTTTGAAAGGGCTTTGCATAGAGTTATTTTAATTATTTTCCTTCTATAGTAAGTAGAGGATGAAAAAGATTTCTGAAATAAGAAATGTTATTGTTAACTGACTAATCACAGCTGAGGGACTTAGGGGCAGTCTGGTTCCTGAAATATCTTTGAGCTTATTTTACAGAATTGACTTAGTTGGTGGTATCCCTGTCACATGGATTTCAATGCAAGGCACCAGAACTTCCTTTATGCAGAATTACAATAGACAACACTGGACGCTGAAATCATATCCTGGGAAATTCTAGACCACTAATACTTGAAACAGGGAACTTTTATTAATTTTTAAGAAGTTAATTTTTCATTTGTAAATGACTATTTATGAAGTGATTGAGGTTTGAGTCAATGTGTAAATGACACACTATGTTATTTACTTTTCAAACATAAAATACATATCCCTGCTGTTTTGAGAAATTACTGATCCTTAAAAGTCAGGGCAAGGGTTTGGTTTCTCTCCTTTTATTCAGATGAGAGGGTTATGAGCTTCCCTGTTTTGCTTCTTGACATTCATCATACTTATGGCTTGGGACCAATGGAGTAGCTGGGGACAAGCTGGGTATCAACACCTAGGAAGGTCTGCTAAGGGGACCTTGGAAAATGCTGAGATGATGGCCAAGGAGCCCCATGTGGCAGAGCAGACCATGAGAGGAGTCTGCAGCCAAAGCCAGGCAGTCACACAGCTACAAACCATGAGGTTTTACAGCAGAAGCTGCTATAATATGGAAATAGATTCTTACCCTCTAGGCCCATATGTCATCACAACAAGCTAAGCTGAAGCTGCCAACTAAAATGGGCAATTTCACATGAACTTGGCAGAGTGACTGCCAACACAGATCTTGTTTTCCACTGGTGCCACCCACTCTGCTAATCCAATTCTGTCTCATGGTTTCTTTTAAATAATAATGAACACAGCAGATGGGAGGGGGAAATGTTGCTGGCTGTTAAGCCAGCATGTGAGTGAGGCTCTTTGCTTTTCACATATCTTGTGCAAACTAGCTCTAAAAGCAATGTCAAGTGATTAATAGTGGTTAAATGAGAAAGCCAGGATTTGCCATGTTCTCAGTCATTTAATCTTTGACCAGGACAGGCAGGCAAACAAAACAGTCAGAAGAATGACATGTTCAAAGAGAAAGAACCAACTTCCATAACATTTAACTTTGATAAAGGTAGGGATGGACTCTCCTTCCCATCCTTGCAAGTATCATTTTTGGTGGGTTTTTTTGGGCGGTGGCATGATATGGGGTTGCTAAGCACTAGAGCAATATTAAAAATACCTTTCAAGTCAAACACAGTAATCAGGACAGGAATTATTAAGTGTAATCCCATGACTGTCTCCTTTGTGACAAAGAGAGAGGAACAGGTTAGGGAATAGGGATGTGACTGTCAGGAGAAAAGGGCAGAGGGAGGCAAACAGAGCAAACAGCCAGGAGGCTGCCTGTCTGTTCAGCAGCAGCAGGAGGACCTATTGTTCCTGGGTCACACAACATTATCTCCTGCCCAACAAACAGCAGGTAAGCTTGTTTGCACAATGCACTGTGTTTTCTCTTGTGTCAGCCTGACACAGAGGATAATCACCTCCTACTGCTACCTACTGACCTCACACTGAGGGCTGAAAGGTAGGAATCCCACTGGCGACACATCTTGATGAAGGTGAAAGAAGGTATCAGTAAGAGGTTATCAGTACACCAAAACCTCTTCCACTTTATCAGTTTCTGAAAATTTGGGAACTTATAACTCTTGAAAGGAGTTAAAATGCTTGTGCAATATATCTAATCCCTTGGAGACCTGTAGCAGTCTTTAGCACATGATCATTTTCTTGTCCCCAAAGAAACCTTTGCCACATTTGCTATTCAAACTATATGCTACTTTTGTAAGAGAAAGGGTTTTATTGAAAATAAGATTTCTTTATTGTGGAAGTTGGAAGGTCTCAAGTTGAATCGGCAGACAAGAAAAAATAACAAAGTTTCAGTAGCTGAATGCTTGGAAAGTTGCTTTTGAGTCCTGCTTCTGCCATAGTTCCTACATGATGCTAGAAAACTATTATCAGAGCTCATACGATAGTAGAGAAGCTATGTTAACCTATTTTTTTTTTTTTTTTTTTTTAACAGAAATTCACTTAGCAGCTCTCATTTTCTTTGTAATCCAAGATGGATCCTGACTGGGACTGCAGATATGCTGAGTATTCACTGCTCCAACTGAGGTCAATGCAGAATGAAATCCAATCTGAACATACTGAGCACTAAAGGATGCAAGGAGCTCTGAAAAATCAAGCAAGAATAATTGATTCATTTTTAACAATTGCCATTTTAATACCTGTGCTTCAGCTCCTAGAGCATAAAATGGACACCTTGATACCATGTCAGCTCACGGGGTACTGTGAAAGTGGCTTCACGATGCTGGCAAAGAACTAAGCCAGAATGCACATCATGAAAAGCCACCATGGAAACTAATGATTCCGTATCTGGTGCAGATTATGGAGGCTACAGCCATAATGCATAGGATGGAACACTGAATGATGAAGATGAAAGGAAACATTAACTATCCATCTGTGTCCACAATCCATTATCCTACAGAAAATTGACTTGAGGGCCCAAAGAAATAAGTGTTTATGATCCTGACAAATGAAAACTGGAGATGAGTGCATAAACCGCAGGTGGACGAAATTAAATTTGAAACCTTAATTTTTGTATTTCCTAAGTATTCTTTGAATTTACCACTTAAATAAATTTTGTTTGAAGCAGACTTTAGAAGAAGATAGTGTTGCTAAGAACTAATAGTACATCTACCCAGTTAGTTACATAAAGGGTGAAGAGATCCCTAATATGAAACATAAACTTGTCTTAAATTTTCTCAAAAAATACTACCAGTTTCTTTACCTTTCAACTGAAATATTTTGTCTGGTTTGATGTTACAAGGCCACAGTAACAATTTGAGGCAGCAACCTTTGATAATACAAGTTAACAGATATTTCATTGTGTAAATGTTACAATCTCTGTTTTTCCATCTAATGTAGGGAGTTTAGCATATGCATTCTAAAAACTGAAAGAATTTCATACAGGCATCTGTACTGGCCTGTTCTTTGTACTAATTAAATTAGTTTCCTGTTGAGTAAGTAAGGTACTGGCAGCCAGGAACAGTTGGGGAGACAGCTCAGAGGCTTAAGCACTGAACCATGAACTTTTCTGTTTACTACAACATTAAACAAATAGACATTCTTGCTGACATTATGGGGAATGAAAGAGCATTCTGTTAAGATTGTTGTTTCATTACTGTTAGTGAACTATTGATCCTTGTAAAGAGACATTTTTAAAGATACGAAAGGTATCTCATTTGATACAGTTAACTAAATAAACTCATTATTTCGTCTTAAAATATGTGTGTCAAAGTAAAAGCTGAATTTGAACTTCAGATCTAAAGGGTCAAAACTCAGAAGGGAGAAATAAGTCAAAGTGCCACCCAATAACCTGGCTGTGTCTCTGGTTCTGCACCTCCACTCTAATGATCACAAAGATGAAAACTTGATATGACACAGATCTTCAGCCCAAGCACCTCACAAGAGGCACTGACACCTTGAAGGAATAGGGCAAGAGACACCATGTCTCTGATCTTCAACACCAGTGGCTTTCAGCAACTGCTGGAGAGTTTGCCATTTGTTTAAATAAAGCATAATGACAAAGAAGCATAAGCAGTATATGAATGGAAGCTCTAAATAGCTGTTCTTACTTCAGTTTCATTTTTCCTTGTAATGTAAGACCTCTTAAAATATTATAAATTGTTTACATTAAAATATACATGCTTACCACAGTACATATACACTGAGCCTTTGTGTGCATATATTTAGCTCAAAGCTGATCTCTGAATAAAAGCCCTTTCTGAAAACAGAGATTTATAAAAAGAAATACTGATAAACTTTCAATTATAGGGACTCTAGTGGTCACTGCAAAAACAGCATTGCAACACAAAACCTGTGTGATTTTGTGGATCACCCCATAAATCTTCCTTTGTCCCATGAGTTTAAGTTTTCAGCCAAGAAAAACAACATTCTTCATAAAATTAATGAAAACAAGCTGCTCTTTGCCTACAGAAAAAGATTTTTCTTAATTACATTTTTTGCTTTGAATCATATATCCTGTAGTTTGATTAAATTCCCTTAGAAGTCAACTAAAAATTAGAGCTTTGCAGCGTGAACCTCAAACGTGGTGTTTACTTGGAGAATATAAACCCACTGTGCCTTTGGAAGGTGATATTTAAAGCAAGAATAAGAGCAATATGCAAGACAGTTTTTATTATTTTCATTATGTCACTGCATAAATTTATTTTCAGGGCTTAGAGTTGGCAGAGAAATATGATCTGGCCAATGTATTTATTAGAAATAAATGGTCTGTGTAAATGAATGTAGATAGAGCAAGAATACTGGAATTCTGGTTAATCCCTTGAGGCAGTAAATCAGGATTTCTAAAGCACTTAATGCAAAATATCTGCATCAAGGGGTTAAATATATAAAATATGAAAAGTCAAAGACAAGAACTAGATTAAAAGGTTGCATGGAGACGGTGTTGAAAAAACTGGAGCCTGCTGCTAAATAGATATCCAACAGGCATTTATTTAGGTTCACTGGCTGCAGCAGCCGCTGGCATACTCTAAATGAACTCATACAACAAACAAAAATCAAATTCTAGTGTCAGTCTTTGATCATTTTTTAGTACCAAAGCAGAAAATTTCATAGAGAACCAAGCTATGTGGACATGATTAAGCTAATGCAACTAATTGCCCAAACTGAAAAATAAAAATGCCAGTTCTCTATACCCTTGCTGCATCCTCATTGCCTCAATACTCCAGATGAGCCTTGTATCCTTCCTGGCAGACTGCGCCTGATCCCCAGTAGGGACAGCAGACAGGGAAAAGACATCACTCATTAATTTAAGCACTAATTTAATCACTTCCTATTCAGCAGAAAATCTCCCTCCATTTTAGAGTGAAACCTGTCCCAAAACCTAAGTCTTTGCCAGGCCTAAATCATAATTCAGACTGAAGAATGGTCTTCTTTTTCTCTGGCTCCCAACGCTTTCATACCAACAACACTTTGGAAGACTTTTTGTGTATGTACCACTAAATGAGAACTACTTAAAAAAAAACCCAGCCCCAAATCCTAACCACCCTAACCAACAAAAAATGAATACATTGCTCATTCAAACAGCAGTGTTCCCCGAGGTTCTCTGTGCAGCAGATGTATTCCTAACACAACTGCAGCTATCACCCATGACCAGTAATTGTTGGCTCCAAAGCTCAGAGGTGCACTTTGTTTCAAGTTCTAAGGCAACAAGACATACCTTGATATATATATATTATATATTTTTTTTTCTGCTTTTATGCACACATATGGATAAAACTGACCTTTTTTTTAAACTACTGTAGCCCTGACCCTTCCAGGGGCTCCATGCAAAGAAGACAGTACCCACACAGAGCTTGTTTGAAGCCAATGTGGTTTTCCCAGTGGGAGACAGGAAGAGATGGGAATTACTGAGTTAAATTTGTGTATTGGTATTTTCAATATAAATTAAATATTTGCAGCTAAAGTAATAAATACTGAAATCCTACTATGCATTGATACCTTTTGGATCTCAGGGAAGGCAAGTGACCTTGGTCCTGCTTCTGTCGTTCTAAACTTTAAAGTTTTAAACATTAAAGGAAATTTAGTCCAGATTGAGAGATGGATTCCTAGTTCCCACACTGGTACTCCAGAAACTTAGTTTCCTTCAGTAGGTCTTAATCACATCCCTAAAGCTAAATATTTTTCCAGCTATGTTCCTAAATTGAGTTTTGTATGAACAGCAGAAGAAAAAAACCATTTTTATGTATGACAAATTACAGTGCTCATCACTTTTGTTCAGCAAGGTTGTATCAAATACTATTTCACAATTCAAGGAATGCATTCAAATTACTATGAAGAGATCCAGAGGATTAGCTCTTGTTTTTTCCTGTTTAGGAGAAGGCTGACAAAACCTGAATTTCAGAAGATTGAAATTCTGAGCATGGCAAAATGTACTTGTTAGACCTTTTAACCTACAATTGATAGCAAAAACTAGATGTTGAAAAATCTGAGCCTAGCTGAGCAAGCTTTAGGGCATTTTCTCACTTGTTATTTTGCCTCTTGACTATCACTCATGCAAAGAAAGAAACTACCAGAAATGCCCAGGGAATGGCTAATAGTCTCAAAGCAACTATTTAAAAAGAAGATATTGATAGAATTAGCTATCATATAAAAAAAGTGGGAACTGTTATTTGTATTTATTATGCACACAGTTTATTTATTTTTACAAATAAACTATGTGAATTATGATTACCATACATTTGTCAAACTTGATAGTAAAATGGCATTATTTTGACAAGCCAGTTCTACAGTGACACAAACACTAAGTGAAGACAACATACAAGCACTTACTTGGGAGAAGAAAGTCTCAAAAATAACGAACATTTTAATAATTATTTTTATTCATTTCACAAAGCTGGTACCTTAACTCCTCCAGGTCTCTGAATGAGTATGTGAATATCCAGGGAACAGGCTATCACAGCACTGCTAATTCATCTGGATTTGACCTCTGAGGAACAGTTTGTGTCATCGTGGAGCAAAAGCTCTGGTGAAACATTTGTCTAGATAAAAGGCCTCAAGCAGTTAACCTGCACAGCAGAGGCACTGCAGCTGGGCACGAGGATAATGACCTCTACCCAAATGGGGAAGGCACATCAAGGGAGCACTACAACAGCAAGACAAAAGATGACGGCAGCTCAGCAGGAAAACATTAGCACTGATATAATTCCTGGTACTGTATGTGAAGAAATGTCTTAAGAAGTATAATGCCAACCTGTTTTTACCTAATAATTATTTCAAGTTTTAATATTTTAAAAAAAAAATCAAATATCACACTTAAATTTGTTCTTCACTTTTATTTTAAACTCTTGCTTTCATTCTGTTTCATTTTTTCCTAAATAAAAATCCTGATAGAAGTAAATACCCCATGCAGGTAAAAGTTACAATTCAGATGACATAAACTTTCCTAATTTGATACATGAATTATTGGATGGATGTTTTTCTGACTTCAGGTAGTTATGACACTGTTCTTAAATAGAAACCAGAAGAACTTGATGAGCCTTGTTTAACAAGTCAAACCTGTCCTAACAGACAGATTAACTCATTTCTTATGCAGATTATTTACACTTAGGATACCTTTCATTGTTTATACTGAAGTTTTCTTCTTTCTGTTTTTAAAAGGAGACACTGTGTCACATATCCATTATTTTTACCAGGCAGAATGCCTTGAATATTTAACTACCACTCTTTTAGCACCACACCATACGTTCTGAGTTTAAACTATTTATTTTTAAAGTAGTAGCATGATCAGGCCTGCATGCTTATCTAAAGATCTTTGCTTTATGAGGGAGATTTTAGTCTGTGAGGTTTCCTCTACACATGGTAGGCAGCTGTCAGCAGCAGTGAGCAGGGCCAGGGGTCAGTGCAGCTGCTCTGTGAAAGCACAGGGTTCCATCAACATCGCAAAAATCCTGCAGAGTGGGAGCTGGGAGACCACGGATTAGAGTACATTGGAGTGTGTATATAAGGTCACATCATGTCTATCAAAGTGATATCAAACTGGTACACTGTACAATACATTTTACTGTGTTCTGTGTTCAAAGAAAATAAAAGGAGAATGGACATGTGTGTAGCAGACCACGGTTTAGCACAGAATTTCACACTGTCCTTTTAAATAGATGGATTTACTAAGTTCACAAAGACATGTCAAATATGTATACACAGTGGAGATGTGTTGACTTGAGAGAGAACTAGATTTCATGAATTCTTCAGGTCAGACATGAATGAGATCAAAATAATTCTTATTAATTAAATAGTAGAAAAGACTTTTAAGAGAAACCAGATGTTCACATTTCCTGAATCATACACACTAATATACATGAATGTCTGTCTTTGTCTATGTAAGTCAATAGTTTCCATGAAGAGCTTTTTCATATCTCCTCATGAAACCTGACTTTGATGAAATCGGTAGCTGTATTTAAGACAACCCTAAAATAAGGACAGATAAGGAGCAAACACATAATTCTGATTTGTGGGTAGACACAATTCTCTCCCAAATCTGCCTGTTTCAGAGGACAGTTACAGGACATCAAATGTCATATATGTCATGTTGTATAGAATCCACAGAATCCAGAGATTTGTAATTCTCGTTGTTAGGGTGCTTCAACCACATGGACAAAACTATGCTTCCCAACAACAACAGCAGCAACTGCCACAACAAGGAATTGCTGACCTGACATCTTGTATTAGGAAACAAGGAGATGGGCAGGGCAACAGAGAATTTGTTCTGACTGAAATATGCAACAAAATGAGATGACTAGACACTAAACAATGTCTCCTATTTCTAGCAATCTTGTACGAGCTGAAAGCTAGCAGAGATACTCAGGCAACAAGGGTTTATCAAACTACATCTGTCTACAAAGTCAAAGAGTTGATGACACTATAAAAGTTTTATGCTGTTTCCAAATTGTTTCCACAATTTTACAATTGCTCAACATCACTTTCAGCAATAGAATATAAGCAATGTAGGTGCAAAGAATAAAAAAGGAGAAAGCATCTTTTCTGCAAACAGTTGTGAAGTATGAGCTGCTGAAAGAATCCAAATGGTGTGATTTAGACTAAAGTATCCCAAATATCTGAACCAGCAGGACTCTGTGACCTTCAAATTTCCTCTGAAAAGTTCTGAAGTTTTTCTGTTCATGAGGATCACTTTAAAAATTGCTGATCATGGAAAAGATTGCAAAACTTTCAAAAAAACCCCAAAGTTACCACCTTAAGCACAAGTAAATTACAAACCTCCCTTTCTCCTTACCATAAATACCAACACCCACTTGCACAGTAAGCCCTTTAATCTCTTCCTCACAAAACCCTTCATGCCTGGCATTCACTTACACATGCATTTGCAGTTATTTTTCACAGCCAATTACCATCCTGCCCTCACCCAGTCATTACCCAATCTTCCTGGACACACACATTCACTTGAAGGCATCCTCCTCCACTTCAGCTCTTCCCACACTGAAGCCCTCTCTTCTTAACCACTGGCCCAAATACACCTGAGCTGCTGAGAGGTTTCTGAGTCACCAGAGCTCAGCATGAATGGGCTTTGTCTCTTTGGATTTCTCCAGTTTTGTTTTATTTTAAGCAGAAAAGCTTTGATGCAAGACCATTTCTTCCTGCTTTCCTGGGAAAGGCTTCCCCTTACACTGGACAGGCGAGAGTTGCCAAGACTGAAGAATAAATGCGGATGAATACTCCTGGCAGTGCCAAGGTCTCTCCTCAGCTTCACTGCTGCTGACCTGGGCCTGGTCCCTGACTCTGACTGTGCTGTCTCTACAGTTTTCTACATCAATATTGCTGCCCAAGCACCAGCCTCCCCTCTCCCACAAGTGGGAACACCAATGCACTCACTGCCTTAGGTGATGTACTTAAAATCAGAGAGGATCACACAAGGGCTGCCTGTCTTAGTCTACCCATCAAATACTACTCCACCTGCTTTACAAATGGCTCCTCAATCTTAAGTGAATTATCTTTGTACATGTCTGAATAAATGAAATAGATTAAGGACAGTTGGTGGCAGAAATGTGAAAAAAGTGGAGTTTCCCATGGCTTTCAGCTTTGTGATTGCTCTTCTAAGCCACAGTCTTGGAGAAAAAATTAACCTGCAAATGCTATCTTATTTTCTTGTAAGAATAGGAACACAGCTTTATCTTAAAAAAAAAAATAATCCTAAGGACTGATCTTTCTAAGGAAAGAAAAGTTCCTGACAAAATGAAAGGGGCAAAGAGTCATAAGAAAAACATATCTGAGAAAGAATTTTTCACCAGAATTATGAGAAATTCTGTCACCCATTTAACTTTGAAATCCTATTTGCCACATACTCTATTGCAAAACCATGGTAGAGTACATATTTTTCTCCCATCAGTTCATTCTTCTCACATTATTCACAGGTTAGAGATCAGTTTCCTACAGCTTGTAGAGCACAGCAGGAGCTGAGAAGTGACACACAGACTGCCCTAACTCTGCGTACCTGAATTCCCAACTTCCACAGTTTCTTCTGCAGCATTACTGGGCACATGATAGATGACTCTTTCCCTTATTTTCTGTGGGGCATAACCATTTTTCCACTTGATAGGTCAGCCAGCTAGATAATCAATACATGCAGACCAGTGGGCCCCAAGAGTCATCCTGTAAGCATGATAATTACATCCAAAATGCTGTAATTAACAACACGCACCACTACAAGCTCCACTTCTCAAGTGACCAGAGTGATGATTCAGAGCACAACCCTGTACAAAGCTCCCATTTTAGGCTACAGAACTGGAAAATTGAGAACTCTTCAATAATTCTATGTTAAAAACATCCTGGTTATAATTATTATGTTATGCTGGCAATAGAATTTCATATATAATTACTGACCCATATTAGAGGAGCAGGGCAACCAGTAGCTAGCCTAAAGTAGTTAACTTGCAATTAGCTCATAATGATTTCATTACTTGGCACATTGTTTTCTTACACAAAGCTCCCATAATTTCTTTTCTAAAATTACAGAGAGAATTGCTGATTAGGAATCTCCATGTGAGCCTGGAATTTATGCACTTGTTTAATTTTGAAATAAATAAAACTAAATTATATACTTATGCACATGTAGGCCAGGCCTACTGAGATCTTTAGGAGAAACATATTCAGGCTTCCAAAACAGAGGTACTGCCATTAACAAAATAATCTCCATCTGAAAAACAGTCCTTTTCTTTCCCTTTACAGTATTTGCAATAATTTAGGTAGGTAGCAGAATATTTTCACAGCAATCTTAATCTTTGTAATACATTTGAATAGTTCTTTATGCTTCTTATGTGTTTTTAACAAATGAATAGCTGTGGATTTGGAAAAATTCTATGTGCAGTGATTACACATGGAAAAAAAAGCTAAACATATGATTTTATATTCTTTTGAAAAATGTTGGTCATATTTGCACATATGTACAATTTTTTTGGAAATATCCATCAAAATTCCTAAACAATAACAAAGAGCCAGAATCTTCATGTTTCCCCTCTCTTTTTGTTACCCTTTGCATTCTCATCTGCTTCCCACTGGTTTCCCTATCTGCTCTTCTGCTTTGGTACAAAATCCTGCTGCATGTCTGGGAGAGTTAGTAAGGAAAAGAGAGTCTTGCAGTGACAGAGCTGCTCTGCAGGATGACAGCTCAAGACATGGCTTCTAAATAATTCAGTCTGGGACCAGACATGACAATTCTGTCTATGCAGAAATACCTCAGAGTTGAGGTCAAACACTTCACACTGCCAAGAACAAGCAATTAGTAAGTGGAATTTCCACACTTTTAAAACGGGCTCATTGTTTGCTTTCAACTATATGGATAGGAAATATTAGTATGTGTGGACTTTTTTAAAAAAAACAAAACAATAAAAAACTCAACATTTTTGACTTTAGATTATTTGGGAGTTATTTAATTTTCTTCTGCATTTGAGTTGATGTTGCCTGGTCAGTATAGTGCTAAGTTGAGGGCTAGAGGTCTTACCATCACAAACAGGGATGGTTCTGTAATTCACAAATGGCAAGGAAACCAAAAAGGTAGGTTATGCAAAGACAGCAGTGAAATGCCATGTGACCAAATATTTAATATTTCCACTTCACTTACACATATCATTAGCTTTTTTCCTGAGCATACAAACCCAAGCACATTTCTATTTTTGCCCATACACTTTAGACAGACTAAATTGTATAACTGCAATAGATTATCTGAAGGCTAAGTACATCCTCTAGGTGTGTGCACACATCTCACATGAGTTCTGAACAAAGGAACTTCTCAGTCCCTGGAGAAGAGGATTTCTTAGCACATTCACTGTCCCTTCTCCACTGTTACAAAAACAAATGTTGATGACAGTAATAGGAATAATGCTTCCAAAAAAAAATGGGGACTGTTTAATTACAGACTACAGAATGCAAATTCACTGAGCTATTCAACATGAAAGTTCTCTTCAGCTAGATAAAAGATTTTTTGTGGGATTGTCTTTTTTAATTGTTTTTTTTTCAAACAAGCTCAATGTCTTAGGTCTGGAAGCAATCAAACTGGATGTGACTGTGAAGTATAACTCTGAAAATGCTTGTGACATAACTCTGGCCTATTGCAATGTTGTTATTATAGTTCTGGTTTCTGCTGGAGCCATGGCCATGAAGCTGCACAGGAGTCACTGATGAGTGTTCACAAAAATACCCTTTCCCCCACCATCCCTCAAGCAGCATGGATTAATAACTGCTGCTCAGCTGCTGTCTTTTATATAAAAATATTCTCTTCATTGTACATGTAGCAGTGGTGGGTTGAAGTACCTTTTGCCTTTCTTTTCTTTTTCACTCCCCAAGTCATGAATCACCAGGCAGTGACAAAGGGTTTGGCATGTTTTACAAATTTTGCTAGTTTTCTTTTAGCACAGGAAAAAAGGTGCCCAGAGGAACTTATTTTCTCTTGTTTAACATGGAGAAAAAAGCATCAGAAAACAGTAATAATTATTCAGATCCTACAGAAAATCATGTCACTGTTTCAAATGAAAGTTCAGGTGTTTTCAGGGACATGCCCTATACCTGTGGTAAGTATGAAACTTGGTACTGTTGTTTTATGCTACTGTTCTAAATACTGTTTTGAGAAAAACTATCCACAAATGGTTTTATTCTCAAAAACATGTTTTTCCTACAGAATTGGAAGTACTGGGGAAAAGCTTAGCCCAGAGTGTTAAGTGGGTCAGAGGAAGACAAAAAATAGAAACAGATTGGTTGGTAGAGGATGTGAGAACGGTTATGTGATCTAAAAAACTCCAGGTTCAATCTTTGGTAGTTTCTACACCAAAGATTTCTTGTGAGGCTGACTGAAAACACAGTATTATGTATTTGTGTCAACCTCTGCTCTTTTCCATATCACTTGCCAATGGCAACTCTCAGGGACAAAACATTCATCTTGATGGACTTTTAATCTGCCTCGATATGGATGTTTTCATGTTTGTAGGAACCTTGAAAACTCCAGCTTGGGAGGCAGCTAACCCTGAGATCCTGAGACTACTCAGGATTATCTACCTGCCCTGTGAGCTCACTCAGCTGTTTTCTGAGAAATGTAGTTCTTAAGCCTAGAACATTATTTTAAAGTTGTAGTGTAGTTATCTACAGGTACTTTTACACTGAATTTCATATTTAATTGTATGCATTTTCCTACTAATCCTTAATTTTGATACTTTTGGAGCTGGAGTTCATGAACACCTTGTCAATAATGATTAATCAATATCTAATCCCATTATTTGATTCAACATCAATATATGTCCTACAAATTGCATTTTTCTGCAGTAAAACAATACTTTATGAAAATAATGTGTATTTATCATAGCAGATAAAAATCTTACAGCACTATACAAACAAGGAAAACTGTTTTGGTTATCTGTGACAGCCTCTAAATCCATCATCAGAAGGAAAAATATCTGTGAATAGTAATTAAAACATTTTCCAGTAGTGTGTAACAAATCTCAGATGTCCAGTTATTACCTTTGGTTATCACAGATGCTATACAGAGCTTTCATTGTTTATCTAGCTGGCTGATGGTTTCCAGGTAGGTGACTCAAACTGCATCCACAGCACCTCCCCAGCCAGGGGTGCTGGAAAAGTACCACATGCAGAGGTGTCTGCATGCCTAGCCATTCTCAGGAATGTGAAATATTGAAAGCTGAAGAGTCAAGACTTGGAAGCAATGCACAAAGCTTAAGTCAATTCTTCTACTTATATGGAAAAGCTGAGAAAGCAGCTTTTCATACATATTTTCTCCCATTATACCTCTTCTCCTCCCTCATCAAGAAATACTTTCACTTATGAGGACACTAGGATGAGAGTGGTTGAGGCAAATGTTCCTATATATGGAAGAGTCTGAGTTAAAGATAGCTCTGGATGACAGATCATGTTAAATTCTCATCATGCCTATGCTCCTCACAGTTACTGTAGAAGAGATTAAATGATGAAGGAAAAACCCACTATTTAATTCCAGATGCTTCCTGATGGGAAAAATACTTGAAAAACTGAGAAAAAGTCCTAAATTCCTATTTATTTCCTCTCGTGATACCATCCATAATGTTAGTCTACATATTTCAGTGAACCTGACACCTGAGCAAGCATTGATGTTTTCAGTTAACAGCAATGTAAAGGTGCCAGATAATATTTGTCAAGAAATGGTGCTGTTTTTCATTTGAGAGGGCAATCTCCATAGCCTAACGACCTGCAAGATCAGTGTTGCACTGTAACCATAATGCAAACCACAAGCCTGTAATATGTGGTTTCTACTGCCAACATATAATGTTTGCTGAATATTTAATAAAGTGTTCATAGACTTTAACACTATATACAAGCATTTTCATTAAATCGATAAGGACATTGATAAGAAATGTGATTGCCATTTTTATTGTCAGTCCTGAGGTATGCATCTAAATGTTTATCATCTTTACAATCTGGTTCTACACAGAAAGGTTTTATCCATATAATTTGTAATTTTTAAATTATATGTGTTTGCTACAACAAATATTTCTATCACATGCCCTTTTCTGGTTTTAGGTTAAAACTTTATTATCTCCTAAGAGTGATGTTTTATGAAATCTTTCTTTTTGTGTTGAATTAATGTGTCACTTAAAGGAGTATTTTCTCTCCAAATTTTTTTTAACAGGAAAATTTCTAATAAGTAAATAGTAAGCAAAATAAAAGAAGACTGAGCCTGTATAACCAGAAGACATACAAGGCTGCTGTCACTCTGAAAAACACAGAAACTGTCACAGCTGAGGAGCACACTGCTCTGGAGACAAGAGCTTTCCTCCTGCTTTCTACCCTGTGGGAAATGAAGAACAGCTGGTTGGTCCACATAGCTGCAAACCCATTATTTCTCCTCACCTCCCACCTATCACCCAATCTGCCTCCAAGGCTCTGTAGGTGATCCCAGGAGGACAGGTCCTTGGTGTACAGGCAGATAACATTTGGCACAGACTCCTCAGCCTGAGGGTTTGACTCCTCCTCTGAGTTCAACAGCAGCAGAACCACTCTCTCCACCATGCTCTTCTTACCTGGCTGGTAAAGCTTTCTCTGTGAAGATGCCTGCCCTGTGCTCTACCCATGACACTGGGTTCAGCAGTACTGATGTTCATTGCAATGCTGAATGGAACCTGCTTCCATTCACGTTTCTGTCTGAGCAGGAGGAGAGGTTCAGGCTCCATCAGGGGCTTCAGGGCAGCTTGAGCCCCCAGGAGCAATGCCAGATGAGGACTAAATGGGCACATGCAGCCCATATCCCAGCCCTCTCCATTGCATCCAGCTCCTGTGGTGGTCATTCCATAGAGGCCCACAGCAGGGCTGTGAAAACACAGCATGGTAAATTCAGAATGAATATGGAAAGTACGTGTGCATGGGCGTGCATTCAGGATGTACACTTCCCAGCTTGATTTCAGAACTGGAAAAGCCAGAGTGTAAAAAAGGAGAATAGTTTTCTATGAGACAGTTTCAGTCTTGATAAAGAAAAATCATTTGAGGAGTAAAACAGCACTCAGGGACTCGTTTTGAAATTCCTGCAGCTTCTATCCAGAGTCTTGGTTTCAGCTGTTCCCTCCGCCTCTCCACGGTTAATTTTAGGCATCCCATAAACACACATGGTGGGAATGAAGGGCAAGATTGAAGGAAAAAAATGGGACCAACTTCAGTCTCATTCCAGACAAATGGGGAACAAACCAAACAATCCAAATATCAAAGCAATTTACTGTGAATTTTAGTGGCAGACTGTCAGAGCCTGATAGTTACTTAAACATACTGTAAGCAGATTAATAATAATTATTTAATAGGAAGCTGAGTACATTGTACCTAGTTTGGCTACAAGCTGTACAGATTGCTATAAGCTGTACAGATTTCTTAGCCTTTTCAGAGTGGATAAAATAAAAAATTACTACGTGCTAGAAGCTTCTTTCTTTGCTGACAGGAACCAACTACACTTTTGCCCCCTCTTAAACAAACCAGTGTACTTTTCACTCCATAAATCTCATATTACTTCCTTCCTTTTCATTTATTTTGCACCAGAAGGAGGGGTTTTTAACAGAAGTGCTCTATGGCAGCAGGAGGAAAACAGCAGATCAGGATGGAAGCCACATAAGGAAAGTAAATCAAAAGTAATAAAATCATGGAGATCTAGCAAGGTTTTTGGGGGAAATGAAGTTGAAGTTGACTGAATCCAGAGCTGGAGAAACATTACACATGAGAAAACACCGTTAAAAATAGGCTGCACTCTTAACAGATGAGATGGGAAATGAAGTAATAATTTATAGCAAAGATAGGAAAAAAACCTGCCAGGTTTGCAAATTTCAAATGAGATGCAAGTTTGAATAACAAGTGATAATGAAATGCAAGCACACAATCTTAAGGGTAGAACACCACAGAACAATTTAATTAAAAGGAAAACAATATGCTCTGCAACACAGGAACAGAAATAACATACTGCCTCATGTTTCTGTGCAGCTAACTAGATAGCTGTCTATCCAACAGGGCAAGCAATACATTCCAGTACTTGAAAAATTTTACATAAAGATTTCAACTTGACCTGAAAAAATATCAGTGATGACTTAAAACTTTCCAAATAGGTATTTTCTAAAAATTCTTTCATCTGATTTTAAGTGACACAAGTGTGAAACAAATGGAAATGTCTGTGGGCATAAGAACTTCTGCTATGTATGTATAACTTTAAAAAGTAGTTTTACTTTTAAAAGCAGAATATGCCAAGCATTTACTGTAATAAATATGGCCCTTTTTCTCTCAATCCCTAAGAATGGTCTTTAAAAATTCACGAAGTTTGGCAAGCCTTCCAAAAAAGAAAAAACCTCACACCCTAGAAATCTCATATGTAATATTAAGCAATGCAATAAAAGAGTAGCTTATTTTATATTGAAGGATATTAACTACAGTATGGGATATTGCAGAAGAAGAAGAAGAAGGTCTGCAGATTTGCAAATGAATGTCATGCATGATTTATAAATGCAAATGTGAATAGTAGGTGATAATGAAATACAAGCAAGCCAATACACATGATAAATCAGATACCCTGGGGAGGTGGGGGAAGTGTGCTGCACTAAATGTACTTTTTCAAATGTCAGAGTTGGACCCAAATAGCATGAGAAAGCAGCATCTTGATAGAGTGGAATTATAGGAAAATAGCATGTGGATAATACCAAATGAAGGTAAAGGTAGAATGAGTGTTAACAGTTGTCTGAGAAAATACACAACTGAGGTGTATTAAAAATAAAGGCATTAATCTTAGTCTAAAAAATAAAATACTGCTTACATTACCCACTAAACTTAGCCAAGGTTACCAAACCTCAGAAAGTCCACAAAAGAAGACTATGTATGTGGATGAATATTAGCTTCAGTTAATGGATATGCTTGATTTACTATGATTAGTAATATACAAATAAAATACCCAAGAGACAGACAAGGAATGCAGATTCAGGGGACAGGAACTGCTCCTGAGGAGCCAGGGCAAAGCAAAGACCAAGAGGAGCTTTTTGACTCAAAAATACCTTTGGACACATAGCCCAGGTGCCAGCAAATTTCCTTCCATGACAGATTGAAGGAACTAATCCATGCTTTCCTATATCTTGACTGGTTCTGTAGTTAACAATTCAACTGTTTTTTAAACTGAAGGACTGTGCATCAAGAAACTTTACAAGTGTCTTTTGATGACTTATGTGGAATTCTTTGTAGGGAGGAACTGGGGTCAGGGTTAAAAATGCACTCACCATATACAACTTTGCCTGACAAGACAGAGGAAGTGACATACTTTGATAAGGGTGTTAAAAACCCAAAGAGGGTAAAGTCAGACACAGCTCCATTAAAAAAACACAAAAAGAAAAAGAAAAAAGAAAGGAAAAAAAAAAGTGAAGTGTGTTACATGGGTCTGCTGATTTCATCTTGTCTTGGCATCAGTGCAGTAGCTGTCTGCTGTTTTCCTACTGGTTTTTAAAGCTGCAATGATTTTGTGTTGGTATGCAGAGGCAGAGTTTGATGGCCTTCCAAATCTGTATTTACAATTTAAGAATTAGTCACACTGGGCTCTATCAATATGCAAATAATTAAAACAGAACACTAATAAAGCAGAAAAAGATAGAGAGCTAAGTATCTAAAATTATCTGTAACCTGTAACTTGATGCCTCATGTAAAGCCTATATGTAGATAAAATGAAAGCTTGGAATTTGTCTGCAACTTTGACAGCTGACTTTTTAGAACAGCTTTCCATTAATTAAAATCATAGCTTTGCCTGAAATTGAGCCATGGATATCTGGCTTACTTTCCTTTCATATAGTCCATGATCTCCATGTGAAGCAGCTACACCAGCTCAGAGAATTTAGTACAACATTTCACCTGGCACATGTAAAGATATATTATAAACAACTAAACATGAAATGTGAGAACAAGGAAAAAACCCCCTTACAATGGATATATGAAATATTTAAGTATTTATATACTATTTAACAGACTGCCAGTGGTGCCTGGGCACCCCAGACATCTGCAGGATGCTATGAGGGAAGCATTCAGAAAAGAGCTTTCAAATGAGCTGCACCATGGCCGAACTTCAAAAACTTCAAAGGGTTAATTGCACGGCTGAGTGTCTACTCCATTTACTGATAAGCAGAAAATGTTGTAATTTTTTGGATTTATGAATTGCTGGGGTCAGTCTGTATCTTGCACACAGCAGTGTCTGTCTGGCTGCATCCCTTCCATGCTGGGCAGAGACAATCCCTGGAACCCCGGAGCCCTCTAAGCCGCTCGCTCTGTAACCTTGGCAGCTGGGGCCAACACAATTCCTCAGTTTTGTTTGTGCAACTGGGCCTCTCTAAATAAAAACTACAGAGCCTTGTTAGCCAACAACTGAGCGTGAAATCATGGCACTGCAATCCCCTACTCTAAGACTCAATCAATATTTTTCATTACAGATTTGTACAGCTAGGTCAACAAGAAGAAAAATGTGCATGGAGCAAAACATACAAAACAGCAGAGAATTACAAAATCTCTTCCAAGCTGCAAGATTATTTTCATTATAATGATATAAAAATATGCTCTGATGTAGTTTTTAGATAAAAATGAAGGAAACCTACATTTGGTTGGACACAACAAAGTGATCTGTACAGCCTGTACTGACACATCTTGGTAATACAATCTGTTTTGACATTCAAAAGATTTACTATTCCTTTAAACAAAAATTACATCATTGTACATTAAGCAGGAATAAACATAAGAGACAGGTTTAAACTGCTGAATTTTCTGGATGATATTTTCTTTGCATTAATTAGTAGGAAGGAGGATTAAATAGAGGCACAGGGCTAAGCTGGTACATTTCAGCTTGAGAATCAGTGGCAATCTGCTGCACAATGTAGCTGCTGCTCTGACCCATTTTCAACAAGTTTTAGCTCAGTAGTATACACTGGACCACTCATTTTCCTGAACCATGCTGAAAAGCATGAAGCTAGAACCAAACATACCTGAAATTTTTGATAATGCAAAGGTGGTCACTACAGACTTTTGCTAGGTAAACTAAGTTTTATTTTACCATCTACAGTTTTGGTGGCAGGGTAACAATCCCTAACATGAAGCCTCATGATAAATCAGGATAATTTGGTAACAGAAATAAAGACCATACCTGCATTTTAAAAACCTTATTTTTACATAATTAAGCATTTGCTGAAATAATATTTTTCTCTCGTATTTAAAGAGAAATATCACTTTGTACTATCAAAACCTCTTACTGCCAGGAATTACAGTTGCAATAAGCCAAATATGTGTTATGTGTCAGATGTGAATCTATTTCAGAGCAACTACATTACAAGGTGAATTGAACCTCCTATGTATATAAAAAATCATTGTCACTTCATAACACTAATGTGAAACCATGGCATTGATCTGAAGGACAGCCATCACAGAGGGACTTAGAGGGCTTTTATAATCCTAGTCACTAATTCACCCTAATCAAGTTGCTTGCTGAAAGCCCCAAGACCAATTTTTCTTCTGATAGGAATACCCTTGGAAAGGCTGCATTTATTACAGGTCTGTATTGTTAAACTATTTCTTCTGCTGGAAGAGCATCCACTCACTTGTCCAAAGACAGTCTCACTGCTGGGTAGGAATTCGCTTTTTTCATATGCAACTTCAATTTTCAATCTATCTTTCCTAAATCCCAAACAAACCCTCTGTCCTCCATCACTGTCTTACAGAGTTTGAAAAGCCAAAATACTTAATGAAGATTGAAAAAAAAAAGTCTCTTTACAATCTATAGAGGACTGAAGTTTAACTCAGCTGATTAGAGCACGGTGCTACTTGAACTAGAGCACGGTGTGGGTTCAATCCCACTACAAGACATTATTGAAAGACTTGATGACCCTTGTGGGTCCCTTCCAACTCAGAATATTCTGTGAAGTGTTTATAGATTTAAAAAGGCTGTTGCAAACTCAACTCTTCTTTGTGTCTGCAGCAAATAGAAATAACTATGGATTTGAACCACAATAGGAACAGCCAAGTCTTTCTTGATGTCTAACAGCAAGGATAGAAAGACTCTGGAACAGGCTACCCAGAGGAGGTGGTGGTATCACTATTATTGGATGTTTTTAAAAACAGGTTAGTCAAACATCTGTCAGAATGACACAGATAGAGTTGATTCTGCCTTGGGGAGGGCAGGATAGACTAGATGACCTCTTGAGGCTCTTCCTGCCCTATTTTTTATGATTCAGTGATTCAGCACATAGCTTTGAAACACCCTGGGGCTTGATTCTTTTCTCACCTCATGTTATTTTTAAACTGGTGCAACTTCACTGACTTCAGTAGAGCTTTTCCTCCCTGTCCTGCAGTAAGTGTGAGAAGAATCAGAACTCACATTTCTCACACAAATGGAGACTGGGTCTACCCTCCCACTGTGCTGCACAGCTGATTTCCTGAGATAACATTTTTTACCTCTTTAAAGCAGGCAATATCAGTGATTTAAGTCAATCTTTATACTATTTTAGTAAAAATCTGAGTCCCATTATATGAAGCAAAGGCAAAAAAAAAAAAAAAAATCCAGTAGAAATACTCCTTGCAATTTTCAGTGAATGTCAACTTTTTCTCCCAACATATTTCTCTTTGTGTAGAGATGGAGCTTGGGACTGAGAAAAAGTCCACCTCACCTACTGAAGGAAGCTACAGTAGACAGCAAAGAGAAGGAAAAGAAACAGGAGGGCCAATACTAAGTATTTGACAGTGCCTCAGAAACAAGGGCACAATACACTACAGCTGGCTGTGACATCTTGTAAATAGGGTATTCTAAAAATGTTACAGACTGGGGGTGGGTTTAGCATGTGAGCTAATAAGTGTGGAAGCTAATCACATTCCCATCCATCAATCCCTAAGGACAAAGAAGTAGATAAAATATGTCAGAAGCCCCTGAAGCTACACAGCATCTAGAATACTACATATTTGAAAATGTCAGAGTTATCCACATTCCACATGCAGTCAGCAGGTTTACACAGAGCTTCAAATACACAGAAAATCTGTACTCCATGCCACAGTCAATGAAATACTATTACACTGCACCAGCTTCAAACAGAGGAACCACAGAAAACACAGTCCATTCTGACTAATTTGTTCTTTGGCTATCATCATACATAGATGCTACTTATCACTATCTCTCTTGTGGCATTCATATATATCTATATAATATCTCAAAAGTATTTTCTGCTCATTTGATTTTGCTTTTAATGGACCATAAATTGTCTGCTTATTTTTTTGGTGTGAATGAAATCCAACGCCAAGTAGTAAACAATGCTTTTCAGGTATTTAATCTAATTCAAATTTATAATAAAAAATAGAAAAATGGTTTTTGCAAATCCACTGTCTTCAAAAAAGATTGAATATAAATATAAATATAAATATAAATATAAATATAAATATAAATATAAATATAAATATAAATATAAATATAAATATAAATATAAATATAAATATAAATATAAATATAAATGCTTGCAGGTGGATTTTTGCTTTCGGAAAATTCATAGAAATTAAGATTTTAAAAACTGAGAGACTTCATCTGAAATATGCTGCTCAGGGCTGCAGCACTTTTTGAGACCTTTGGGAGATCCTGTCTGCTGATTAGTTCTACAGTGGTCACTCCTTTTCTGTCCTCTCATATCCCAGGAACAGTTTATGCAAAACTTCATGAAAAAGATGGTGAAGATACAAATGGAAAAATTCTCATAGGCTGCTAATTCCAGTGGTAATTGAACCTGGCATATTTCCTCTATTCTGGTCTAACTGGGATTTGAATATTTGTTTCCCTCAAGTAAAGGTTGTGAAATCCCCTGAAACACAAAACTATGATGAAAAGGTCCCTAGTGTGCAAAAGACATTTCATTTACTTGTGCAGTGCTTTGAGATTTGGTTCTTCACTTAAGAGTACCAGATTTCCTTGGGATGATGAAAGATTGTATAAAACCCCAAGGAACACAGAGAGCTTTAACTCTCACTTCTGGATTCCTTTCATTAAGAAAATGGTATCTGCAGGTTTGGTGGGAGGTGGCAGGGGGTGTAAGTTTTTGGCCTGAGGAACAGTTAAAAATTAGTGACAGGTTTCAAGATGTGTTCAAAAACATAGTTTATCTATACTCAGGGAAACAATCTTTAATACCAAATCACTGAGACGAACTTGTACAAAGTTTCATGTGACAGCACAGTACACAGCCTTGTTTTTTAAGAAGTCCTCTGTCAAGCACCCTCTGCAGGACATCAGAACGTGCCTTCTCTGCTTCTGAATTTGGAAGCCTGTTTCACCCTGTTCCTTTGAAAAGGCCTACACTGCATCCAAGTTTATCATAAGGTCATCTTCCTTCCTATGCTTTTTTTCTGCCATTATATTTGCTTATCTTGATTAGATTCTGAGCCTTTGAGATGGGTGATGGCAATCAGAGATGGCTGCATGCTCTCATGTTAGTTACCACATGCCAGCTCATTTTGAGCTACCCAGCTCTTCCAGAAATGAATACTATTCACTGAACAGGACCTTTCTTTAACTTGTTTGTTTGATTGGTTTAGTTTGTTGGGTTTGTTTGTTTGGGTCTTTTGTTTTGTTGTCTTTTCCATCAATGCACTGTGCATAATGGGCAAGGCTATTCCTCAGCCCAAGAACTACACCTTCTGGGTATTTTCTGGGAGAAAAAAACCCAGTTACCTGAAGCATTTTGAGTTTGAAATCTTTTTGGTATTATCTTATCAACTACATAGGTAGAGCCTGAAATATCTGCAATAATAAAAACTATAGAGAAACAAAGAAGCAATGAAGTGGATGTCTTTCTAACTGTGAACCTTCATGACTTAATCAGGGGCTTGCTTGTGTATTCTGTTTTTACTCCCCATGGTACTGTTCTTTAACCTGTGTAAAATGGCATTCCTTGCTGTTCAGAGAATCAAGTCCAATATAGTTAAAACAGTGAACACAGCCTCTTTAACACAGTACTTAAAGCAGGGCTACCTTGTCTTCTACAGATACAAGGACATTTCTGACAGCATTCTCAAAAAAAGGGACTAAAATCTTTCCATCTGCCACCTCTCCTGCTCATCACAAGCAGTTCTTTGCATCAGCATAGAGGCTTGGACCTTGACTCCCTTCATTGAAGGAGATGAGCAAGTGAGCAGTCTTTACACTGCTCACTAGAAGTGATTAGAAGCAGTATTTCCTAGCCCAATTTTTTTTTTCTTTTTGTAAGACTTCTTACATAATTAGAGTTAAGAAAGTTCAATAAATGCAATCTACATCTGTCTCAGTTTTTAGTTCTTAATAATAATGTGAATTTCATAATATAAATTTACATTTCTCCTAAAGCAATATACTTTTTATCTACATGCTATTTTCCTATCTGTCTGCATAAGGCCCCTAGAATTTCTTTTAAGATACAGCAATTCAGTAATTACTCAAGACTCCCATCTACAAATTATTATGACTGGAGCATTTAAGTATCATTGAACAGGCAGGAATGAATCCCAAATGGAAAGGCCAGCCAGTTACCTCAATAAAAACAGACTGTGTGCAGAGAGGGGTAGGAGTCTGCAACACTGAACACATGGCCTGAGATCTCTGCAAGAAGGAGTATTATTTAATATACTATTGCAAGATACTTAGCATGACTGAGCCTAGCCTTGCTCTGAGCCAGGGGAGCCACATCCTAAGACAAATATAAAATAATGACATTTCCCTTCCATAACACACAGAACACATTCCTAAACAAAGACTAACATTTCTAGAGTCAAAGATAAAGCAAATTTTTAAACACTGCAATATCAAGGTCTTATTGTGCACTTTAGGCTAGTGACCAGCCTAATGAAGAACTTGCTAAGAAAAAGGAATAACAAAGTTGACAGCAAATGCATGGACTGATCATCATGACAGAGCAACTATAAAGAAAAGAAAACATGAGATTGTACTGGATCAAGTAGTAGCTGATAGCAAAGATGACAACATATTACCATATAAATATTGTGGCTGGAGGCAAGTCTTGGTAGGTGCAAGTCATTAGGACTTCTTTGTGGTAGCCCTGTAAATTATACATGGGGCTGCTTTTAGTGAAATCACCTTTTTGCACTCCTGGAGTTTTATGCCAAATAAAAAAAATGAAGGAACTAAGCAGAATTATTCTTGCTTATGTAGCAATTTTGATAAACAGGAAGGAGTTTCATCACTAGATAAAAAAAATTAATCACATTATGTCAAAATTAATCAATTCAGTCAAAAGTCCATTCTGTCCTCTTGCTCCTCAGAAGACATGCTTTACCTAATGACTACCAGGAGAGGGCTGGGAAGATCCTTAATAAACACATTAACGTACATTTTGGTGTATGCCTGATATTATCCAAGCTCTTAAGAATCTCACTAAGTTCATACATCTGTAGGGATGATATGCAAAGCTGTCAAAGTGAAGTACAGCCCATATTCAAAAGTGCTAATGGGTATTAACACACATTTAAAAATAATCAATTAACATGCAACAATTTTCTCTTCACATTTCAAGAAGATACTTTCAAATCTTTCAATCCACTCAGATTAGATTATGATCTCTTAAACAAGCAGTTTTTTCAGCAACACCAGCTAAAAATCCTTTCTAATTTCCAAGACATCAGGTTTTTCCTATGTGATTCAAGATTATTATCACAATATAAAAATAAATTATCCAGGGAAATTATTTTAATATAACCAAGTATTAGAAGATGATATTTTTTAGTTAAGAGTTCAGGAAAATCTGATTGAAAGAAGTATGTGTGACAAGGCCACAAATCCAGCTTTAAAGCTCCCATGATTGAGTGAAAATCATGCTGATCCAGTACAATCTAACTCTGTTGTTTCAGATCTGATAAAACCCCCTAAACTGATTGGTTAACCTTGAACCAGCAGGATTTATGGTGGTTCCCAATAACCAGCATGGAGCCAATGTACTCTGCTCAAATGAGATCAGGTATCCATTATCAATCCAGACCAAATTTGTGCTGCTGGGAAAGCAGAAGTGCCACAGACCTCATCTCAATGACTGTGGAACCATGGCATAATTGTAGAAAATGCTGGAAAATCTCTTTGTGCAGTAAACACACCTCTATCAGAGTGTTATTCATATAAAATACATTAAAGCCCTTATAATAATTCAAAAATTTGTTTCCTGGAATAACAGATTGCCAGTGCTTTAAAAGACAAAATGTAGCACAAAGGGACTCAGATAAATTAACAGTTCTTCCATATCTATTTTTTTCATGCCAAATAAAAATAAATTTCACAAAATAGGTAAGGTCTATTTGGGAAAAAAACCCCAAACAACTAAAGGGGATGTCTGTTCTCAGAGATTACCTAATTCAACATATTTAGGAGGGAATTTCTGTTAGCAGGGAAGTAGAATACAACTTTCACCATCAGACCAGGACTGACCATATGCACACATTCAAGGCACAGCTAACATGGAGTGTTGCCCCTCTTCCAGACCTGCCTCAAGAAATAGAACAGACCAAATCTCAACTTCAGTAAAGTCTAAGCAAAAGGCTGCACCTACAGAACCTTAACAGCATCAGCTGGGGCTCAGATGCTCTTCCTTCATGGCAAAGAACACGAGCAACACATTCCTGACTACAGCTTCTTAGCAGACAGTTTGTCCAGTGACTCCAAAGAGCTCTGGATTCACAACACAGGCACCCAGCACACCACTGACTGTCCCTCAAAAAGGAGAAAGAACTACCAGTTAACTGCAACTCCATGGTTCAAGAGACTCCCTCCTCAGCTTATTTTCTCCTTTGGTGCACTCTCAGTATTAAATATTTTATTACCCAGTGAAATTCACTCTAAAAGAAACAACTCTTGGAATAAAAAATAAAAAGGAAACACATTTTCCTCTCTTAAATCAAAACCACTGTGCCAGCCTGGAATCCCCTAATGACAACATGAGCCCAAGACAGAACAATGGCATAGTTGCTTGATAAATCACAGAAAGTGAAATTAATATTTCATAAATGGGAACAGAAAAGTCTGTCAGTAAACCAAGGTTCTGCCAGGATTTCATTCCAAAACACATCAGAATTAGATACCAGCATACAAATAGAACTCTGCAACTTTTCCTATGACCCTTTTGGTGGTCCATCTAAGTTACCTGCAGAACTGTATGAAAAGAGTGGGACACTTTTTTTTAAATGAACACCAATCCATTTCCTACCTGCTGAGTTATTTCTCAAAGAATTCATGTGAATTTGCAACATGAGAGTTCAAGCTCAGATCTACAGCTTTTTTGGAAAGCCAAGTCTGTGGCAACACAAGTGATACCAGTCTGCATGCATGCACACCTACTCACAAATGTTTCCCATTCTCCTTCAGTTGTACCCCATTGCTCTCGCTCCAAATTTCATCTCTCTCAAGGATTTGTTTTTTCCATTGTATCACCAGCTGCTGAAGCTTGCATGTCATACACAAGTAAGCAGCTCAAGTAACTTTACAATCTTGTGTACTCTAACATTATAAGCCATCATTGTCTCTTTCAACAATTTTTTGCTCAGTGATCAATTAGCCACTGTATAAGCATGGGGAGTCACCCTATCCACCCTCCTGTTACTGTCATAAAAAAGAAATGACCATTCCTTTATTAAAATTCAGCACTTGATAAAGACAGCTTTTGCTTAAATTTTACTTTGTGTATTACTCAAAAGTCTGGGATATAGATTTCTTTAGAAACAATTTTTGCCTTCCAATTATTAAAAATTATTAAAAATTATTAAAAACATTTTATTTTAAATTTTATTTTCATCAGCTCACTCCCTGTTGACAAAAATGCCCTCCTTAAAGCACATTAAAATAGTGAATCAGAAAATGTATGCTCTAATTTACTAAATAAAGCAAAAAATAAAAGACAAAGTAATAAAAAGATAAAGCCTTCATAGAGAATTGAAGCAATTATATCTCCACAGCTACAATATAACCCAAAACTTTGCAAACCCTTTGATTATTGAACCATGGCTGAAGTGAATAATTTGGCTTTCACTAAGAAAACAAGCACATTCATTCTCACCACAATGGAGAGAGGCAGTTTTAATTAAACCTTATCAAAAGATGAATAAAGAATAAACTCAATACCCATTCCACAGGATTCTATTTTCATCTGTTTAGTTTAAGCTTGCCATGTTCATGCAATAATTAACCACTGTCCAAGGAATGCTGGAGTTGTGTTAATGTTGGTAAAGATTTAATTAGTTCAATTATCTGGAGAGTATTGAAGGCTCAGCACAGTACCAATTTCTTCAGGCTTTATACATACCTCAGATCAAAATATATTAAACTGAAATATAAGTGAACAAAGAAAATGTACTATTTCACTTCAGCTACTGAATGAATGTGTGTTTAATAATTTTATTGCCCTCGTTTTAAAATGAGGTTTCAGAAATAAAATATGTATGCTATGACTTACCCAGTCTTCCAGATTAGCTGGTGGTTTTGTTTTTTTTTTTCTCCCCTAAGTCATCTTACATTTTAAACAAAATTAAGTTTACTTTAGGAAAGAAAACCCAATGCTTCTTTAAGCAGGACAAAGTATAGCTCCTTTTACACTTTTTTCCCCCCACTGCCTACATATTTTACGTCTTTCAAGGAAAGTGAGGCATTTAAAAAGCATTGAAAGCAGTGACACAGACAACTGTTTCAATCTGTCAGACAGCATGGACAGACAGTAGGGATCATTTCAGAAAATAGAGCGGCCCCGCAGCGGCCTGACCTTCCTGGTGGGAAAGCGAGCACAGCGCGGTGCTTGACAAGCTCGCCAACAAAGGAGCGCCTCGGGTCCCCCCAAATTCTGACACGCTCCTCACAGGGCAACGCAAACCGGGACGGGGCGTCCCCCAGGCTGCCAACAAAGGGACAGCTCTCATTGGAGATTGCACGTTACTGGGAAACAAAGGGCAAGGGATGGAAAGTAAAACACCACTTCACTACTCGGACTGTAAATGCTAGAGTGAGCCCAGCTCCTATTCCTCTGAATCTGTGCAACTCCATATTAGATGCTATTCAAGCCCTCTGGATCTGTATGTGCAGCTCCTGCTGCCTTCAGTGGGAACAGAGCCCAGGAATGGGAGCATTAGAAGATTTCCCCCTTTGTGTTACTAAAATATTATCATTAGCTATTCTTTAGAAGTGATGTTTGAATAAACCACATTCATTTTCCTGTAAGGTTTAAATGACATGTTTATTACTACCACAGTCCGTCCTTTGTTTTCCCAACAGTGTGTTTTGGAGTATGAGTTCTTTATTACCAGTGAAAGCTGCACAAAGATGGCCAGCAGCATGTGAGAAGGTCACAGGAGTTTATCTCCTTGAGGAGCTAAGCACTGTAGGATGATGTTATCATTTTCTTATGAAGCAATAAAAAGTTATGAGTTAATATTAAAGTAAGTGTTTTGAAATTGCATACTACATTATACCCAGGCTGGATTCAAGCTGCTTGTCTCTTTAGGCAGTCAAAAACTGCTTTACAGATTGCTTGCTATACTTCAAGCAGTAAACTTTATTTTATTTACCATTTGGTAAATAACCCTTGTGAAATACTGTACCTTATTTTCTCTTATTCATTTCAGCTGGAAAAATGTAAATGCTTTAAGGAATAAATTAAACTAATTAGAGAAGGTGTGAACTGCACACTGAGTGCCAACTGATGCCACAGGTCAGCTCCCATTTTTACCAAAATTTGATCTCCCCTTCCAGTTTTCTCTAGGGTGGAAGAAAAAGGGAGATGCTGAAATTCATTCAGGCTTTTCTTGAGTCCAGATGGCAGATAATGCTCAGCAAGCAACAGGATATAGCACATTTTCCATCAACCACCTCCCCTTTTTGACAACTGATTTTCAAGTTGCACCAACAATCTGAGGACTGGAGGTGCCCTGTGGCCTATTGATTGCAAACTTGCTTCTGCCTGTGTTTCTGTGAGAATTTATGACAACCATGTGGGAGAAAATAAGGCTAATAGATGATTAAGTATTTAATGATTCACATTTATCACTAGCTGGAAAAAAATAAAACACCTCAGCTGAAACATCAATGTCTGTCTCTGAGTGAGCATAAAGAAGCATTTCAGGTTAAAAATACCACCCCAAACAAGTCAGAGCATGTATAACTGAGAGCCAAATTTCATCATATGTGGACTCATTTATTAATATTAACAGGATTGCAATTTTTTCCCTTAATTATAATCCTTAAGCAATTGTAAACACAAATATATCCATACAGGTATACCCAACATAATTCTTTGGTATCTTAGAAATTGTTTCATCTTCTTTCTCAGATTTTCACCAAGCCTTAAAGACAGTACTTGTTTTACTAGAGAAAATTCAAGCTCTATTCAGGCCAGGATGTTGCTCATCCTAACACTCACAAAGCATTACTGAGAAATGTATGTTGCTTTACAATGACCATTAATTACAAAGCTGAAGAGAAAATGAGCTAAATATGTACAGACACATTTCTAGAAAGAATGCTACATACATACATACATATATAGCATTATATGTTTGTGTGTGCATATGTATATGGGTATATAGACACACACACATGCACACACACATAATTTCCATGAATATTATCATCCAAATAAATAATTCAGTACTAACTAACAGTACTAGCTAAAACCATTAATACTATGGCAATCACACACAAAAAAATTGCAGCAACAAAAAGCAAAAGCCATCTATTTTAGGTGCTGTGCTGTTAATGACCTATTTGGTCCATAAATATTAATTATATCCCTGAGATTATGTTCTTTGTTCCATGTGAAAACTTTGGAAGCTGGCAGTGTACACTGCAAATGGATAGTCATTTTAAGGAAGAGTAATTTGTCTGCCACCACCTTTAAATAGTTTGGGTTTTTTTTTTTTTTTTAACACAAATCAGTTATTTTATCTGGAAAAGCTCTAAGGCATGGACTGAATCTGCTGCAGATTAAATACAAAAGAGGTTTGAGGCTTCTGGCTCATCTCTCAGGTGAGAAAAAAAAACAATTAGAAAGTACAGAAGAGATCTTAGTAGAGAAACATCACTTTACCCCAACTAAATTTCAAAACACTGTTTTTAGTTGGTATGAAACTATCTACTTGTTTAAAAAAGAACTGTGTTGGAGAAGGCAGCAAGAGTTCGTCTGCCTCAAGAGTATGATTTTTGTGCATTTTGAGAACATAACTCTCTCCTTTTTCTCCTAGTCTGAAAACATGTTGTGATATATGAGTTCAGCCAAGAAGTATTGGGGAACTTTGTCTACACCTAAAAAAAGAACTTTAGGGTATTTTGTGAAGATATTGAAAAGAACTTGTTCAGGTCTGCAGTGTAATTTTTACCACACAAATTCCTCTCTTTTGTGTTAGCAAAGAGGAATACTTTGAGTCTTTCAGTTTAGGAGATCTTCAAACAGACAACAGTGTGTAAACAATCCCAAAGTACATAACTTTACTAGAACAACCTCCAGTCTGTGTGCAAGGGCTTCAGAAAGGCCCCTTCATCAGATTTCCTTCTGCTCTTCACACTGAACAAAGCCTTGGCTGACAATACCAAATCTCCTCCTTTATTTGGATTAAACCCCTTTGCAGGGGAAGTATGCAAATGCTATACGTGTTTCTCTTGCTGAGGCTACTCTAACCCAGCTATCTTTTCACTGTCTATTTTCCCCCAGCAGACCATCCTATCGGCTGACAGGGGGACCAGCCTTTTAATTCAATCTTTCACAACACTGACAGTTGGATGCTGGGGCCTGCCGTGAACTCTAAAAGGAGCTCATTTAGTCATAATTAACTATTCCCTGCATATTTCCTAAGGTATGGTAATTGTGCTAAAAGCCAACAAGTGAAGCATTCATTCTGGTTTTCTTTTAAACTTTTATTTTTCCACAGCAGTGTCTTTCTCCCCTCCTTTCCCCCAGCCCCCCACCTTTTTTTTTTTTTTTTTTAATCTTTTTTTTTTCTTTTCTTCCTCCTTGGAAACATTTAGAGTAAAGAAAAGGAATGACGGTGGAGATAGGGAGCTGCAGAAAACTGTGATGTGGGCAGTTCAAAAGGCAAAGTCTGCCATACGATACAGGACCCCATGGCAGCACTGAGCTATTCAGCTGGGTAAAATATAAAGAAAAATGAAATGAGTAGAATAGAACTATGTCATTAATGCAGAATGATGGACATCCTACTTGGGTAACAGGGAGTCATGAATATACATTTACAATTCCTTAGATATGGTGATAAGTGATCTCTGTTTCCATTAGCACCAGAGTACATGTATTTGAACAACCTAAAATTTTCAAGTTAAGCAGATGTAAAGCACTTTACACACCATTCCTCCCTCCTCCCCCCAACACAAACATATATCATGTCCCACTGCATGCAGTGGGGCTCTCACAGGGATAAGGTATGATGGATCCAGCTCATGTTCATCACTGTTGAGATGGGAAGTTTTGGGAATCTGACAGGGATTATTTACTTTAAAAGGCAAAACACGATCTCGAGTCTGCCCTTATCTGTTTTCTGGTTTATTTAAATGAAGGAAGGCATGTCAGAACTCTCTGTTTAATTATAGGCTTTGCATCTGTTGAAATTCTCGTGGCTTTCAGAAAGTTTGGGCCCTACTGGACACATTTCCTCATAAATGTGCACAGCGCATATACACAAGCAAGAGACAACAAAGCTAAGTATCTTCACACTCCAATCTCCTTTCCATCTGGATGTGCACCAGGAGCAAAGAAATCACTGGCTTTTGCAAAGAATGCATGACAGGGCCATGTGTGTGTGTGTGTGTGTGCATGTGTGTGGGGGAGTGTGTGTTAACACTGCAAACTCAGCAACTGCACCAGAAGGGCCAAACACAGCACTGAGGTTCCTTATTCTTATGCAGAATTTTTCCAGAGCCACAAAATGTGGTAGGACCTTCCATGAATAAGTAGGATCTATGAATTACAGAATTTATATTCCATGTTTCAGGCATAATGTAACAAAGTCAAAAAACAAAGAAAGAGATAAGAAGAGAGATGGCAAAACTTCAGACAAGGCCATGTAACAACTCATTTTAATTACCACTCATTTTACTTATTTTCACTAATTAAGGATCCTGTTTTCTCTTTTTAATAGCATTCATCTATAAATATACCACATTTGCTTTAAACTTGTAAAATATTTAAGAATTTAAAAACTGCATTTTTCTTTTAAGTTGAAACACTAGAGTACAAACACTGTTCTGAAAAAAGATCCTTAATGTTGAAGAGTAAGGTGGATAAAATGTTTCTAAAATCCTTTTCCACTCCCTTTATTTCTAGATTATATAAAATTTGTGGATTGATACGGTTTTTAATGGCAGGCAAAAACACACTAAGAGCCAAGCTGACAGGCTATTGCTGAAACTCTCAATGAGAGTTTTTATCATCACGGTCTGGGATTTTGTTTTCTTAGGGGAGGAGGTTTGGGGGTGGGGGATGTTTGTTTAACTTCTGTGCATTATTGTGATCACAACACACAGTGGATTAACAACAGAAATTTAAAACAGAGCATCTCTCAATAGACATGAGCTGAAAATGTTGGTGTTTGTTAGCAAGAAACTGTGCTTGTTTCCATGAAAATAAAATGGGTGAGAAGCACCATATGGATAAGAAGCTTTGCAGATCCCACCTGGCAGAGTTCCTTTTTTGCCCACAGTGTCCTAGCTGCTCTTGAGCAGTGTTGCTTCCTCCAGTCCAGACCTGAAGATATTTTTTCCACCTCTGGTGATTCTGTAAGGGCTCATATGTTTAGACTGCATTGTGTTTACTCTCTTCCTTCCCCAGGAACTCATGGAGAGAGAATTAGGTTTCTCAATCAGTCTGCTCCACTGAGACACATTTCAAACATCCTTCTAAAGCCCCAGGTGTGCTCCAGTTTCTTTGCCCTGCATTTAGGAGTCTGGAGGAAGGAGAGATGCCTGCCCTGTGTCTGGTGGCATGAGCAGTGCTGTGACTCATCAGCAATTCTCCTGCTTTTGATACCACACAAGCTGGTACAGCAGTTTCCCAGAAAACTGTGAGGCTTAGAGATGAATCTGAGAAAAGGAGGGCAGCCTACACAAGAAAGCAAGCCCAGGACTGGAAAATCACAGCTTTTATGTCATCTGAGGAAAAATGGCAAGGGTTATTGATCCAAAAGCAATGCTCCAGCTACTAAGAAAATCAAAATCAAGACCTATGCACAAGTTCCTGGTTAAGGATTTTGACAGGATCAGGTCAATGTATCTAAATGTACCTCCTCAAAGATTTAGTAATAGATGTAAATAATTTGTGGGATATTTAATGTAGACGGGAAGACTTAGTAAAAAACCCCAAAACAGTGGTGAGGCAAAATCTTAGAAAATAATTTTGAGAGAAATATCCTTTTACTGCAGCCCAAGTTAACAACACAGATGAAAAAGAAGATCAAAAAGCAAATGATATCAAAGTCAGGAATGACACACATACATTTAAAAAGTGGTATGACCCAATCCTACATTAAATTTATGGACTGTTTTATACTGCTGTATTTAATTTGAAATATAATACATAAAGCAAAAGTTGAAATGTTACTGATTGAACCAGATTTCATCAACAGCTGCTCACATTACATGGAGTTATTTAAATGACCTCAGGGCTCACTGGACTTTTCCAACACTCTCTACATATCCACCTTCTAAAAACACAAAGGCAATTCATACAGAAAGTGTTTTTACATGCAAGTAATGATAAAAGGAGTCACTGATGGAATGTGGACCATGTATTAGAGCATCTTCTCACCTGAAAAGTGATTCACAAAGATTGGTAATGTCACAGAATACATACTAGCAAGTTCCAGTGATTCCTCAGAAATTTGGGCAAGAAAATATATAAAAGTCAGATGATGAATATGTGATTTTCCCACTCATTGCTTCTGCCTGATCTTCCTTAGAAAGTCAAGGAACAAACCAGTATTTATTTGGAATAGAGAAGTCATGATTGGAGTGAATGACAAACAACTGCAGGAATAGTAAGTTTTGAGGAGCAGTAAGGAATTTACTACTAATTCCTTCCTGGCTACTATTCTTCATTTAGATTATCAAGTTACTAGAAGCTAAGAAGATACTTGTGTCAGTTTTGAAAAACCAGAAGTTGGTTAAAAATGAAGAGTAATGGTTAAATTCTTTCTTCTGTTTCAGACTAAAATTCTTTTTCTTGCCTGAAAATGTAAATATGTGGGAAATATTAGTTGTTTAACTGCTTTTTCTGATTCTGAGTGATCCCTTCTTTGGTCATGAACCTAAGATATGACCAGGGCATTAATCTGTGTTACACACAGTCCTAGAAAAGAGCTTATCTGCACCTGCCAGATTTCCTAGCCAAAACATCCTTCTGTTCATGACCAAGCAGCTGTTGCCAGATGCAGACAGACACTACAGCTACCACAGACCCCTCAAATATACCTCAGGGTTAAAATCTAGCAGGTCTGTCCAGTGCTTACTGATCCTTGCCTTTACTCCATGGAGCTAACAGACTTGGAGATTTCCCAGTTTACTCTCTTTTCCCAACAGAAGCCTAATTTTCATACTCCATACAAATAACTTAAATGCATAGCACTTCCCCAAGCAAAGTAACAGAGCAGACATTACATAATGAGTATTTTCTGAACATTTCAAATTACTTTCCAGTTTTTTAGTTAAATACTTAAATACTAGTTGGGCATCTGCAGAGCTACCCAAGGTGGGAAAAATTCTACCACAGAATCTGCACAGGGGATATTTTATTCTGATATTTTGCTCTCTTTATTCAGCTATGCAAAGGACTGAGCCTTTGTGTGTTCATTAATGCAGACTACAGCAGCCAGTGTTCACAGTGCCTATCTGAAAGAACTATACACTAAAAAGGTATCTGGAAAGTAAAGAATACCCTTTTTAAGGTGCTTCTAGCAACTTCTTTTTTGTAAATTATCAGGCTGTTAATGCTGAGCTTTTTACATGAAATACAAAACAGAAAACACTCATCTGTAAGACTCCGTACAAATATTTTGATTAAGAAACTCCTTTCAAAAATCTGATTCTGATTCACATTTGGTGGAGAAAGGGAAATCCAACAGCCTGTGGTTACTCAGTAAAGCAAATGCTAGCTACTCCATTACCAGCCTAACAACTTTGATGGAGGGAAGAAAATGAAAGCTGAAAAAATCCAGGATCTGAACAGTATGCAAACAATCCTCAGCATCCAACCAAGAGACTGCTTAAGCATGAGCTTCAAACTTCTGAGAAAAGTATGAGTTTAATATCTAAAAGACAAAATTCCTTAACAAGAAGAGATACAGTTTGCAAAAGAGTTCTCAGGAACCCCTTCAGCTTTTAAGTCTCATTTTCTCATCCTGAAATGGTCTTGTTGTGTCTACATTAGTTTTGATAAGGGAGCCAGTTCTACTCCCATGAAGTTTATGGAATTCTCCCATTGTCTTCAGGAGGAGCAGATCTAGACACAAAGCTGCACAAAGACACCAAGATAAAACAGTCTGGCAGGTACCATGATCCCATCTTATTTTCTTAACATTTCTGAAAAAAATGTGTGGGGGAGGGGAGGAACCTATGCAGCCATTTCTACTGATATGCAATATGCCTTTTATATTAAAATACAGACCCATGAAGCAAATGAATGGTTAGCAATATTAATAGCCAGGGGCTTGTTAAACTGCTTGGGATGAAGAGTTTGCCTGCAATTTTACCACTACAGGATATGTTGGAGAAGACTAAGCATTTTGTAATGCTGATATTTTATATATGCATTCTTTAAGTCCCTGATAGGCAGGAGACCCTGTAGTCTTAATTTCAGATTAGATTTTATACAGTAAGCCTGAATGCTTTATTTATTTTTAAATCCATATTTTCTACGAGTATGTAGTTTGTCTTGGAAATAAAAGTATACAACACAACTGAAATTGCATTCTGATTTTATGCAGTCCAACTAAGCATTGAAAATGAGCCCTTTTATAATTCAACTTGCAACAGGAACATGTCTCTTTTACAACAGCAGCTTGCTGTTGTAAACCCCCAACCCCACTTCATCCAGAAGACAAAACACTGCCCTGTGTTAATAATGAATGCAGCTCATATCTACTGTGTTCTGTTAAATTGCTAAAATTGCCCAGATACCATTTGAGAGTGTGTCAGGTTAAATTAATACAACATGACCTGTTCACTTCCACAGTTGGGAAGAAAGAAGTTGGCATTCTTTAAATCCAGAGCTCAACCTGGAGATTATGCTAAATTGCTTCATTCACAGTCCACGCTCCTCTGCACATGTCAGGAGGACAGCATTTGTCCCCTCTAGTGATAAACAAATTATACATGAAATCAATTCCACTTCACAATAATTTTCCCTATTGGGTATTATCTTTCCTCCTCTGCTCCCTCCAGTTAAGCTTGCATCCTGTAACTTGCTAATGAGCTGGGGGCTTTCTGTTCCAGGTGGCACCCCCTGCCTGGAAGTCATGACATTTCCCATTTCGAATGCTGCTGGCATTTTTCGACAGCTCCTGCTCACCAGCCTTTTTGACCTGCACTAAGAGGAACTCATCTGATCGAATGCTCCAACCTGCCAATCACACCAGCAAATGATCTTCACAGTCACTCCCAAGGCAGGAGGGGAAAAAAAGCAGAGTGAGAGAGGGGGAGCAAGAGAGGCAGAGAGAGTGATGGAGCAGGCAGCCTCTGCAGCTACCTAATGAGAGTACTTTGAGACAGCTGAAACACTGAAAAACTGGTGGGAAAATTAGGGCAGAACTGAATGCCTGCTGCTGTTATTACTGCTTTCTTTACACCTCGAGATCATTTTGAAAGCAATACCTCTGAGATGTGCCGTTTTCAAAACAACAGAAGTTAATTTTACCATATAAATAGAAAACAGATATATTTTTCCCTGAGACTATCAATATGCAAACCTCATAATTCTCCTCTGCCAAATGGTGTTCTTTACAGAATTAATTAGGAGCTGTAAGCTCGTTAAACGAGTAGCTTCACTTAGGGATGATTATGAATATTTTTTTGTTGTTGATGTAAGCCATAAATAGCACTTTTAACCTAATTTAAATGCTGGCAACGTTTACACCTCTGTATTTACAAATGTTTGCACACAGATACATAAAACAACAAATACAATATCTGCAGAGTCTAGATGTCACTTCATGGGCTGAAACCAAGCAGAGTCATGATAATGACTCAGTTGTTTTGATTTTGTTCATTTTATGATGTGACAGATTACTCAGTGCTGAGTCTTTCAAGCACACAAGGACATATTTAATTGTGTAGATTTTCTTTCCCTTCAGAATATAAGCAAACTAGATTTTAATACCCATGTAATGCACAGACTGAACAAGAGAGGTATTAAAAGCAATTGTAAAATAAACATTTCAGGGAGAAAACTTAAAAAAAAGGCAGTGATTTCACTGTTACAATAAAAAAAAAAAAAGCCAGAAAATATAATGCACAATTAGACTTTATATTAGCATCAAAACAGGGTTGCAGAAGTGGCTGTACAGAATGAAAATCTAGGTTACTAATGTCAGAGAACAATCACACATAATTACTAATTCAAATACATATATGGCCCAAAACGACATTAATAATTTATAACAGACCAAAAAAATTATGGAAATACTCATTTTTTTTCCACTTCTTAAAATATCCAAAGATGCTGTTCCAGGGCTATTCTTCTACCATAGATATCTTTATTTGAGAATTTAGTATTTTTTGAGTTTTCCTCCTGAGACTTAACAATTAACACTGGGAGGATGTGGGAAATTCATCCATCCTCATCCCACTCATGGGGAAGAATAAATTGTCGTAATTTATTAACTGACTTGTAAACTATTGCTACATTTTTAGGCAACAATCTTCCCTCAACTAGGGATACTCTCTCCACATTTACTTTAATGGGTGTTGCATTAAGACCCAGTTTTGCAGTGGTTGGTTCAGTTTGTTTATTTCAGGGAGAATCAGGCAATATAAGCTACAGATGAAAAAATGGGACCACAAAACTTGTCCTCCACAGAAAAGATTCTGGTGTATGGAAATACCTAAATTTCACTTTTTGTTTACAATTTGGCTGAAAGTAAAATGTTCTGTTAACTCTGAATGCTGCAAATGGTGCCTGAGAGGCAAAGCCTCTCATTAGCTTTGCTGTCTCTCTGGGTTTGGGCTGTGTGTCAGCACTGGAAGCCTCTGCTTTGTCTGGAAAACTCAGTTTCTCCCCTCCAGTGGTTCCACATTCCTCTCAGACAAAGCCTAACTGAGGAGTCATGTGAGGAAATAATCCTAAAGGAGAGGTGACTGTCCATGGGAGAATAGGGAGAGTAGAGACCCGCTTTTGCCTCCCCCCAGTCGTTGTCATCTAGACATTGTCCTTGCTGCATTCAAATGTCATCCAGACTATCAGCCCACTGCAACTCACAGCCTTTCATGCCTAGACACTTCTTAAGCATCAACAGACCACAAAGACTGCCTATGGGAATTGCTTGCTATCCTAATATTAATAATGCAATATAGTACATTTATGGCACAGAGGATTCCACCTTTCGTCTCCTAAATTTATGAGCAAACAAACTGGAAAGACAGATAAACAGCACTGCAACTGAGCACATGCATTCATGCAAATACCACTAATATCTTTCCTACAGCATAAATGACTGTAAAATTACAAACCTCTACACTAAAAATTATTTGAAAATGAATCTTCACAGTGCTAAAGGCAAGTTATCATGCATTAGAAATGGACTGAAAATAGGCTCTATACTATGCCAAGGAAATACAGTATTGTCCTTTGAGAAAGTTATCCGTAATAGCAGCATTGCTTTGTTTTCCTTCTGCCAGCTCTGCAGCTGATTTGGCTATGACACATTCTAATTTTAAATAATTAATGTCAATACATATGTGGCCACTAGTTTCACATCGAATGTCACAGAGAATATAACTGCAGGGAAGAAATCAGTATATCCTAGCAATGGAGGTTTGAAATACTTGTGCTACCAAGTGGAGTATGGAACAATAAAATGTGAAGACCTCTCCTCTCTGTTCTGCTTCCTTTCTTTCCTTCCTCTTTCCTAAAGAGACTCCCATTATTTTGGAAATCCTGGTCATGCCCACTTGTTTCAGTGTACTTATTTCCAGGCATAGATGCTGCCCTGGGCTTTCAGTCTCCAGGCAGGACAGGCTTTAATCAGAACTGGTGTTCAGCTTCCCAGTTCACTTCCCACACCTCTGTGCATTACATTACCAACTCTTTTTATAAAGACAATCAAGACACTGTGCATTCTGCTACTTACAAGGAGTGCAATTAAGTGACTGCATTTCACATGACAAGGTGAGCTGTTACAGTACTGACACAAAAACACCATTAAACATATTGTCTAAGCCTTATGAGCTCCTTGATTGGGCAGTGGATTTCCTTTGTTGGGGCATACCTGGAGACCTGAGGGACAATTCCTCCATCCTCAGTCCCCACATGTCACTTAGGTCAGATGGGCAGTTTATACAAAAACAGCCTTGCACTGGACAGCCATTTGCTCAGCCCATTTCACCTGCTGTGCATAGTCCAGAGAATATGGGGGGATTTTCTTTATGGTTGAATAGAGGGCAAAATTCAGTCTATAACTTCCATTTTAGATTAATAGAAATGAGATCATAGATATCCCAAGGAGAGTGTAGACCAATGCCTGAAGTTTTTCCCTTGTGTGTTATATTTAGGGTATATTCAAGCAGTGTGGTGATCTTATTCTTCAATATTAAGTGAAACACAGCTGGAACAGTCTCATAAAGCCATTATGTTGTTAACATAAGAAAATAATGGCACTAAAAGTACTAGAGAGCCAAAAAATATCTTGGATTCTGCAGTTATCTTTCACTGCTTAATACAAATCTAACATTTTACAAAATTGATGCTACAATTTCAACTCTGCTTAGTACTATCATTACTGGACTGAAACCCAAATTGCTTTCAGCTGCCCACCACAACTGCATCTTATTAGCCTTTTCAGGAAAGCCAATTTATGCAAATCCAGTATTAGTTAAATAATTAAACTGACCCTCAACATTCATGTATAGACACTGTCTGGCACTAAAAGATGCAAGAGAAATTTAAACCTCCCATCTTCAGTGCTTAGGCTTCCATCTTTTCAACTGCAGCAGCACAATGAGTGTTTATACACATCTATCCGAATCCATCTATTTAAAAAATTGCATTAAAAAATTAAACTGGCTACTGCTGTGCTTTTATAGCTCTGCTTTTCTCTCCCAATCTGGTTTTACACTGAATTTTGAGATTTCACACATATAAAGCACTACTGGCTACTTTGAGCTTTTGATTAAATCAACAGTGACAAAATCTGGCTGATATGCAGTCTCTCAGCCTAGAATTTCTCTTTTATGCAGACCTTTCTCCACTGTAATTACTACAGTTTTATCCCCTGAAGCTGCAGAGATGAAGACTTAGATGCACAGTATATGGTTTTCCACTGTGTTTTAGCAACACTGGGGTACCCAGAACAGAGTAAATGCAGGGGAGTAATGAATGAAAATGACTTTTCAATACTGACTACTGGACACACACACTGCTGGACTGCAGCTTCCCTGTGGCTTGACTAGGGCAAGGCAGGCAAAAATTATGTTCCCACACAGCAGTGCTGAAGAGACACTCTTAACCAATTTATAAATGTAAAACTGAGGATGGCAAACAAAAATGAAACTGTTTGGATGGGGATGTAACAGCAGTCACCTCTCCAGCTAGCAAAGAGAAACAGGTAATTCTACATAACAATCCTGTGCTGCTGAGCACACCCAGTCAGAAGCAGCCAAATATCCAACACTTTTTGCCACTACAGTGGTAACTGTCACCTCTGCAGCTTTATTCTGTTTCACACAGCTGAGCTGGCCCCAGTGACACCATCCTGCCTTTGACTGGCTGGGCTGGTGTCAGTTGCTGGCTTAAATGGACACAGAAAAGAGAATTCATCACCCTGCGATTGAAATTCAGCATTGCTCGGATGCATGTGCATGTGGTGAAGAAATACAAATAAAGACCATTTTTTTGTTTTGCTTCAGTGAATTGTCAAAGAGATTTAGAAAGCCAGGGGATCTCATTATGGTAATACAGGTTAAATACTTTAAAAGCATATGGTGTTACCATCCTGAATGAAGCTGTCCCTGCTGGCTCCAGGAAGCAGACAATAGGCCAGAAATACATCTCGTGTCTCTGGTCCACCAATGGGAACTGGGGATTATAAATCACCACAAGAAAACATCACGTGCTATCTGGTATCAGGTAATGCCTTGTCTTTTCAATTACTATTTGACTCATCCTTTTCAGAGAGGAACAAGCTTGAGCCATGTATTCCACTAGCCAAATGAAAACAGAGCTCTAGAATTTCTTAGGGTCCATTCTTGTCTCAATAAAACAGATCTGTAAGGATGGATGACTATAGGATATACAGTATAACTCAACAAGACATGTAGAGATGAGGAATGCTTCCACAGAGTAGCTTCCTCCCCATGGAGAAAAAAATATCAACAAAACCCATCAGGGACAAAATAAAAACATTTTGCTTTATCAGAAAACTTTAAAGAATTGTAGATATGGTCAAAAGGCCCCATCTAATTCAGTGCTTACAGATTCTTCTGTGTGCAGTGATGCTCATTACCACATATTTGCTAATTTTCTCCAGTAGAGAGCAGCCTCAGCATCGACCTTGCTAACTCCAAATGTCAGCTTTTTCCCCATGGGCACTGGAATAAATGTGTTGTCTCTTCTTGGAGCCCTAGACAATGATACAGCGTGGTCTACAAAGACCCTATTAGCAGTCCAAGTCTGACAGATGTTATCTAAGTTTTCAGAAACATGTCCTAGGCTACTGCTTTTTCTAATGGCAAGTTGATTTGTGAGTTGCAGACAGGCAGCTGAAGCACTACAGTATTTTAAAGACAGCAGAAATTCTCAGAGATGCACCAACTTCTGAGAGCTTAAGACAAGCTCTAATCAATGATGGAGCCAATTAAAAATTCACTGCCTTTAGTCCCTCTCCTTCACCAATCTGCCAGAGACTGCTGCTTCCAAAGCAGATCATGTCTCAGCCATTCCTCCCCTAATCTTTTTGCCTTCCAAACCCTAAAGAAAACTGCATTTAATTCAGTGGGTGCACTATCAGGGCAGTAACATCTGGCAAGTGTGTGAGAGAACAGCAGGAGATGAAAACTTCTTATCACAGAAAGATCTGGCACAGCACCTTTATTGGGTCTCTCAATTTTATTTCCTTCTTTACCTCAAAAACAGGGAAATTAGGAAGGGAGGGAGGAGGGAAGGAAGGAAGGAAGGAAGGAAGGAAGGAAGGAAGGAAGGAAGGAAGGAAGGAAGGAAGGAAGGAAGGAAGGAAGGAAGGAAGGAAGGAAGGAAGGAAGGAAGGAAGGAAGGAAGGAAGGAAGGAAGGAAGGAAGGAAGGAAGGAAGGAAGGAAGGAAGGAAGGAAGGAAGGAAGGAAGGAAGGAAGGAAGGAAGGAAGGAAGGAAGGCTAGGATTTTCTTCAGCATCAGGTTCTGGAGGTGGTTGAAGATGGTTCCTTGTTTGTGTTTCTTTGTGGATTTCTTTCTTTGTGGATTTGTTTTTGTTTCTTTTGTGGATAAATTCCTTTACAATGTATAAATGTATAAAAATATATATAAAATAAAACCTTTCCTTTACATATGTGTTAGAGGATTTAGTGAGCAACTATCTCCAGATTTTTCTCTTTCACAGCTCCCTGAAGGATACTGGAAAACCTCAAAATTCCAGCCCTTCCTAACTTCCCCACCACCTCTCTATATGCATAAACTCAACCCACAAAGTTTAGTCCAGGAGACAAGCTAGAAACATTTTTTTTGCTCCGATGGGTTTTGTTTTGTTTTGTTTTGTTTTTCATAAGCAGATCTATTTCCTTGCAATGTTTGCTCCTTCTAATTTTCCTTTATCCCACTAGCTGGGATGTTATCTGATTATGCTTGTTGACATTTTAACATCTTGTACAGTTTGCCTCCACCTCTCTAACTCTACTTGCCTTGGGTTACCTCTTAACTTATGGCCCTGGAGAGCTACTGCTATCTATCCTTTTGCTATACATGCATCTTTTTGCTTGAGCCTTGTGAATGGAGATTTGACAGAATATATTGTAATAAATACCCCTTCCCTAATGCTACTCTCCTGCTCACTGCAACTCTAGTCTTCTGCTAGAGTAACTGATTCACAACTCATCCATTTTACTGACTGAACTTCCTACTTGCCAGTCACTACTCTACTGCTTAAAATCACAGCTACCTGCCATTCACCAGATCTTCTTTTGACATTACCAAAACTGCAGTCTCTTTTCCCAACTCCCTTCACTCCTTTCCACACTGACTCACACCTCTACTTGCTTGGTAGTCTCACCCCTTTAAAGGTTTCCACCCATTCTAATAATTCCTCACTCAAATCCATTTTCCATGTCCACAGTTCTCCTGCTTCCCTATGAATTTTAGTTCCATCTCATTAATCCCCATTTCTCCACATGATACAAGAGGACCTATTACTGTGTTTGGTACTGATAGTTTTCCAGCATGACCTGCTGGTCCCTGCAAATACTACAGCAGGGAGCAGATATGTTATTGCACTGTAAGCACCTAACAGAGCAAAGTCCCAAGCTGCAGTGGAAAACTGTAATCAATAATGTACACATCACAACATTTGCTAAATGGTTTCAGGCCTTTCACAATAAAACATGCTATTCTGTATCAAAACCGTGGTTGAGCATCCAGATCAGCACAGTGATGTATGTAAAGGGTACATTTGGTTTTCTCTTTCTGTTCTCACATAAAAATTTAAAACAGTAATTTCTATCTGCTCAAATAGATATTTGGTAAGAACGATCCAGTGGTTCTTTTGGACTACTTTACATGCTCATTTGCAAAAACCTTCAATTGAATATTTTATAAATGAAAAATTGCATTTATTTGGAAGCAGCAGAAAGGAGATTCTGTATATGAGAATTGAGATTCTGTACATAAGCTTCTACACAAAAGGTCTTTAGCACAGATGGGCACATTCTAAATATACTTTAGATGGATGATATGTCACGTTAGAAGAGACAAGGTTGAAGAGATGTCTGCAGGGACACAGCCTCGGGAAAAAGTAGGGATTAGCTTGTCAATAAAGATGTAAACAGACTGCTCTGAGGCAGCCTCATTTCTGACATTAGAGAATCTTAAATGGTTTTTTGGTGAAGAGCTTGTGCAAAAACTGGGGCAGGCTGTCAGCACCGAAATCTATTAATTCCAGGTTTTCAGTAGGTGCTGCCTGTCAGGCAAAGACTCTATAACATTATAGGGTTAAAAAAACCAATTTTACATAAGCATGCAACAGTAAACCCAAATGTAATTCATTACAGAAAGTTATATCTGATATTGTAAAAAGCAGGCTTAGCTAAATACAGACATCATGTGAATATCAACTACATTTATAGGAGACCGTATCTTCAAAGATGTATATGAGCAGCAGGTGCCTTTATCTCAGCTCCTAGAACTTCTGTAACAAGCTGGTACCATGGACTCAACATTCAAAAGCAACTGTGTTTTTAAAAACAAACAAGAAAAAAATAAAGGCAGGCCTTGCTTTTTTTGAATGAAAAGAATCTGCTCTCTAGGTATTCTGTGAAACACTGTGGTATGAAACCATTTAGAGAAGCACAATAAGCAAAGCAGCTATAAAAGGAAATGCTGCTAATCTGGAAGAGTCTGTCAAGGGTTAAATCCCAGTGAACAAACACTGGGGTGGGCATATGGGCAAAGACAATTAATGCCATGGTATAACTCCACCATTGCCTTGCTATAATTTGGTAAACAACCTCTCTATTCACCTGGCCTTCCCAAGTTCTGCTCTGCTCTTAAAGTACCAGAAGTCATATCACACACTATTTCACTGCTGAATACCAATGGTTAAACAAAACTAGTATTAGCTGACCCAGTGATATAGATCATAATCACAAACATGGCAGCATCTCTTTCTTTATCAAGAACATCCTTCTGCTACCAGGACTACCAACCTACTAAATAACAGAATCATAGAATGGTTGGGGTTGTGAGGGACCTTAAACCATAGAATCATAGAATTTCTCCTCCTTGCCCCAAAGTTTAACAGAACTGGCAAGAGGTGTTTTCTCTCTTCCTATTTTACCAGGGGAAGAAAAAGTACAAGTCCAAATTAAAGGCAAGCTATTATTCAATATACTAGCACCAACTTCTGCAATGTTTTCAACCTGTCAGTGACATTCATTCCTGAGAACTTACACTCTTCATATGGACTATAAAACTGCAAAACCAGAATATCAGCCTGCATTATGGACATGCAGTGAGTTTTGTATTTTGTGTCTCTAAAGTTAATTAAAGAGCATTTTCAAACATATCCTTTCCAACAATCATGTCTTACCTGCATTATCAGTTGTGAACATAGGTATTCTTCAATGTTTGCTGTTTGATACACCTTTGCCATAACTATTGTTTTTTCCAAAGGCTCTCATGCTTTCTCCAGTCTCTGGCTGTAATCTTACATTCGGTACAGTAAAAATAGAAGACACTGTAAAGAAGAGTGTCAGTTCAGAAACTTTGATTTCTTTTTTAGCAAAAGCAGCAATTTAAAAATAATTAAGATATATGGCAAACACAACACATTATACCACCCATTTCTGTAGGTAAGCACTGTACAAATTCTGAATGGAAAGAAGTTGAATGCATTAGGATGGAAATAGTATGGTGCAAACATTCATAGTGGCATGCATCTTCAATAAAACCTGTTTCCAGATTGTGTGTGTGTATTTGTCCTCTACACCACCATACAATTAATAACTTCCACTTTCAAATTTCTGCTGAGAGAACTTAGAAGTAAGAAGGTAAAATATGCAGCAAGGTTTTTCAATAATTTGATATCACATATTTCATCTTCAGAATCTTGATATCAGTAGAACCAAACTATCTTGTTTGACTTTCTTTTTTAATTACTAAAGACAGCTAGGCTTGTTGAAAATATCCCAACAACTCAAAAATATTTTATGTGAAGCAATCTCCTTTTGCATGAGCTAGAAAAACCTTGACAACTTCAATGTCACATCAGGTAACAAGTTATTAGGAGACATGGTGGTAATAATAACAGAAATCAAAATACAAATGGTTTATAATAAGAACTTAATATAAATTAATTCTTAAATAAAAATGAACATATTGATAATATGAAAACTCATTTTACTTAGGATGCCTCAGTCTGATGGGGAAAAATCAATGACTTTTAATACTTCCTGAAAACAAACCTCCATATAACAATATCCTCACGAAAGCTGCTACTACATGATTCCATAAGGAAATGTGAAAGAACTAATCAGGGCCATAAGAGTTTTCTTTTTTCCACTAACAACTGGCACATCTATAAGTTTTTGGAACTACTTTTTCATTTATATGTCTTTAAAAGACCTGAGTATTGCTTTATGCACAGCCCTTCCCCCTGTATCTTGACATCTCAACTTGCATTTCTTATTCTGCTATCCTCAATAACACACATTGTTAATGGCAGATATTTTATGCATATACAATAACACACATTGTTAATGGCAGATATTTTATGCATATAAAGTAATATGAGATCTCAAATATAAAAGTAGAAAAGTGGAAGGACTGATTTTTTTTTTTTAAATAGAAAATAACAAGTACACATATTTAGTAAAAAGGATTATTCTGTGGATTACTGCTCAATTTTCATATGAATGAAAACTATGCTGCACCATAAGTTGCACTGTATTTCTAGACAAGGTGTTTTTAGTAGAACTGCACTACTCTTACCTTTTTAATGTACTATTTTCAAAAACTGAAAGTGGCTACCTTTTAGACAGAGCTTATCTGGAAATTGAACTTCCAACCCAACTGAAATGATGCCTTGACTTGAAACTAAACCAAGCAAAAAAGCAAAATTGTGCTTATCACATAAACTGACTGCACACATTTTTAAAATAAACCCTATTAAAAAATTATACTGTAAAGTATTACATAGAATAAAAATACATAGTTCTAATGGTCAAAACCAGAAGAGAAAGTCAAGCACAATGTAGGCAGAGTCACCATATTTTCATAAAATACTGTGATTCCAAGGAAACAATTTTCTGATGGAAAATCATTTGACTGATTCATTCAGTTTGCTTTTCTACCCATATATGAGTCTTTCCCTCATTTTAAGTGCTAAATCCCCAAATTTACAATTCAGCATCAGGACCAAATTGAACAAAATATATTCCATGATGAATACTATTCACTACAGAGTGAATCACAAAATCACAGTGGTGTCCAAATTAGAAAGCAGTAATTTTGTTTGTGCATAAAGACTCAGTATGTTTATAAGTATATTTAATTAACTGTCAATAGTCTTTCTTGATGTAAAATATTAGCACAGAGAACTAGAATCACAAAAACTGGTAATTTCACTACACAGTAAACATTTTCCCAACTCTCCAAAGTAAATGACTTCTTTGTTTTGTAAATATGTTTACAAGGATATCCAAGTCATACTAAATAGAAATGATTGTAGTATTTGATACTAGGATTGTCCTTTCTTGCATCTGGATTTATGCTTCATAATGATTATCTACTAGACACAGAAATAGTCTTTCTGTAACTCAAAATTTTACTGGAGGCATTTAGAAGAACCTTGCTTTAAAATATAATGATTTTTCATCTTTATTCTCCCCCCTTCAAAAGGTTTCACTGCTCCTGATGTTTAACGTTATGCAAAGACGTGTTTCTGCCAATGAATATCGCCTTATGGTTATGCTTCTGCAAATAACCTGCTGTGAGCTGATAAAAGGATTAATGCAGCCAAAATTCTTAATCTGTGAAATTACAAATTAAATTCTCATATTAAAAATACCACCCTGAGGTATTTTTTGTGGTTTTAATTCCCCTCTGGTGTTCTGCATACATTGTGCTTGTTAATGACTAGGACAAGACTGTCTCTGTTGGCAGCCTGCTGCAGAGTGATAATGTGTAGGCATTTACTTCACTGATAGAACTGGATTTAACCACTGACTGATAAACTAAGTGGCAAGTGGGTAATAAGTCCATATTAACAGAAAAGTACTACTGCAGAATTCAGAATTCAAAATCCTGGCTAGACTAAATCACACAGTCATAAGGATTGAGATGTCACCACTGCAGAGTGATTTTTGTTTTCCATTTAGTGGAAATAGGATAAATGAACTGGCTTTCTTGATGTTTCATTAGTCCTGAAGAAAAGAATCTCTTTGCATCAGTTTCTGGAAAAGCAGACTTTCAACAGCAGCCACGTAAATTTATACTGAACATTTAAATTTTCTGCTTATCAAGTACCACAGTCAGCAAACTGAGTGATGGGTCACCATGGCAGAGGAGGAAACTGGGAATCTTTTTGCAGAGCCAGAGCACAGTCTATGACAGTGATGGACAGAATTTATTGGTGCTATTTTGGTTTTAATGTTCATATTCTACAAATGGGAGAGTGTGCTTCAGAGCAGAGCTGGGAGCACTTGGGTCACAGAACCAGCTCAAAATGTGACTACTACAGCTGTTGAGGATTGAAAAGATAAACTTCAGGAAGACAAGAGTTTTTGTACTGACACTGCTGTAAACAGATTCTATTGTGAATGAATATTCAAAAAGAGAGCTTAGTTTTTAGCAGCAAACTTTTAAATCAGCCATAGTTACACACACGTTTCATTGTTGCATCTCTGAACTTTCTGCCTTGAGGTACTGGATTTAGATCTTTTGTTAATGGATGCACGTTTGAAAACAGACAAGAACATACAGTGCTGTAATGCAACCATGTGTCTCTTCACCATACTGAGTTAAACCAAAATGCTGACTGTTATTCCCTTGTGTATTAAACTTTTTTTAATAACAGAACCTTCTTTGAATAAAAAAATATAACTCCAGATACTATTTTTTCCCTAGAATAAATAGTTGTGTGCTTTAAACTCTGAAAAACAACATGCAGACATATGATATAAGTGATTTTAAATTACTGAAAAGATAATTGACAGCACACATGATGACAGGAACATTTCTTCCAAGTCAACTGGAATGCATTCTGTTTAATAAAAGAAGCAAAAGGATGTCTGTAAATAGTGAAAGCATTCTTAGTTAAGAATATCATCTGCCATCCTCTTCATACACAGTCTAATTCACCAAATTAACTGATTGTTTACTTTGTGTTTCCCAGACTTCTGAATGCCGAGTCCTTTCTTGAAGGTTACTGTTATAACACAGAGATTCTGTGAATCAAACCCAGCTGGATTTTTATCCTGTGTGCTGCAGCTAGTTAAGAAGTATTGTATGTTATAAGTGAAAAGCACTAAATATGTAAATTGCATTTTTCCTTTTGCTTTATGACAATTCAGAGGATTCTATTGGCTCCACACATAATCAAACACAAAGATAGCAGACTGCAGACTGCAGAGGAGAGATAGCAAAAAAAAAATAAAAATCCATTTTGTCCTGTGTCAAGCTAACTATGTAATTTCAATCTCCACAATTGCAGTCACGTATTTTGTGTGTGGCTGTGTGTGTCCATGAAGCTGTCTGTATGTGAGGGTTAGCATTCACACATGCACACATTCTAGCTCTGTCTGAACCAGAATCTTTGTTTCTAATAGATTTGGAGGTGATTATACTCACTATCAGTTAACTCCCATAGCCGTGGGGGCAGATCACTGAAGTACTCATGGCTCAGAGCTGCCTGTGCTGACAATCTGTTCTTTGGGAAACACTGGAGTAGTTTGGAGGCTAGATCTTCTGCATGGTTCACACAGCTCAGCCTGAAACACAAACAAGATTTTTCTGAAAAACAGAATCATTATTCTGTTTATTAATTCCATCTCCAGTCAGCACAGTTGAAACACCAAGCCTTAATAGCCAGGAGCGCTACCAGGAAAACTATTCCTCAGGCTAGGGAGTTGATTAATTATTTCTGTATTGATAGCTCAAAATTCATACAAATTTTACAAGTACAGAGCATATAAAATACCATATCACATATGCCCTGCCTACTATGCTAAACCATCATGAGCAACAGCATCTTGAGAGTAAATGTTTTGATCCTTCCATTTACATTTTATTGAGCATACTGACAAACTGAAAATTTACAGCGCTGGAAACAAATGTTTATTACCATGTAAACACATGAAATCCAAGCTTAAAATAACAGCAGCATTCACACAACTTTGAGAAGTATCAAATTTTAAAATCCAACGATGCTTAACATGCAATACATTCATCATGTTTCACAAAGACATTTGTCTTTCAGGAAGTGCTGACTTCTTACTTGTCCATATGGCAGGGAATTGACTCCTCATTAAGTGTTAATCCAATGCAAACATTAAATTAGTTATCTTTTCTAAGTTTCCTAGAGAAACTGAGAAAACTTACTGTTTTGCTGGGAGCTAAATCCTTGGGAATGTTATAAGAAAATATAATCTAAAAGTAATAGACTTGAAGTGGAGACAGTAAAATGGTAATCAGCAAGATGTGCCCTGGGCCCAGTAACCTGTTAGCCCCTCTCTAAACTTCCAAAGCCACCAAGCTTTTTGTAATATGCAATCAAAAAAATACATGATGAATTTTGTTGACATCACGTCGCTATTATTACTAGGAAACTACATAAATTCAACCATGCCTTTGTTCAGTAAAGATCTCTCACTGGGTAAATGCAAAGTTTATAAAAGGTTTTTTCAATGCACTGGTTTCCCAAAACTAGATAGTAGACTGCAGCCCACATTTGAAAAAAGATTATGTTATCCTCTAAAATCAATAATCCTACAGCATGTTTCATGTAAATATTCATTTTTTTTTCAGCTCAAGCTGACTTTCAAGGAAAAAATTCAAGAAGATGGATTAAACAACATTACTCTTTTATTGGGCTGACATGGCATGATTTATATGAATCAGTATAGGCAAAGGTGAAAACTGTCTCTTCAACAAAGAACAGACAACACTGAAAACACTAAATAAATAAAGAAGGTTACTACATTGAGAAATTACAAATATCATAGACACAACTTTTTGTCCATGTCCATACCATAGTCAGCGTGAAAAATAAAATATAAATTTTAGATAATAATTTTAAATAAAAAAATTAGAAGTCTAAAGCATCTATCCTAAATTATGTACTGCCATATGTATGATATGCTGATATCTGCAATCATTCAAAAAATATGCCACTGGCTGTCTTTTTAATTTCTAGCAACTGTATGCTAGATGGAAATTTGAATGCTGTTCCTATCTGATCTCTTCTTGAGAACTGGCAGGATACATGTCCAGAAAGTACCCAGGGATGAATTGCCTAGGAGTGCTGACCACTTGAAGGCATTGTATCTCATCATTCATAATATTACTGAATTCCCAGGATTAGATTTCAGAATTGCTCTTTCAGGTTAAACAGATGCTGAACTCCAGTGTTTCTGATGGGCACGTATTTTTCTGCTTTCATTTTCAGTTTGTGACAAATGAAAAACACCTTGAATGAAAGACTCATTGCTTACAAATTACATCACAAATTAGAATAATTCCAGACTATTTAAACTACCAGATTATTAAAAATATTCAGTAAACTTTTGTGATAATTACAGATAATTTCATTACAGAGCACAGCAAAATACCAAGACAAAAGGTTATTATTAACAAAGAAAAGGAAAAGAAGGGGCAAATATTCAAGGAGAATTGGTATTAATTCTTCCACACATTCCAAATTTCCATGGAATAGTGATTATATTGAGTCTGTGAGGCCTGAGTCCTAATCCCCCCTGCACCAATTAATTGTTCAGAGACTCTGTCAAACCATTTCACCAATGTAATTTTTCCCCACAGAGGTAGCTGCAAGGTTTCTAGGAACCATAGTAAACCTGCTCTATCTTGAATGAGGACTACTGTGAATTCAGAAAAATGCAGTCACTTAAGTGGTGAAATATTATCCAATATAAGAATTACACCATTCCTTAGATGACCCATACATATAGTGGAGATGCTAATTAGGTAAGGTAAAGCAAAGCAAAAGAAAATAACATCCAAACATCAAAAAATTCTGACTTGCAGATGAAATTATGGATGATATCTGCAGTTCCTTGGACAGAGTGATGCTGACATTTTGACTTCATTAATGGTTACCAGTGTACCTGACACACTGCTAAGATCTTTTTGCAAGAAATTCAGAAAAACTAATATAAATTGCAAGTATTTTGAATAAGAAGAGTTTAGAAAGCCAGTCACCTTCCCAGTTTAGACACAAAAAAGATACATGTTTACTGAAATCAGTTGAGAAACCAAAGACAAACATCAAATAATCACCAGATTATATATTAATATAATATAAATTTTAAAAAATCTAGAGCTGCAAAATAATCACATCAGATAATTAAATAATTATTAATAAACCAGTCATAATTAGAACCAGACTTCTAATTAATAAATAGAAAGAAGTCTATTCATTGCACAGTCTGCAAAAATAGTTCAATCTGCTTTAATTATTTGATCTATCTGCCCTGATCACATTCTAAGCAGTGCTGGGGGTGTGGGGTTGATGTTAGTTGTTTGCCAGTGCTTTGAAGATTCTAGTTGCTACATTATTAGTATTATGTTTCCAAGCATTTATAGATTTCAAACTCAGAAGGGACCATAACGATCAAGTGTCACCCCTTGTGTAATACAGGCCAAAGATCATCTGAGTAACTCATGGATCAAATCACCACTTTCCCCTAGCTCAGCTGTACTTTTAAAATTCTACATTAAAATTCTAATTTTGTTTATGGAGCTTTGCACAGCAACGAAAAAGATTCTTCTCCAAAACTCGTGTCTTCAATGGGCACTACAAAAAGCACGTGCATGTGGGCTCCTGAGGTTCTCAGTATTAAAAACTCATGCCTTCATGGAATGCATGACTAATTTTGCTGCTTTGTTTAAAGACAAGCTATTCTTTACTTATGAAAAAATGTACTGTATGATCATGTATTAAAATTACATATGCCACGTCAGAATTGTTTGAAAACCCTATTTAGTGCATAACCTCTGTGGTCAGAACATTGGAACGATTGCTTTGTTTCTCTCCTTTTTTTTTTTTTTTTTTTTTGGCCAATATTCTCTTTAAAATATCCTCCTTAAAACATTAACCCTTTGCCTAATTTTAGTTTGAAATCTGATTCCTCAATAGAGACAAAGACTAATTTTTTTGATAGGGTTCAGTCATTAAATACTTAACACAGAAGTTAACAAAAAGAACTGAAGAAAAAAAAATCATTTTTAAATACACCTCTTTCAGTACGAGACAGGATAGAATTTCATACAATATGGCTTTGTGTCTAAAACATAATAGCATGTTTTGTCTCACAGCAGTTGGGCCATATAGGAACTTGGCATGCATGATATGGCAAGTCTCAATATTCACGCTTCACTTACTGTCACACTAATCACTGAGGAATAGTTACTAGCCATGACAGCATACATACTTTCAGAAAATGTGGTGTGCAGCAGAATACAGAGAAACCTTTGGCTATACGTAGATATTGTTTTGAGAAATACTGGGAATATTTTTACACACCTACTCTGATGACATTTGTGAAACACATTGATTTTCAATTTAATCCCAAATGCTATATACAGCCTTAGCTCCAAAAAAACAAACACCATATGAACCTGTCTCATTTGAAATATATATGAATCTGACTAGACTTGAGCAGTTGTAAATCTCATTGGATTACAAGAATTTGATTTAATTTTAGAAAACAGGCTTAAATGTCTTTCTACTGCAGAGAAAGGTCAGTATTTGGTCAAGCAGAACATGACTAAGATCACTGAAGTTTGGTTTAAGCTCTTAAGAAAAAAAAAGTTTGGGGCATGTGCAGTGAACTTCTGAACTTGGGGTGATTTGCTTTTAAATGCAATGAAGAAGGAGGTTCAAATTCACATTAATAATTAAGACAAATGGGCATTAAAACAAATGGAGATAATATGCTGTCTATATGCTCCTAGCAGCATGAGATACATACTTTCCAAAGGAAAAATAGTTTACTGTGCACATTTTCCATGTGAAGATCTGATTCTTGTAGTGTGTCATTAATTAATTTCTCAACTGGCATTTACAGCATGGCCTAGAAGTGAGGTACCTAATTCTGTTTGGAAATTTCAGCTGTTTCTTTATTCTAAGCAAGCTCCTGCAACCTGAAGTGCTGAAAGGCAAAGCCACAGTTTACCTGAACAGCCACACCATTTAGCAGAGCTTAAAGTTGAGTTGTGTGAAAAGAACTAACAAATTGGTGTGAATCAGGCAGGCAACCCTTGTAGCTCCCTTCACAGAGATGCTCTGGACCCCTCAACAGCAGGGCTCCTGTACAGTCCCTGTGCTCCATCACCTCCCAGCACACTGCCACAATGGCTGTACTCCCCATTTTCACCCAACTCTGCTTGAGGACAGCAGCCTTTTCCCCCTCATCCCAGGCTTCAGGCTCTCCTGAGCTCTGTACAGAACTGCACACCACCATGCATTGGAGTTAATATTTTCTTTGCAAATGCATTGCCTTCCAACCAGCTGATACAGAAATGCCCACGTGCGCCGTGATAGTTTATACTGTCTCTGCACAGACACGTGATCCTGGTAGCAGCAGCTATGTGAAACACAAATCAGAGCAGGGCCTACCTGAGCAGCATTTCCTTTTTATGAGCCCCAGCAGCCTTTTCTGTTGTTCCCACCATGCAGAGAACACCTACTGTCTTCAAAGAGCTGCCGCGCCAGCTCCGGCGTGCGGGAGGCGCTTCCCTAACGCGCCTGGCGTGCCCCCACGGAGCTTCTGCAGAGTTCATTGAGCCATCACGAAACCACCACAACAAGTGAATGCAAGTTTTGATGTGAGGCTTTTAGCTTTTGATACAGATGAAGGCATAAAGGAGTAGCTCAAGATGAGAATCTAACAGAGCAAAGATGTTACCATCTTTTCAGTGTTTTGCACAAAGGGTATTGAGGACTAAAATTGATGAACAAAGAGAGACAACACCATTTGAAGGCTCACTGGAGCAGTGTTTCACTTGTTGCTGATCAATCACAAAATACAGAATTTGCTCTACAGCACAGCATAGAGGTACTTCAAGCCCAGCTATAGAGTAAATAATACAATCAAACAGAGCCAGTGTGACGTGTCACTGCTGGGACTGTACTCCACACCTGCCAACAGCAGTCCTGGGTTGTGCACATTCCTTAGAAAAATGTCTCCAAACACCTGATGCCCCTCTTGCTCTTCCCAAACTGAGATGCTGGCAACAGTTTAGATTCAGAAACACTGAGCTCTCTACACATGCAGGATGGAAAAATCCAGTCTCCAGGCTCCCTAGGCCACCACTTTAATTGTATTCTTCTAGCTCAGCACCTGAATAGAAGCAAGATTGCCACATTAGCACAACATCATGCTCTTGGATGAGCTAGGCTGGGACAAAGCCTGCACTGGCTATAACATGTACAACATGGCTATACTTCTCCATTGTCTGTCCTTCTCTGTGTTCCTGCACAACACTGCACATCACTGTCTTCAGACCATCATGATTTCCATGGTAGTGTATGAAACTATCTCTTTGGAAATTTAAAAATTAGTTCGATCCCCTTTAATTATATTACCACATTACAGCATCAGAAGTCTTATCCACTGAAGTACTGAAAAGGTGGTCAAAATATTTATTACAATAAAAGCCATGACAACCAATGATAAGTATTCACAGATATGCAACAGAGATAAAAATAAGTGTCAGTGTTTGATTCCCTGGCACTGCTGTTGATGTCAACACAGCAGAGGTCAGAGCCCTACTTGGAAAGCTGTGGAGGTAAATTCATCCAGTGCATTCCAGGAAGGTAATGATAACTCTGGCCTGTCTGAACTAATTCTCACTTGACAGTTGCACAGATGCCATTAGTTGGAAAGCAGCCAAGATGAACAGCATTTCATGAAAAAAGGTGAATGTAACAAACAAAGGTTCTAACAATATAGACAACTAGGTTTTCTATTTTTATTAATATAGATTTAGCCCTAGGTTTATAATGACATACACTTGGTAAATTTTTTAAAGAATCTACTGACCCAATAGGTAAACCAAAATTACAGTTGCAGCCCCTGAACTTATCAAACAGAGAATTAAGATGCTTAAACTGCTCATGAATCACATTAGGCTTCAGAGACTCAGTTTGGTCAGTCCTAAGCTACACAATGAAATGATCCAGCCTCTCAAGGCAATTCACTTTTGACAATAGCCATTATGCTCAGTTACAACTTGATCCTTTTTATGTATCATCACCAAATGCAACTCAAGACAAAAACTTATAGATATCAGTCTTCTTCTCCCTGACTCTTTGGCACTAAATTTTACATGTTTTAGTGTGTTTCAGATGTATTACTGTATTTCTTCAACACAATGATGCTTGTGATCTCCATCTTGGAAGGTCTGCTTCATAGAGGAAGCAGAACACACCACTTTTAAAAACTGAATTTGGTAGATTTGATGTTTAAAGGCTAAGCTTAAGGAGAACCAGTAAACATACAACAGACCTAAAAGTATCCTGAGTTTTGTGAGAGCTGCCCAGGCTAGCTCTTGCTCTGATGCCTCAGAATAAACATGCTGAGCTGTGAAACCTTACAAAGAAACCCAGCACCAACTATTGAGAGCTTTGGGCAGGAAGATTGCTTATACTGCCCATTGACAATATTGCAGATATTTTTCCTACTTGTTTCTTCCAATTCTGATGCAGAGTAAGGTTTACATTTGATGCTTGGCATCTTTTTGCCAGAATAACATATGCTGGAGCATCAAATGAAGCAAGATGTATGGAGTCTACATGGTAGACACTAAAGTGAAGAAAAGGTTATTTAAACAGCAAACATACAATGTATGTGCAGTGATAACATACCCTAAGCTGTTGAGAATGGGATGTTCTGTGATATGATCACATAACTTTCTTAATTCCTAGGAATTCTGAGATTGTGATAGTTGAGGCAGCCTGACTGCTGGATACAGTGCTTTGCTACTGTTTAAAATCAGCAACTAAATAATGAAACCAAAAGAAGACTACCTGAAGTAATTCACATTATTTCACTCAGTTTTCAGCAGTTTCTGTTAGATACAGGTATTTCCCAGAAAAAGTATTTCCTAAGAAATTTTAATAAGAACATGATTTACTATTTTGTCCCAGGAAGAATTTAGCAATTACTTCTTTTTGATTTTACATGTCACCACCAAGTAACTATTTTAATTCTTTCAGCATCCCAATTAGGCCAGTGTTAAAGATACTAATTATGGAAGTGTTAAAGATACTAATTATGGAAGACACAGTATATTACTTACACCACGACAGACTACTACTGAATATGCCAGATTTATAGTTTACTGGAAGATCTTTGTTTGCTGTAAGTGCAATTAATGAAGAAAAATAACACATTGGTGACATCTAGTCAGAAATTTTTGATTATTCTGAAATTCTTTAAAGGACGTGAATCTTCTGATCAAGGTGAATGTTTTTTAAAGGCTGGCTGTGTGCACCTCAGCAAGTTGAACAGAATAACCTCAGAAAATAAAGAGAGCTAAAAATAATTACTAACACCCCAATCATTTTATGAGCTATTATTTCACCAGAAAATTGAGAAAATATAGCTTTAATCCTGAAAAAAACTCTTCAAGGTTTATGTTCTCCATAAACCTTTCACTGAGAACTGAAAATATAAGTTAGTAATGCAATAAATGCCCTAACAAATATATCAGATTTTTCACTTAATGCTTTTTACAGGCTTAAACCAATCTGAGTGAAAGAAAATCACCTTTTACAGTCTGACTCTTAAAGGAAGAATGCCTTTCTGTTATGCTTTTTAAAATAAGGCATGGTGAATTTATATCAACTTCAGTGAATCTTGGGGCATGATAAAAGGAATAAAATATAGCAGTGGAGTTAACATTCCATAGTATTCTTTCTTCACATACTTATTTCCTCACTGGCTGGACATAAGCAGGAAAAAAAAAAGAAAAAAAGGATGGAATAACCCCCCCTCACCCCTCAACATAGAAACAGCTGAAATAAACCTTTGGCACACAATGCAGTCAAAGCTCTGTGTTTTTCCTCATCCCACCCTCAACAACCTGAATTGCTTCTCTCCAAATAAATCCATGCAAAAATATTCTGAAGAAAAAAAAAAAAAACAAACTCTGAATTTCAAATTTGTCAAGTGGATGCACCCATTAGGGAAGGAAAAAAAGTCTTCCTTATTTTCCCTTATCCAGCTGTCTTTCTGGACCTATTACCTTTAGGAAACAATCAAAACAAGGACAAAACTAAGTGCAAGTAAATAAACATTAATGTTTATTAACATCAATGCTGCTCTATGAATCTCTATGCTCTTGTCTGATATTTTATCAACTTGGGTTTAAGAAGTTCCATTTCATTCTAATGTAAATAAGAACTGGTTTGTTTGCTCAGTATTTCAACAAGAATTTGCTGCAAGGTTGCAGGATGCAGGCAGTGCCCTGAGAAGGGTGACCTTGCTTTAGTGGGTAAAGCCAAAGATCATTTATCAGAGTTAACCTACAAAATCTGTCTTGCTGGAGCCTCAGATCTGTCAACCACTTGGAAGCAGCTACTTGCTCTGTCCTCCCACTGCTGCCTAAAACATTGCATGGGTCTGATCTTTTCTATTACTGTATACCTCTCAGCTAATAAAATAGATTTTTGTGGCTGTGGAACTAACAGGAGTACTTTGTATTTATTTATACAGCTCATTAAAGGCGGATGGAGATTTGGAGGCAGAGAGAATGCCCCAAGCCTGGAAAGCTCAGGAAGACAGACCCCAGGCATATGCATGTATTTAATTTTATGCAGATGAGCTGCCTGGCTGAACCCAATGAGACTGAGCAATTATGTAAAAGCAGGCATCCTGGTCTTTTTTGCAACTATACTCCTAAGCTAAAACATGAGAGGGAAATGATAGAGAACTAGTAAATACTGGGAGGAAGAGACTGAAATTGTTCCAATGAGAGCATATGGGCAATATTTTCAAACTAAGCAGTCAAGAACACTTAATTATGTATTATTATGTCTGTATTTAGACAGATTTACACCACAGAGAACTAGCTGCAGCTCCCTGACCCTCAAGCAGCACTTGGTTCAGGTGACATCAGGAAGAACACTGGGTAGGACACCACATTCAAGCCAGCACTGGGGTGTAGAAAGTGCCATTCCTTCTCCAGACACTCTCCTGATTTTGCACACTCCTTTCTCTTTACATTAATGGAGATAGAAACTTTCTGAAGTGAACTTTAGGTCCTCTTTGAGTAGGGAGAACCAGCCAGACTGAAAATCCAGTGTCTGACACCAAAGGCAGTAATACTTGTTAAGAGACAAATATGCTTGTGTTAATGTGTGAACATGACTTTGAACTTGAACAGGGGAAAAAAAAACCCTAGGTCTCTTGTGCAGGGACCACCATGAAAGGAGAAAACAGATCTCTCTAGTACACAATTTAGAGAAAATCTAACATTATTTTGCACTGTTATTTTTTTAAAGGGGAACATTACATATCCACACATACCTGTGTTGAAGTGTCTTTCTAAAAAGCTGCTTGAATTTAACATGTGAGTTTATGCTTTTTATCTATAAACATATTGGAGGTGAATCAACAAGTCACAAACTCCATCTATTTTAGCTACCAATTACTGAAATAAATGGATATGTGTGAGGATGTAGTGCTGACACTCAGAAACTGGCTTGCAGTAGGGAAGAACTCAACTCTGAACCATTTTTGCAAATCCTATCCTGTAAAAGTATCATGAAAGAGAGACAGCTAAGCAGGGAGTTACTGCTATTTAGGCATAAATCAGCATAGGTGATTTAAGAACTAAAATCAATTTTTTTATCTGTAATAGTGACCACTAAAGGTCAGATTCCCCAAAGAGCCAGCTATCACTAAAAATTGACTGCCAGCAGAGCTCAGGCCACTTCTAACAACCCAAAAATGCAGGTAGATTCTCAAAAGATATTGCACACATGGAATTGTGGAATCCATGGAGCTCTGGTCATGTGAGCTGTTCATTGAACTGGATGGGCAGGTGAATAAACATCTGGGTCTCATTTTAGGGTGTTAAATGAACACTAAGCTTTTGTAAAAGCAGGCATTTTGCAAAAGCAGGCTGATAAGTTCTAGCATGTTCCAAGCTGAGAACAAGAGCCTGGAGTCAAGGACCACAAACAACTGATAAATTCACTATCTGGGCATAAGCCCATCTGATTCCCAGAAGGGAAAGCAGCAGTTGTGAGTCTGCCTGAACTATCTAAGCTTAAGAGAAGGCTTAAATATGAGAAAGGAATCACTGACATAAACATAGGGAATAGGTGCTCTGTGAAGAAAGAAAGGAAGGGGCAAAATTTTGGAGGATTTTGAAAAGGATAAGAAGGGGCTCAAAAATGATGAAGTCAAACAGCCAGTGTTGTGATGAGAATTAAACAATACACAAAAAAAATAAACTGAATTCACTGGTTGCTTGTTATATGATCTGAAAAAGGATGTTGATCAGGAGAGGACATGAGAAGTCTATTATGATAATCAAGATCAGAGTCACAAAGCTGATACAAGACAGTATCTTGGAAAAGCTGGAAAGAAAAAAAGGTAAAATGTATATATCCTTCTGCATATGATAGGGAAATTTTTTATTTTTCTTTTCCTAAGACTTTAGGCCTAAGTGACAAAGAATCTTTGCAGAATAGTGAGAGTAGAGAGCTTCACTGGGAACATGCTCAGGTGTACAGGGAATAGTAAGAATCTCTCTGTTGAAGCCTTATTGCTGGATTGAGCAGGGCTAGTGAAAGAGCCTGACTGCTCCACTACTGAGTGTCCACATTGCCCCTGGATTATCTGGCCATGTCAGCAAACTCCAAACTCACTCCTGGACACAGTCCAGGGAACAGCTCCTGCCAGGGTCCATCCCCAAAATGCAGCAGTGTCTATGCTCCTACAAGCAAGGTATGCCATATATTACACTATGGCAAAAACACTGTGGAAAACACAATTCCTATGGTCTGCAACATGTGCCTTACTTTATTCTGGAAATTTTGCATTAAAAACCCAAGGCTGAACAACCCCAAACTAATAACTGCACCTGCAGCTGCATGGGGACCACACAAAGCCCACAGGAGGTGCATGCCCAAGTGTTCCTCAGCACAGCTGTGGCCAGGGTCTGCACATGGCCTCGGGGCCAGCAGAGAGTCCCTGGCTCTGCTTTAGTCTGCAGCACACACGTGGGCTGTAGCTGACAGAAAAATGATATTCACCAAACACTACCTGTCAACATCCTGGGAAAATTCATGCCCTCATGGCTGCCGAATAAAGCTTGACTCAAGGGCATTGTAAGGATCAAATATGAAAGACATAAAAAGAATGTAACCATATTCTGCAAAAGCCATAATGCTGAAGGAAAGCCAGTAATGATGCAGAGCATAATTTTTTTATGTCAGGGTGGTGAAATAAGTTTGAGGCACACTAACAGTACATAGTAATAAACAAAACTTCAAAACTGCCATAGAATCCAATCAAAGAAGGCAATGCAAAAGTGATGGTCCATTCTTAACATGCAGTCATGTCAGAGTGAAAAGCATAAATTTAACCTACTTTTACAAGATTTCCTTGCTAGAGACCACAGATATCCAAATATCTGTACCACAGATATCCAAACAGCATCAATCTTTTAAAACTATTCCATACTCCCAAACAATAGGGACAAAAAAAGCAAACAATACAGTTCTAAGAATGTGACAGAAGTAAAAATTTTACTTTTTCAATTTAAATTCTTCACAGTAGGATTCTGAGTTTATAAATCCAACATGAAAAATTAGGTCCATTATTCATTTGTATTTTCAGCCTCCTATTGCAGCAGTGTTCATAAAACAAACACAGCTGGCATCTTTATTATTTTATTCACTGAAGGATTTAGCTGGACAAACATCACAAAGATGGTGGCTGTTTTCATTGAATTTATGATCAAATATTCTCCAGCATAAGATCAACTCTGTTACATCAATTATTATGAGATGTGAATAATTTAACAGAAAGTTGTCTATTTGTAAATCAGATCTTAGGGATAGAAATTCAGCTGAGGTAGCAGCCAGTGGATATACACTGTATCACAGAATTTAAAAGGATACAGGCTTTTTGTGAATCACATTTAGTGATAAACATTGTCATTTATATTTTGCTATCTAGTGAGCTGCTAGTTTGCTAGGCAAACAATTTCAAAATTTATTTTACTTTAATTAAATTCGTCTTTATCAGAGGAGAATTTAACTTTACTGATGCTTTTCAAAATGACACAATATATTTCCTATAAAGGCTTAATTGAAAACAATAAACAAACTACCATCAACACCATATTTTGTGTTTTTTTCCATAGATGTTCACCAGAGTCTGTTGTTCAGCCTAATGCCAGGAGAGCTATAATAATTTTAACGCAGAATGTGTGCCTTAGGAAATGGGATTGACTCAGTGCCTGAAAGAAAAAGGTCAGTTCCCTTTGGAACCACTTGCCTCTTTGCCCTCCAGCAATGACAGGTGCACCAGCCCTGTGCTGAGGCTCGTTATTCACAGAGTGCTGCTGCAGATACATAATCCAACCCCTCTGATTTAATGCATCAGCAGGGTGAGAGTCTCCCATCTTCCCATTTTGACATGGGTCAAGCAGGCACTGAACACAGATACACATGACCTGCTTGCAGCCAGCATCTTTCACATATTCTCAAACAATAGCTTAAAACTTTCTTAGCTAGTTCATTTAAAGAAATCACTAAATTAAACTGTTTGGCTAGTAAATAACTTCAGGTTATGAAAAAATCACTGTTTCCAACAGTCTCCTACAATGATTTGTGTTTCGGTGTCACTAATTAAAAAAAAAAAAAAGAAAACCTGCATGAAAAAGCAAAAATTCTCATTTCTCTGTACAATATGGCAGGGAAGATGCCAGAAATCTTTAGGCAGATACACAAGGCAACAAAATCAAAAATGGAGGAAAGGAAGTGATTAAGATTTTCTTGAATGAATTTTGAGAGACAGTCACAGGAAATGCTCATAAATGGCAGTACCTGTGATCTCGCCAGAGAAAAAGTGGTGGTCAAAATGACACTAAAACCTCCACATGAAATCCTCATAAAAGTCAGTATTTGCCTAAGGCAAAGATAGTTTATGATGTTTATATCACTGCAGAAATCTTAACTATTGTCATAAGTGTCTGGCTGGCAACAGAGATGAACAGCATGAGTTTTGAGATTGGCTTAAGCCATCTGCACTGGTGACAAAACCCAGGAACATTATTCATATTTTTATACTTATTTCCTGTCAGCACCATCTCTCAAAATTATCTATGTTTCTGAGATTCTAAGATGAGAATCAAAGGAACTGTTCAGTTAAAGAAAAATTATCTGTAATACAGAATAAACAGCAGAGGATAATATCAAGCCACATAAGCCAAGAGCAGTTGCTTAGCACTGAGCTCTTTTGAATGCCAACCCAGTTCTCAAGTTGCCTATCATTTTCACCTTCCTTTTGGAAAAATCTTGACTTTAATGGCTACATGCAAATAATGAGAGAGCCAGTAGTAAGATCTACTTCCTTTATATTACTACCTTCATAGTATGCCTTTAATTCCTTAAACAAACATTTTAAAAACACATCTCAGAGACCCAATTTTGTCAGCAACGTCATTATCTGGAGAAGAGAGATTTCAGCAAATAGGCCAACAGTACAGAACTCAAGCAAGAGGGTAGAATTCAGAATGTGAGGATATAATGATGCCTGGTGCCTCTGACCAGAAAGTATTAGACTTCAAACCAAGAAATGAACACAGACACCATGGCAGCATATGAGTAACAGACTACCAAAAACATAATTCTGAGAAATTAATAAAACATTGGCATGTAGAAATGCAAGGAGAAAGAACAACTGGAAACATCTGAAGAGCTGATCAGAAAGTACTCAAAAACATTAATGAAGAACATACATTGAAAAAAAGTCATACCTGGAAACACCAAATAAACATGTCTATCTGATATACGTCCCAATATCCTAAGGAATTCTTAAGGAATTAGTGAGGATAGCAAACAAATGTAAGGCATCTTTTATAAGTCTTTCCAGGAATTCTACATAAGAATAGCCAGTTCTCTTTCCTCATTTCTCTTCATAGGCTTATTACTGTAGATATGTTACTGCAACATTATCTCTGCATTCTAGTATGGTACAATGGTACTAGACTTAAAAAATATATATGCCCATACTTCCTTTGTGGTTTTCAAAAAAGAGAAGCTTGGCAAATACTTGTTGGACACTGACACACAATATAGAAGGAAAGCACAGACAACAGAAACAATAGACAATATGGATGTAAAATTAGATTTCAGAAGAAATAAGACAAAATGGCAATCAAAAGAAGAGGTGACTAATGACTAAGATGTCATATAAATTATTTTCTTAAAGCGGACTTAATAATTGGTGGAAGAAAACAACAAAAGATAACGTTTGATGCAATTTCTATTAAAAAATCTTGCTCTGTGGACAAACTCTGAAGAGCTGGGATGTGATATGCTATCTCAAAGATTGAAAGTGGCTGACAGACCATAAGCAAAGGGTAATGATGAGTGGCAATGTACTGAGTTGGAAGGGAAGTGTCCAGCTGTGTGCCAGAGGGATTAGCGTTAGTCACAGTTTTATTTAACATCTTTATTAATGACCTGGTCTAAAGGATACCCTGCATACTGAATCAACTCTCAGATGACACTAAATGCTGAAATCACCACAAAAGACAAAGACATTAGTACAAAGAAACTAACAGCAGTGAGATGTGGACAGAAAATCTAAAAACAAGATAAGCATAGAACACTACAAACAATTATTTCCATAGAATAATAACCCCAAATATGGATAGGTTCAGAGTTAACAATGCAAACAATCTCTAGTCCAATGCCAGATACTGAATTAAATGCTGCAGAAAACAACAAAGAACATCCATGTACATTGGGGCTGTATTTTCATTGCTATCATGGAGTCGAAAAGGTACAGGACAATAATGTAATTTTAGTAATGAAGCAGCATAGAGTTATTAGTACTCTGAAACAAAAATGACAAAAGCTTTTGTGGTCCAGTTTAGAAGACTTATTAGTATTTTTAACTGGGACAAGATGTAACACAATACCTAAAGCTTAGTGACACATAAGAGGGGGAATTTAGAATAAAGCAAAAAAAAATTGACTGTCAGGATAAACATGGTATCAATGAGGTCTCTAGGAACAGCCCTAAGTTTTAAAAGGTATATAACATTATAGCACTTTGCGGTTGCTCCAATTTGAAAGAAGGATTAGAATACAGATCAGAAAGGATTTTTGAGCTGGGCGAAGGGATAAACGGAGAAGGTGCAGCGATGTTTCCCAGCTCCTGGCTCCACCACATCCCGTAATTCCGCATCCAGTGAAATCCCCGCGGAGCGGCGCGCACAGCGAGCAGCGCTCCGCGGGCGCAGGAAAAGGCGCTTAGCTTCCAGTAAGCAGCTTCCACCACCCCGGAATTAATTTATAATTAATTCAACTTAATTTTACCATTTAAATAGTGATAAATTAATTAATTAATAAACCCCACTAAGCGAGGAAATAAAGAACAAAGGCGGTGCCGGTCTGCGGGCGCCCCCTGGCGCGGGCAGCGCGGAACTGCAGCGGCGGGAGGGGGGGCACCGCCTTCTATCGCGGGGGATGTCGCGACATGACTGCCCGCGCCTCGGGAACCGCCTGTTCACGGGAAACGGGGAGAAAAACGGAAAAGCAACATGTTTTTTGTTTCCAGTGCAGCAGTATGACTGCAAACCTTGGGAGGCAGAGGCAGGTTTATGTGTGTATACACAAACATTGCAAGCAGTATTTCCATCCCGTGTCCGGGGCCAGCGCTGCTCCCCCAGCGTGAGCCCGGCCCCACCGGCCCCCTCGGCCCCTCCGGCCCCCTCGGCCCCTCCGGCCCCCTCGGCCCCTCCGGCCCCCTCGGCCCCTCCGGCCCAGCCGCGCTCTCCGCGCACCGCCAGCCCGCCTCTGCTCCGCACTGCCTGGAATCCCTGCTGCTGCGGGCCTTATCCGCCAGAGAGGCTTCCCCAGCCACAACACCAAAGCTTTTTGTTTCTATTGTGCTGGAGAGCTTGAGTGCCCCTTCAGTGGTGCTACCACGTTACAATGAGCAGGGCTGGTGAAGGGACAGGAGGTGGAGGGATAAAGGTGACAATTAGAAGAGCGCTTTTTCTTTAATCCGAACCCAGCTCAGGCAAAGATTTTCTTAAAAACCCAAACAACACAATCCCAAACCAAAAATGCTTCCCAAGTCTCAGCTCTAAACAATTCCATAGCCTGTGCCATGCTTGAAACAAAATACAGACTCAAGCTACATCGACTTGTCTCTATTCACTCACTTTGCTTTCTTCAGGAAGTTTTCACTGAATACCAGTCCCAAAATAGGCCAGTCCATCCTGGAATGCAACTTTTAAACACCCTGGCCTCAGAAAGGGAGGTCTCAAGTACAGAGGCCATCTTGTTAAAGGAAGAAATCCTCAGCAGTGGGACTGGTGAGAATAAAGTGTTATTTATATAATAAATACAGCCGTGTTGGGGAATTACAAAGTAGTAGTCCTATTTATGCAGAGCAGAATTTGTTTTCAACTGCACCTTTTCTTTCCAACCTAATTTCTCACAATACAACCCATTATGACAGAAGGGTCTGAAAAAGCTTTTTATATCCTACCAAATATACACAAGGATAATTAGTTCTCTTTTGTTATTCTTCTGTAAGGGTTTATTATTGTGGAGAAGCTTTTGCAAATTGAAAGAGGTTGCATTGCATTCTGGAGGCAGAGCTGTTCTTGGTTTTTATTGTGTAGAGATAATTGAACAGAAAACTTCAGGAAAAAAAGTGAAAATATAATTCATTATGAGCTCTAAAGGAAGATCAGATTACCACATCTTAGTTCTTTTACACCAGTATTTTATAATTACATTCCACAGTATGTTATGTCATGCTATGTAGGTGAAGCTTCATACTAGATAAAGCAAACATCAATGCAAGTTTTGTTTCTTAATTTTATAAGCATTACTCCAAAATGTATAGATTCCATCTTATCTAGTAAATACTCTCTCTATAATCTTTAAGTAGTTTATCAACTAGTGAAGAAATTCAGTGTTGAAGTCTCCAAATAACTTAATTCATTGTATGTGAAAGTTATATTATTTGCTTCAAACACTTCCCAAAAGTACCTCTAATAATAACCAATTCTATTTTAAGAATTTAAGGGATCTGACTTATGTAATGATCCTGCTGGGTTTCACTTTGTCATTGCTGTCAAATTCCATGCTTTTAAATAATTTCCAGCTAGACCAGGAATTAAAGAGCAATTGACTTGTGTCCAATATCATTCCATCATCTTGCTCTGCCTTTAAAATCATCTTGTGGAAGCTGATGTTGGTCAGGTGCAATTATTTTGCCCTCAAACTACTGTCTGTGATGTTTTGGAAGGTTTGGGGTTGGAGTTTTTTTGTCTCTCTTCCTTTGGCCTTCCAGACATGAAGCTGGCTCTGTAGATACTGGAAGAATATTATTCTTCCTCCCACTAAAACCTCTCCTTACATAAATTGAATTAAAATGTACATTTTGAGGTAAAAGCCTCTTTGGAGGCTTCCAAACCCATATTCTCACCCTTGCATCCTGTGACTTCAAAACAAGATAAAGGATCAGCCTGTGCCTGAAAGATGAAACAGGAGATAGTGAAACTTCATTTTGTTTAGAAAATTAAAGCTGTTCTCTTCCAATCCGGGAGCATGAAGTTCAATGTCACTGCTGTACAGTTTCTATGGAAGTTTCTATGTGAAAAATTCTTTTTTTTTTTTTTTTTTTTTTTTGCATTGCAATTCCTCCTCTATAAAATGCAGTAATGGGACCTTGCATCAAGAGAAGTTTAAGCATACATGTAAATCCTTACAAGACCATGAACATTGCTCCTTAAGGTTTATCTTTCAAAGCTACTAAGATGTTGAGAGGAAGTAAATCTGTACCAAAACCAATGCATATTTAAAAACAAAAGGCTGTATGCTTTTCTCCTCATTTCTGGTCTCATGATCATTGCCTTTAAAATAGTTATGTATGTGACATATTTTGTGTTACCAAAAATCTTCCACAAATTCAATCAGGAAGTTAGAAAGGTTTTTCTTCTTAATTTAAGACTGGAGATTGCTGCTTTTTGAAATGTGATAAGAAAGAAAGAAAATTTCTAGAATGAATCAGTCTATCCATGTGTTAAATTTTACAGCTGGATTATAAACCCTTGGGAATATGTCTATAACGGAAATGTTTATACATCCTTAACTACAGCTGTGCAAGCAAACAGAGCTCTAGTACAGCACACAGATAAAGATTTACACTGGAAAAAGAGAAAGCCCTTTACAATTCAAATGTAAATGATACATAATTTTGAGGCACTGAGTATTTCCTATTATAGTAGAAACATCCATATGAAGCACTGAAGTGTATGTATTGTCATTGCTTTCAATCCCTTCATTTATGCTGAAAAATTGCAAATCCTTTATGCACAGAGAATTGAAAATGTATAAATATTTTTGAAGAGGTTTCATAGAATTTAGAAAGCTCCGATCTTATTTGAGTCAGCCTGTGATGTGATCAGAACTTGTGTCAACAATGAAATCTCAGAGACTGAAGCTGTTTTAAGCAGACTGGGTTTTGTTCTTTTTTTGTGGTATTTTATCAAAAGAGAATTTTCATGCAATGGTCTCGAAGGAAATATAAGACAGCAATTTCTCAAATTCAAACCAATTATTATACTTATTAATACATAACTGCTGTATTTTAATAGTCTAGCTGCTCTTAAAATACAGAAAAAAGACTTCAGTCCAGGCCTGCAGGATGGATGGAATAGCATGCCAGTATCTATTCGCATTACTTAAGCAAATATATGCCTCCAAGCAAACACATTCAAATCAATATTAGTTTCCCTGCCCTTCTTTCCCAATCCAGATCTAATTGCCTATGTTGTAATATAATTGCTTCTTTCAAGCTTTTGGATTTCATTAACGACTTTCAAAGAAAAAAATCAACTTGCAATATTTTTGACTGTAAAAGGACAGGATACAGACCATTATAGTGACTTAATTTTTAAAAGAAAAGCTGTGACTTCCAGGAAATTCAATTGTATTCCAAGCAGTAAGACTGAAGTACAGTCAAACATTTTAAGACGCCTGCAAGGATTGCAATTGGCAAAATGGTCTGAGATATTTACAAAATATAAGTGGAGTTAATCTTCCTGTTGTCCATCTCTACAGGAGATGGACTTGTCCATGAAAGCCACCAAATTAGGCTCCTAGACTGAACTGGACAAGCCAGGAGCTTTTCTATAGACTATTGAAAGTCAATTAATGCAGGCTGGTAACACTTAACCTTCGTGGAGGCCTGAACTGGTTTCAGTGCCAGCTTTATTTCTCACTGCAGGAACTGGGAACCAAGGAAGACCCAGGAGTACTGCAAAGTGAGAGACAGGGTCATGGAAGGTGCCTGGCACTACAGAAGCACAGGTTTTGTCAAAGGACAAACATTAATGGTATTACATTCAACAATGAATACCAAAATATTTTTAACAACAACCCAGCTATATTAAGAGATGATTCTTCTTCAGTCAACCACAATTTCAAAGGTGGTTTGTTTTTTTTTAGGTTTTTGTTTGTTTGTTTGTTTGTTTTTTAAAATAAAAACACTGGACCAAATGAGTTTGGGAAGGAGCAGATAGAGAAAAAAGTAATATAATGGCAAAGTGAATATAAACCTAATCACATTTTGGAAAAGTGACCATGCTGTAGATTTTGCAGTTGTAGACACATTTCCTTGCTAATAAATAAGGATATTGAAAAAGCATTTGGATTTCTAGTCTATTAATAAATCTTTTCCTTTACAGCAAGGAAGTTTCTTCACCAAAACATATTGTATCTTCCATTACAGTGGTGAACTTGGAGATGTTACAGTCTCCTGGTGATTAATCTCTGAAGTCCCTGGTAAACTACCAACAAGACAGCCAGTTGCAAGCAAAAATAAAATTTTGAATTAGTACCAGGAAGAAAACAGAAATGCTGGTACAGCAAAGGCTTAGCCTTGCTGCAGAACTTTTGGTCAAAAGAGAGTGGAGAAAAATTCTAACAGCTTTTCTAGCAAGACAAGTTTTTGACATAGCTGAAATCATGCAATTCAAACTCTTCATGCTTTCTTCAAAATATAAAAGCTATTAATTGCTCAAGACAGTGCAGTCCAAATATCCTGTCTACAAAGACTCTACATGTGCTGAGAAATCTTCTAGCAAACTTGACACATATGATTACTTAGAATAATGGCAGTAGTGTGGTGTTCAGCCTGAATGCTCAAGGTAGCCTTTCTGGGCTTTGAGAATAATACCTTTATATCAGTGTCCATCTGATGTAAATGTGACCAAATTCAGGAAACATTGAAAAGAAAAATAAAAAAGAAGTGTGATTAATTTTCCCTGATTTTTTTCATTCATAATTAAGATGACAACAGTATGGTCAGCAGCTCACAGCAATGACCAGATGGACCTGGCAACAGGGGATGACTATGTGGAAACAACACTCAAAAGTGGATTAGAAACATATTATTTAAAAGTTTCCTAATTTTTATAGATGAACAGAGAAAACAAGATTCCAAATTGATGGCCCAAAGCAATAACACAGTATTTCTCCATTAACTCAATACACTTGCCAACTAACATCCCCAAGAAGAAATTACCATGCTATGAAGTTTCTTCCTATTTACAAGAAACTGGAAATTCATATCTGGCTTATTTGAAAAGAACAGAGCCATCCTATGTTAGATATGATAACTTCAGCATACCCTTGAAGAGTCAAAAGTGCAAAGAAAAAAAATACTTACTTGTTCCATGCTTGTCTAAGGTTTTTAGGGCCGTACTGTGTAAACCGTTCTGTAAGAAAAAGAGGTATATTCAATTACTTCACTAAACCAAGGAAAGAAAACTAATCTGTGAGCAACTGACATACAAACAGGAGAAAAAAATGCCAAAACAAAACACCAATACCAAAAAGCCCCTAACTTGTTAAACCAAATCAAACCAAAGCAGCAATACCTAAAGCTCTTTTTCAGTGGCATCACCAGAAGTGGAAAGTTTTACAATTATTTATAAAGTAGTTTTTGACTGCTACAGGAAAAAAAGATTCCTGACATCTAGTGTTTTTTTCTTCTTCATGACAAATACAATTCTCTACAGCCTCCCTGTCACATTTTTATGCTTCTCAGGATGCATAAGAGTAAGCATGGGTCTCTGTGATACAGAGGAACATGATGGACAAACAAGTCTATTTTCTAAAGAATACATATAAATAATGAGCAGAAGTAACAAGTACAATGTCAGCCTGTTTACTCAAACATTAAGTTCTTCAGTTCAGATACAAGTACTTTTCCACTCATATCCAAGAAGATGCTTGATCTGCAGTAGGACTCCAGTTGGAAAAGGAAGATGCTATGTAACTTCTGCAGAAATGAAGGGTCACTCCTTCCTCAGCCTCCTGAACAGGAGCTAAGTGCCTCTCAGGTAGCAACAAACTAATTCAGCTGGAGAACAGAGCAACATTTTCCATGGAGACTCGTTGCAAAGAAATCCTGCCATGTAGACAGGTGCTCACCATGGCTCACCATGGTACCCTAACGTGATTGCATTAGTTGCTGGGTAGAAGTTCTAAACTTATAAAATACTCCATAAAGTCTGAAAAATAAAAAAATAAAAATTTTGCTTCCTCTCCACCCACGTACATGACATTTAATAGACCCACTGTACAGTTGCAATAGTATTTTTTATCTGTATGCACACAGATATACATGCATCTTACTGTGAAAAACAGCTGCACATGTAAACTTCAAAGGAGTTGTGTTCAAATTCCTGTATTTGTATACTTGCTTGCATCATTCCTAAAGTTGTCATGTACATTTCATACAAAGTCAGTTCTAAGGATGCCAAAACCAAGGCAGAAGCAAAATCCTAGCATCAATGTGGATGCTTTGATTTTCTTTCTTATAGCTATTTTTTAGGGTTTTTGCCCCTTTAAAAAAAAAAAAAACAAATGCAGAAGCTTCAAATCTCATTGAATTCACTATTGGAAGTTACTGATAATCAGTGAACCTGCAAACTGTGTCTGTGGACCACTTCATGTTGACAAGTTTTGTTGCTTTAGCCATACTGATGCAGTTAAAGAAATGAAATCACTCCTTTTTAGTTATGTGTGACAAGTATACTGGAAACTGGAAGCTGCATGACTATAACCCTTCAATTTTAGTTTGCAAAAAGGAATTAAATGCATGCATATATGCAAACAGATATCCATTAAAATTAGAAAAAAAAAAGATTTTTATATTAAGTAAACTGTCCAACCATAACACTGTCAATTCATTTATGACAAGGGACTGAAAAATAAAATACAGCTTGACAGTGCTGTGTAACAACATGTCTGATATACACATGGGAGTTCAGCTAATAAACTGCAAATTTGCACATTAATCTGTTTCAGTGCAGAAAAATCTGGGTGGAAAGAGAATTGAACTGACTTGAAGCACTGCTGAAAAGGTAACCTGGACCTCAAGAGAGACAGATTTTGATTTTATCTGTCATTCTGCAATATGTTTTGGTCAGATACTGAGCTGGCTCAAATTGGCAGAGCAACACTGATTTCAACAGAGCTACATCCACTTAAAACATTTGAGAAGTATCATATACAACATATTTTCTTGGCCAGACTATCTGGTGTTTATTTTAATCAATTTAAGCTATTTTTACTGTGGGAGGAAAGCCCAAGAGTCAACCACTTGGCCAAATTGCCTTAAGATTTTAATGCCCAAAGATCTGTTCCAGTCCTGCAAAAAACCTGAAAAACTATTGCTATGCCAGATTAATTTTTACTGAAAAAATGATAGAATGGAACTAGTTATGTAAATGCTATAAGGGACACACATGAGCAAAACAAATTTCGCAAAGTGATCTTCCTTTGCTGTCTACAGCTCCAGTCTAAATATTTTTTTAAGTAATTATTTTATACATCATATTTATCAGGCAGGAGAGGGAAAACTGAAGGGGAAGACAAAGAGAGGGCAAAACCCTGTCTATAGACAGGCAAATGTTTAGTCCATAATCCTTAATTTCAAACTCTATTGAATATGCGGTGACTGCAAACCATGCTTCTCCTAACTATTGATATCAACTCCTTCCTCTGAAGCAGATTAGAGGCTGCTTACTTTACTTGCTTTATATAGAAAGAAACCATATATTGATAAAATAACAGCTCACATTTTTCTACATAATTTTGTGGCCATGGCTCCAACCAGAGTCTTACTAACTTTCGTGGACAAGATAATTAGATGTGATTATTGTGTTAATTAAGCCCAGCCTCATGTACATGCCAGTTCACAATATTTTTCTGAATTCATCCTTTAGAGAATAAAGAAGCAGTGCAACCACCTGATTTTGGTTTCAGAGTTGCCAGAACAGAGAAGCTACAAGAATTTTGTCCTTGAGCTCCTCCCATCATGGGAGAATTTTTCAAGTCCTGAACTATGAAACCACAAAATTACAAACCTAAAACCACCAAACTTGCAGTCCCAACATAGGCAAAAAAGAGGTACCTTCACAACTTTTATCTGAGCATATTCTGCTTGTGTTGAATTTATCACAGAACCAGAATTCAGCCTCACAATTACATCCCCAAGTTTGCTTCTGGGTCACTTTTCAGAGTGACTCTCACACTCCTGTGTGAATGTCTCTGTCCTTTACTGCTCAATGGATGTAATAAACCCAAATCTAAAGCTATACATGTCTGTGACCTACTGCACAAAATTACATTCTATGATATTTCAAGCATATAGTTTAGATATTTGTTTTTCAGAAGCTACCACTGATGTGTTCATAAAGAACAGTAATGCAAGTCTGTATGTGAGACAGGGAATTAGGCAGAATTACCATGAGTGCTCCCCCACAAAAGAAATCTTTGCCTGACATAGTGAGAGGCAACAGTACTGGCAATCACAGTCTCAATCCAACCTTGTTGAAGAAACCCTGTGGAGCAAAAACTTAATTCCTCTCCCTCAGAACTGAAAAGCAAACATGCACATGGTAAAATTTTGTGCAGACACTCACTCACCCACCCAGCCATCCTCCAGCACATGCAAACCACTCTCAAGAACACAAGGTGCACCATCTTGCTGAGGCAGCTGCTCACTCTCATCGGGCTGAGATTAAAGAAACATGAGAAACTGTAGGTTTACAGATCAGGATTTGATCTCAGATGTATTTTGAATTTTTATAGTTCAAATTGTAGGTATATATACTGGAGTTCAAATACTTTTGGATTATTATTATTATTAAATGTGTTTCTTTTAAATAACAATTCTAGAAGGCTAATGGAGTAAGCACATTTGAAATGTAAAGTAAAAATTGTGATTTTAATTTTCTTTACGCAAACACTTCAGTATTTCCCAATTTTTTGGGAAGAAATTCAGGAAACAAAATTTTGTCCTCTGCAGTTTTATCCCAAATATGCAGTCATCATCCTCACTACCAGCTATGTCTCACTGTTACAGAGATGGCTTTTTACATGGGTGTTGTATTTCACCTAGTAAAAGGTGGATTTTTGCTTATGGGAAACAAAAGAAGGAATAGATTTTTAGTTTTGTTTAAATAGCACAGCACCTTAGAGTGTTCACTATTTGCTTCTTAGAAGGCCAAGGTAGCCAAATCTTGACTAAGTGGCATGTCCACAATCAAATGGAGTGTAAGGAGATGCCTATAGGACTGCTTAAATAATAGCTAATATCTAATATTCCTATTTGTTATTGGAAAGATGTAGCAACATCTTCCTGTAGCATAATTTTTACTCTCAGAACGTCCCAAGAGTATCCAGATGGACTGGGCTAGCATGTCACTTCCACACCCTGAGCCTCAGAACCAAGACTCTCTGCTCTGCTGGGCACTGCACACAGCCTGCTCAGAGTGGGGCAGTTACACAAATGTTCTTCTGGCAGCACAAGGATCTGAGCTCTCTTTGCTTCAGACCTTGCAGCACAGCTTCCTCAATGCCTCATCTGCCAAGGAAGCTTTAAGGACTGTGCCCCACAAACAGTAGCATCAAGAGGCCATTGGAACAACAACTGCAAAATGGAAGCAGAAATGAGGAACCAGAGGAAGAGAGGGAGGGAATTTCTTTAGCTAGTTAATTTGACAAACTTGATGCCTCGAAAAATTATGTTTAAAAAAAAAAAAAAAAAAAAACCAAACAAACAACCAAAAAAAAAAAAAAAAAAACCAACCAAAAAAAACCCACAAACAAACAAAAAAACAAAAACAGAAAAAAAAAAAAAAAAAAAAAAAAAAGCCTGGCCAGAAAGCTCATTCATTACATTCACCAGTACTAAGTGATCTTAGAAAAAACAATATTTTTTTCTTTCTATTTCATATTTCCCTTAGACAGCCACTGTACAGCACACTGGTATATGTGCATACTCACTTGTGTGCCCACACATACACCCCCATGTTCTGCTCTGCAAACATCATTATGTGCCTGGTGAACACGCTCCATCTGACAGCCCTGCATCAAGGGCAGGTTCAAACAGAAGCAAGCTCCAGCACAACTCACTAGTGAGCTTGTTAGCAGACCACTGCAGGAATACTGGTCTGCTGTGAGAATTGAAAATATAAGCACTTGCATTTTAAGTAACATAAAACAAGATGAGGGTTTTTTCCTTTTTTATCAGCCAGAAAAACACATGAACTATTATACCTTTGCCACGTTCACTTTGAAAGTATGTAAGATAGGCAAGAAAAACTACAGAAAGAATTTGAGGCAGAATACATTTTGATTTTTAGCTCCTTTTTAACAGTATTGATAATCTAGTCTAAACCAAAGAACTTAAAATGCAGTTTGACTTCAAGGCATTTTTTATGTTGTTAATCAAAACATGATGGCTAATATGCATTCCTTGATTAATGCTCTTCTCTATTTAAAACCAAATGTGATTAGCTTAAATGCAAATATTTAAACATCACCATAATTAATATTTTGGAAAGTCTAATTCATTATTTCTTTGGAAGGGTTTTCTTTACATTTAATTTAAAAGTCTAACATGACTATATATTGTGATATATAAGACATACACAATTTTTAGTAAAGATTCAATGCTAAAATTTTTCAAATTATGTTAGCTGAAGATATAAAGACAAGCCTCCATGTTGACAAGAAAATTTTCAAGTACTATAATATTCACAGCACTAATGTGCAATTTGTTTTTGCTGAAGTTCAGCCATAACTGGAGTTTTATCAAATACATGAGCTAGACCCAAACATCTTGAGAAAAATTACAACTCCTTCCTCTCCATCCCATCCCCTCTTCTCCCTTCCATTTGCTTTAGAAGAACACAGTTTGTGTAAAGAGGAAGAATAGCTGCAGTTTCCTACATTCCCTCCTGAGGATGAGTAGAAAATGTAGTTTTAATACCCAGCATTGTCTGAAGCATTGGAGTCCTACATTAAATGGTTCCACCTTTTAGCAGAGCTCACCTTGCCTCCCCTGCATACATAATAAGTTACTTTAACTTTTCAGCTTAATGTAATTCTATTTAAAGAATGGTGAAAACACTGACAACTCTGCTTCCCTTGGGTTGTGGATACCACAGATTGAAGAAACACTAAATAATACAGTTTAGTTTTGGCAAAAGAGGGGGAGGAATTAGAAATTAATTCTCGTTCACAAGTACTCCTTTCTTCAAGTACTCAAATTCTTGAAGACTACATCTATGCCAGTAATTTAAATGAGCTTGGCTGACACCATCACTGTCCTGTAGCACTGCTGCAGCACCTCCCACTTCCAGCCTCCAGTACAGGGGAAGGGGACTTCTTACAGGGAACAGTCCCTGGCCCACAAAACCTCCTAACACCAAGGAAGCTTCCTAATGCCCAGGAATTAATTATTTGCAAGTGCTAATTGCCATGAGGTAAAGGCATACTGGAGGCTGCTCTGACAGTCTAACACCAGAGGCTTCCACATCACCTGAGAACATTCCCTGGCATCAATGCAGATGAAAACAAGCAAGATATGGGTTTAGGATGTAGCAAAATGTTGACAGGCTTTGGAGAAACTCTATAAGAAAACCTGCTATGAAAGTTTGAAAAGCCATATGTTCTCATACACAGTATGTTCATGTGTTTGTGCCAAAGGAATTCAGTCTCTCAGTCCAGCCCTATTCTAAAAGGAGACTTAAAACTTTTGAAAAAAATCTGGCTGTTAAGATGCATATAGGCAGGTCATATTTCTAAACCAAATCTATATTTATTGATCAGCTGGGAAGTAAAGTAGAACTCCTGAGTTAGAACACCAGCTCTGCAGTGGTTTTGTCCATCATAGACTTGTGACTTCTTTAATAAATCCACTAAGTACTCATCAGTCCCTGGCATGTCCATGTTATGCACTATCTCCTATAAATGCTTTTTCCTCACTGTTTCTTTTTGTGTTCTGCTTTCTCTTTAAGGAGAGACTCTTCCTCTTTTCATCCTGGCTTTAGGGATTCTCTTTTAAAGATCAGTGCTCAGCAGATGTTTCCACTGTCTCATAAAGGCACCTTTTCAGGTGTGTTACTCTCTATTGTATCTGATTGTCTGTGGAACATTGTGAGGTTCAGGCTCCTACACCACCAGCCCAAGATTAAATATTTAACTTTACCTAGAAACAGTATTGTAAAGAAACTGATGCACAGTGAACATTACAAAGCATTCTCATGTTTTTTCCATCTTCCAAACAAGTTTCTTCCTCTCCTTGACCATTACCACCTTTTCATTGCCATGGACAGTTCATTTATCTTCTATTGTGACCATATCTTACCTTCTCCCATTTTACTCACTGAAAGCACCTCCTGATAAAACTCTACTTTATTTCCCAGGGTTACACAGCATGAGTCCCAAACACTAACTGAGAATGTCAGAACAGTGAAAACTTGAGTGTAGGTATTTATCCAAAGGCTTATCCTGCTCACTTATTTGGACAGGACTCAATCCAGGAGAAACAGCTGGAGAGAGAAAGTTGATAGGACTCCAGACTAAAAAAACCCCAGAGATTTAATAACAATGAAGAACATAATGCACAAAAAAATCAGGAAGATTTTGACACAAGACTGGCAAGGAAGCAGCTTGTTTGGGAATACTGCTTCTCTACTCACACAGATAAGACATAATTAATGAATAAAGTAGTTAATGCATTCCTGGAGATACAGGTCCAGTGATATGATTGATGTTTGAATCTGTTTTAGTTCAACAAATCTAAATATTTCCTAAAGCATTGCAACAAAAGAGTGAACAATGAAAACATGTTCTCCAAATCTAGGGGATCATGTTCATCATTGAAAGTGTCTCTGCCCAGCCTGTAACGTGGGGCTTCTCGTGTGGATGAAACATCAAGATCCTATTGGAACAGCAACTAGCACTTTTTCACAATTCCCTCAAACTATTTTCCTATTTGAGGGCAGATAATTACTTTCACAGGGATCCAGAATGGCTGGGTTTCATTGGTGATGAAACCAATGAAATGATGATTCCTGAGTACAGGAAGAGCCTTGCAAGATTACAGCATCCATAACAGCTTAAAAATGACTGAAAAGTTACTGAAATACTCCTGAAGTATTTCAGGCCTCTCAAATGTATTATTCAGATTATCTTTAAGTAACTTACTAAGCAGGACATATGTGCATGTGTGTCTGTGCTTATAGACAAAACTGAGAGGACGGAGGCTCCAGCACAGAGAATGCTTAAAGACCAGGCCAACTTTTAGCTTTAAATATCTATTACTTGGAGCACTTGTAAGGCAGTAGGTAATCTCAAAGCAGATAGATAAAATACAAGTTGTTTTCTGACTTTTTAAATGGCAATCAAAACCATGACAATTTTATTTTCACTATTATAAACTGTTAAAATCACCTGGGTTAGGGGTTTTAATGACCTAGAGTCACCCACAACTAGCCTTAGGAACATATTTCTTATTCAGGCTCAGAAATATTCCTGCATATTAAGATGTCAGAGATCATAGTTATTAAAGCACTGGATGCTTTCCATAATAATCAAGACCCTTGGCCACCGTAGCAGAGACTAGCGCCACGTTTTTCAGACATGTTTCTCCTCGTAAACTGTGATTAGCTCTGTGCAGGACAAGACTGGGCCCATCAAATCACAGTGTGAAAATTAGTTATTGAAGTCTGTATGCAAATAAGAAATACAATGAAATTCTGTTTTGACACTCAATAGTCTTCCCAAATCCACAGGCATTTAGTGTGCTCAGCATTTTTTTTAACTATAGCAACCATTTACCACTGATTCTTGCTGTTCAAATGCTTTTGTTCTATGCTCATACAACTCAAGTTTATGGAATCAAAGCCTTACCTGAGTGAACATTGGTATCCTCACCACACTTCTCAATTTATCACAATTACTGTTAGCAGCTATCAGTTTTAAAACTTAACTAACATGCAAAGCGCAGGAGTTACTTAACCCCATATCACATTTATTTAAACAAAGTAATTTAACAAATCTTCAAGAATAATGGAATTGGTTCAGATTTGGCAAGACATTTCAGGATACTTCATTATTTTGCTAGGAAAAGGAACAGATTAAGTAATCTTCAAAGATTCACAGAATATTCTGCTTGAAAGGAACCCACAAGGACCACTGAGTCCAATTGTCAAACGCATTATTAAAGCTTCAACTTTCATTTTTGCTGCTAAGAAGTCAGTCAGGGAGGTTAGAGTGTAACAGCAATTTCAGACCATCAGGGAGGGGAGCATGGCTGGTTAAGCACCTGTAGAAGATGATGCAACAACCTTACCACAGCCAGAAATCTTTTGTGGCACACAACAGCATGAAGGAAAGCACATTTTTAAGAAGTGACAGAGAACTTGGTATCCTTGACCAAACACCTCCAACAACTCTAATGGCCTGAGCAAATAGTATTCATTCCAGCCCAGCCCATAGGTCAGAGCATTTTGTGCAGAACACACCTTAGGTGCTGGCACCCCAGAATGATCCCAGAGGGATGTGTTTTGCTGCTCTAACAATTCCACATTTATCAGCATAAAATTCAGTTACTCAGTTTTGGGGTATGCAAACCAGTTTTGGTTGTCCAGTTAGATGCTTTCTATTGCTGTAATTTCTAAAAACAGCAAACAAGGAACCATAAGACAAACAAAAAATCCTTTTACCAAGGTCATCAAGGATATAGGGTGCACAACACGATGTGTGTACAGAACTGGGATTTTATTTTTTGAGTGCTCCCAGACCTTCATAGTATAAGGGAATTAAGGAGCTCAGTGCTTTGCATTAATAGGCCCTAAAAAGATTACATGATTGCCAGCAATAATAGTAATTACTTTGACTTACAAATCTACATATTTCACAGATGTGGAAAGGATCTGAGAGAAGAAAGGCCACACCATGAAATGGTGAAAATACTGAGTGACCGTTTTCTGTCTTGGAGACATCTTTTCTCACCTCCCCACTCTGCATTTGTATAAATATTATGTTCATAGCTGAAAAATTCATCATCAGGAATGGAGAAAATAAGAGCAATTCTAACACAATGTCTGTATAAAAATTAGATTTAATGAAGTGCCTACAGTGGATTTATTTCCTGATGTTCTTCTGTGGTAATAAACCCACATCCCTTGACACACTTGGAAGCCTAACCGAAAATGAAACCAGGAAATTTCTTGGCTGCCATCTACTGTTCAAAACTTTACTGTATCTCACAAAAAAAGAAAAACAAACCAACCCAAAGAACAGTCACTGACACCTTCAGGCTCTCTCATTCTCTTTACTATTCTTGCTAAAACCAATGTTTTTGGGCTGTTTCTACAGACCACAGCATTTCTGTAAGTATTCTTTATTTGCCCACCTTTCAATCAGTATCAAGAATAAGAAACACAAAAGCTTGTAAACTTAATGGAACACTGTTTAAGGGAAGAGCACTATAGCGTTTTTAGTATTTCAGTGAAAGACTGTTAAAGAAGTTTCTACTAATTCACTAGAAAGCACTAGACTGTGATTTCACTATGCAGCAGTAGTCAGCAGTAGGACAGAGACTGAAAAGCAATGTGCAAGAAGGCTGTCTGCATTCCCTTCTTTCAAGGCTTTGTGCTTCTATCAGGGTAAGCCCTACAATATATTTGTTTCTCTCTCTCTCTTATTTTGAGAGCTATCTAGATCTATTTGTCCTTTACAACTCCTCTGCCTCATCTCCTGCCTACTCATTCACCTGCCTTGCCATGTTTAATAAAAATGTATTTCACACATCCCCACTCAGATGTTCACAAGGCTATATATGTTACATACATAAACATGCATACATATATAGCATAATGAATATATATATATATATATACATATACACACACACACATATATATATATATATATAGCCCATCCTCTTACTCTCTCAGAGACAAACTCTCTCACAAAAAGGTATCAGATGAAACAGTTTTCCAAGGATGGTTATAGAGTATTGACTGCAAATACAATACATATTAAAAAATTGAGCCTTTGCAGAAAGACACTAATAGATGCTCCAGTAATAACTTCAGCTTTCACAATTTTTTTTCTTTACTGTTTAGTTTATTTTATATTTGTCAAAATTTGGTGTGTTCTGTTGGAAAAGTAATCCTGACTAGTGAATCAGCACACTAGCAGTGTGAAAGGTACAATACTCAGTGGCTGAGGAATGCAAGCAGGTCAGGGCTCATACTGTAACAAACAGAAGAAAACAAAAAAGAAAGCGAAGAAATTAAATGAAAGAAAACTTCCCACCCTGACCACAACAAAAAATAAGTAGCTGGAAGTGCATTACAGTTCACACACTGCACACCAGGTCATTTTGATCACTTGTGGTCAGGGATGTAATTCTTTCTGTTAGTGTACTTCCAGAGAGGGAATTTAGGGGAACTTGGTGCTTCAACCTACCTGGTTTGAAATGGGGTAAAGAGTGGACTCCAGGCCACGTATCTTCATTTGGTGTTCCAAGTACCTGTGCACAAAAAAATAAAAAAACCCACATTGCTTTAATGGAAAAAACAAGTCATAGCACTGTAGAAAGCACAATCTAAACTTTGAATAGGCTTCTTAAGTGGAGATGGGGAGAAGGAAGAAGGTACAAAAGGTTAAATGATTACAACACTGCCAAGGTACCAGTGGAGTCTATAAAGCAGGTGGGAGTGTTCCTGTCACACTGCCTGTTTAACCAAGGGATGTTAAAGCCACTTTTCACTGACAAGTACCAAGCTATCTGAGAGCACTGGTGTTACAAAGGCTAGACAATTTAGCTCAGAAATAACTTCAATCCCTAGAAACTTAAATAAGATAAAAAGATAACGAATAGAGGCTAGGATAGAAGATTCACAGATGGTAAAGAGGATGATCAAGAGTGTGGCATGAACAAGAATGCACAGCAAAGAGTTGTTATTTTAATGTGGCTGCAGGAAACATAAAAATAGTAAATTCTTAGGAGATACAGACTTTATTGACTTGTGCATTATCCTTTGTTTCTATTCACTGTCTTCCTTCTTGTAATGTAAGTCACACCAACTTCCAGCATTAAAGTATTTACACTTCTTACATGCATCTTATATTCTCTGTTCACATGAAAAGTTCACTCTCCATGCCCTTGATACCAGTAGTAATTAAAGTGAGAGAACTGCTATAAGTAGTTTTCCCAAACCTGGTTTTGCTTTATAACACATAACTGTCAAGACTTGCTTTAAGTAAAGCCAGGAGGAACACTTAAATTAACAGCTCTAGAAACACATTTCCGAACGAACTGTGGAATTTAATATTTCATAGTAGGATCTTTCTTTTCAAGAATTTACACTCAATTTCTAACATGAAAGAAAATTATAGATTCTTTTGAATATTTGTTATAAGCTAAAGCCCTAGAATAAAGGTTGATATTCGGAATGAAAGTAATTCACATTAGTCTGGTGCTTGTTTTGCATTATCAATGAACAAAAGCCCCTCCCAGCTCTGCCCCTATCTGCACTTCAGGTCATCTGAATAAATCTATTGGACCTGCATACCTTCAAGTGACATTCTGTGGTCACTTACCTCAACATGAAGCAAGCCCAAAGTTAGCATGAAAATCTTTAGTCCAAAAAATGTGAAAAAAAAATCTACTCCAAATCATTTGGGACTGAAGAGATTTATTTTAATTTTGTTTGCTGAGATATACATATGAATTAGGAGCATTAAAGAAGGGACACCACTCCAGAATACTTGTTTCATTTCTTAAGCTATGTAAACATTTGTTCATGTTGATAAATTCAAGCTGAAAAAAAATTATTAGAAGCAAGACTGGCAAGGTGAAAAAAAAAAAAAAAAAGTTTTTCTTCAACTCTGCCAGAAATTTTATTAAATTAAATTTAGAAATTAGTTTAAAAACTTGAGACAAAGGTAAGTGACCTCTAAAACAGATCCAATTTTTACCTACAAGGTTTGCTTTGTGAGTCTATGGCCTCAAATTTGTTGAGCAGTTTAAAGCAGTCATATTTTCCTCACCTAAGAATATTAATCCAAAGATATTTTTTTGTCCACTATCAAATACAATAGGCAAACAGTCCAGCTTGGATGTAGTATGAACTGTAGAATGGGAAAGCAGAGCACTAAGATGACAATGGTGACAGTATCAGTGCAGCTATAAAGTATACATTCACACACTTATTTAGGTATGCAAATTCACTGATTTTATTTGTAAATATTGTTTGTAGCACATTTCTTTCAGTCCTTGTGATATGTCTTAATTGGCACTTGAATAAGATAAACCTGGCCCTGCAACCCTGATTCATCACAACACCCGTGTTCATCTCATTATTGCTATTAGAGAGAGCACAAAGCTGTCATTAAACATCGAGGAAGTTAGGAGACACTGTCGACACTGTGTCACAAAATCAATTTGCAAATAACTTCCACTTACTTTCTGCATTAATCAAGCTCCTGGTGCCAAGCACCTCCCAGACCAGGAGAGGGAGCCCGTGGATCAAGACCAGAGATTCTTGCATCAATTTTAATTTAGAAGTAAGGTTCTCAACTTTGCAACCCCTCTTAGTGAATCAAAGGAATATTCCCTTATTAAATAAGATATATTGATTATGAAAATATTTTTTCTGAATATTAAAAAAAAAATAGCTACATTCCTCTAAAGATATGTTCTTATTTGCCTTTTATTTTAGATGAGACAGAGGCAGTGATGGGACTATACAGATGAAAATTAAAACCAGCTAACAAAATCTGTAATTTTTACTTGTTAAAGGAATCTCCTGACTCAATGTTTCTTGTTTTACTAGTTTTCCAATCCATTTATTTAATAATATTCTAGCACATCTGCCATCACAGTATCTAGGAGCTAGCTACAAGCAAGTTCTGTGCATTGGAGTACTCAAATCACCTACAATATTTATAGCTTCTCTCAAGGGCAGCAGTCAGGCTGAAAACAACTGTGGGTTTCCTAGCATCTAAAAGCCAACCAATTTTTAAGGTAGAGAGACACTTGGTAGTTCAGGCAAGGATCCAAACACTTTATTTTAATGCATGGTACAAACACTATAAAGATCACACTTCTTCCACACAATTTTTTAGCATATGCAATACAGAAATTCACAATATGTGAGAGCCAACAAACAGGGAGGAGAGTGCAGAGGTGAAACAACTGTGCTTTTGGCTAAGATGGAACAGCCACTGCCCACAGGTAAGTCAACACAAAGAGATTTGTAAGCACTTGTAAGTGATTCTCCTTAGCAGCAATCAATCCCATTCTGATGAGCGGATTAAGCAATCCAAAGAAGGAGTTTTGACACTGCTATAAACAAAGCAAAGAGGGTTCACACTTAACACCACAGCAGAGAAGAATCTGCCTTGTTTTGCAGCTTGTAAGAGAGAATTAAGGCACCAACATGGACAAGGGAGGTGGAGAGGAAGGGAAAACCCAACAGTCTTGTGGTTTTGCTGGAATACACTGTCACTTAGCAAGTGAGAACTGATTACTCAGACCCAGACAACAGCTGAACACCAGGAGCTGTCATTTTACAGGTGACCTCCTAGCCCCAGCTTTCATGGTCCACCACTTCTCAGCCCAAGCATGCCACCAGGAGTTCTGCCTCCTCTACATTTTAACATTTTTTCTTTCCATTTCATGTTCCAAAACCATGAAAATAACCACTGCTGTCACAGCAATCAAGCCCCAGCTTAATACTGGAAAAAACCTTTTATTTAGCACTGAGAATAATTTGAAAAAATAAGACTAACTAGTTTGCTTTCTCTACTGATAATTTGATTCTCAGAGAGGTAAGCATTCAGCTTGCATTGTTTAATATCCTATTTTCTTTAAACTGAATTACTAGCACAAGATTAATCTACAATTCTCAAATTTGGAATGCAGTTAATGTTTTCCAGGGACCATGGTGGTTATGGTTTCTGCAAAGAAGACCCCAAAATGTTCTGGGGTTCTGGTGTTCCACACCACAGACAACACTCTGGGCTCTTTTATTCTCTGAAAATGTATATAAAATGATGTTCTCATTTGAGACTTGCCATTAAAAATCAGGACCAGATTCTAATTCCATTTGTAGGGTGAGAAGTCTATTTATATAAAAATGACAGATTTACAATACATCAGGGTAATGAAGGTCAAACACCTGTACTGCCAGTTGATATCATTAGGGCTTGGCAGAAATTTATAAAAACAGAACCTGCTGTTCAAATCTCCATACACAAGCATGGTACAGAAAGATTTCCTAGGAAATTCCAACAAACATGCATCAAGGGCTACTGCATTGCCTTGTTTTTTTAAATATAAGAAAAGTTTTGGGGTTAGCATCTGGTTTTGCAAGGACTCACCATTCCCTGGTGTACAAGGGAATAATTAGTTTACAGTGAGCTTTGCACCAACACAATTAGTCATGTTGCCCTGTATCCTGCTTCAAATGCAAAACCATCCCACCTTAGTGCCATGTATTAGATTAGCAGCAGTGCAAATCTTTCCTAGCAGCTCTTTCCCAATTGCTGGCATAATTAATAAAGAAAAGCATTTCCCTTCACACTACAAGTTTTGAATATACAAAGCTGCATATTACTGCTATAACACTTTAACCCTTGTTAGAGCTGATGATCCTCAAGAAAGGTGAAGGTTTGATTTCAACAAGACAAAGAACCTGCAGCCTGTGGTATTATTCAAAGCAGAATGAAAGACTAGACCAGAATGCAAATGAGCTGCCTTTCCTTAGACAAGAGTTATGGAAATCAGGTTAAGTAATATGCAGAATTTAAATTTTTTTTAATGTTAAGTCAACTTGACAAGCAAACAAAGTTTAGGGGAAAAAAAGTGTCAGGAGAATGTAAGTTTTGCCTTTTAAAAGATGAGAGGTTTGTTGAAAAATGCCCTAGAATTTTAACTGGGAAAAGTTACAAGCTGGATGTAAAAACGTTTTCTTATTTTATTGTACCTTTTAAGGATGTTCAAGATTTCTTTTCCTGTCTTCCTGTTTGCTGGGTAAAAGATACTGCGTTTAGTGAATCCTTGGCTGTGATCTACCATGGGAGACTACAGCTGTTTGAGGAACTGAACTTAATCAAAAGAGGAAGAGAATAAGCATTGCAGACCATTCCCAAATCAGCAATCTCTTTCTGTTGAGTGAGATTTGGAGGTTTTGGATGTTTGGTTTTTCAACAAAAATCTGTTCTATTCTTCCAAAACACATCTATCTAATGAAGTTTTCAACTTAGTCAAAAAGCTAGGTGTTTTCCCTTCCATCAGAGGAAAGTAAATTACTGCTTCAAATTTGCCTCTTGAGGAGCAGTGTGAGTTCCAGTGTTTTTCTACATCAGCTCCATCACTGTCAGAGCCACCTCTGAACACAGAATTTCTGCTCAGGAAGAGCAATGGTGCTAAGTCATCTGTCCAGATGATCCATCTACAGCCACATTCCCTTCCTGAGGAGTAGAGTCAGGTAGATATGAACCACATCTTTCACAATCTGGAAAAGTTCTGTGTTAGTAGAAGTGAGGCAAGTGAAGACCAAAGAATGAGCTTCATCCTTCAACTTGGCATTTGGTTTTAGCACAATAGGTCAGAAAAAGCACTCAGTAATTATTTGTGTAGTAAGCTTGCTGACTTGAGTCTGCTGACTGACAACAGCACTGAGGCTCCCTTCCACTCCCTGCTGGGCACAACGGTGACAGCTGAGTGTCAAGTTTAATATCCAAAAGATACAGTCAGAAATGGAATTGCCTCAATACCAGCCATTTCCTTCACTTCTTCACATCAGCAGTTAGAGGTTTGCTTTTGCAGTTCAGTTTCCATAAGGGCTTGTACATCTGCTCATTTGTGTAAAACACTTACTGGTTTGTTAGACTGGGGCTGAACACATTTTACCCTTGGGAATGTTGTGGAAGTTCCAGGGCTCACAGCTGCAGTGAAAAAGTCACCTCATTTTTTGCTAAAGAAACAATGCCTATCAGCTAAGATGGCAAGAATATATTTATTTGGATTCATGAAAAGTAAAGACCACAAACCTATTAATTGTCCTTGAATATTGAAGCCTTACTTCATTAAATCAGTGGCAAAAATTGTATAGTTCCTAAACCAGGAATCCATGCCAATTCAAAGTTAAAACAACTGAGGTAAGATTGTGTAATCTAGGCAGTCTCTTCCCATGTGGAAAGCAATAAAGACCTTGTTCAGATCCTGAAAACCATATTTTAGTAAAATTATTTTTCTTACATAGCAAACTTTCTGTGTTTTTTTCAGTCAACTATCATCAAAATATCCCTTCATTATTCCCACACAGGTAAGAAATTAAATACCAATGAAAGAGATTAAAAATACAGAAAATGTAATGCAACAGATTAAGCATACTGAAAACATAAACATGATTCCTCTTCAGAACAAAAGTGTTAAACAAGAACACATAATTCTTTACAGACAAATACAGAATTTAAAATTCTTATTCTTAGTTTTATGCATAAAATAGGTGGTAATTTTTTTTGCTTCTTTATGTGTAAATGCTACCAGAGTCATGAGAAGATCCTTACAATGATGATACATGGCAAAAGGAAAAATAAGTTCAATAGCCACCATTTTACATGCACAATGGTAATGGGCAAAAGAATATTTTAAATGTGATCTGCATTCAGGAAATTAAATCGGAATTATGAATTAAAGAGAGGACAAAGCTGGTTAGAAAACAGATTGGAGTATTTCTTTTGCAAGTTATTTTGTAAATCATCTAAGCATGGTCTTTACAAACAAACAAAAGAAGAAGATATTAAGTTCTTTCACTAGCCTTATGCAGTACCTGCTATACAGATGATGAGGTTGGGACACAACAGCAACACAAAAGAGAGAAGGCACCTCCTCATGAACCCCATAAACCTGTTCTTGCTTAAGGAAAGTGATGCTGTTTTGTGAAAAAATGCAAGTTATTGACGCTTATTCTTTAAGGTGAAAAAAAGAAGCAGCAAGACCAGAATGAGGCTCAACAAAAGTCTGACTCAGGCATCAAGTGGAATATCATCATTCCATTAAATATGGGTAATTGAACCACATCCTTTGAGCACAAGGAGTGATTTATGATGAAGCTGTATTCTAAAACCTTGGGCTAATGTGCCAGTATGGATGAAGAAAGCAAAACACTCCCACAAAATTCTAATAACATACATTCATTAAAAAAAAAAAAAAAAAATCAAGCTCAACTTATATTTTTTTTTAGCTATGTCAAGGATGAAAAATGAGGTACTTGAAACAGTAGAGGGCCCAACTGTTCTTAACTTCCTTTCCCCATAGAGGCAAAATACAATGAAGTCTTGCCAGGAAACCTTTTTGTGATTTTTTCCATCCTTAATTTATGTATATAAACAATATTTTAGTAGCTGTCTGCGTTGCAAAGTTAAATTTATCCCAACACTGTTTCCATACCATTTGCAGCACAAGTAAATCCATCTTTCTCCTCATACCCATGGTAACCACAGCTACCTTTTTGAGGGACCCTGGCAGAGCCACCACTGCAGCTGTGCCAACATGAAGGAGACACAGGGGGCTGGAGAGTGCCCAAAAACACTCTGGCCACCCTCACAGGGCTGGGCTCTGCTCCAGTGGGAGCCACAGCTGGCAGGAGAGGAGCAGGAGGAACTGTCACCCCAGTGCCACACAGCACTGCAGAGCATCAGGACAAGATCAATGAAATCCCCAGCCCTACAACAAAGCACCAGGGGGTTTGACATGCCAGCATCCTTAAATGCTCGGTCAGGGAAGAGCCTTTTTTATTCCAATCTGATGGGATGACTTTTAGAAACAAATTCTGTCCATAATCCAAACTGAACCGGAATGAGCACAAAACTAGAGTATTTAATCTAAATTTCACAACGAGGAAAAAGTAAGTGTGAAACAACTCATACAGGACTGTGACATCCTCTTCCTACAGGGAGTCAGCACATTTCATCATAAAGCCCTCTTTTAGTAACTTACAACATCCATAAAAGTTCACATGGTGGAAGAAATTGCTTTTTTAATTTAGTGATTCTTACTAAAATGTTTATGTGAATGAGATGAATGCTAAAAAAAAACTAGAAAAAAGGATTTGGCAAACTTATTTTGAAAATAGAGGGGGCTAGGCGGTAGAGGCACAACCTGAAATTAGCAGCAAAAGTGTAAAAAGGAAACTCCTGACAGAGACTGCACTTTTCTTCAAACCAGTGCAGCCATGCAGCAATTTTGCCAAATCAAAAGCTAGTTAAACAATGATGTGTGTGGTAAAAGGAGATTGTTTAGCTCCACAGTGAAAAGGTGGCTCCTCTGTGAGGGATGCTCCATGCTGAACTGCTAAAAGCAGAACAGAGAACCTGTCCTTTCAGCTTTCCCAGCCATCTCTGCTCAGGAGTCTCCTTCCATCAGCAAACAATCCCATAATCAGAATTTTAAAATTCTGACATTAAACTAGACTTAAGGTCTTTGGTATCTGCTTTGGAGCTGCAGAAACTATACAGGACCTCAACAGGATGAAACTGACCCTTAGTAAGAAGAAAAAAGATTTTGAAAGATTTTGTAGACCTTGAAGCTGTGGATCAGGAAAAGACCAGGAAGAAAATTCATGTAGAAGACTCAAGCTAACCTCAAGAGATTTCTCTCTCCCTCTACAAGGAGAAAGGTTTGTCTTCTGGCATTGACAGAGCCTGTGAGCTCTCAAGTAAGGTTGCAGAGAGGGAATGATTTCACTGAGGAAGAGATTGGTGTTAATACATGTGAAGAAGCAGCTGCTGCTGCTAGCTGTGCTGGAAGGTTTCTTCCTTACTGTTTGGGAACAAACAGAATGGTTTTCTTTTCTGCAAAGACAGCTGTTTTCTGCCAGAAGGACCCCGTGGCTCACAAGTCATGCTTGTTTACATATTCTTTAGAATCTGCTCTGATTTACTCTGTACAGAATAGTGATATACTCTGCATTTCACATTTCCTATCCTGTCTAGGTTGCAAAGCCTTTGGAGCAACCCACCCAAACAGACAGTCCTCTCCTAAACATGTTCTTTAAAGATTTATTTCTAGGTTTTTTTTAATGACTTCTTTTCTTTAAAGTGAAAAAGGGGAATAAAAATAAAAGCCAAAACCTTGTGGGAGGCTTTTATGAAATGTACTTCCTGCTGTGCTGGCTCAGCAGCTGGCTCATTTGAATTCCAGGTATGCACTACACAGGGTTTTTTGGAAATGCTGGCTTATCAGAAAAGCAATGCTCCCTTTGGATCATAAAGCTGGCTTTATGGTCTTTTTGAAGACCATGAAACTGGCTCAGTTAAACACATATGAATTCCTACCTAGTGTTGTAGTATCCAGTCTCAGTGGCACAGGCCAAGCTATGCTGTTGCATCAGGATACTTAAGGGCTTAAAGCTGCCATTCAGCTGGAAAGCTTATTTAAATAATTAACAGACCAAAGTATGCATATTCCTATGAATCATCATAAAAACAGCAAGGAAAACCTTTTTATTTAAAAGAAAATTATGTTTCTTCACTATGGTGTCATTCAACTACAACTGTTTAAACAAACCAGAACATTTGGGATCACATCCTCTCTCCACAAGGATTTTCTCAGCACCAGACCCTGACCCCCCTGGTTCTCACAGGAACCAACCAACACTTCCCCAGAGCAAACCTGCCCTCTGAAGCAGTGAAGGCACAATGCACTTCTCTGATACTGGAAGCATTTTGTCTCTGGCCTGGTGCCCAGTCCCAGCACATCAGAGGAAGGATTGTGCCTGGCTGTGACAGCACACAGGACTCAGCACTCCTCACCCTGAGGAGCAGCACATGCATGGCACAGTAGGAGCTCTGGACACGTGCTGCTTATGTGGTAGAAAAATACTTGCAGAAGAAAGCTCTTGTGCTAAGGCAGATAGAATACTAGAGCTGGGTGACTGAGCTGCCTGAGCTCACTGTCTCGGGGAAAAATAAAAAGAAGTAACATGAAAATTCTTTTTCTCACCTAAAAACCAGGGGAGGTAACATACACTGAGACCTATATATGAAGCCTGGTGCTCAGCATCACAGAACAGCATGAGAGTAGAATCTGATCAGATCATCCAGAAGTTTGCCAGCTCCTTATTTTGCCAGTTAAGGTCTTGATCTTGCAATAATCTCACTTTTGAATAGATTTGTGAAGCCACATGGAGCTCAGTGATGCAGTGGGTATTTTGTCAGGTTTTTTTAAGTGACAATGTGCAGAAAATGAAGGCAGCCGGTCACACTGCCGTTTGAAGAATGTCCAGGTTCAGGTGTTACAATGTTTCTGAAACAGTGAGGGCATTAATAATGAGCTCCAGTTGTGATGGGTATATAGACAGATAAGAGTACTCTTCTTGGATGTCTAAATATCCAGCTGATTCCTACACTGAACCTTATCAGAATTCTCAAATCAAATCCCTTTTAAAAATGTCTAACCTTATCACTTAAAATCCATTTCAAGTGATAGAGCTCGAAGTGTGCCTCCTACAACAGAACACAGCATGATGCTTGGTGTGTTCACTCCAAACAGCAGCATTTTGCTGCTACAAAAGAAAAGAGTTTTATATTATCCTTCTGAATCACAGGCACAGAACAAGCAAGGAGAATGAAAAATGGAAGTACAGAAATATTTTTTTCCTGAAAGTGGGGGAAATGTCAGCCTATGTCTGATGGAGAGAGAGTGGCTATAAAAGCAGCTGAGACATTTTAAGTGGGGTCAGTGCAGAATCCCAGGGAGTTACACATCCAGAGGATGGTAAGATCTGTGGGGGGGCTGGCTGAACAGAACCTGTATCCTCCAGTGCAGCCTAGTGAGCTAGCACACCTCACTCAGAGCACTTTGGAAATTTCCAGTGAATTCTTAGCTGAAACATCTACCCATGTCCCTGACACTTTCTTTCTTTACCTATTTCCCTGCCAACCCATTAAGAGGAGGGGGTTCATTTACCATGAGGTAAATGCCCAAACATCAAGATCAGAAGTTGGTTTTGAAAGAGCACAGAATGTTGAGATGATAAAATTTTCAAAAATTGGACACGGTGATTTAACCATTTCTTGCTCATTTAGCAGTTGTGGCCTTAACAAGCAGATGGCAGATAGCCTAAGAGTCTTCATTTCCTTGTTTAAATGAAGTGAAAGCTGGTGCATCTCAACTGGAAGAGGCACTGCCAGCTTCAGGGAACTGTCTTGTTTGTTTTGACATTGGTGCACTCAGAAACTTTGTCCATGACTCCTGAGCTACTCCAAAAGCACCCTGCAGGAGGGACCAGGGAGCAGTCATCTCCTGTCTTCAGCTAAACTCTGAGCCATCTGCAGGGCAGCTGCAGTGGCAGCTCCTGCTCCTGGCAGCACTACTTTTGGGCAAAATGGAATTATTCCCCAGGAGCTGATGGAACTGATCCTCTCTCCTCACTGGAGAAAGGAGCTGAGAGGACTCAGCAGTATTTGGAGAACACACTGCCTACAGCTCCAATATGAACTGAAGGGGCTTGCACTGAATAATTAGTGAAGTGTGAGTGAATGACAGCAAATTCTCAAATGATTGGAGCTACTTAACATCTGTGTATCATGCTCCACTTTTTTTTTTTTTTTTTCAGAAAAACAGAATAAAAAACAATCCAGAGAGCAAAATTGATAGCTAAATAAATAGGATACACAGATTAAAATAAGAAAATTTGCACAGATATATGACAATGAGCTTCAGTACCACTGGTAGTCAATAAGGGAGAAAGAGGAGGGGAAAGACTGTAGTAACAATTTCTTATCCTCTGTCTCCAGTACATTAAGGTCCACAGAAATGCATGGCCTGAAATACTGATAACACAAAGGCTGAAAAATGATGGGGCATCAGATACAAGAACAGTAAAATGACAATTTTAATCTTTAACATGAGCAACTCCAGTTTTACAAGGTAAATTTTTGGAGGTTTTGGAGGTAAATTTTAAAGATTTCATTGAAACAGAAGAAAGAGAGCTGTTACACCAATGAAACATGGACAATCAATATGCAAGTTATCAGAGAGAAAAATCAACCTCTCAACACTGTAGGCACAGCTGATCTCTTGGACTATGTGAGGAATGCAGATGAGCAGCACAATGTTATCATTAAGCTATTTAAAAGGCCACAAAAGCAACAAAACCATGAGAACATTAGCAAAGAAGATACTATAAAGCAGAAGGGGTAGGAGGCTGCACTGAAAGTACATTTTACTGAAAGTAAATGAAGCCCAGTGAAGAAATTACTTTAGTAGCAAACAGGTATTTCACTACCCTTAGTTTTCAGCTACATTTGCTAGTCTGAATTTTTTTTTAATGCAATAGAGTATTGCAGAGTTTTCATGAACAAACAAAAGATGATCTTCCCTGGCTACAGTTTGAACTGCTGAGCAGCTGATAAAGTGATATGATGCAGTGAGGTCAGCAGGACCTCATCCCTACCCCTCCCTTTCCAAAAGGAAGGAGCAATACTAACACTCTAAAACGAGTTGGCTCAGCTGCATAGCAATGTCATCAACCAAATATCTCAGTCATCAGAGCAGAGCAGATTATACCAACATCCAAATTATTAAGGCCTCTTTTTAAGTAACTAGGGCAATATGTTTTATGGATGCACACCCAGGTGAGACATGAAGGATGGGGGAAAGAAGAACCAAAGCACAAGAATAAAACATAATACTGCATAGCTCATAACCTGCTCTGTTTATTTCACACTCAGTTGAGAATACCTACTGCATTAAGATCCTAGTCAGGTGATTCTCCTACTCTCAGTATCTTATGAAACTTTTTTTTTTTTTTTTACATTTTCTTATGTAGCAGAATACATTTCATTTCCATAGCCCTTTTCCCTTCATTTTCCTACTTATTAACACTATTTTTTCAGTAGAATTTTCTTTTCTTTGGGCAAGTTTCATAAGAAATGGCAACACAAAAATAGTGGACATAGAGAAATTGTGTGACAGCATTTTTATATGTATAAGTAAAACTTAGCAATTCAACACATGAAAATTTAATGCCTAAGTTATTCAACCATAGCCATTTAATGAGCTAGAAAAGCAACTGTCCTAATCAAGGTGTATTAATGTTTGCCCCTTGAAAACTTGAAGCCTCTCGAAATGACTAAGCTTGTATCAAAATTTAGCTCACTAGGATCAGCAGCTTGTGAAAATGATAGTTGGAGAGTATGGGAAGTGCTCAGCATCTTGTTAAATTAATACCTAGTCTAGGGCACTGATCATGGAAACACTAAAATAGGTATTAAAGTCTAACTTTATTCAAATCAGGCTTACTGCAAATGGTATCTCAAAGCATGTGCATGGGCTGAAGGGGAAGTTTCCCCCAGATACCATGCCAGAGAGAGCTATTTACTTTTACTAGTTCTAGGGCAGAAGAAATCAGCTATTATTCTTGAATTCTTTTAAGAAATACCTGCAGACAGGCAAGACATCAACCCTATATTCTCACAACCCATCTCCAAAATCATCATCTAAAACAGCCTCACATTGATTTTTAGACATTTTCAACCTTAAGGATGTTTCAACTTTTGCTACGGATCATAAACAACAATTTTGGCCATCAAGATACTTTACAGAAAAGTCACTTTTGACAAGCATTGTACAATTCAGACACAAGTTAAAGAAGAAAGGGAAAAGGGAAGATTCAAGTGCAATGAACATTGTTTCTTTACTTATAAAAGAGAAAGCAAGGAGACAATTTGATGCCTGATCATTTTTTATCTCCCCTAGCAAATGAAGCCAGTATACCAGAGTAAGTTTTTTGAATGTCTGTGGTTTTTATAGTACAATTTTATCTTGTAGAATAAATTTTTGAATAGCAGACCAACACTTCTGCTCAGAACAGGCTTCAGCTCCCACAAATGCACAAATTTTCAATAAAATTCACAAATGCTTTTCTGTTCAGTGTCACCTGCACGAAAAAATATTTGCAATTACAGCTCCATAACACACAATCTGCACAGAGAGGGATTTTACATGGCAAAAAAAAAATTTCTGTGGTGCAGGAAGGAAGGTGCCTGCAAAGATGTAAATCAGTGCACTGATTTATACCAGGTACTGATTTGCACCAGCTGAGTCTCTTCACATTTTTTTTTCAAAGTATTGTCTGTAAACACTCTCTCAAAGGCTAGAGGCAAGTCTGGAAAAGAAACAATGCTTCCTTATAATTATAGCCCATTTCTCATTCAGCAACTGAAATATGGCAGAAAGAAAACATTCTGATTCCAAAGAAAACCACAAAGCCATTGTTTTCCACTGAACCATGTCTTAATTTGTTTTCTTTTTCTGATAGCCAATTACTCCTCATGTTTTGCACTACCAAGCTGATAATAACCCACACTCTTGCAATGCCAGCCCAGCCACGCTCAGGGTTTTGCTCAGAGTCAGCAGGCTGGACAGGAGCATCCTGCAAGCAGGTGAACCCATGTGCATGAGGTTGTGTGACTGGCTGGCCTGAAATCCAGCCAACCCTCAAAGCAAAAAGATGAGGTTACCCAATAATTTATTATTTCCTCTCCTTCTCTTCCTTCTTGCTACCAGCTGGTAGTTCCCCTGGAAAGTGTCCACAATACACTGGTGGGTATTTTTATGATTTTAAACATGAATAAATGTGAGATTGCATGTCCCAGTTTCTAAAAGAAATGTTAGCAAAGTGTGAGATACGTATTTTTTAAAGCCTCCTTTCCTAACACACACAGGCAATACTCCTCTAGAAATTGTCCTACAATTTTACAAATTGCTGTTTTTAAATCCTAGGCCAAGTTTGTTTGCCCAGTACCATATGGGTACAAGGCAAAGAACAGCACAGACTATGGATACTCAGACATGGTAAGGATGGGAGTTCTTCATAAAAAGTGAATGCAAATTATCATATTTTACTTTGTGCCCTATTATATGGGAAAACATCTACTCACACAGTAATACACAAAACAATATCAAGGGGTCAGAGATCAAAAGTTGAGGTAAAACTCCATAAAAAGAAAGTTTTAAAATTGTCAGAAAACTTTACAAAGCGTGAGCACATAGAAGATTTTCTTTGTTTTTTAAAGTTCATTTTAAAGGTTAATTTTGCTCATACTTGCCTATTTTAGAATGACTTTCATTTGAAGTTTGGCATAAGACATAAAGTCCAAAGAGGAACCTTGTAAAAGTGGTATTAGTGCAAAACCTGCAGGCAACTCCAGTAAAATACAAAGTGCTAACAACTTCAAAAAGCAGACCCACAGGTAGAGAAACCTGCTATTTATGTAATTAATTTTCAGTGATGCTGAATAGAAATATTTTGCATATTGTTGTTATAAAGCAAAGGAGAGGTAGATTTATTAGCAGGATTGCACTTCTCTACTTATGTGTATTGTGTTATAGAAGAAAGAACTCAGCAGTCATGTTTCTAATTAATTGGTTTCAAAAACCCCCCTCATATTCCTCATGAAGTCATTGGTGGGAAACAAATGGACAGATATGGGAGGAAAACACAAACTTTGCCCTCAAAGCAAGGACTATTTATATTACAATAGATTCATCCAACCAGAAGAATAGATGGCACCACAGATATCAAGCCTACACAAAATAAAATTTCAGCTCACGTTCAGCCTCACAATTATTCCATCAAAGATTAACAACCTGTTTTTCAGAGCCAAAGTATTTACTGAGTGGAAGAAAAACATATTTTAAATAAAGAAACAGGGAAAAAAAGACCAATAAATTTCACTAAGTACCTGATTACACAGAAGAATTTCAAAATCCAATGGTTTAAAGTACTCCTCCCTTGGGTTTAGCATTGCTAGCTTCCCAAAAGATGCTTAATACAATGTACCAGGAGGCACATTTTCTTTGGGTCCATCATAAGCTTTAAAGCTCTCGAAAAAGAGCCTTTTTTTTTTCCAGGCTTCAGAAGATGTCAGTGACATGAAGCAAACCTTCAGATCCAGAACCACAGGGGGAAAGCTTTGCAGCTTCACAAATGCCTGTTAACACCAGTCATGGAGAAAACACTACTAGCCTGCATTACAAGACACTTCAGGCTTGTAGTCATACAAGTATGTGTGCACACATGTATTTAAAAAATAATATTGCTAGCCTTTTAAATCTTCAGTAATGGAGAAACTGTTCCATTCTCATTGAAATTAAAATGCCATTTTCCATCGCTATCTGAAATGGCAAACTCTGTGAGTTTTGCTGCACAGCTCCATGTGGAAAGCTGGAGTTTCTGGTGTTGCCCTTTGGCAGATCAGGCTGCTGGGCTCAAGGCATATTATCCTCTTTTAATTACTTTTTAATACTGTGTATTATGGTACCCAACAGAGCAATAGCATCCAATATCAGAGAGGAGTCCTCAGCTTGTTCAATACGTGTGTCAGGAAAGACAGAAGCTTCTGGCTGCCATTCCCCACTCCTGCTGTGACACCCTACCTGCAGTGTGATGCTCCTGTGGTGCACATGCTTCCTGCAACCATGTTTGCAGAGAGAATGCCCATTTTCAGACAAACCAGCATCTAAATGCCATTGTCCTGCCTGTGCAGAGAGCTACAAAGTACCAGGAGAACTCTTTGTACATTATTCTTGCAGTGAAATCTAATTTATAGTGTAGGTGGCACCAAGGCTAAAGTTCAGGCAATGCACAGATTATTCCCTTATCAGGAAGGCTTCAGAGCCTGGGAGGAAAATTCACTTTGATCAATTGTGGCTCTCAGAAAGCTCACATAAAATGGAAAAGACAGAAATACCTTCCCACTTTAAAAAAAAAAAAATCTCTGCAGAAGAAAAACTTAGCTAACACAAGAGATTCAACTCTGATCTGTTTTGAATCTGTTAAGCAAGTATCACAACACACATAAAATTCAGAGCTGTAACCAAGTTGCTATCTCCAGTGTGGCATGCACAAGCATACTGCAGGCTGCTCAGTGTAATCAGCTTTAACACTCAACTAATTCATACTGATCATCACCAGATCCAAGGAGCTGTCAATTTTCCGTGGTACAGGGCTAGCTTGAAGGCATTGGGGGCAGCTTGAACTTCTAGACCTAATTAAATTTTGTATTTGCAATGGCACATTCTCCTTGATCTGAAAACCTCAAAGTTTGCATATAGAGGTATGTATGCTAACAAATGATCAACAGGAATAAACTACTGATAAAGATCTTAGCTACTCCTTATCAGAAGCCAAATTATATTCCCCAATTTTGTGTAATTTGATTTTGATTCAACAGATTGCCTCAAATATTTTTCCTATTCTCATGGTTTTACTGCTCAATGTGCATTTGATCAAATTTTCATCCTGTCGTGTGCATGTATTGCAAGACTAAAAAGAAACACTATGATTACCACTGCATATCTTCAGTTCATCAGACTTGGCACTTTGCAACAAAAACCTGAGCTGCTTGTCTCAGAGAATGGAAAAGAAAAAAGTTTGCTGGAAGGGATAATGACTCCTCATTAGTTAAACACTTTGAGGAGAGAGACTTGTTAGCTCTTACAGGCTGTAATTACAAAAAACAGTGACAGGGCAAGAGGAAATGTCTCAAGCTGTGCCCAGGAAGATTCAGTCTGGACATCAGGAAGAATTTCTTCACTGAAATGGTTGTCAAGCATTGAAATTGGCTGTCCAGGGAGGTGGTGGAGTTACCACCCCTGGAAGGGTTCAGGAAATGACTGGGCATGGCATTCAGTGCTATTTAGTTGACAAGGTGGTATTCACTCAAAGGTTACACTCAACCTTAATGATTTTATGATTTAATTCTATGATACTACACTTTCCTCTCTTATTTTCTATGATGCACTTCTATTCAGAAAGTAACTCCAGTTTCAACATGCAGGAAAAAAGCAGGGGCAAAAATGTAATAGTATACTGCTTAAACCAAAACACCTCTGCATTAAGGCACTTTATTCACTGTTAAACCTCTTTGAAAAAGCAATCTACTTATATGTGTGATTCCCATTTCATTTTGTAAACAAAGTTTTTTTAAAGAGCTTATCAACATTTTTAATTTTAGGCAGAAAAAAGAATTCATATGATCAGATTCAAAGTGTGACAATAACAGCTTGCAGCTGCTTATTCATCAACATCTCTAAGTGCTGGTCTGATTCTGAGAACAGATCCTGTGTACAAGCCCTTGCTATTTTGTTGAGGCCTGTGGTTGTAACAGAACCTGAGTACGCTTATTAAAAACAGCTGCTGGAACAGAAATAGAGAATCAGTGAATATTACCATTTAAAAACCCACAAATTGAATCAATAGAAGTCAGGAGAGACTAGCTTAAAGAGAAAAGTCCTTAAACAAAACTGAAAGATCAACCACTGTTCTTAAACTACTATACACAATGACTTAATTAAGCTGTTATGAAACGTAAATAAACATCATTCATAATGAGGAAGAAGCATATGTGGTGTGGTGTGTTGCATCTATTTTTGTTATGTAGATATGTGAAGAAGGCCAGCAGGAGAGATACACAAAAACATTTAGTGAATCTCTCTGACTTCAACTTGATAATTGCTAAAACAATAAGTACATAAAATGTGCTTTAATTTCATTTACATAATAATGGTCACTAAACAATAGGAAATCAAACAGCTACTTAAGATTTTTAAACTGTTATTCATGTTAAATTTTATTCACTTTTCTTGGCTACTATTTCTTACATTTTTCCAGTTTCCTACTAGAATGTACCCAATTCCCTAAGAGCTGCCTGGCTCCTTTCACAGTTAAGAACATGTAGCTATGGCTAAACAACAGCAACAGACGTGACAAAGATTAATGCTCCTTCTGGTTGCAAGCTGTGTACAAGGTGTGAACAAAGGGATTACTGGACCAGAGTGAAGGTGAGCTGTACCTTCCACCATTTTCAGAGGAGAACCCTTTGTTTTAAGAAAACTGTTGCTGGTGAATGCTGAAAACACAAAGTATGGGAACTCTTTCTGAAAATCTTTTATTGGCTGATCTGTTTCTTTCACAGCCATGTAAGTGCTCACTGTGTGGGAATTAATCATATTAGTTATCTGGTAAAACAACCTGATTCATTTTGTCCTTCAGTGCTATTAACTACCCTACTACATATGATCCACTGGTGAATTAATGAATTTAATCCCTCTGTTCAAATACAAAACCAAAAAAGAATAATCCTCTGGTTTATAACTTTTAAATAGATAACTTAAAGCCTTAATGATGCTTAAAGTACATTAGGAAGGCACTCACTGAAACTATTTAGCTAATGGCAACTAGAGACTACCATTAGAAAGCTTAATTAATTGAAATTTAAAATTAACTCTGATTTGCAATGGACCATAAAACACCCAGACCAAAATTTTATCTATTTATTTGATGGTTTGCAAAAGATCAAATTAAAGAAAGAGTATCAATAAATTATCCCTTGCTATTTCAAAACTGTTCTCAGTAGTTGCAACTGCAGTTTAAAAACAAAATTTAAGATAACTGGCAGGTCTCAAAACTCATCCTAGATTGCTTTTATCTTGGCATTTTAACATGCAAACAGTGAGAACAGAGAAAAAAACAGAAGTATACAAAAGGTTTACAGAAGGCATACAAAAATAGATTTATATGATGTACATATCACTATCACTTTTTGCTCTTTATCTTACAATCTCATATGATAAATTGCAAACAAAGCCCTGCTAAAGGCAGCACCTGATTTCTGCTCTTACAAGTACCCTTAATTTCAAGAGCAAAAACAGTCAATAAGATTTTACTGCAATGAATGAGATGAAGTCCCAAAGAGGAACTAATTCTTTGAAAATTTCATGTTCTATAAAAAAGGAGAAAATTTCAAATGAATAAATGAAAAGCATAATAAGTTTAAAAAGCAAAAGCCGGAAACTGGCTCAGAAGTTGCTAGCTTAAAATACACGAGCTGGCAAGCAAACAAAGCAATGAGACACGTCACAGGAACTGCTCAGAACTGCTGCTCCCAGTCTATGCTGTATTCTTTCACAGCACAGAATTTTCAGGGCATTAGCCAACAGGGCAGAAAAACCAAATATTTTACAGAAAACGAGTTATATTTATATCACAGTCAAGTAAGGCATTGTTTTAGAGAGATATTTTTATGAACCATTCCTAAAAGCATTTGCTAAATTCCCTGATGTCCCAACAGAAGAGATATAGTGCGAGCAAGTCTGAATAAAGTGAAGAATGTAAATTTTTTAAACATACAATAAAAGACTTCCTTCCTCTCCCTATGGACCAAGAAAGAATACCAAATAAATGTGCTGTGTGTGAAATAAATGACTACTGACAAAATAACATTTGAAAGCAAGGGTAGGCTCGTGTTTCCCTTCTGAATTCATGGTCAGAACCAACCCAGAGATTGACACGTTAGGGTCAGACACTGCTCCTGTGATACTTCTCCTGATGCACCCCCAGCAGCAGGAGCCACTCTGGCTCAGCTGGGTGAGCAGTGCCTGCCCTGAACAAACCACTCACTGCAGCACAGCTCCCAGGAGGCACCAGAGTAGACACAAACCTTTCCTGGGAGTCAGGAAAAGCTGTTCCTGAACCTTTTGTAAGGGAACTGAGAAACCCAGAGCACAACACAAGAAAGAGCAAATGAAAATAAAAACCCAAGCAAACAAACAAAACTTGAAAAACCTGGGGAGAAAAAATGTATAAATTATCATTATGCCTGAGACAAATTACCATTTCTTTCACTCCCAATGTAGATGTGTCATCAGTGCCTTTGAGCAACTCACAGGAAGGCCTTAACCAGGCTGCAGAAGCAGTAGTCAAGGATCCCTGCTCAATCTAAGCATGATTTCAAAATTCCTATTCTGTTTCTCACCTCATTTCCTACCTTACTTTTCCTTCATATATCTATATAACAAAAAAAAATACTTGGCATTAACAGTACAATATTAGTAGAATATTAATAAGGCCATCCAGATCTGTTCTCTGCAAAGTGAGGATGACAAACTGGCTGGATTTCCACTGCCTTACATTTGGAAAACTTTTACACGATTGCACAAATCTCTTTGTTAAAAAAAACAGGTGAAAAAAATTAGAAACATAACTTTTTATACAAAATTTACCAAGTAAACTCTATCTAGCTTGTGGACTGGGCTTCTGACCCTTGGCTCTATCAGTAATTTAATTCCTAACACTAATTCCTAACACAAAGAAATATGTAAACATTTACCAATTGATCCTTTGTTGTCTTACTTCAGCAATAAAGAACTCACCAGAAATATCCTTTCAAGTTGATCTTGAATGTCTTTCATTCCTGGAAAAGCAGCAACCCCTTGAATCATTTCTACAAAGATACAACCCACTCCCCTACAGAAGGAAAAAAAATAAAGACAAGGTTAGAAAGATTTCTATTAGACCAAAAAGCCAACAACAATGCTTCTGTACCCTTTACTAGTGTTTAATTTATTTTTTTTAATTGATGCCAGGTGGAAGAACAGGCATGTGCATCCTTTACAGGAGCTTTACCAAGGCTCCTGTCCTTGGTTTCCCACACAAAGTACTTCACATGAGCCCCCCTCATGCCACTGAGTTAAACCAGTGGCAGAAGAACTGGGAAATCAGACACTAAAAATATCTGAGGCACACTACCTACAGCTCAAAGAATGCATTCTCAGAGGTTCAGGAAAGCAACTCTGTCTCAAATTCCAGATAATCTGTAAACTCCTGCATCTCAAAAGGAAAGTGAATTAGAAACTTACACTTGTATCGTTTCTACATGAAAACAGCTCAAGGGTTGCTTGTTCCCTCAGCAAAAATAATTTTAAGAGAAAACATCCCTCTTGGCTATCAATAGGATGCAGAATTTGATTATATACTTGAACTTCTTTAATTACATTCTTCTGCATATATTTTTCTACAACTTTCATATGCAAACAGCCACATATGCTGTACAACCATGTCTGTGTAAGCAACCACACAAAAACACTCTTCACTCAAAGTAATAACATGTTTAAATCCCCAAAACATATATCAAAATGAACTAAGAATTTGCAACACTAACTACAGCACCACCTCCTTCTAAAACTGAGAGTTTTGTTTCTGTGTCAGAAAAATCCCAGCAATAACCTCTAATTTAACTTTGTTTTTAGAAGTAAATTATTTGGAATGTAGTAATTACATACCTTTTCACTGCTTATGCATCATGATGATGCATTCAAAAAGCAGCTTTTAATTTTAGGATTTGTGTGCATATATTGGTGAGGAACTGGTTCTAGAATAAAACAACTTAATGAAAACAGGTTGCACAATTTCATTGACTGCAGCTGATACTCTTAGATACCACTTAACTAAAAGTTTCAGTGAATAACCTGCACTTTACTCATCTCTCAGGCTTTGACAAATACCCAATAATGAAACAGTTTTACATTCCAGGAAAATGAGGGTTGATAGTCAAATTTTTTAGGAAGAAAATTGAATCTTTTTCTAATCACCTTTTTCTAATTCTACAACCCAGAGCAGAGATATATTAAGTAAAGCTTCTAGTTGGCATAGAGAAGTGGAAGAAAACTTTGGAAATCACAGTTGCAGTCAAATTTTAGAATAAATCAGGAGTTTATAAAAGAGGGGTTAAAAATTATGTTCCATGTGCTTCTGCTGGTTACCAAATGAACTGAATTGATTAAACTGCCATTCATCATTTAGTCTGGTTAGTGCTTCATTAGGCACAGATAGGCACAATATATCTTAGTCAAAAACAGTACCAGCATCTCAGGCAAGGAAAAATTCAAGATTTTAGCCAGGAGCCATTTATTCAAGATGGGCAACAAAGCAATTGAACTTAGACTGAAGAAAAGAGTATCACAGTTCTATTATTACAACCAGAAAACAGGCATTTGATTAAACCAGCATATCACTGGAGAGCATATACAAATCTGCAGGGAATCTTCATCTAGCTGTTTAAACAGAAATGTGGTAAGAGCAGCAGGAAGGTTTTGCCAAATTTTGTATTATTTTACATTATTAATAAATCTGTCCCCTTTTAGTGCTTCTGACACAAGTATAAGCAAAAAAAATCAAGAACACCAAACAATAGTGAAGAAAAATTTCCTGCTTGGAAAGAAGAATCCTATGATATGTATGGGATTCTTGTGCAGCCTAGAATTCCATTTAGTCACAAACTGAAATAAAAGATTACTGGAGTTAAACAAACACCTAACAGAAAAATCAAAAAGGTATTATAATCATTGGGGAGAGAAAGATAAGCAACTTTCAAGATTTGAGCTGGAAGACTGCTGTTCCCTTCAGCCCACTTGAAAATTAAGCCTATGACTGGTTTCAAAGCACATTGACGAGTAAGTCAATAGAAAGAGAAGTTTAAATGCATATAAAAAAAGGGAAAATAGTAGTACAGAAAATGTATGACATTAACTAGGAAATGGATAGGAAAGACCCAGAAAGCCTTAACAGCAAATCAAGGCATGAAGATGGATGGCAGGATTTTGGAAGTCATGTGAAGTTGGTGAATTTTAGGATCACAATAAGTAGAAACCTGAGTCTGTAATAGGAATCCCTGCATTGCAATACCCCTGCATTGCAAACTGTAAGTGCACACAGTGCAAATGAGAAAAGAAATAAAGCCTCTATGAGGCCCTTGAAATTTTGTCTTGTTTTTGTAGACATCACAAACTTTTAAACAGTTTGGAGATGTTTTTGAACAAAGCAAAAATATTTTAATGTCAAAAGAACTGAGTTTTGAGGAAAAATTAAAAATTGTCATTCATGGCTACAAGAAAACCCAAGGGACAAGGTAGAATGTGATTACTCTGTATTTAAAATTATGCAAAATGAAGGACAGGGAAGAACTGATTAGGATTTTAATAGTTCCCAGAATGGTAGGTAGATGCAAAATAGTGTAACTAGAAATAGCAGAATGCCTTTAGGAAATAGAAATTTTAGAGTGAGTGTTAAGGAAATACAATTAATAATTGTGCTATACCCCAGCCTCCCAATGGACTTGAAGCCCAGCTACAGTCATGTAAAACTAGACAAGCTGAAATACTTAAGAATATTCTTCAGGAAACAGACTTGCATTTAGAGAGGAGTGGAGAAGATCATCTCACGTATCACTCCCAGCTCTAGTTTCTATAATGCAAAAATTACTTCTTAAAATATGAAACTGAGGCTTTGACGTGCATGCATCTCCAAGGGTATGTTATTTAGGTAAATTTATGCAAGTTCAGCATATAATGACATTTTCAGGAGGCACTTATAAATCATTTTTGACAAAAGAATATTACCTCAACAACTTTCAGTGTATTCAATTCAGATTTTCCTACTCTTTTTATTCTGAGTTTGGATAAATAAACAAAATGCTGCAATGCTGTTCAGAGATCTTTCCAATGCAATGGCATAGGATAAATTTGCAAAGTAAAAGTGACAGCCATTTAATGCTGAAATGGGTGGTTTACTCTCTGATGACAAAAAGCATGACTAAACCTATTGATATATTGATGAGACCATACACAGCCATGCCATCTAATATTGCTCTTCTATTGTCCTGCTTAATTTCCTGGGACTCTGGCTGTCACTGTACAGCCTTATACAGAGTAAGAGTTACTAGCACAGCTGAATGGCTTCTCTTGCATTTGAACTGATATGGTAAATGAGCCTGTAAAAATGAACGCCTCAGGAACCTTCTTTCTCTGTTGTATTTTTTTGTGCATAGTTTTTATAATTCAGAAGGTTATTCCCTTAAAGTTGACTTGCTTATTGGTGGATTGGGTTTATGTTTTTGGCTTAGGGATTCACATTCCAGTCTGTGTAACAAAGATCCTTATTGCTACAGGAATCTCCAGCATATCTGTACTTAAATACTGTAAAACAAAAAAAAAAAGCAGAACAGCATTAGAAAGGCATAATATATAAAAGATTATAAGGGATTGTTCCTTCAGTTAATATTATGACTTTTCTTGATGGAGTCATAAAAGAGAGTAGAGACATACTCCAGAATGAGGAGCTATTTCCAAACCAAGTTTTAGTTTATACTTAAATCAAGTATATAGAAACCCTTTATTCTTACTATAAATGTTTTAAGTGTGAAATATTCTGCCTTGAACAGATCTGCTTTGTAGCAGGCTCAGTGCAAGTGATAATGTTCAGCATGGCCTTTGCAGTGAAAACCTATGCTGGGTCTTCACACAATATTTTTATCTGGTCATTAAGTCTGTTTTCTGTGTGCAGGGTTTGGCTTCAGAAGGGGAAGGCATTTTATGAAAGCCAAGTAATTCCTTTCAGCAATCCTCCTGGTGAGATTTCTGAAATTTAAAGGAACAACAGAGTTTTCATTCAAGCTTCCCAAACTACACAGTTTGTAATGTTAAATATATCAGAATTTAAAAGCAAACAGACAAATAAATAAACACACAAACAAAACCCCACAAAATCTACATGCACACCCATTTAAAATCCCACTGCTTTACTTTTTTATGGATTTGTCACCAAGATGTAATACTGGAGCACGTTGCATAAAATCCTAGTAATATTCATGTTGTAAGGGCAAAGAGATTTTTACCTTGTCTGACTTAGGAAAAAAAAGGCCATGTTCCTTTATCATCCTTCTTAACATAATGAAAACAAATTTTGGGGGAAAGGAATGTAAAGCAAGGGACTTTTTTCTCCTTAGCTGACAAAAATCTGATTTATTTCTACTGCAGCAGACTGCCAGAATACCCACAAATGCTGAAGTTGGTAGGAATTTGTCCTTCTCAACCATTATTTTTTGATATATTAGAAATAACATCTAATGAACAATACAGTCTGATAAAATAAGGCAAATAAGGCAAACAGCAGTTCTCACATAAGAAGTAATGAGTGAATCAAAATTTCCCTTTCATGATGACAAAAACCATAAAAATTTGTGCAGGAAGCATATGCAATGAATGAAAACTAATTTACTTGAGAGCATGACAGCTGAAGGTATTTCTTTACAGTCAGACTTGAAGTAATTGTAATTACAAGAGAATGGAGTGGTCATGTGTCACTGAATACCTAGAAATAAAAGCTTCAGAATTTTTTTTCCTTTGTAGCAATACTCAGTTTCTATATTAAGAAATACTATATTCATGAAGGATTAAAATCTGCATGAACCCTTCTTGTGGGATTCTTTCTATTCGACTCACTTGTTCTGTAAAAGCAGAGTCAAAATAAGCTCAAGAAAATACTCCTCAAAGCAACTACTTGAGCAACATTTTGCCAAGAGACATACTTTTATAATGTACTTTCCTTACACAGGTAAGGTATTTCTAGCAATGAAAAAGTAACAGCAAATCTGATACTGCAAATGGATAAAAGTAGTTTTCAGATAGGAAATGAAATGTCCTTCCCATAATTACAGACCCAGACAGCTCCTCACTTCCTCACACACAGCATTTCTATGAATTTGAGCCTATAGAATTTTCCTATCAAGAGCTAATTCAGCTGATAAAACTTTTGAAGAACTCACTGAGAGCGAGAGAAATTTAATTAACAATACCTTTATAGTTAGTGCAATATGACCTTAATACCCTAATCCTACACATTAGCATTTCTTTGGAGTGGAAGTCATAATCCTGAGGAACATCAAGGGCAAAAGAGCTGATTTCCCCTATGCTGTTTTCTCTCTCAGGCCCCAAGAAGTATTTCTTCAGGGCATTCTGGGACTACTGCTCTCATATTTCCCTCACTGCAAACCATTTAAAGGAGAAATAGGAAAAAGATGCCTTTGTAATGTCCCCTGTGTAAAAACCATAATTTGGTGCATTTGTGTCTAGGACAAAATTCATTTTTATGTAATGAATGTCTTAATTATGCTTGCAGGTCTTCATTGGTCAAATATTCATGAAAGCATGCATGGAATTATAGTGAGCACTCAAATCCACACTCATAGCAGGCTGTGTGTGAAAAGTGGTGTGTTCCCACATACCATTTATTTTTCTAATAATAGGATAGAGAAACTCCATATGAACAGGTTTCCCTAAATAAAGGTCGGATTTGAAATCATGTATAACAACCCAGATGTAACAAAGTTAAATAAGAGTGATTTAAGAAGCATTTTTGTAACATTTTACTGGCCTAGTTTTAATTTATTTGCTCCCCAGAACTAAGCATAGCTGACACTAGTTAATAAAAGTGAATTTAAAATATGTCCTGGCCCATAACTGCTTAGGTTACCTGTACTGTGACTAAAAGTGTGTTTTTTAAAGTAAAAAACAACAGAATTTGCAAAAAAATTCCCAGCAGTTAGCAAACACAGTTTAAAGCCAGCTGCACTTCAAAATAAAATATCCCTAGTGACTTCTTGATGTAAGCAACCCAGATGTAGCAGCAGCACATGCATTATCAGAATCAAATGGATTTAACAGCCTGTTTAAATTGCTTCATTTACTAATATTATACTCCTCCTGTAAGGAACAAAGAGAATAGGTTATTTCAGGGATTTTTCCCTATGTTTCTGTGTTACTTATATATGGGTTTTAGTAATCCATAAACCCTTTATGTGTTGAAGCCTATTTTCTTTGCATTGACTTTCAAAGGACTGTAAAATTCAAGGATTAGGACAAGTTACACCAGAGGCATTGCAAAACCATTTTCCTAGCTACTAGTAAGTCCTCATCAAGAGAGAAAAAAAAAAAAAACCTATATCAAAGGTTATCACAACTCTTTGATGCAGTTGTGGGTAGTATAATACATTCACATAATGCTGCTGTATCAAACACTGTCAGCAATAAATCACCAAGCCCAGCACACTGATTTCCATCACCAGCCTGACACCACTATTGCATGTACATCTTCATTAATATTATTTTATTGCCAGGGGCTATTTAAAAAAGAATGCAGGAGAATGTACCATTGCATGTGGATCATTAGCTTTTAGTTACTATTCTAATTCTCTACACCAGCAAATGAAGTGTAAAAACAGCCTGCAGCCTCTGCCACCTGCTTCCCAGCCACTGTCCAGTGGTTAATATTTGGACTCTCTTTTCATGCAGCTGGTCTTCTACTCTGTAGGAGCCTCACTTTCTGTTCCTGGGGAACCACCATGAAATGTCATTTATCATGGCTATAGAAAAAGCCCTGTGACTATTTTTTTTTCTCTAAATAGAGGAAACAGCTGTGCTTTCTACCTTAACATTATTTAAATATTTAGTGAAGTGGCTGCCTAGTTTTGTCATCATGTAGATCATCAATAATGACACAGGAGAGCACACACTATCTGCCATAAGGACATAATGCCAGTAATTGCATAAAAATGCTAATGCTACAAACACACTTTTGATAACAAATTACCAAATTATCTTGGAATCTGATGGTAGGCAGGTTTCTCCATGTCTCCCTTCCTCCCACTCTGGGAAGCCACTAAATGGCTTTAATGTAATTATGGCTCAGCTCTGTGCAGCCACTGAGCAAGCAGAGCCCCAAGGCTGCTGGAGCTCCAGCAGAGCTGATGTCAGATGTGCCAAGGGAGCACAAGTGACCTCAGCATGGCCACACCTCTCAGTCACACTGGAGGGGCTGTCACACTGCCCAGCAAAGCACAGAAGGGAAAACCTAAAGCTCTTCTGTCACACACACTACACCCTCATCTGATTTCTGATGTGGAGCCTCTGCACAAATTGCTGCCTTGTGAAAGAAACTGCATTGCTAGGTCCCTTTTTCCTAAGCCCTTCATAGCTCCTCAGTTTTTACAGGGCATAAAAAAATACTGTTAAGGGCTACAAATTGAGTGCAAGAGGGATATGACATTGTTTTTCATTTGAAACAGAATGCACCACCTCTGACCCATGGGCACCTGGGTGTTTTTTAGGCCTTTATAAAATGCTCTGTGCAGGAGAACATCATTTATTGATATCGTTGAAGATGTAACTGTTGTGTTCTCCCCCAGTACTCGAGTCGTTTTTGGCAGAAAACAAAACAAAGACCTGGACTGCTCAAGTAGCATTTTAAGTCCTTCCTTGATCTTCCCTGCTGTCCATGTAATTTGAATATAAACATATGATTATGAAGAACATGCTCAGTCTGCATATACAGTAACTTTTAAATGCTTTTAATTAGCTACATGACTTAATCTTTATTACAGGAACATAAGATATTTTGATAGGACCTTTTAATAGCTCTTTTACTAATGTTAAATGTTGGGAAAATGTTAAATGGGAAAATGTTAAAAGTTCTATTTTTGACAAGCTACTGAACTTTGTAGAAAAATTGTAGAAATTTATTTGTAGAAAAATTTTTAGCAATAATAAAAAGTAATAAAATAATAATATAAAATAATAACATAACAAAATAATTTTAAAATCCTTTGTTCAGTTTCATAGTGAAGTGTTTTTTTTAAATTGGGAAAAAGTTAGAAAAATTAATTTCCAATGTTGCTTTTAACTAAAAAAATGCATTTTAAAGTGTTCTTTAGCAGTTTGCCCTATTAAAGCATTAAAAATTTTCTTTAGCTGTTTCTGTATATTCTCTGCAATTTACCAGTTGACTAATGTATGTGCAGACATACACAAATATATGTGATCAAGAACTGAACAAACGTAGAGGGAACTATGAGAAGAAGAACAGAAAGGATTATTTATCTCTCCCAGCTGTTTCCATCTCTGAGTCAGTTGTCCTGCCTCACCCCAAGCAAGCTGAGCTTTCTTGCTGAGGGTGTCTGAGGTATTACTTGGAAAAGAGGTGATTGTAAAACATCAGGAACAGATGGGCTGCAGAGATTTTGTGCAACCTGTGAAGACACCAGGTGGAACCTGATGTTTAGGAAAACAGGACAGTTTTAGGATAGGTGAGAAACTGAGATGCAGAAAGAAGATATTTTAGACCTCTGAAGTGGAGAATGGTCTGAGGAAAACCAGATAATTGATAAAGAACATGCAGCCTCTGCCTCTCTGGCACACTTGCAATATCAATATCAGAGTGTTCACATTTGGAGTTTTCTCACTGTCCCTTTCTCACCTCTAGGTTCACCTTCCCTTAGAGCTCAAGGAACTGCAGCAGCCAGGGCCCAGTTGTATCAACCACTCACTTCAGTATTAGATAATCTAGTATTTATACCCTGTAACCCTTTCACACCAAACAATCCTGTGATTTCTAAATCATGCCCCCAGGAGTCAAGATTTTCAGGAAAACCTGCTTTCATCACATAATCTCTGATTGCAGTTACAGGACTAAATACAACCTCATGTTTAGCTCCCTTTCCTAGCAAAAGAAAATTTCCAGTAAGGTCTTCAGTTTCAATACTACACTGCGAGATTATCTTAAAAATATTATTCACACACCATATGAAAACATAAGGTGCTTTTAACCTTATCTTACAGTTACCTCTAGATTTTATTGTAATCATAATTCTAACTTTGGTTTGCCTGTATTAAAGAAATATATTTCTGTGAACTGCAAAAAGCTTACTGTATTTTTCTGAAAATTCCTCAGTATCATTTTTTTCTCAAATTAATGAATTGTAAAGGTTTAAAAAGTCATTATGCACAAAAAAACCAAAACCAAACCAACCAACAAACCAACCAACCAACAACCAACCAAAAAAAAAACTCAAAGCAAACAACCAACCTAAAAAAACAAAACCCAAACATATTCCAGAGGATCTTCCTTTCTTTGTAAGGAAGAGGATTTTTTTTCTCTATTTCAGAATTTGAACAGATTACAGAGATCCTGTCACCTCAAAACCTACAGAATAAACTAAGAACCTCCAGCTTGGCTTTTAGCAGTCAAAAAACCAAGTATCTTCCTTGTTCAACACAGGACTAAATGATGTAATAAAAAATGAGCAAGGTGATGTATACTGTACAAATTAAGCTACTGTTCTAAACAACATCTGTAGGTTTGAAAGAAAATGATTCAACAATCTTTACTGCTGCCAAATACAGTGGATTAAGAACTGAGGTTTTATGCTCACAACCAGATAATTCTGGTTTTCTCCTTGCTACAAGTGGGCATGGTGGAAGTCTATGTTTTGCAAAACAAGTGTCAAATCATATGAAAGTACCACACTAAGACTACAAAAGTCAGACTACAGTCTCTTGCAAAGCACCAATGGGTGCTGTGTCAACAGCTGGCACAGCTGCCAGCCAGTGGGGTGGCAGGAGGGGATTCCCTTAGAGAGACACTGCATGAACCACACATACATTTTTTGACCTGTGATCTCACTTCATATTTGGTTTACATGTCTAAAAAAAATACAAGAGCTAAAGCATCTACATAGAGTCTTTTCATCAACACTTACCACATGTCAAGGCAGGTGGAATATTCTGTTGATCCCAGAAGGACATCTGGAGGCCTGTACCATAGGGTTACCACTTCATTGGAATATGTATGACTAGGAACTGATTTAGCTCTTGCAAGACCTGTGGGGTAAACACAAATACATTAATGTAAACAAAACCAAGAAATAGTTTGCTGTACAGTTACAATCTAAAAGGATATATGAGTATGTATCACATAATGTGACAGGCATGTTGCAAGAGTATTTTTCTTCTAGAACTGGAGTATTTTACTTAATGGCAGCATCTATCATTAAGTACCTGGCTAAACAGAGCTGTGAATATTATAAAGGGATAATAAAATATGCTTTTCATAATGACAACCACAGGCCCAGGAGAGATGCAAAGATGTACTGTAGTATACCTAAATAAAAGACAAATAAACCAAGATTTTAATTGCCATTAACTGCTTATCCTGAGGCATGAATAGTCTTCAATTTCAGTGTTATTTAGAAGAAGAAAATGAAAAGGAAACTCCCAGACAAATGATGCCACAGATGAGATTTGGCTTCTTAGGGAAGCCTAGAAAACCTTCAACAGCCTACACTGCAAAGCCCAGCCTGCTTACTCAAGTTTACATTTGAAAGCTGTAGACACACTTACACATTTCCATTCAAATAAATATTAATATTGCAGCAGTACAGTAGAAAATGGTATGTGAAAAATTCTTCTCCATCTCAAGAATTGTGTATTGGCAGTGCTCCAATTTCAGAAATCATTTCAATAAAATCTCTGGCCTACTAAAGATATAATATTTACAATAATTATCTTTTAAGCTTGTCAGTCATTTAAAAGAATTCACATTACTACACCATCTATGTAAAAGAGAGATCATTGTATGCTATAAACTGAGAAGTTTACAAGTATGTTTCTCCTACAGAAGACTCTCTCTTCCAGAAAATGGAAAAAGATCTTCAGAGCTAAAGTGACTCCTCCTAGAATGGGCCTTCAAATGCTTTTTTCAAATTGTCTGATCCTAGCTACTGCATTGAGAACATCCACTTTCTTGCTGGGAACAGTGGACATGCACAAGTAATGGAAATCAGGAGAATGCAGTACTGGGTGCTTTTTTGTGTCTTCCTGAACTACTGGTTTTTCCTTTCAGAAAACAAATGGAGTTACTATAGCAAAGGTCATGTTTTACACCTTACAGAAACAAAGAAGCAAAGTCATACACTCAGAAAAAAATAAGCAAGATGAGAATTCCTGAAAGAGTGCAGAAGGGAGTCCTTTGCCCCTTTCTTCTTAATACACTAGAAAAGCTATGAACATTTACTGTCAGTGAATATATCTCCATAGCAATGATAGCCAATCTTGCCAGTATATTGCATTATCAGCTGATTATAGCAATTAGACCAGTGTAGGGGAATAATTTGAATTGTATACCATGGTCTCTTATTTTAAAAATTACATCTGAAACATGAACACTTATTTTTTTAAATTTGCAGACCTCCATTTCTTTAAGGTTTGTGCACATGTCCATCAGCTTGATGAACAATTTGGCTTACAAAGACAACCCAAGGTTGCCCAGGTACAGCCCCAAAGAGGCCAAATCATGTGTTCCATAGTGTCTCTGCCTCCAGATTAAGGTTTTGGCTTCTAGGAAACCAGAAACTACCAACAGCTTGAACTGGTGAGCAGTTCTTATTCCTGCCACACAGAAACATTAACAAGCCTGTGCATCTATATTCCATGTGAATAAACCGAAAAGTATTCCCTGAATTTGTGGATATGGACCTACAACTACTAAGCAACATAAAAATTATGGAAGGATTTGAGAAGTCTGGATGGTGAATGATCCCATCCTTTTCGCTTGTTTGAGCCCTCCCCTTAGTCTTGTCTGAGGAAGACTGAAATTGTTTGCAAATTCTAAACTTCTACCAAGCTTTCACAGGAGAAGAGGCATAACCAAGCAGGGAAAAGGCTTCTTGAAGAAGCCACATGACATATTTTGGGGAAAACTCAAAAAACTAAACAGCTTGTGGGATGACAGACAAACCCAAATTTTCACAACACATTGACCCACACATTCCGGAAATCCCCCATGCAGAGAGACATGAATACCCAACTTGCCATCCCAGAAATCATATTTCAAATAATAACACCATAACTATGCTTGCCAGCTGGCTTCTGCTGCCTTACTGACAAGGATGGAGCTCTGCAGGTGTTGTAGTCAGCCCAAGCACACCTTCCCTCCTCCCCTGTGACTGTTCAGTGTAGAACCAGTCCTCCCCTTCTGCTGGGAATGCCATCCATGCTGTTTCCTCAATATACTGCTTCTAGATCTCCTTCACCTCTAATCCATTCCAGGTTAAGGAAAATCCATCTTATTTTCATAGAATGGCCCTTTTGGGCTAGTCCATGCCTGTTGGACAGCTAAATGTTTTTCTTTAATCCATTCTTCACTCCCAAAACACTATGAAAGGTTCATTTGAGGTTGGCTGCTGCACCTGCTTTCTCAGTTATAAGAGGATCATTAATGGAACTGGGAAACATTTAAACAAAATCTTAAATTTGTAAAAACAAGCTGAGGCCATACATTGGTATCAGACAGCACCACCAGGTTAAGAGGTGTTCTGGTTTGAGTTAAACCATAACAAAAGCCTAATGAGGACAGGCCACATGTTTTAAGCTGTGGCAAATTGGTTTCCTAGTTGGCCACATACACTGCTTTGGAAAGTAAATGGAAAAATGGAAAGCAGGAGTGAACAACCAGGGGAAATACTTACAAAACCTAAAATTTGGAAGGGGAAAACTTGGCACAGCCAGTCATTCACTCCCCTTGTGCAGGACTGACAGGACCTGAATCAGGCTAATGCCCCAGAGGAGCTGCTTCCTCACAAGGAGGGAGCAGCCTTTGTTTTTTTCTGAATAATTCTGTGCTTTGCATAAAGAATGCATTTAGCAATAAAGAACACTTTCACTCAAAATTAATGCAAATGTTTCTCATTGCAAATAAGATATGAAAAAAATACTCTCATCTTTCAGATATATTTACAATCCTAAAAGAATGCTATAAAATATATGTGTGAAACACCAAGATACTACATTTCTTGTTTTGATGGTCCAGATGCAAATAGGTGACAGTTACCAGAGTTTTTTCAGATATGCTTCTACAAGAAAACTTGCTACATATTTTATACCCCTTTGCACATCTAAATATGCTTACTCATGCAAAATTTATTTAAGCACATCCTTCAACAGAAAGAAAACTGAAGGGTAGGATTAATTAGCACAGCATGTTCGATCACTTTCTTTAAGAGTTCCCTGTCTGTTTCCATGGCTACACTACAGGAAGAATGACAATATCATTTAAAAAAAGCAGAGCTTATAAGGGGATCATCAAGACTTCAAACCTTAATGGCCTGTGTGCATAAAAGCCACAAGGTAAGTGGCAGATCACCAGGTGAGTGCACAGTATTTACATATTGCTGCCTGAGCACTCTTTCAGCCTGGGCAGGTGGAGGAAGGACCTCCTGACAAGCAGTGACCTCCCCCCTGATCCCTGTGTCTTACAAAAGATAAAAGGTCAACACATGTCCTGCTGTTGAGCCCTATTTTGGGAGAAGGAATCCAAGGATAAGGCCCAGTTATTAAAATTAAGGTTGTGCCAGACCCACTGGGGATCTTGTGTGTAATTATGGGAAGGACAGACACTGTTTAATGTTCTCCAGGCACTGACTTCTATGACCATTATTTACCCAAAATGAAAGAAGAAACTGTTCTGATGCATTATATACTGCAAGGCTTGCACAACATCATCTAGCTGCTCTGTGGCACAAACCACAACTTAATTTTAACTCATTCATTAAACAACAGCTCAGGGTACTCTAGGAAGCCCAGTATTTAAAATACAGAGTGAATGATTTATGTCTATGTATGTTTATGTCTTTAACACAGAAAATCCCCCGCTGCCTCCTACGCTGAACTTTAAAAAAATCCTTTTTTTTTTTAAGAAGAAATTTTCTTGCTTGGTAAACACAATTGTCTCTGCTTCATCTGGCTGAGTCAGAGGATGTATCTGATTTTACCTGTTATCAGTTATTGACAAAACATATTACACTGATTTATTACTGTAATTTTAAAATTGTATTTAGCTTTTACAAGAGGCTGTAGCTACATCCAGACTCAAGACCTATCCAATACACACATCTTTGGCTACATGAGCACAAATATTAATATTTGATACCCCTCTAGCTGCAGGATAGCTTCCTAGACAACTTCATGTGACAATCAGGAAGCCTTTGTTCACAGCAAATATGATTCTGCAAATGAGAAAACCAGTCACGGTTGCAAAAACAAAGTCTTAGCAAGGATGTGCCTGGTTTCCCTTTCTATTATAGCTTAAATGTGTTGAGCAGTTTATTATTTTGATTTAGATATATTTTAAAAGGCTCTAGCAAGCATGCTAATAATAAGGTGTTTTTCTTGTTGTTTTTCCTTGATTCAGGTTATGTCCTTCCTTTCTTAGCTTCCTGTTTTGTTTATTTAACAATTACTTTGTTTGAGGTAAATGGCTTATTGAACCATGAGTCAGTAATAAGATTAAAATGTTGCTAATTTATTCTGTTGTAGATCATGAACTGTCAACTTAACCTATTTACTCAGCTATTTGTTTTCCACATTTATTCAGTGTATACTTGAGTGGTAACAAAAACTAAAAAAGTGAAATGGGTGGAGACACTGACACTGCTTCAATGAAGTGGTCAGCACTCTAAACCAGAAGCCAATTCTTGGCAACCAAAAGTGTCCTGCAGCCTTTAGGTCCCTCTGCTGTTTATCTGAATGCATCTGTCTCCAACATGAAGCTTAACCAGAGCATCTGAGTTAAATTTCTCTCAAATAAGATAAATTACCTACAATATCCTATGTTCTGGTCCTAATATAGCCATTAACTTATGATAGTGCTGTTCATTTATAAAAGTTACTCATGATCAGAGAGAGACTAATTAGGATCTCAAATTAGTATTCCCAAAATGCACTTGAGCAATGACTAGTCTTCCAAACTGGAGTGCAGGAGTCAGTTTTCAAGAGACAGAGAGAAGTATGACAAAAGGCATGTGTGCCTCTCAGCCTGTCTGGCTTTTCCAGTTGTTATCAGCTGTTGTAATAAAAGATTATTTTTCCCTGCAAGTCTTATCTTGTGTATGCCTTCAGACAATCACTTACAGTAACACAGACAATAATTATTCTAGTCTGTGAATAGGACTCAAGTGTCAGTTGACAAACACAAGTTACAGAATGGGGAGACACAGAAATACTTTTCCTGCTACCAGAATGATTTTAGCACTTGTGAAAAGTGTTTGCCCCTTTCCAACAAATCCAGCATCATTTTTTATGATAACCTCTCTCCCCTGCCCCCTGTGCCTCCCAAAGTATCATAAGGAATAGAAAAAAGGGATACAAAAAAGAGCTCAGCTCCTGGTTGTACATTATAAGATCGCTTTGCTTAATTTTCTTGAAAGCTATCATAGCTATAAAGGTGTTTATTTCTTTAAAATCCTTGTAAATAATTTCTGATATGTTCTGAAAAAAGGCAAACTGATTTTCAATGTGTACCATGACTGAAAAATTTATTCCTTGTCTATAGCAGAAAAAAAAAAAAAAAAACAAAAACACTAAAAACTGGGTACTGTGCAAAAAGTGGTACAGAAATACACTCCACTTCTGACACCAGGAAAATGTATTTATACCAATGGCATTCTGGGTCAGCATGAATATGTTCAAAGTGCCTCTACTAGTCTGGAGGTAGAAAAGTAATAGTGTAGGCATGAAAAAAAAAAAAGGAAACAAACTGCATCAACATTATAAACATTCACATAGATGTAAAAGCTAGCAGGACTCAAGGACAGTAAGCAATTTCACATCAAAGGAAACTTCTGCATTACAGAAAAGACCTGTATTCCTTATGGACATGGTATATATGCCCACAATAGCCTTAGCAGGTGATTGATATAAATTTGGATTTTTATTTAACAATTTTATAAAAAGTCTAGGAGAAGATAATGTCGTCTACTCCCATAAATGCCCCAGCAGGAACACACCACTGTGCTAATAAGGTTGTAAGTGAAAATGTCAGAATTACTCATTTCACAGTGAAGTTATTAGGTCTGAAGCAAAGAGTTAACAATTGCTGAACAGATGGTTTTAAATTGGAAAGATCTGCAGAGTGCAGGGAGGAAGTTCTAGAAAGGACAAACAGGCAGAAAATAATTCTTCACTGAAAATGAGAGCTAATGTGTCTCAGGATATTTTAATATTCCTTGAGAAAAGAGAGAAAACAGAGAAGCAGTTATGAATGAATGAGCCTAATCAATACTGGACAATTATTTGCATAATAGTAATAATTTACATGTGGAATTTTAAGACATAACTAATGAACTTGCCAAAGACAAGAAAGGTAACAGACCATTTTCACACAGTTTTGAGGCATAAATGTTTAATCACTATTAGGATTTTCCCCTAACAAATGAAAGGACAAAAGAAAAAAAAAAAAAAGGTATTCAGGAGAACAGTGTTGTATGGAGACAAATTGAGAGCTATGGGTGTCCCACTTGGTAAAGTATAATAGTCCACCAATAGTCCAGAAGCTAACAACCTACTGCAGGCTACTGTGTTTGAAGCTAACAATTTACTGTGATCTCTACCTTTACAACTAAAAGCAGGACAGCAAGAGTCATTTCTGGATGACTCCACCCGGCATTCAAGTAAAAAATGAAGCAACCCTTTTCAACTGGTACCTGGATATCTTATTTGATAGGTGTGGCATAAGGCAGGTTAAATACAACACTGCAGCAAAGAAATAAATATGCTTGCTCTCCAAGACTGATCTTTTTTAGAAATTCATCACTAGACAAACTGCCTCCCCCTTTGCCCAGGTGCAAGGAGCACTGAACACACACCAGATGCAGCTCAGCTGTACACAGGGCATCAGTACCATTAAAGTCCTTCTAGTTTCATGTTGCATTAAACCTGACAGCTGAAGAACTGTTTAATAAGCACAATTTGGTGCTACTGTAGTGATTCATAGTCACACACATAGAAACAGAAAAGCTAAGTTTCACTGACAGTTTTATGTTTGAACATCTAATCTCAGTTGTGAAAAGGTGATGCTACATACAGCTCTCTCCATCTATTGAAAGAGTCCACAACTCACTGAAGTGAATCCATGCAGTGCTGGAAAAAAGGCAACAACAATAGCATGGCTACTGGGATGTTACTCTATGGAGTGATTTATTCCAGTGGGATCAGTTTTGCTGATCTCTTATGATGTATTATGTCCTATCTGACTGTAAAATATCTGGATTATTTTGATGAAGAGCATATCTCTAGTCATGGTCAGCTATTAAAAACTTAATCAAGTAGCTGCAAATTTACTTGAACTTGTTTAGAATAAGTAGTTTAACAAGAACAAGGCTACATGGAAAAGCAAGTATTTGAACAATATTAACATCTACAGATAATATTTTTGTAAACGGATCTAACAGGTATTTTGCTTATAAATCAAACAATGCTGCCATTTGACATCACCCTGCAGGAGCAGAATCTGTGTATTTGAAAAACTCACCTCATGGGTGCTGAAACCACCAACTCTTACAACACAAGGTTTGACTCATGTATAAATGGCACAATTCCATGTCTAGTATCCACCAGATGCCTGCCCCTGTGCTGCAGAGCCAGTGCAAGTGGGTTTGATGTGCCTCATTTTCCAGCCAAGTGTCCCCTGGGCACACACCCCAATGCTGCAGAATGCCTTTGGTCCCTCATCCACCCTCAGCTCACGAACCACAGCTGCCCTGCCTGGCACAAGCTGCTCTCTAGAGCTCATGGAGTTTAATCCAGGCTGCTCCCTGTACCTGAGCCAGACTATTTATAGATAACACAAATATTTAGCTCACTTTTGTCATTGCTGCAATGTGATATCTCACAACTTATGTATATTCCCTTAGTAGGTAAAACATGGTCTTGGAGTTCTACCAAAGAACTCCAGTACATTTTGCATGTGTTATCACATTAGTACACACATTCACACGCTAGGTAATACCCACAGCACCTAAAGCCACATCTGACTGCACAGGCTTACATCAGAGAAAAATTATTTCAAAACACACATTGGTACAAAACCAACAAAACAGAAAAAAAATCTCAATTATATAAAAGCTTCTTTAAATGCAAAGAACAAAGTAAATACAAAATAACGTGAAGATTTCACTGATTTTCAAAACCATTTCCACTTTGCTTTCAAGAGTTAAGCCATTAAGAAAATCTGTTTAAGCACTGTTGCTTCTGTAAAGCAATATTATAAAGCAACATCTAAGAAGAGAAATCTCTTGAGTCTCAGATTCACCTGTTCAATTGAATTGCTCCTCAAAACTCATTTAATGTATATGTCATTTTAAATTATCTGAACCACAAATCTTATAAGAAAACTTTTATGTGAGAGACATTCAAATATGCTTAGGTCTAAATTATTATTTGACTTTGCATCAGTAATAAGGCATCCACATTCCTGCAGAGCCATCTATTCAGTTCTTAATACAATTTGTCAAGGAAAAAGAAGAAATGAAAGCAGACAATTTTATTTTTAAAAAAATTACATTAGAATGGCATTAAGGCTATTCCTTAACAGTACAATTCTGGAAATACATAGTTAAAACCCAACTGCTCCTAATGCAGCATTTTTCTCAAAAGTGATAATGAATTCTAAAATGCCACTGCCAGAATGGCAAAGCTGGAGCTATACAACCCAATCTAGTCCTTTATGTACAGATGAAAGCCTACCAAGTCAGTAGAACTGCAAAACCCTGTATTGTAACTAATAAAACAAGTTAAAATCCACTTGTACTGAAACCAAGCCATTCTTTTATCTATTCAACTTGGGGACAATGGATGTACTTCTGAACACAGTGCTCAATAAAAATTTCTTGCAGATTGCAAGCAAAGGATCCCTGTTAGTACTTTGACCACTGACAAACTACTACTGTCATACTGTTATTGAATCATTCTATGCCTTATTTCAACCATTTACTCTATCAAGTTTGCATGTGTGAAACAATTGTTAGTAAATGTAAGCATGTCTCATTTAGTACCACAGCCTACAACCCATGTAGCAAAGCTGGTGGTAATCCTGAGCACTGTAAGACAGAATGGCCAAAGAATTGCCAAAATTTCAAGAAGCTAACATTAGGCATTTGAGTTTATAAAATACATTTCAGTCATCTGCTGCCTTTTTTCTTATCTCTCCCCCCACTTTTTTTTTATTTATTTAAGTTTTTTCCTAAGGTCTACAGACAGGTCAGTGCTGAACCAAATTTCCAGCCTGCTGGAAGTGTCCAGAAATAACTTAAAAACATTGCAATGACATATGCTTAAAAGCAAATCTAGTCACAAAAGCAAGTAAATTTGATGTCCAAGTGACTTTAAAATTGCTGCAAAAAGAAGGATATGAATATATTCATGGCTGTGAGTGGGAATAACAGAGATTACATCTGACAATCTCCTCCTACCTTATTTCCAATGACCACACAAAAAAATTGCTATAAAATTTGACATATTATAAGCTAGAAAAGCCAAGGGTGGTACAACCAACCTTGGAGAAGAGCTAGATGACCTTGAACAAGGTGAAGCTCTAACCTGCCATTCTCCCCAGCAAGTAAATCAAAAGTTACTCAGCACCATGTTCTCCCCATGCAAAGCTCTTGTTAATGTTCCCACAGCATCCAGACATAAAGCTGCTGATTCCTGATTCTCCCACTTCTAAGTTTTTTAACTTTGGGTCTTTCAAACTATAAGACCAAAAGGTCAAGCAAAGTATGGTTATTAGTAATATACATAAGGGTAACTACTTGGAGTTATCATTTATTTGTATAGTTTTTGGAAATGGAAGTCGCTGGAGAAGTGTTAAGTACTGCTAAGACAAGCACTGCCTGATCACTTCTGGCTATCATCAAGGCTAACTGATGCAGGGGGAAACTTTCATCTTAATGCAGGTAGCCCTGCAAGCATGATTTTAATTTATATCAGGACAAATTATGCATCTATGAATATATTAACACAACCAGCACTGTGTCTTTCAGAAGGAATGAAAAAACTCATGCATAAATTATTAAGAATTACCTAGATAAAAAGTGACTGTGTTGCAGGAAAGTAAGGTTTTAAACTGACTGGGACAAAACAAATGATGTTATAAATTACAGAGCCATCATTTCTTTAAAATGCAATCTCAATTATGGAATTATTTCAGACCATGTTAAAGGCACATTTCTCTTAATAAACTGCCAGTTCTCTTCACATTAATCTTTTTCTTTGCATATCAGTATTTTTGTTCTGACTGATGATGAATTTTTTCTTCTTTAATCCACACCTTTCCCAGTTAACCTTTAATATCTACATAGCTGATTATTTCCTGTGTAAAATAAATCTGCATAACTATTAACACACTAATGACATTAAAATAATTTTAAAATTTTCCCACTATATAATACAGTATGTTCTCTTAAATAAGGAAACATAAAACAAAATCATAATTATACCAAGAAAGTAAAGATAGTACTATAGGAGCTACCTGGAGGCCTATATTCAAAAGCCATGAACATGTCCCTTCACCATGAGCAGTTCCTTTTTCTTTAGTATTTTTTCCCTGTAACTACTGAAACAAGCAAAGAAGCTTCAAAACAATAAAATTTTAATGAAAGGTTGATATTTTAGATACAGGCACTTGCAACCATGATAATCAAAAGAATATGGAGAGGTGTAAGAAGAAAAAATGTTCTCATATAAAACTGAGAAAACACCATCACATGAATGAATAAGGGTTTTTTCAAATAAAACTATATTTGTTTTAAATACATCTACAGGTTCATATGGATGGGTGGATGGATGGATGGATGGATGGATGGATGGATGGATGGATGGATGGATCTCTTCTGTACAGACAGCAGATCACAGCTCTCCATGTCTTTTGTGCCATTGTCACTTAACAGTCTAGTTCACACTTAAGTGGGCAATACAAGGCAATAAAAAAAATCATGATTATCATAATAACACAGCACTGAGCTATCTGCAGTACAGATGATATTCAAATCCCAAGTTGTTCTTAAGTACAAAATACTGAAACTGATTTTTCATCACAGTTGTTTTAATGGTGTCATAACCAACTTCCTTTATTACCCTTAATGTATAATTAAGATGCTTTCCTCCTATTTAAAGGCTTGATATAACTCTCACTTGTAACAATAGAGAATTGCATTGAACCCTAAGTAATCTGAGATGCATTTAACAGGGGACCCATTTAATGAGTCACAGCAATCTCCAGGTCTTTCATGCTTTTAAAAAATAAAAAGTTTCCTTTTCAGTCAATAATCCTACATAGTGCTTCTCAGTGGACAGAGCTCAAGTTACAGCATCTGCTTTAGTAAAATCTGAAAAGCCTCGTATTTAAAGAATTTTAATTTCAATTGTTACAAAAGCAATCAATGAAGACTGGCATAGACAAAAATTCAGTAAGTGGCTCTACTTTGTATAACAATTGGCAGAGAGAAATTAAAGTCTTAGTTGAATACAGAACTTCCCTACAGTTTTTTCAATTGCTGTCTCCAGATAGTAAACCCATGTCAAATCTATTCTTTCTTCATAGACCATGAAACCAAATTTCTGCCCATGAGGGATTCTTACTGAGTTGACTGTCACATGGTAATTTTTTGTACAGATTTAACTGGTACCTCAATAGCTCTATGAAACAAATTAGATGGAGATCCATTACAAGAACAAAAAAACAAATAAATAGAAGAAAGAAACATTTCCAGCATCACAAGACCACATTTTTCCTGCATCCTCACCCCTGAAGCCCAAATGCCAGAAATCATATCTACCCCTTTGCACTGCTGTTGTTTGAAATCTTCTGCCACCCACCCATCTGCCTCCCCATTTCACCACAGGTCTGGGCATCACAACAGAAGGTCACAAGCACAGCATATGAAGCCCTTGCTCCCAGGAGGGAAAAAGAAGAATGCAGCTTTGGCTACACCCTGACAGCAGCCAGTTATACCATTAGAAACTGAGGAGGAAGGCCTGGGGGTGGAAGGAAAGCCTTTGATCCTTGGAAAGGAAAATAAATAACATGGCAGCCTGCCATAGTTTCTGAGTCCACAGTGCCCACAGCTTTTGCAGCCTCCAACATTTATCTTTCCTCCAAGAAAGAAGACTTGAAGGTGCCATAGCTACCTACCAGCTCTGCTCCTAAGCTCTGGCCTTACTTTGCCTGGATCTAGAAAGTGTGGCCAGAAGGGCTTTTTTTTTACCCTGACTCAGCCATGGAGGCTTTTCCAGGACAAGCACACACAGTCTGCTCTGCTGCTCCAGCCCCACTGCCACTGTAAACAGCAACAGCAGCTTCTGCTCTCCATGGAATATCAGTTATTTAAAAATTATAAATTATAAAAATAACTGTACTTTATAAAAACCTGTAAGCTGACTCAGGTTTGAGCAGTTTGGGGTTCACTTTCCAGGTTCCCACTTCCTCTTTTTCCAATTTCCTCACAACATTGTCACTGGAGTCATCTTCCTTTCTTGATATTTAATAAAACTAGAGTCCTCAAAGAAGCCCATTTCTGTCCTGCCTGAGGGGTAAAAGAACCAATTCTTCAGATTTCAAAGCTTTTACCAGAAAGGAACAGGCTGCACCTGGAGTAACAGCAACCTCACACAGGAATATGGGAAAGAAATTAAAAGAAATGTCTTTTCCTTCCGTGTTCAACTCAGGCAGGACATTAGAGGGGTCTGTGGACCTATGTTTGGGGTAAATTGGTTTTCTTTACCAGCAGCAGCCTCTGATAACCAATACCCAGAGAGCTTCCTGCAGAAGGGCTGTGGAGGGCAGGAGCTGTGCTGGGCCAGCAGCCCCAGGGGTGACCAGGCTGCTCCTGCAGCTCACCCCAAAAGGCTGAGATGCTCCTTAGGGTCCCTTAAAGCCAGGCAACCAAAGGGAGCCAGCCTGTGTAACCAAGGCACTCTCAGAAGAATTTTTTAACAATTTCATCAAGCTTCACCAACAATATAATACCAGCTCTTTGGGTACTGAGACAACTCCTTATATCAGCATCTTCAAGAACTGATACTCTGTGGAACATTTACACGGGAAAAACATCACAGTTATCCATGCAAGCAATCTTTTATGCTACTCAGCTTTTCATATGAATTTTATACAGTACATTATAAAGAAACCCTTGTGGGATTCTTACTGTGAAAAAAAAAAAAAAACCTACTTTTTTTTTTCAACTTGTCAACATAGTTTTAGCAATTTTAACAGTAAGCTCTACAGGAATAACCTTGTCCCTCATGACATACCCCTGTCATCCTCTCCACAGAAAAATCTGTATGGAAATGCATGGAAACATCCTCTCTAATACTCAGCTGCAGTTTTAAACTGCCACTCCATTGAGTATAATTCCCTTTATTATAATCCCCAAGTCTCTTTGCTCCTGCTATCTATTATTAATCACTCTATGTATCTAGGAGGATGCATGGTTGAATCATACTGACTTGATTCTTTTACAACATCAGAGGACTTTATATTAACAAAATTCCAAAAGCTTAAGGCAGGACTTTCACTGTAATACAGACCTCCTGCAGATCCTTACTCATCCAGAGATCCCCAAAGACAACAAAAAGCAGTCAGGAAAAGCTTCAGGGTCAGTGGTATTTGAGAGACTAAATGAAAGACATTTTCATGAAGATGTCATGCTGATTTTCCTCTCCTCTCTTCATTCCCACAGATGAGAAAGAGCAACTCTCATACTGCAGAAATAAGCATTAAAGTACTAAGTTCCTGATGCTCCTTGTCACCCACCTTGCAACACTAGAATTTGTTGGTAGTGTTACTGCAGTTTGAAGATTTTTTTAAAGGACTAAAATTATCAAAATTTGGGCAGGGGTTGGGAGGGAGGGGAAGCATCCATTCAACTCTTTTCAAAATTTTTCAATTTAGAAAATTATCAATCATCAAGTTTACCTATCCTTGCAAATTTTACTCAAGCTAACAATACTTCTAGACCTGTTGTTCCAGACACTGAAATTGTACTTTGCATTTGAGTGCCTGCTATGTAGGTACCAAAACTAGGCAGGTGCCTGCATAGTTTATACAACCTGTCTTGGAGCCATTGCACAGAAAAAAGGCAGTATACATACTAAAAAAATGGCATCTAATAAAGGATGTGATTACACAGAAGGTCCTTGCACTTACAATTACAGCACAATCCAAAACAGGGACCAAATAGATCTTCAAACTTCACATTCACCCACTTCACACAGCTCACTTCTGCTGCAGGTCTAACAGGAGAGGTGAAAGGCAAAGGTGGCTGCAGGGAAGATCCACAAACAAGAAATTCCCTGAGAAACAAACCCCTGCAGCAGGCTGATCATCTCAAAGGTGAAGCAGGCAAGGGCCCTTCTAGTGACTTGGCCAGTTTCTCTCACAGCCTCAGAAGTGCTTTTACTGTGTCACATGCTAGTCAAGCCTAAATATTTTGTTCCCAAGACACATGACCTGATGATATTCTCAGCACATCGAAAGATGTCAGCTCAAAGCTATGTGAATCTTTTATCAGAAAATATATATTAACAAGTATAACTATATATTTTTCAACCCAGAAGGCAAAATAATATTTTAACTACATAATGTGTAAGAGCAATTGTGCTATGATCAGAATAAAGGTCCACATTGTTCCTGGAGATGTCAGAATATTAGATTGCTAGTGGCTCTTTTCAGAGAATAAGAAAGAAGGCACAAAAAGAGTAAATCCTTCCTGGAAAGTCTCACACAAAAGATGAAACCCACTTCCCACCTGATTATTGTCAGCTATTTATGGACTTGGTGCTGGAGTTTATTAAGTATGATAATCTGCATACAAACACAATTGATTAGCCAATCTTGATTTATATCAGCATATACAATAACTAAATACCAGTATTCAATCATTAAGAAACAAAACAAAACAAGCACAATATTTACTGAGTCACAGAACCACACAAGAAGGAGAATTTACCTAGTTCAATCTGCCAAATTGCTCGAGGCTTAGTCCAGTAAGGGAAGCAAACAGAGATTTCATAACATCTCTGGACTGCTCCAGTGCTGAAGTACTTTCACACCAACATTTCCTTCCCCAAAGCCAGTTGTGTTTCAGCTTATGACCATTATCCCTCATCCTCCCACTGTGCACCTAAGTAAAGAACACTGCCATGCTCTGGGTAACCAACTCTTAAGGCATTGGGAGACCACAGAGCTCCTCATTTAATTACAGAAGGTAATCACAGATCAAACACAATTTACCTTGACTAAAACTGGTAAACACTTTCTTCACACGTACAGATGCTACTTCCAAGAAGCCTCACTCCATTATTTTCTATGGGATAGTGCTTGACCAAGCTGCAGTACTCCAGACCTTCTTTCTTGCCCTTCTTGCAAATGGGTAAAACTATAACCTTTCTCCAGTTATTGGGAACCTCCCTCAACCTACAGTCTGTCAGACTACAGAGAGCAGCCTGACAATGGCATCAGCTGGCTTTCCCAGTACACTCAGGTGCATGGTGTGATTCTTGGGTTTGCCCTGGTAAGGGCCAGGACAAGGACTCTTTGATGGCTCCTTCCTGAGGTCAGACAGGCCTGTAGTTCCCCAGATCCTCCTTTCAACCCCCCTTGTAGATGGGTTTCACATTTGCTAACCTCCAATCATCTGGGAGCTCCCCAGCTAACCAGGATGAAAAGATAAATTATGGAGAGTGGCTTGATGGCTCTTCTGCCAGCTCCTTCAAGCCCCTCACAGGAATCCCATCTGGACCCACAGACTTGTGAGTGTCTGAATGGCACAAGAGGTCACTAAGCACTTCCTCCTGGATTGCAGGGGCTCTGTTCTGCTCCCTGCCCATGTCTGTCAGCTCAGGGGGCTGCTGCCCCTGAGGATTACTAGCCTTTCTGTTGAAGGCTGAGGCAAATTTCTTATGGTGTTACTCATTAGAGGTTTAAAATACTTTATTTCTACTTAAGACTGACATGCAGGAGGGGAAATAAATAAAATCATAGACAGTTAGCAAAATTCACACCACAGGATCAAAAATAATTCTTACACTTCATTCCATAAGAATTCCTAATATACTTTACTTCCCTCTGCAATCTTAATTAGAATTAAAAAAGAATGCAGGTATGGTGTTCAAGGACTATTTTTCACAGCAACAATTACTCAAGATGTAGCCTCCACTATTATATCTTCTCAAGAAAGTCATTTTTTATAGCTCATCCATTTTTAATTTGATAAAGCCTCTATAATCTGTGCTCCCTTTTCATTTGACCGCTGAGTTTTCTCATAAATGTTCATTTCCTAGCAGCTAGAGCACAATGAACAGAAAAGCAAACTGCTGTTCATCTGAACAAAGACACTCCCACACAGTGAAGTATCCGTGTCTGGGAGCCCTGCTATAGAAAAACACATGCCCACAGTTATTCAAAGATTCCACTTCAGCCTCAGTGCAATGCACTGGCAGACACAAATAGCCTTTCTTCTACCTTGTTTATTCAAGAACTGTGATCCACTATCCTGCTTTTAAGTATTTGATATCCTACAGTGAAGAGACTGAATAAGCCTGACACCAAATGAAAAACTTCAGACACGATGATGATTTTTTTGGTAAACTTACAAAACCAAAATCTGAAGGTCTTGTCCTTAGAGACTAAAAGGCCTTTGCTGGAGGATTTATATTTATTATGCTAGCAAAATCAATCCTATTTCTAATAGACACTGATTTCTTGATAGGTTCTCTCTTGCCTTGAGTGCATTTGAAAGCAAAGCAACCATCTTTCTAATTTCCACACAGCTCCTCATGTAATTAATCAAGTATACAATCTAAACTGACTTCCTTTCCAAGCACATTATTGCAAATCAGTCATTTGTGGGAGAAAAACATAAAAAGAAATAGGACTGTATTTTATATCTTGTTTAAGAAGACTCCTTCATACTGGGAAAGAGGAAGATGGGCTATAATAACACAGCATTTAAATAAGTAAATATGCACAGGGGCAGAGGGAGAGCACACGTGTGCTCTCATTTCTCATGCTTCCAGTGAAAGAGGTCATGACCTTTCAGACTTTAACCTCATCACTTCTAATTTTTCATCTTGGTTCTCAGAAGAGAAATTTAACCCATCTGGTTTTCAGTTTTATGAGGTCATGAGCCATGAAAGAAAATCTAGCTTTAAAAAAAGGAGATATATAATCTCTCTTTGTATAAGAGTAGATTATGCAGATGTTTCTGTTATGTCAAGGCAAACTTAAAAGGGAAAAAATATCCTCTGTACAATATTACACATTCATGTCTCTACCACTGTGTATTTCTTTCTGGTTCTACTTATACATTTCTGGTCCCTTTATCAAAACCATACACAATGGCCAACCTTAAACTCCTGCCCACACAAAGCTGAAAATCTTGCCTTTCATGTCACCACTGGGATATTTAGCCTGGTGCTACAATGAGGCAACAATTTAATCAGAAGTGATAAATAGTTACATTTCCTACTACAGCAAGGCAGGAACAAATGTCCCACCCTGTCCTCTGCTTTATGGCAGCACCAGGCAACCACAGCCAGAAACACAGCCAGAGTCACCTTCTGTCTGAGTTGGACATTTCATTGAACAGTTCACACCTCCAGCAGTGCATTTAATAGTGCTGGTGAAAGGCAGGTTGTTTTCTTTCTTCTCAAAAACATAGCAAAAAAGTTTGCAGCTGCCCTCTCCCCAGCCACACAAGCCATAGAGCTTCAGCACCCACCCCTACACCATAGGAAACATTTTACATACAAAAGAGGTTGTGAGGCCTTTTATGGTTTTCAGCATCCACCAAAGCTAGAGAACCACTGTTACAATCTCCTGAGAGATTTGTAATATGGGGATACTTGGAAGTCAGATTAGTTCATAGGCTTCTCTACATATAAATGATACAAAATACTATTAAACAGCACAACACCTTCAACAGACTTGTATTTCACTACAAGAACACTGAATGATACACCTGTTTCATATCCTTAGGAGTGAAAGCTCATAGTAACAAAATGTAACATGCAGGAATGGTTTTTTCAAGCACTGATTTCAAAAAACAGAAAGATTTGTAAAATGACAACAAAAAAATCACATGTAAACCAGGAGACAATTGCTTCTAATACTATTTTTCTAACTGGCTTTCAATCCAAAGGCCAATCAAGTTCTTGTGGACTGTGTCCACCTTAAGTCCTGTTCCCTTCTCCAGCATAGCAAATACACACTGAGCTGTTAATTGCAGTAATGCTAATTAAAAGACAAAGCCTCACGACTACATTAACAGTGAAATTGCCAATTAGCACACAAGGCTTCCTCATTACTGCTGCTGCATGAAATCTGAAGCATGATGTGGACAGCAGTCATAAAATACAAAACATTTTCAAATAGCCAAGAGGTCACATTTTCAGCTTTCTTCAGAAATACTGCTGGAATCAGTAACTGAGAGGCTGACCTACAGGAAAGAAAGAAATTCCTACAAGCTTTTGTGAAAACCACTAAAGAAAAATACTGCCATTTTTCCACATCTGCATTCACAATGGTTTCCAGAGGAAAGAGTACTTGCCTTGGTGTAGCCACTAGAAAATGGCTTAAAATTTTAAAAATAGGCCAAAGGCTAAGATTTCAGTGGATAATTTATCCTGACTTTACACTCCACCTAATGCTTTCCCAGAAAGAACTAATGGATACTGAAAGCAGTTCAGGCAATCCTAGTGCCCTTTATTCTTCAGAGGGAACACTTATTCTTGTGTCCTTCAGTCTCTTTCAATGACCATTTAATGTAAGTTAATCCAGATCTTCACAACCTAGAGCTGCTTCAGGTCTCTCTCTACCTTTTTTCTTTTCTTTTTAAAGGTTTTAAATTCTAATTCAGAAGTCACATGGTAAATAAAATGGAAATACTTTTCAGCATTATCTTCCTTGAGAGAACTGGAGTAGATATTTGTTTTCCACTTGCTCCCTTTTAATCAAGCATTTTGTTGACCATAATCAATTTCTTCACTCAGGAGAAAAATGTGCAATTATCTACAATGAAGAAGGTGTGTCTAAGGAACAGGGGGGGGGGGGAAGATAAATCAATGGAACCATCTGTCTGACATTCCTACAACATTATAAGAGACTTGTAATTAACTGCTTGCCTACCAAAGTCTGCCAGCTTTAACTCCCCCGTGTCACTGATCAGAAGGTTCTGTGGTTTCAGGTCCCTGTGCAAAATGTAACGCTGGTGGATGTAAGACAGTCCTCGCAGCAACTGAAATAAAAATAACTGGAAAAGAGGGGGACAAAAAAATGACCTCTGTTAATATTTTGCATATAACCACAGGTGATTTCTTCACAATATGCAGGGTGCTTGCACATTGTGGTAACATTGTGTCAGAATTCCTCCCAAACTGGCTAATTCCCACCCAAATTTAACACAATGAAATTTCCATCTGAAATATACTTACTTTGCAAGGACTAAACCCAGTCTCCAAGCCCTACTATGTCACAGATACAATATGACTGCTTTAAAAAGAATGAGAGTAATACAACCATGTGCAGAAGGCTTGGTTTCACCAAATGATAATTATATTCCATTTACCCATATGGCCTTAGAGATTAGGTGGTAGCCTGAAGACAGATGTGTATCTTCACTAATTATAGAAAACAACAGTACAGGGTGGATAGGGATGGGGAGATAAGGATGGGGGATGTAACACTGCAGCTAAAACAAAGAAGAAATTAATGGTATAACAAAAAGGCCTATGTACCCAAGAAAATCTGCAAGTAAAATAGATTTTATCCATCAAAGTCTATTTTAATGGGAGTTTCTTATGTATTTTTCATTAGGAAATAATAACTCTCACTGAACCTAAAGATGACTTTTGAAACCTACTCGCAATAGTCTTTAAGGTAAATTTAGACAGAAACCTAACTCACCATTTCCTGGTTTCTTAGAGTCCTCCCCTAGACTCTATAAGTGCTTACTCCTAAAACTAAGCAGTACTACAATGTATTCTGTAATTTACAATTATGAACAAAGTGCTGGATGAAGATCTTTTGTCCTCCCCTTTTCATGCCCCCCATGCATCATTCTCCCACATCCTTTCAGACACCTGCTGTGAAGGGCTGTGTTAACCACCATGGGTTTTGTCCATACAAAGGGTGAATGAACTCCCAGGAGTTTTCTTTGCAGCTATGAAGAAACTATCCCAATGTAGAGACCCTTCCTTTTGCTTGACATATTATAAGAAATACTTCAGCTTCCAAATGTGAACCCAAAAATCCCCTCCAAAGCTACGCATGGAGGAGGATACAAGGGCAGATTTGGACTGTGTGCCTCACAGCTAATAGGACAGTGAAACGTGCTCTCTAGAAGATGTGGAAACCACACCAAAGGTTTGGGTAAAGTCAACTCAGGCACACGAGAATTTCTAATTAACTTGCAACACAAGCATCCTATTCAGTGATTACTGAAGTGAGGAGACATTATAAAAAGGGTTACAAAATCTGATTATAGAAGAGAATAAAGGATGACATGAAAGAAACAGAAATGTCATGTTACTGAAGGAGAAATGAATTTAATTGCATTTCATTTTTTCCCTGAGTGCAGATACAATGCAGTCTATGTTTAGCTATTTAGCCAGGGCACAAAGAGCCATATCAATCACCTTCTTGCCAGGGTTGGGTCTAACAATGTGCTGAGGAAACCTAAGAGCAAAATACAGAAACAAAGAATACCAGGAAAGTCGTAAGTAACATGCACATTCCTTTTTGAATTGTGGTTAAAGTGGAATTCATGGTACATAAAAACTATTTTAATAAGAACAAGAAGCAGAATTGGCTTTCATTACAGCCTGAAAATATCTATTTAATTCTATTAAATTACTTCAAAATAATATATTTTTAAATAAAATTATGGACAAAATACCCAATTTGCTAGGCTAAATCAGTGGCATTTAACTTCAAACATTATTCTTAAATATGCAAAGAAATTTCAATTATCATGGTAGCTTACAGCACTGTAATCTGTACAATAAGTCAAAGTGTATTTATTAATGTCTTTCATTTGGCTTTAGTGCAAAGAGTCAAGTGATTCGACATAATGTGCTAAAAAAAATGCCCAGCAACTTCACAGCTAAACAGAATAAACATCTGCTCTTGAGGACAGCTTTGGAATGTAGTTTTATTCCAAACTTGTAGACATGCTGTACTCATAAAGCACTTCCCCAAAAGTTAATTAATTCACTCACACCTCCTTGAAGGAAGCTCATGGAAGAGAAGGGGGAAAAAAACCTTCCTGAATTCATTATAGGGTAAACTCAGATACTGTGGTTTTGCTTTCTCTTTTTCTCTTCCCCTTTGTTTTTTTGTTTTTTTTTTTTTTTTTTTTTTTGGTAATATTGAATGTGAAAAGATTTAAGTGAACACAAGCCTAACATCTGGCAGCAAAACATTCTGCAAACCACAGGCCCTTTGTGTTTACTTGGGATGAGAAAACACCAAGGGAACCTCTCCATTTCCAACAGTTTCCCAGCCCACAAAAAGAAAAGATGAATTGGAAGAAACTGTTTCTGATTCCTCACAAAGCACTTCTGCCATCTCACAGTCAAGCTCCCTCTCCTGATCTCGAGGAAAGCCTTCTCCAAGAAACCCTTCTTCTTTCCAGATTATGGGCGTTACCTTCGCAAGGACAGAAGTGAACCCTAGAGGAGGCAGCATCAATCCTCACCCATACACCCAGTCTGAAACTGACATATCTCCTATCAGGGTCAAGCTCTCACCATATTTGCTCCATCCTCCACCTCACTCAATTCCAATCACTATCAAACTTCAGCCTGGACTTTTTTCAGGAGGCTTTGAACAAGCAACTGAACTGCCATTTCCCAAGGGCCCAGGATGGCAGCTGGAGTCAATAGCAAATTCAACATGTATTTCAACAAGTTGGTTGGGATGGTAAAAGCAGCACAGATACATAGCTCTCTAACTTCTGTGTTGGTAATTTTAATATTTGCATGGTCATACACAAGGCTGTATAGATATTGATTAACCTGCAATAAACAAAGACATCATTCACTAAGACATCATTTGTGTAAGAGTTTCTAGCTTATTAGTAAGAACAAAGGTTTTGGTAATGAAATTAGGCTCACAAAATGACAAAGATCATTGTGGTGAGAGTTGAAAAGGACAAAAAACAGGACAGGGATTTTTCCCTAGAAGTTAGGTTTTCAGCAAAGCTTAACATTAGGAAGCTCAATACCTTATGGTCAGATAAAAAGCCCTAACACTTGTGGCTTCAAGTCTTGCTTACTTATTATAGCCATTAAAAAATATCTTCTTTCCCCCTGACTGTTATGCAGCTCTCACTTTAATGAGCAACATATTTTAATGAAGACTTTCCATTGTCAGCAAGAAAAATGCATGCAGGTCAAAGCTAATTCAGGGTTTATGGACTGTGATATTAAAAGAACATTAGCAGTTCTTAAAACTTGCAAGAGAAAGCCCTCAACTCCACAAAGGGATGAATTAGCACCTACATAGTCCTTCAAGTGTAATGCCTGGATAGCCATTTGAGCTATATGCAACATTTGACCAAATGCCCATAGTGGTTGCAAAATACATCATCTTCTGAGAGACCTGTAGCTCTCTGGGAGAACAGCCCAGCTTTCCTGGTGTTTCAATGGGACTGGGTGAGTGTACAACCCAGAGCCTTGCATGCAGGCTGCCTGGGGGCCCAGGTGATGCAGAATGCTTTACTGCTGTTGGCCTCTGAACAAGCTTGGAAGTCAGACACTGACCCAGGCCATGCAAAACATGTCTAAAGGGTGGGATTGAGAGCAGCTAACATTGTCTGACTTAGGTTCACCAAACTCTTTCAGTCTAACAATGACGGGGAACACTCATGTACAAATAATCTGTGTAAGGTACTCAGATGACTCCATACACTTTCCCTCCATTATCAGAGCTTCTGGCAAAGGATACTGGGGAAAGTGAAAAGCAAAAATTCACAACGTGCCTAGGGAGATTCTCCATAAAAGGTACCACTTCCACACAGACTCTGCTGAGACACTGAGGTCCCCAATGATGGAAAGGATGCTTGCCAAGAGGACAGAATAATGATGCCTGTGGGAGCCTTTTTTAAGTCCTTCTGTGATGCCAAAGAGGGATTTCTAAACTATTTTCTTCATTTGGGCTCCCTTAATTCATGTTGTACTGTGGGAATAGAGAACCTGGCCTTGGATACAGAAGTAGAAATCTACAAAGAACTTTTTAGTTTACAGAAGATGCACAAAACTCTCGGTTCTGCTTTCTTGACAGCAAAAGACTGCAAAAAAGGCTGAGATAATCTGGACCAGGAGGTAACATGATTTCAAAAGAAAGCTGAAAGCAAGCCTGAATTAATGTGCCTTTCCTCTATCAAGCTCATACTGCTCTATTAGTATAGTTACTTTTGAAAAACAATACACAATACCACACAAGCTTTATTATCACCCATCACTGATTACACAAATGCTCCTTCTTGCTCTGTGCATCAAAGCACACTGTATCACACAATCATCTGAATTCCCAAGTGTGTATTCAGCATCAATCAAATCATATTTAGTCTTGATAGGCCATCACATCTAAAAATACCAGTAAAAGAAACAAAACTTGGAACATCCCATTTCATGCTTGCAACCTGTGAAGTTCTCCTATTATCCAGAGGACATTCTAGGCTTCTGTAAATTATTGGTTATTTTAAAAGGCAAAAGGAGGTCATAAATCACCACAGTGCCATCTCGCAGTCTTGGAAATAAACACAACTGAACACATTACTCAGTTCCATTTGAGCTCGCTAGACTGGGAGTTTTAGAATACTTGTTTTAAAGCATTGCCACTAGAAACAGCTACCTTGAAGTATTTACTATCACAGAAGCAATGAGAAATGTCCCTCTGTGACTTCTGCTGGCATGTCAAAAGCTCATCAAACACAATCTTTTTTATCACTCTTGGTTTGCTATTCATTTCCCTCTTCTCAACCGGGATAATAACCATGAGATAAAATCCAACTTTTCACTTCTATGACCTGGGGAAATACTGCACTTTTTAGGTCAAAGCTTTGTAGACTCTGTTTCTTAAACTGTCAGAGGTTCCAGGAACAAAGTATTGACTTGCATCCCTACGAATAAGGAAAATCTGAATAAAAAATTATTAGCTACTTGAATCTGTAGGATTTTCAGGATCATAATAAGATTTATCTCACTAAAAGGTTTCTCCAGTCTGTCTTCCCTGGAATCAACTCAGTTCTCACTAAAAGAATTTTAAAACAATCCACTCCAAAATGCATTTACGAAGTTTTCTAACTTGCTCCTGCATTCCTTACATGAGAGTCTTACCAAAGCAATGTCACACACAAATACATGTGATAGAGCCTCTGGAAATGTGAATTGCATCATCATTTTAAAATGTATATATATACAGATTTTTTCCACTTATTTCCAGCAGAACTGCAAAGGAAAGAGATTGGAATGTGCTAATTTGCTAACTTCTATTCTCTTTGATGCTCTTTTAATAATTTTTTGTCCCCTCTGGGTACTACTACAGTCATTTGCAATGAGGAAGGTGTGCTTAATTAACTGAGTATAAAGACACTCCCTTATGATCAGTTATAGTCATCTGCTAATGTTCAGTAAGTGGAAGACTCAGTTTTTTTCTTCTGAATGGCAAAAGCAAAAATAAACTCAATTCAATTGAATCTGCTTTTTTACCTTTCACCAACTCACTTCCATGCTAAAGTAGGTCAGAGTGGCAATTGTTGCCTCACCCATTTAAAAAAATTTGAAGTGTTCTCCCTACCATATACACATTTTCTTGCCACATGTGAATCATGAAGATCATACAGACAATAAATTACAAGTGCACTTATGAAAGTGACATTCCTCTAGCATGAATTTTAGCATGCTAATGAAGATTCTGCATTAACTGTTCACAGTTGTGCATATTATCAAACAATTAAGTGACAAGACTGACATGAAGTAGAGTGAAATGCTGATGCCATATTTAATGTCTGATAACTAAAAAGTCTAATTTAAATAATCAATTCTCAATGCCATGTGTAAAAGACGACCTTAATTTGGCATAACATTATTCTGTCTGCTGCACACCTGCTTGTTCACTGAACAAGGAATGAAAAATAGCACCCTCTCAACCACATTAAACAGCATCACGTCTTACTTAACATATCTGCTGAAATACACTTTTAATTCAACTTCCCATCAGCAGCATGACCAATTTTAGTGAGTAGGAGAGAGATTTCAGAAGCATGGCATTAGTTTAGATTTGCTTCCAGTAACAATGGATAAATTTAAAAGGACCACCACAGCAGGTTTTCACCTCCAAGTCAAAGACTGTTTTCTTCAAACCCCAGTGAGTCAGGGGCATGAAAATTCATCATAGTTGGATCTACTACCACAGTTTTACTGCCCAGTTCCTGTGCACCTATGTCTATGGTGCTCAGCCTCCTGGTCAGACACCTCTAGTCACACACAGGTGCTCACACACCACAGCTTCCCCTACATCATGTAACATGTCTTTGTCCCATGGGGATGCAGGACTGGCCATGTGATCCAACATATTCATGTTGGATTCTGTAATCCACAGAAAAGGGGGAACACAAACCTCCTGTCCGTGCAGGAAAACAGAAACATGCTAGGGAAGCCTTTGTTAACACAACTGCAACCTAAAACCTAAAGCATTTTTATCCTACTTTTCAGATATTATGCTTTCCTAACAAGCAGGTGGGTTTGTATCTTGCTATTAATAAATGTAGCTATTGCTCAGCAAGAGCCAGTATGCAATGCTCTGCTGCTGCCAAAGTTCAAGCAGCTTCACCTGAGTGCAGCAGCCTCGTATGGATACGACACAGGAGCTGCCCAACCCCTGTATCCTCTAAATGCCTCCCCACCCTCTGTGCTTCAGACCATCCTAAACCTGTAATCAGCTCAGTCATAAATATTAATGTTTACAGAAGACATCAGATGACAACTACCCTATGGCTTTGACTCAGATTATTAATTTTCACATTAGTCATTAAATGCCAAAATTACTCATCTGACAAAAACAGATTGAACGTTAAAAACTGCAACCATTAGTTAAGGACAATGTTCACAGTGCTGCAATGTAGTGAGGAATACATGAATGCCATGAATGATAAATTGCAGAGATTTCAGATTATATCATCTAACAATCAGTGTATTTCAACATTTTCAATCCAATGCTATGGAGATCACTATTAAACCCTTGGTTTAAAAAACCAAATATTTTTATCATATCTGGGTTTTTTTTTAACTATAAAGTTGACTGGTCTCTTCTTGAGCATTTAGCACAGAAAAATGTTGCAGCATCCCATTATGTCACTAATTACTATCTATTACATTCCTTTTAATTTTTTTTTTTTTTTAAGTTTTAAAACAAATGAGTTATATTTTTTGCTGAAACGTAAGCATATTTTATGGAAATTATTGGGCTGCCCTAGGAAACTTAGTACCCAAATCCCAATCCACATTTTGCCACATATTCTGACTAAGTATTGCAATGATAAAACACACTTTAAAGGTTCTGGTGGGGGTAGGGCTTAGTTAGTTGAGATTGCTTCAAAAATATGCATCCATTATGCACAGAAGACTGCTGTGCTTTGCTTCCTAGGAGAAAGGAAGGCTCAAAATTGAGATGGGTAAGAGCTGAAGTCTTGAAGTCTCCTGGGAGAAGGCTGAGTATTCTTGTTGCCTGCATGCAAAGCTCAACAAGCCTATTTCTTCTTAACACTTTTTGGCCCTAGGAAGAGAAAAGGTGCCCAGGGAGAAGAACAAATCAGTGCAGCAATATTAGATAGAATAAGAACAAACTGGAAGTTCCTTCCCCCTCTGGTCACAGCAGACAGGAGATTTCCAAGTTGCCTGAAGTAAGAGATTTTGAGAGCAATTAAGAGACAGGGAAGTTTTTGTCTGGTTGACAACTCATTGTCATTCAGGCTGGTGTTGCATGGATTAAGGAACAGTGGGTCAGAAGGAAATGTCTTTTTTATTGCCAAAGATGGGGTTTTTTTCTGTCAAATGCTCACACAAATCGATATTACCTCTAACACTGCAAGTAGAAGAAAAAAAGCAGAGAGAAAAAATTCAGGATGCTTTTCTCAAAAGACTTCAGCTATCTCAAGACAGCATCACTAATTAAGAAGCAAATCTGCTTTCCTTAATAGATTTATTTTAAAGCAGGGATGCAAACAAGCTATGCAGGCATGACAGATGCAAGCCTTTGCTCCACTTATTCTACCAGTAATAGGAGTTACAGTAAACAAACTCAACTATAAAATAAATGCATCCAGGCATGAAGATGAATTTGTGTGCATTACTGGGAGTGTAATAATATGGAGTAAAAGACACAGAATAAAGGTGATAATTCAAAGATTAGAAGAAGCTAAGAACAGTTACATTTTCACAGGGCATGCTGAAATGCACAAATAAAAAGATACTTAAATTATGAATTTACAAAACCAGAGCCATCTATGGACAGCTGAAAATAAAGGCTCAGGAGAACCAAGAAGGAAAGATAAAAAATTGGTGGAGATAGCCCTGTACCAGACAGAAAGAGACATAAATCAGAATGAAGATCATAACAAAAAAAAAATAAAATATCACTGGTAGGGTCAGCTAGTTGCTCTGAACCATTCGAGATTCTGCTGTAGAAAGAAATCCAGATGTTCCAATTGAGCATGCACTATCTCTAAAGGCTGCAACATCTGTAGGAAAGAAAGCCAGGAGTACATATTTCAGTAGTCTGGGCCAGGAGAAACAGCACAGGGAGATTCAGGAGCAAATCTTGTACCTCAGTTTGCAATAGCACATTTTGCAGCTTGGCAAGCACCACAAGGTACACGTATAAATCAATTCCTATTTCCAGTCATGGACAAGGCTGCAGCAGTAGCTTCCAGCAGAAATATAATTATATGTGGGGCCATGTATTTAAGATTTATTGCTTGCCTTCAATTGTGGAAAAACTGAGAAAGACATCTTTTAAGCCAGACAAGAGAAGATGAGGCCATGCCTACTACACAGGGACTTAGTAACTGATCACCCTTTTCCTCAACATCTCCTACTATAACACTGTACACAGTATGTGAATACCTAGTTATAAATAAATGGTAGTCATGCAAGTTTGTTAGCTGCCAAAGATGTAAATAATTGTACATTTGGAACTAATGGAGTTTGCAGAATATATAGACTGAAACAACTGCTTTATGCCAATTTCTCTTCAAGCTGATGAAGATGTTTCAGGTAACTGTGTTCATATAATCAGGATAACTGTTTTAATATTACCAGGGATAGGCATTTTTAAAAACAACATCTCAGCATCACATGCAAGTTCCTTGAAGGGTTTAAAGCCTGATGTTATTTGCAAGACTTGCACCTCCACCCAAGAATTATAAAATCCTGAAATCATTATGTGTAAATACATACATGCCAATAAAAATGCTAAACCTAATACTTTGGGAAGCAATCTTATTTTATTTGCCTAAGCATACTGTCCCTGGACTTCTGTAACTGCCAGCTGAGACATTCTTCTTTATACTTCCATATACTTATAATATCCTGCTTAGCCTTTATTTAAAATAGTTAAGTGACAGCAAATAGCCTATTTAAAACTGCAAAGAAAGGCAATGTCAAACACAGTACCTGAGGGGACAACAATATGTGTGTCCATCAAAGTAATTTAGATTTTATTCTATTTATGAGTCTTCATTTAAAAGTAAGCCTGAGGGAACAAGCATTGTCTTTAGCCTGCAAATACAGAGAAAATTTAGAAATATAATTAAGCTGAAGATATCCTATAGAATCCAAGATGTAAGTAAATAATGTTTTTGCATCTTCCTTCCTATAAAATACTGTTTAACAGGAATTACTGTACATATTCTTTGTAAAAAAGAAAGATGTGTGATTATGTGGGTTTGCATTTATAACTGGCAACAAGCCAGAAAGAACTATCCATCAATAGGCAATACTTTCCTCAAGAACAAAATTAAAAGGCAGGGGGTCTTTTGTCATGCTGGGAGAGCATCAATGGCTTAATCCCACAGGTTAGCCCCAGAGAGCCAAGACTAATTTATTGCTACTGGAATATAATTGCTCAACTGGAAGCTTTTAAAATGGATTTGGGGATCACATAACCACTGATTCTGAACAAACAGAAAAGTCTGACTAAAAAAGTGAAATTACTGAAGGACCTCGACAAAGAAGGGGCTGTCAGGGAGAGAAGGCTAATTAATATAGCTCAGCTCAACCCTTAGAAATCAACTGTGGATCCAAACAGACAACTTTGTTTAGAAGCTAAAACCAAAACAAAGTGGCAAAGTCAGTTGCACAGGTCAACAAACTGAGTATAGCAAAACAAAGCATTAAAATGAAATGGTTATGAAATAACCATCTTACTTTCTCTGAAACAAAAGAGCAGCACAAGCTTTTAGTTTGGCATGCTGGTGGAGGTCTGAAAATTTTTAGCATATGTGACTGGGTTTCTGTCCTCCCAGCTGAAGCAATCACTCTCTTAGACTATTTTTAATTCAGCTTTGAGAGCTGGTATGGCACTAAAAATCCCAAGCAGTCTGATTCAGTCATTAAAATGGTAGGACCTCAAATCATCATCCCTGGTTTTAGCAATTACTGCATGATTAAGGCTAGCTTTTGTTGCTGGCCGGGCAAGAGAGTCTACTAAGAATATGTAACTGATTTTCATCAAGATTATTTAAGACAAAAAAAAGTTAATTGTTCAATGGGATTGCTCATGTTTCATCTGCTCCAACTTCCATTTTTTTTTCTTTTCTCCCCTTCCAGCACACCCCATTTTTATTAATAATCCACTGAGAATTTAAAAAACTTGAACCAGCACCAGTACATCAGGATTCTACAGTTAGCTACCCAAATAAATATTTCTAATGTGTCTATAGGCTTCAAAGGTGTTGCTGAGCACTGTTAGATGGTACAGATATCCACAGAAATATATGCAGCAAAATTTGAAAGGGAAATGCTGCTGCTGCAGTCCCCTCTGAGGCTCCTTGTTTTAACAACCACATTCAGCACCTGAAACTTTGCTAAGGAAACTGAGCAGGGAAGAAAGCTCAGAAGTTTCACGGGTCAAAAAGCAAGTCCTACCTCATCCCCCTTAGTGCCATACTCATGGTGTGTGAGTGTGATATTTTTTTAGTTTTTTCCCAAATATATGAAGTAAGGAGGAATTTTCCTTATTTTTTTTAGATGGCAGTAATTCTTATCGAAATTCATATGTTTTGGATGCCATTTTTCATTCAAAGAACACTGAAAATTAGTGAATGAAAGATGTGAAACAATGATCAGCTACTGCAGAAGAAAAATACTTCCTCATTTTAAAATAATTTTCTTTTTTTTTTTAAAGCCAAACAGGCCTTCTGGCTTTTCCAGAATAGAGAGAGTGTTTTCATGAACTTCTGCATTTCAGTAAGTTACATCCTGGAATAAAGTTCAATGGGACTGGTGTCCAAGTGCAAGACAATTGTAACAAATATCATCTGAGTGATCTACACACAAGACACATTCTGCATGTCTGGTTGGCTTTCACTTGATGCTAAGATCATTTGGCTGACTTCCCAAGTAGTAACTGGATCAACTCTCTACTCGTCTATCTTTCCATTAAATCCTGATAATAAACTCTCTCCTTCCTGTGTGATGATTCTCAGTATCTACCTTAGAAGGAAATAAAAATTCCAAAGTGAGATCAGCTATAAAAATGCTGATCTCATCCAAGAAAGTGAGCAGAAAGATTAGGGAAGATTTTATATGTTCATATAAAAAGCAGTAAATTCAGCTAATACAACTAATTAAATTTCCCTCAAACTTGATGAACCCACACTAACTTACCTAACTGAAGATCTAGCACTGACAGCCTAAAGCATATTTACCCTGGGGTTTTAGGGCAGTATTTTCTTAAGAGCAAATGTTTGAATGGAAGGGAGGGATTACAAACACTGTCAACAGCACTCACCTACATATTCTGGTTCTGAGTTAATTTTACAAACTTCAGAAATTCTATTGCAGGAATGCTCCAATACTTGAATTTGTAATTATTTTCAAAGAAAACAAATATTTTAAAATACAGTTCATATGTCAGGCATTTTCCCTTTAGCTAGCAATCACTTCCTATGAAAAAACTGAACATGACATTTTTTGCACAGCTACTGCTATTGCATTTGCCTTGAATGTGTGCTCTGTTTGACTCTTACCTTCACATTCTCTGGATGAAGCCCTCCAGGGTGTTTGTCCATGTACTGACATAAATCAGTGTGCTAAAAGAAAGTCAGATGGAGAAAACTATATTAATATCCATATGACTGCAGCAATAAATACTCCTCTACTTTGGAGTGGATATAACAAATGGAAAATAAGATTTTTTTTTTTCAGCCACACATGTGCAAACACACATTTGTACCTTTACACTCATTTTATTTAACAGCCTTGATAACTGATATGAATATTCAACAAATGCAAATTAATATTTTTTCTAACACCCTGCATTTGGTAGATTAATTACCTGAATTTTAATGCCACTCTAAAACTTGTAAGGACAGTATCACCATCAACACCACAATGATAATATCTAGGCAGAAGAGGAAGGACCTAAAGGGAGAATCTCATATTCCACTCCCATTGTTCACATTATAACATTGCCCATTAAATATAATTTTATAGTGATTCTAGATTAAGATGGGTTAAATTTTCAGAAAATAAAGCTGAAAAGCATTGTATATCTGAGTACTGAATGGTACTTTCCAGCTCAAAAACAAGTATTATGAGCATGTGCAGCCATTAAATACAGATACTTTAGAAAATAACTTCATGGAAAATTGAAACCTAAGTTTTCACTTCATAGTTACCTATATTTCCTGCAAACATAGCATGAAATTTCTTCAGGAAAAAAAAATAAAAAAAGAAGGCTTGTAATGTATAGATAAATGTTATTTTTAATGAATAAATATTTATAGCTTTTACTATGGAAACACTTTTCTCTGAATTCTTCTCTTACATTCTATGCTTCAGCAGCATGGTTTCAGTCAAGTGGCAGGCTGATTCTCTAATGTGCTTGCACAACTCAGCTTCTGGAATTATCTTCAGAATGAAAAAAGCCAAAATATGCACTTGATTAACCAACAAATACTCAGAGACAGACTCTGCCTTCCACATCTGGTTTCTGAGCACATCTGGTAAAAATCATCCAACATTCCTTGAAAAGCTACTTGGCAATACCTGCCTCACATACACAACAGCCCAACTAAATACAGGCAAAGTGAGAGTTTTGGACAAAAGTTGCCTTCCACACAGCAGAATGGTGTCTCTGTGCAACATTTTCCAAAGCAGGAGGCATTCTTTAGCTTTCTTTTGCAGAGTTATGCAGATACATAGGAAAGTTCACACCCAAGATACGAAATTTGTTCTAGTCACAACTATTCTGCGTAATTGCTTCTGAATTCAGAAACTGAAAAAAAAAAAAAAAAATACCAAAACACTGTGCATGTAGAATTAACATTGCAAAGACATTAAGATGCACAAGATGATTAGGCTCTGCATTAGCACAACTATTTTCATGAACTCTTACTTGGCTTCAAGAGAGCAGGAGCCCTTACTACAGGAAATTGCTTGAATCCCAAAATGAACAGTGTGTGTATCACAAGGGCAGAGGTCATGCTCAAACTGGCAAACCATACTAAATACAACAAAACAGAGATTATTCCAAAATGCAGGATACAGACAGCAAGTCTTCAATTTATATTTTACAAATTAGTGAATGCATTTACAAAGAAAATTTGAAGATTAATTTAAAATATTCTACCAATGAATTGTTAGTGTCAAAGAAGTGGATTTTGCATGAAGGCTCTTAAGTTTAAAGACTTATTCCTCATTTCTGTAAAATCTTTAGCCTTAAGGTACAAATTCCTTTTCCATTTTCCCAGTTAGTTTTCTGGGACTGCATCAATAAACCATGCCACAAATGTATCAGTCATCCTTCCATAAGCATCATCACATTACACATTTTTGTCTTGTTTACTGTATGAACACCAAGAAAACATACTTCAACAAAGTCATCCCCTAACCTTGTCATTTGTTTTAATAAACTAACAGGTTCTGAGTACTAATCCCAGCAGAAGAATCTGCCTTAGTATCAGTTGAAACACCACTTACTACCTGAACACAGCACACTCCCTCGTGTGGGCTGGCTCAAGGAATTATCATTTTCCCAGTTCAATCTTTCAGCCTTTGTGAACAACAGATAACCTGGTAGGTGGGAAGTCTATTGCCTCCTTCACCTTCCATCGATTTTTATGATTTGCAACCAGTCAGCTGACAGAAACCAGATCAGAGGAAGAGAAACCCAATGCCATTTCTGAAGGTCCCCTTCCTGAAGCCCCACCACACCAGCCACACTAACTGTATATTTTTATTCACCAAAAAGCTTTTCATCCTATTCAGAGTCATAATTCTAGGAATAGCAATAAGCCATATTTTTTATTTCCAATGTGCCTGTAACAAATGGGGAGGATAACCCCATTTTTTCATGCTTACATTTCAGTTACTATTTGGATGCAGTTTTTGCCATACAGAAACATCAATGACAACCATGTTTGTTTTATCCATCATTAACTTATTCTTCCTATCCCAAGGGTGAAGACAACTGGGAGCCTGATATAACCTTCTGCCATCAGTTTACTAACAAAACCTACAAAAACTGATTGAACATGTCTGCCTGAAAGTCAGTATAAGCAGCAATTTCCTCAGAATCCTGGAAAATTTACAGTCAATTGTGCTACAGTCTTTTGGCATTTATTTTTTTTCCCCTACACACACACTACAGACACAGAGGAATCTGTACCAAACCTTCAGTCAGACAGGGAAGAGAAATTAAATGTATTTTCTGTTCAAATCTTTCAACAATTTCCTTTCACAAAACTAAGAGTCCTTCTCATACAAGTAACTAAACATTATGGTAAGAACTCTGGAAGCAACTTACAGTGTTAGCGTACATCGCTCCCCACTTTAAAAAATGAGAAGGTGGCAGCAAAGCAAAAGCAGCACCAGCTGCTCCCCTCTTCCAAGGTAGGGACTGAATGCACATTGAATTAAACATTAGTACAGCCAGGAAAACTGACAGTGCTGCAGAGACAGCTCTTTCTAAACCTGTTTTCCCTTTTGGCAGCCAAAGTGTCTGCTCCAGTGCTTGTGTGCGCAACTGACATTGAAGAAGACAACATGAATGCAAGTTTCAGGAAAGCATTAGAAAAGAAAACAAGAGAGCAAGCTGGATGAAAGCAGTTTTTTAATGGTATTCCATGAAATTTGTTCTGTATAGATGGAGTCTTTTTCTTCATGCTGTATTTCAAGGTGGAAAACAACATGCTTTCCCAAGTGGAAGAGTGGCTGCAAATACAGCCTGCCATACTCTGACACTGGAGTCTTCGCTGGGGTCACCACCCTGATCTAATAAAATATATACCCTAAAGGAAAATTCAAGATACAATTACATATTGGCAATAACATAAAACTATACTGAAACAAGGTACAAAGACAAGGAACATACCAACCAATGCACCTTTCACAGTCCATTCTGCACTGTTCTAGAGGGTCAGGCCACCTCACAGGGAAGCAGCATTCTGGGAATGCAGCACAGAGTCTTCCAAGAAATTGTACACATTCTGATCCCAAGTGGATCTGGCTAGGACCTGGACCAATTCTGCTATAAAAGCAAGCTTTTAATAGCTCTATCAGCCATACTGCTAACCCCCAACACACACAAATCACCCAAGTAATACCATGCTGACAGAACACTTGATATTTTAATCTAAGTTCCAAATCCCATTAGTTCCTGCTCCTTACACTCCACCAGTTTACCCACATCTATATGTACAAATATTCAATTTGCACTCCTCTGCTCAAAACATCTACACAAAAAACAATAAGCAGAGATAAATCAAGTTTCTATAGAGAAGAACTCAAAAGCTAGGAAAGTCCTGAATTAATGGGGTTTATCCAACCTTTTATTTGTTTCCCCATTAAATGTATATTATGATAACTCCTAAAAGATCTAATGTAATCACATACTTTTTCCTTCCCAGGATTAGACATACTCACTGAACAGAATAGGAGACACTTGATTAAAAAACAGCTGTGCTGTTTTATGGTTAGGGGGTTTTCTTCTATTCTCAAACAGTGTGCAGTCTGGCTTTTTTACTACTTGGAAGACAGAAATAATCTCACAGGTTTTCCTACCTTGCTTACTGCTATGTTATTGACATGCTTTACAAACACAGAATAATTTCATAGCAATACAGGAGACATAAGGCATTACTTCCTTTTATCAGATAGGGACCCGAAGCAAAGACAAAAAAATCCTAAGAATCCCTGATCTGGGCGATTCTGTTCAAACAACTTTGGTTTTGACTTTTCAGAGTATTTGGCACTATTTTGTCTTTTGTGTTTTGACTGACTGTGGTGGTAATGAAAGATACTCTGGTCTTCAGGTGCATCCTTCACCCCCACACACATCCTTTTTGCTGCCTCTGATGGGCAATGTGGTTTCTCCTGAGCTAAGAACACCAGGTGGACACTGCAGAAGGATCTGCTTGGATGCTCTCATTCCAGGGCTGGGGAAGCTGATATGTTGCTATTAACCTTGGTGCACACTGGCCTGAAAAAGACTATAAAATGCATTGGTAATATTTAGTTACATATTAACAATAAATCTAAACATAATCATCCACCTAACCATTGTGTCCTTCTCATGCCTGGCTGAGAGCCTTGTCTCAACTACTCTGGCTTCAGCTGCAGCTGCAAATGTGTAATGGTTTTGCAAAGGAGACTGAGAATCTCATGCTGAATAGCAGAAATCTGTAATGACAGCAATTTCAGCTGGTGAAGACAATTCCCAATACAGCAGGGGTGGAACCCAGCTCTCTACAGCAGTAGAGAACTTGTCTTGAAATGATACCTCCAATGAGGCAGGAACCCCAGAAGACATCTTGGTTCCCACATTCACAAAAAATGAGAGAAATTCAACAACAACCACATGCCTTCATCACATAATCCTTTGCAGAGCTGCATAACAGGCACTTTCACAAAGGTGAAAAAAGGAGATTGCCCAACCCATCTTTATCTTGGTGTCCTCCAATTTTACAAGAGCTTCAGTTTCCCACTTCACTAACAAAAAATGTTTTCTGCAAAACCTGTTTTGCTTTAAGTGAACAACTTGATCTCTGCTCCTGCTACTGGCTTCCCCAGAAACAATTTCACTTCATCAGAAATGAATAGCTACAATATTTGAAGTGAGAGACTAAAGTCTTTGAGAAGACAGGAGGAATCTTCAAAGACGTAACTCTTAAGTACAATTTATGACTTTTCTGAAGCTTATCACTTGACCAAATTTGGGACAATTTTCAAAACAGTAGTCCAACACTACCCACAGCACAAAGGCTACTCATCTCCTAAATTCCAAATCCATACTGTATAGCTTGAATATTTAAAATAAGGGTCCTCCAGATACAGGCTCAAGATATCTTGGCCATTTTGGCTGAAAGCAAAAGTAAATATAAGTAATCTGAGATATACTTTGGCATTTTTGCCTTCAAATAATTGTATTTCACTACTGTGTGTCAGAAGATCACTGCTTCAGGGCTGCACCTTGACTTCAGGGTTCTGGCACACACAGCTACACCTTCTTGAGAAGGCCCTGTCCAGCCTTTTTGTTACCTTCTCTCAGTACATTAGAACACAAACTCTTCCCTCAGTGCACATCTCAAGTGTCACAGCCTCTATTAAGAAACCCATGACTCTTCCTGGGCTAGATGGAACAATTTCTAGATCGACCAGAGACTGCACAGTGCTTCCTAGGATAGGGGATAGAAAACCCATAGTCAGCCACACTGGTTCACCTAGTCTTGTTTCCAAACTAAATACAGAAGCACCATCAGCCAATGCCCATTTTTAACCCAAAAATTGCAAATATTTTCCTCCCTGTGATAGAGACAAGTATCACAACTCCTCCAGGTACCTGAAAATGAGAGAGAGATTAAGTTACTTTTCCAACATGACTGCTCACAGTCTAAACAAAAATCAAGTTGCACAAGGATTAAAATATAAAAAAAAAAAAAAATCACACTTGCGCAGATTCTCTCATTTTCTCTCAGATTTTTCACTCATTTTCCCCCCATACCCTCAACTACCACAACAACTCTACAAAAAGTATGATTTACTTATGAAATATGGTCTTCTGGACTCATGTGAAGAAATGAATTGGTGAATTGGGGTTTTGATTTAAACTTGGAGCAGTTTATAATTGTATGAAGGTCATTTTTATTCAGCAAGACTCTGGTTTATAAGTAGACACGTGTGTTTATGTTTGTGAGCATACTGTGTATAAGAAGGGAGAAGAATTCTGGCTGCTATTTATACAGCTGAAGCAAGGTTTATATACATTACATCCTAGGTCTGGAGAAGAGAGAGTATGCAAACAAAGGGGGGAAAAAAAGATGAATGTTGATGACTCTTCCCTTCTCCTCTTGAAAGAATTCTAATTATGAATAGATGAGTAAACCACAATCTAGAAATGTCCTCAGATATGCTCCATGCTTCACTTGAACATCACCTGTTTTGCTCAGCTATCTTGCTCAGGAATCAGACTCTGCTGCCAAACACAAACATGTTCAGACAAAGGGAGGGACGTTTCCTTTCAAAGGCATGGCTACTGACATGAAATGATCTCTAATTTGCCCACCCTTCTCCATAATAGTAACCTGACTGTCATTCTCTTCTAATTAAATTAGTCACTTCTACTTCCCATGCAATACATTCTCTTTCCCTCCTCTTCCTCAGCCATGACAAATCTCCACGTGACTTTGGCATCCCACAATTCTGCCTAATTGGTTTCAGCTGTCATCTCAGAAGCTGAAATGCACGGAGAGCCTGGGGCTTGTGAATGGAACAGGAAGCACTTCCAACTTCATTGCCATCATGTAAAACCAGCAATGTGTGAGAGCCCTCCCATTAAAGCAAACCCGGGAGTATCTGGCTGCCGGCGATGCCATCGCACAGCAGACAGATTGTGCTGCTCCACTGAGGCAGCCAGGCTGCTCTCAGCCATTCCTCTCTCTTCAAAGGACAGCACACATTATTTATGCCCTAGCAGCTTCCCTGACTAAAATACTTCCCCTTTTGTCACCAACAAATTCTTAAACCAATAACATCATTTACCAATGAAAGGATAGGCACCGGGAATATTTAGAGTGACAGGAGAACAAAAAAAGTTAATTCCTTTTAAATGGCATGTATCCTCCAACCTAAGCACTCTCCAGATTACTGTGCCACAGTTTAAACTTACTTCATGTCACTGGTATCTTCAAAAGTGTCATAGACTCTAATTTTCATGTATTTCTGTGGCTTTCTACAATTCAACCTCTTCCCTCTATGAGATGACACGTGCTAACAAAAAATACCCTACAAAGTGTCTCCGGGTGATACCTAAGCAAATTTCAGCAAAACAGCAGCAGGAAACAGCATGAGCTAGGCTGAGCAGGATGAGAAAGATCTATAGTAGGGATTCAAGGAAGAAAAAACTGCCCCACAAGACACTCATAAAGAAAACAATTCTGCTAACAGATCTTTTTCTTGCCTTGGGTTTCTCTCACACTGTCAACAAAGATAAGTATACTTCAAAACACATGAACAATACTGTATAGAAAAGGAGACTAGGTGGTGAGGGAGTACATAATACAGATAGAAACATATCTGAAAATCCCAGAGAGAAAAAGGGATGCACAGTTGTCTGATTTTTGGATGTTACTAGCAAAGATAAATTTATTTATGGATACAAAGCCTCTGTTCATTTCACAGAGAATAACCTGGGTCCTTACAGACAAGTGAAACACACACCACTAAGGAAAGAATTGCTGAATGAACGAAGAGATCTTCAACAAAATACAGTTTTCTAAAGATGTCAGTTTATCCTCCTCCTTGTTCTCTGCCCACCTTAATAATTCTATCAGCTTTGTGTTCTTAGTAATTCAGGTTAAGGAGACAAAGCCTACTTAATTTACTGAGACTATCTGAACAAAAATACAACATTACAAAAATAAGTAGGAATTCCTGTTTAGTGTGATCAAAGCCTAGCACCAAAATCATTACCTTGTGCAAACTGTGATGGACTAAGAGACGTCAAAATCAACAAAGTTGGAGAATTTTTGCAAGCTGTAACACATGTGCCCACAAGGATGGGCAGGTGCACTTTTTCTCTAATTTTTTATGTCACTGAGCTTCCACATCACTGACCATGATATGCACATATACCCAACAAACAAGCAAAAATAAAAATAATAAAAATTTGAAGAATCAGAAAAGTTTCTTGTTAGAGCACGAAAGATACCCATAGGCTCATGGGGAGAGTCCTTGCTCCAGGACCACGTGAGCAGAACCCATACATGGCAGGGAGGCTGACAATCCACACACAGCCACACTAGTCAAGTATCCACATTAATATTGGCATGGTACTGACCATGGATAATTCAGCTGAACACACAAGCCCAGCTGGCACAAGAGCCCTTCATATGGTGGTGTGTGCTGGGCAACAAAACAAACACCATCTTCAGGGCAGGAAAGGACCAGTGCAAAGCCTTCCTTTAGAAACTGCCACATTCTATGCAAACCTCTCTTCTGAGTGATTTTTTCCTGTCAAGTACCCTAATCCTAATTGTCCATGCATGAATGCAAGATTAATAAAAACTTTATAGGGAAAAAACTCAGTTCAGACTGTCAGGCACACAAAACAAAAAGGATGCTTCCATGGATTAGATCCTCTTTATTCAAAGTAGTAAAACTGGGACAATTAATAGGGCTTTTTAATTTTCAAGAGCTGGCTCTGTTTATTATTCAGGCTTGGTTCTTGCTTCCTCCTACTTGCCATTTCTTAATTATCCTTTACATCATAAAACTATAAACATAAAAATATCTGCAATTATTGATTTATTCCTTCTGACTTCAGGATTTTTACTACTTTTATTTTGCCACCCCATATTTCTGTTTTTATAGATTGTATAGATTTATTTTTTATCAATATGACTAAATTAGTACAAAGCTACATACTTTGTTCAGGAAAGAAAAACCTATTTTTAAGATTTAAAATTATGGTAATCATCACTCTCCAAACAGTAAGTTCTGATGGTTTGTTTGTTTGTTTGTTTTTTCAATCTACACTGAATAAATCAGAGCTTTACATCTTAAGAGGAATTAAGAGATACAACCCATATTATTAAAGACAGCCTGAGAAAAAAAGTTTAATTAGACTGGACAGTCTCTAGTGCAAGTTGAAATACTGTCAAGTTTCACCTCAGAGGGAACTAGCCAGTGCCAGTTTATGATGGAAATGAAAAGATAAGGAATATGTGGGATGCCACCAGAACTACTGATGATAGAGCTGTGCATAAATTTATAATATAGAAATAATTAATTACTATAAAAATCCACTCAAAAAACCAACACACACTAACAAATAAAAAGTGCACAACTAGAAGAGTTTCTTTTTCTAAACTTTGTTTAAAGTAGTAAAATAAACTGATATATTTTTTTCTTCAGTTCCTGACACAGGAAGGCAACAGCATATTACTTCACTGAAAGACTGTTCATATTTCACTGAGGAAAATTATGATGCAGAAAGATACATATAGAAAGGACCTAAAAAAAAATTATAATCTTACCTATACCTACTATCAGTGACAGAATTCTGATGATTATTTGCCCAAATTGTTCTTTAAACACTGACAGTATTAGACAAACCATCACCCCGTGGTAGCTTCTTAAGTGCTTTATTATTGTTAGCATGAAAGAGGAATTCTTTGAGTTTAATCTTTCTCTTCCTTTCTGTAATTTCAGATTTCCTTTTTTATCCTCTTTACCATTCACACAGAAATAGGTCACTGACTTTCTCTATGATATATTTAAAGGTTGTAAATGTCTCATCCTTTTTTTATCCCCAACTCTTAAGAGCCCTACTTACTTTGACTTTTCCTTCGAAGGCTTTATTCTCAATGTTTACTCACCCTTGTCTTTTTCCCCCTCAGGTCTCCAGCTGATTCATGTCTTTGTGTGTACAGATTTACCCTTTAGGATGGTGGCCTTACCTGTATTAAGTAGAGTGTCATCACTGGAATGTCTATATGCACATGCATCTTACTACATGTCTGTGTGTTTGATGGACTGCAATGATACTTGAATTTTTATCTGTAATTTCAGGAAAAATTCATTGTGATCTGTCAGAAAGCAGGGTATCTCATGGGATTTCCAGTATTCTATCCATCAGCTAAACTATGAATATTTCTTATACTTTGATTCTGTTGTGTGTATTGATTTGGAGTGTTTTTTTAATACTTACATTGAATTCAAGTGTTAATACTTAATAATAAGAAGAGTAAATAATAGATGCTAATTATTAAATGGTGCACAGCACACCACAAATCTAATCAATATTTACCAGCCATCAGTAAATTGTACGAAAATCGGTCAACACACAGCCTGTTGGATTGTAAATCTTGATTAATTTTATTAATATATGTATTCATCAGCATGTGCCCTCCATATGAAGCCCACACATCTGGAAATCCTGCAAAGACAGGATCACATAATCACAGAACATGCTGAGTTGGCAGGAAACCACAAAGACCATCAAGTGCAGCTCCTGGCCCTGCACAGCACCATCCCCAAGAGTTACACCGTGTGCTCAAGGATATTGCAACATTTGCCCTTGCTAGATGTGTAAACTTCTTAACTAGCAGGAGTATTTTTATTTAAATTTAAATATAATTTTTCTTTCCTTCTTTCCTATCAATTCCCATGCCTAGCAGAATCTTTTCTTCTCAGCAAAGCACTAAACAATTTCCCTCTGAAATCCCACCACAATCCCTCCCTCCTGAAGCCTAGGTTGTTTGCATTTCCAGCCTATACTTGTACATCAGCAGCACCTGTCTCTGATCTGCTCATTAAAGCTTGAAAAACAAGGCTTTCCCAAGAGCAGTATTCCCTTACTGCTTCCTCTCAATAGCACAGGATTTCACTTCTCTGTTTGCTCTCAGCCTTGTTCTGTCATGTTTTTGACTGAAATTTAAGCAATGCAGCTTCAGGCAAGCCTGGGGCATGAGGCAGGGTTAAACTACAGAAGAAAAGCTCCTTCCCTGGTCAAGGTACAGAGAAACTACTGAATTCAACTGCTCCCATGCTGGGAGCCCTCAGTGACTGCTCCTGGCCAGGGAGGACAAGCACCTTCACAGTGAGCAAGGGTGACTGTGGCACCTGGCTTGTGAACAGCTTCCCTAGCATTCAGTTCTTGCTTACCACAGCTGGACAAGCACCTCGATCTCAAACAGGGAGAAAATCATCCATCATTTCACTTTCACTCCACAATAATGCAATTCAGGCTCCAAATAAGCTTCACTTTAAGGCAAGGATTAGAAGACGCCTCTTTCCTTCTTGTGCCTGGTTTCTCCCTAGGTATTACACATCACTGAAGGATCCTAGTGATAAAAGCTCAAAAGCAGCTCTGGGACACTTCTGATTTTCCCTGCTCTCTCACTCATTAAAAAATGTGGCTTTTTTGGTTTGTTTTCGAAAACAGTCAAAGCCATCATACCTTCAGTTTCCACACTTGCTCCATAACAAAATAAAAACAGATAAACAATAAAAGTGTTCAATCCAAATTATCGAAAGTTACAAGAAATCAAAATTTTTCAATGGAAACATTTTTGAACCTTGCAGGTGATTAATTTTGCCCATTTTCTTACACAATACTTTGTAAGTATTACGTAAGACAAATTTGTCCCCAGACAAATTCAAAATCTCAGCTGTATAATTTTTAATTCTGATAAAAAGTATATGTGTCAATTTCCAATAAGCTTCAAAATGAGAAACTCACATCTATTTTTTTTCTTACAGGAAATGGGAGGGAAATGTAACTAATGAACTTTATGAAGTAAACTCATTGTATAACAACCTATTTTAGCTGCTGCAATGAAGCAATGAAAGTCAAACGTTCTTTAATGGAAAGTAATTTTTAGAAGCAAAAACATACACAAATATTTAAAAAGGCAAGAAAATTGAAAATGCTTGGGTTTAAATTACTTTATTAGATTACTGTGGAGCTTTTTCACTGTTGAGGCAGACATAATATTGCTCATTACTCATCCTTCCAATTATAAGTATCTGTTCTTGTTGCAAACCTGGTTCATAAATATTGAAAGCATGATGTAAAGCATTGCTATACAAACTCACTTTTACATGCCAGGAATAGGATGAGCTGCTGGTTCATTTATTGATAATAATATACTTACATAATTATGCATAATACTAAAAACCCCATTATCATTCTACAAGTCTGTAGCAAATACATTTTCCTTAGGATTGCCTTTCAGCAATTAAAGTTTCTAAATTCAGTCATCTTCCTTCTAAATAAACAAGTGAAGCAGCAAACAGGAGCAGCTAATGATAATTTTAGAGCAAACAGATGTGAACCCATCTTCAGAGATCTCACAGCATGACTGAGATCTCACCTATAAAATTCACCACATCCTCGGGCAAAGCTGGCCACATCAGTGACACCAGCATTAAAGCCACCATCCCCATAAGATCCTAAACTAACATCTAAACAGAGCCTGGTAAGGAAGGGAACAAAACCTATGTGAACAGTCACACACCTCCACTGAAATGTAAAGCTGAACTGACCTTTTACTTTGGGAAGCCACTGCAGTCTCAGACAGCAGATGCAAAGTGTGCCAAAATTTCATTTTCAGGTCTTGCTTAGCACATCCCAGTTAACTCCATAGAAATAATTTTCTTTACCATTTATACATGAAAGACTATCAGCCATTCAGGTTTTGTAGAGGAAACTCCAAGCAGCTCATTCTCAAAACTCCCCAGGTAATAATGCCTCTCAGTCATCCAGTGAAAAAACTGAGCTCGAAGCATGCTTTGCAATATGCTGATGTAAAAGTTAACATGTGCCTTAGTAACAAGTAATCTAAACTATTTTAGACTAAGTTCTTTCATTCAAAAGGAATAAGCTCCCTTTCTCTTCTTCCACATGAATGTACAGCTCTACATTCACCACCAGAATGTTTATATGGAGAATAAATTTCTCCTGGTCTTCAACTGTCAGACAGAAATTTTAAAGGTTGACTTTTCTTGGCTTTGCAGACCTTCAAGGTTAAAAGTTAAAAAGTTAAAAAAGTTAAGTTAAAAGTTAAAAAACTCTGCCATGTTCTCATCTGACAGACATATACTTTTAAAAAAAGCCAATTTGAGGGACCCAGATAATTTCATGACTGCTGTGTTCCCTTTCAGAGGCTATTCTGCTTTCAGCATTTAACTTATTAATATAATGCATTTTGCAATGAAAGGTGCTACATGAAATTAAATGTCATTCTACTCTTTCAGGGTCAATGCTGAAACCAAACACCTCAGACATTTCACCAGTATTATTTTCCCAATGGAATCATCACCAACCTAGCAACCAAAAGTTTCCATTTTCTGAGAACTCTTGGATCACTAATTCCTAATTTAGGCAAGACAACTTGCTCAGACATCTTTTATTATGTTTGAAAAGGTCAACAGTGATCAATGGCAACAGTGTAACACTTCCATGATATCTCTTTATTAAATATATCAAATTCAATCCCTTTTAGTTAGGATTCAGTCATTCAAAAACGTACACCAGCATGTAATTTTAATCACATGAATATTTTGACTTCTTTCAGAGCAAATTACTCATATGATTGAGCTAAACCCTGTACAGGTGTTAAAATAACAACAAACCAAGCATTAAAGATACAGAGCTCAGTAACACCAATTACACAGCTAGATTGCATACTCAACCAGCCAAAATTTGTACATTTACATGGGGGCAACTGTAATTTTCGGCTCTGCACATTCACATTATGCACTGAATGGAAGCTTTATAACCAAAGGAACAAATGGGATCCCTGCAATCATGCAATAAAACCTGTATCATGCAGACCCACAAGAATTAAATTCAGGTTATGTGGGCATTCTCAAGCATTATCAGAAAGCATTCACTATTTGATCAGACTATAACTTTATATTACTGAACAATGAAAACAGACTTTTGTTAAGAAATTCCATCCTCTCAAGGCACAGGAGTGTGTTACAATGTCATTATTATACAGTCTTTGGGCAGTTAGGAGAGAATAAAGTATCCTTCCCTTCCTCCCCAGCACCACCTTGAGAGACTGACTACGAGCCTAAACACTAAAGTATTACTTGGATCAGCTGCTAGAAACCATTACTAAATGAGATTCTCAAACAGTCTCAATAGCTACCAAACACCATGGGAACCACAAGGTGCAGCCACCAGCAGAATTGGTCCCTTGCTGAAAAACAGCAAAGTGAGTCCAGAAGAATGTTCCACTGCATGAAGCTTAATCTGTGTCTGTACTTGGCTGAGACTCCTAAACAACCTATCTTAAACAGCCTGTCTAAACAACCTCACTGGACACAAAATCCAGAAACTTGCATCAGTGTCATAAGCAAAATGTAGAATCCAGCGATTTGAAATCAGGGTAATAGGCAAACCTATCGATTTTAGGGAGGAACATATTCTATAGATCTAATTTCTCAGCCAGTTCCAAAGAATACAGCTAAATACAACTGATTTAATGCTGATAAATGGGACTGCAAAATGTATTCATGTAAACTGACCATTACATAAAATTAAGGATCAAAGCTTTTCCTAACTTAATTCAGCGTGTAAGTCAGGAGCAGGACAACTACCGATTTTAAGAAAAAAAAGCAAATTTTTATTACTGTTTCAGTACCTGAGGTAAAAAATATGAACTGTATCAAATGTTCTGCAGGCTGCTGCAGCTGAATACCCACACCATCACAGTGTAGCACATTTAGGCAAATACACAAGGTTAACAGCTATTCCAGACAAGAGTCTGTGATTTTGTGTGCATTTTCATGTAAAAATTAAGGCCTGTCCCAAAGAAACACACAAAACAATTCCTGTCTTAAGCATAGATGTATTTAGAGTAATGCTAGCAGTCACTGTACTTTACAAACACAGTGTCTTACAGACTACAATACAATAACTAATATTACACTGAAAATCTAATGGTGTCTAAACTCATTTGTTTCTTTTAAATTACATGTTCTTGGACCCATCTGTGAAAACTGGGAGGTTAATTATGATAGTACATTGCATAATTCCACAGCTAAATGCTAAAGTAGTTCTACATAAATGCCATATGTTTGTCTAAGAAAAACTAAAAAGATTAATTAGGAGGCCAAGGCCAGTACTTTGGAAAGTAATACTCTCAACACAATTAGATCTTTACACTGCCTACTATGTAAATTGAAGTTTTAATTAATAGCTAAAGCATTAGTCATGGCAAAATTGAAAAAAAAAAAAAACCTAGATTCTAAATTGTATGCACAGACTTTTTTTACTGACGTCACTTACAAAAAGACACTTTGCACAAGTCAATCACAAAAAAAAAATTTAAAAATTAAAAATAAAAAAATAAAAAAAATTTAAGCTTGATGTATGCTTTTCACCAAGGAGTTACCTGTTAAGCATTTCAGACCTGTTCTTCCCTACATTATTCTCACCTATTTAAAGTTACTTGGTCACACTAATAAAGAAAAAGCTCCAAAAAACGAACTATAACTAGGAAGCAGAGTAAGTTTGAAAAGTCAACTCAACAGCATAAGGTCCTTCAAGAGCCCTTGCAGCCACTTCTCCATCTCTGAATCTGGTTTAGCCCAGCTTTCCACCTCTAGCTGACTCCACTACAAAGAAAAATGTTTTATAGCCATCACTCTCCTGAATAAAGTAAAGGTTTATTTTGGCCTGATTCACAGATCACTGATGGTAAAGAGAGCATTTCCATAAAATTCAATACACTCTGGACCATACCTAGAACATACAGTTACTTTACTCACCACATATTCAAACACAAGTGTCAAGGTCTCCTTGGTGTGAATGATGTCATGAAGCAGCACAATGTTTGCATGTTTCAATCCTTTCAAAAGAGAAGCTGAAAAGCAAAACATACATGTTATCTTAAAGAGTATCCAGATATCTTATATTGATTTGGTCTCTTATTTTTAGTGACTTAAATGAGATCCATCAGCTGACAACCAATAGTTGTACTTTAGTATCTTCTATGTTCATGAGTTCCACACATCCAGTTTTTGAAGATCACACCTTCCCATTCAATGCTATTTTCTCCATCTTCCTGGTCAAACTCAGTCTCACTCTGAGGCCAAAATGAGCTGAAGCAAGAGATGTTTTCTTTTCACAGCCTCCTCTAAGTGAATCACTCATGTCTGAGCAACCAGACATCAAGAGCACTCCTACACTCAAAGGTATTTTTTTGTCTCAGACAAAAGTCAAACATGTCTTTTCAAAACATCATCTTTCCAACTTTCTAAATTAAGTGCGGCATCTATCCTAAAAAAGGGGTTTTAAGCAATAATTCTCCTTTCTCTCAAATGTAACAGAAATTTAGTGAATCATTTGTATTAGCTCATTTGTATTAGCTCATAAGAATAAATACATGGTATTTTCTCACTATATTTTTAAATGGTACTAGCTCATATTTTCAGAAAAGACAAAGACTAGTGAACTTCCAGGTAATCTCCTTCACTAATTTTTTTTACAACCTAACACATATTTAATGTTCATTCCATATTACATATTTAATGTTCCACAAGACATGGCATATTTCAGCAATATATGCTGACAAGCCATGTGCTGTTACCAATGCCATTCTGTCATCGATGCCTTGTCATCTCATGCATACATCTGAGCAGGACTATCAGTCACCCTAGCAAGTAAATAATAGATACAAAGGCATGCAAATGAGTGGCATATTTCTAAACTGAATAATGTGGTACTTTCTTCTGTCACCCTTCTACTTGTGTCAAAGAAAAAAAATGAAAGACCAAATGTATGTCTCAATTCTTTTCTATGCAGAAAGGAAACCACAGAGCCTCCACAGCACTGTTACCCCTTGCTGTCCTATTCAGGGTTTTCCATCAAGCTGAGGTAGCTCCAGGGGTCATCTGGCTTTGAATTAAGATAAGTACACATCATCTCTCATACTGGTCTTTAGGAGATCAATCTGACAAGTTAATCACTCTAGAAAGCAACACAAAAGCAACATGGCATCTGGCTGCATCAGTGTTTCTACACAACCATCCTTAGCATCAAACCCTGGAGTTCATCCTAGGCAAAAGGCAGACAGCAAAGAGGAAAATACCATAAAGCTGCTTCAGAGTGAGTTTCACCACAGACAGCATGAGGACAGGAGTGCAAACCTGCAAGGAAGCTCTATGAAGCAACCCTACAACCTGGCTGAAGAGGTGAGAAGAAAAATTTCGAAAGAGCTTGCTTTGGCCAGTGCCCACAGCTCATGCTATTCAGAGAGCCAGCACACAGGAGTCTCTCCTGTGCTCTGATTTGGTTGCCACTGAGCTGTAAAACAGCTACTGTAATTACAAAGAGTTTTAAACATTTGATCAGTGCATGTCTAGAAACTTCATATTCCACAAATTAAATAGAGGCCTTTTTAAGAAAGGAAAAGTCATGAGCAATTTCCATGGGATCCTCATCTTACAAATGGGAAAATTTCTTGGAACTAAAGCTCAGAGAGATTTGGATATCTTGGGGTTTTTTTTTTAAAGACAATGATGAGAAATTGCTACTGGAAAAAGGTATGGATACAAACAAAAGATAAAGAACAACTGTTTTGAAAGGTATTTTCTAACAGAACCAAGAACTTTTAACCTGGGGAAACCCTAAGAAGAGTTCACCTGAAGTAACTGAGGTTTTTACCAAGTCTTTCCCCAAACCTTATTGAATGACCATACATTCACAGACACTGAGAACAAAAACTTCCTCCCAGCAGAGCCTGTGTTGAACTGTAATAGTATTAGTAATGTAATAGTATTTATGACCTCTGTCAGCTTTTGCTGTTCAGATCATCACCTGAGGCCCTTTAATTCCTCTAGTTGGCCAGTACTTTGTTGCTAGAATCTCTATATGGGTCATTAAAGCTTAAACAGTACATTGAAAGCAGTTTACCTCGAGGTCTTTGCAAATACTGTCTTTCCCCTCCAGTCCCCTCCCCCCACCCTTATTTATCTTCTCTAATATCCAATTCTCCCCTTTTACAGCCTCAGTAATCAGCATCTGCCATGTATTACAGGAACCACAAAATATCACCTGCAGGGTGAAATTTCTGTCTTCTCCATTAGTCCAAGTGAAATACAGTAGGTAATATAGCACAGAGAGCAGAATCATCCTAATTGCACTGATTTTACACTGCAGAAATAAGCAATTACACTATCCATTCATATTGTGAGGAAACAAACATAACTGGTGAAAGTAAGAGAACTACCCCAGATGTTCTTCTATCAGGACTTACCATTAAGACTGCCTGACTTGTGAAAACATTGTTTTGTTCCTAAAAAAAAAAAGGGCGGGGGAAGAGGAAATAAAAAAGAATGTCTGAAATAGGAAAGCTGTTTCTTCTTCCACAGAGTACTTTAGAAACAAAATGAAATATGAACTATAATATGGAGTTTTTTTCCAGAAAAACAGCTTTTCAGAACAAATTACCTATACATCTCCTCTTTTGGGCAAGTTTTTACTCGAAGGGGATAGAACTTTGGATGAACTCCACTAATTCAAAGACAAAACCCAGAAATTCACATCCAAAAGAATAAAAAGGAATCCAGAGAATCTGTCAGCATCAACTTGAGACAAGGCTGACTTCACCTTTGAAGCTGCCAATGCAGCTGCTACTGGAGCTCAGTGAGAAGTCAGGTGCTGCTGTGCCTGGTGTTACTTCTAGAACAAAATAATTCTGTCAGAGAAGGCCATTTCCATCCAGTGATTACTACCCATGGATTTCACATAGAGTTGTTTTCTTTTAGGATAAAAAGACTAAAATGTTGTTGAAAAAGCATTGCAACAACTCAAAAAAGTGGGACCAATGTACTTGCACTCACTGTATTCTTAGCATGTATTTTTAATAACAAAATTATACAATGCTGCTCCAAAAGTACTGGCACTCTTTTTTTACCCTTGGTATGAAATATAAGATAAACAGATGGCAGCACTTTTAATTAATTTCTCCAAAGAGTTCTGAGGAGGAACAGCAGCAAGGAATGTTAAAATTAATTTTTAAAACACTTTGGACAAAGTATTGTATAGGTTTGAATGGCCAGGTGCTTGTTCAGTCACCTGTGTTTGCACAGTCCCATACAGCAAATTCTAACAGTAAAACCCGGGGAAGGCGAATTGTTGACATACTTCAACAATTAACAACATCCCAGATGATAATTTCTGTGACTTTTACACAAGCTCATGATCTGAGTCGCTAAATGTATCAACACTCCACACTTTCCATCAAGGGCTAATAACCATATTTGCATACTTAAAGGAAACACATTGCTTTTGCTTGAATAACCATCACAGGCTCAGCTCCCAACAAGGGAATGCTCTCATCTATTATGAGCTCCTGGCACGCTGCCATATCGCTTGTGCTGGTCAAGGAGGCTTTTGCTGTTCCCAGATGAGCTGGATTCTAAAGTACACTCACTCCACAAGAAGGCAGCCAGATGGACTGCAGCCAACTCTTACCCAAAACCTGAGCAGCATCAGTAAATCAGAGCTTTGCTCCCTGCAGGGTTTACAGCATCAGCTCAAGCCTGACACTCCATTAACAATGCCTTGTGACTTTTAGATCAGCCTCGGCTTGAGAGTGTTTTGAAAAAGGCTATTCCCATATCTCATAAAGTAATATTTCACAGCTGTATGATAAATTCAACAAAAGGAACTATTACTATTGACCCCTAGGTCACATGGAAGAACTTTTCTCTAGCAATGAGTAACTTTGGATGTGGTAAGTACATTAAGCTCGAACATTAATTATGGTACCTTGATCACCCATTCAGTCTTTCAATTCCTGACTATCATTCTATTCTCACTTTGTGAAAAATCACAAATCTCCACTGTGGCTTTAGACAGAAGAATAACCCATGATTTTCAAACTGGCTGATATTTCAGTGACCTGGAAGCTTTTCTCAGCAGCAGCAGAACTCAGCCTCCTGCTGCTCATATGCACCATGATGTACACCTGCTGATGATGCTCTCTCATATTCCCACATTTTCAACATTTTTCTAAAAAGTATAACTATAAAAATACCTGCTTTCCTCAGTAGCTGGGGTGTCCTCTGGGATTACTATGCACCAGTTCTATTGCTCATGCTGCTGCTTACATGCAGTGCTCACCCTTTCTCACTGCACACCATGGAAGATTCTCTAATGCTGGTAAAGCAGCTGTGCATCTTTGCTGCCCTGTTGGATTTCTGAGACATATTCTAGTCAGTAACACAAATCTGTGAAAGCAAGTAAGCTGCTGTGCTTCAGAGCCAAACAACTTATTTTTAAAATTCTGCAGCTTGTCACACTCTGCAGACACAGCAGTGCTCTCTGACAGAGTGCCAACTTCCTTGCATACACAGCTGGGATCAGTCTCTGAGCTCTCCTGGAAAGGTGTCCTCAGTGAAAAAACATCCATGGGGTTTTTTCCTTATAATCATGTTTTCTGAACAAACACACTCAAGTGTGTCTTACTGCCTGTACAAACTACAGTTCTGCTTCTCTCCAAGCAACTTATTTTCAATCTATTCAACTTTCATAGCAATTTTTAAAATTTGGCCTGAGAGCACAATGTCCCTTACACTTCTCATCCACTTCCCACACAGCAGGGATTTCTGTGTGCAAAATGTTACTTAGAATTCCACCACAGAGACAGGAATTCAGCACTCTGTTGGTGTTGCAGCAATAAATGTGCAGTGATTTCCTCCTCAGAAATGCAGTCCCCAAATCCACACTTTTCTATTTTCCAGTTCACCCATCTGAAATTATTTACTATGAGCAAATAGCTTTGCTGTCCTAGAACTCTAACATAACAAAATTTTATTCAGTGAAAACTGTACATCCTAGGTAAGACCACACCAACCAGAAACTTCCCATCTTCTCACCACAGGATATATTCTGCAGAATGAGCATTATTTATAGCACATCCCAAGTAATTGATTTTAGAGCTGCATACCTATAAACACACAGAATTGGTCAGCTTCCACTCTGATCTTAGTGGACACAATGCAATAAACTTATATAGGTCATTCTTTGGCTTGGAAAACTTTCTAGGAGCAGTTTTCATAAATTACAAAAGAATTTGTGAGCTACAGAAAGAAGAAAAAGCAGAACAGAAAACTTTAGATGGGTTATTACATAAGCTTAGCTCAATTACTTTCTTTATAGTAATTCCAGCCTCATGAAAGTATTTTCTAGATCTAAGAAATGGTCCTTATTCTAGTTTTCATTAAGTCAAAAAAAGGACAGTCTGCCATTAAGGAAGCAAACCTTCCCATGTTTGCAAGAAAGGACTTGGCAATCCTTCAACTGTAGGTTGCTTTGCTGGAGGGACTACATGGACCAAACTTCATTTACCTCCTCAGCCTCAATTCAGGGTTACATGAGCTACTTGAACTTTAAACCAATTTTTTTTTTTTTATTTGTAAAATTTCTTCTTGCTGCTCCCTCTGAAAGTTAGAGAAGAAATACAGAAAAAGGGTGTGTATAACAACACATAGGCACCTTCAAAGGTTCACCTTGTTACAGCTGTAGTCCCCTAAGCAAAAGGCAAGTCACAAACCTGCTAAAATCTCTTTGCTTATTGAACTGGAATAAAACACTGGAAGGACTGATCAAATAAGCTCTGAAATGCACAACAATATATTATTCCAACAGTTATACAGAGAACTACTGCCATACAAAATGAATGTTTCTTTCATTACATTCTAGATATAAACGTATGCATTGTATATTGTTCCCAGTGCTCTTCCAACACAAGTGCAGATGGAGGTTAAAAATAATGAGACATCATCCTATTAAAGGCAGACTCTTTTGGAAAACAATTGCAATATGCTACTCCTGTCTTGTAGCCACCAGTCATACTTTGCCTTCCCTACCCATTTCAGTATTCAAGAGGAGGAAACTGTGTAAACCAAAAATATGCAGTGTTTACAGAAAAAAACTCTATAATGCAGGTAACACGTGAAAGCAGGAACATTTCTATTACTTTTTGATGCATTCATAGCATGACCAGGACTAATAACACAATCTATTTATAAAGCAATCACTGGCTGGTTTTAGCCTTGTTATCGTGATGAATTTCAGACACTGTCTTCACATAAATATCTATCTACTTTAGGATTACTTTGGATTACTACATAGTTCCTCCCATCTCTCAAAAACAGCAACGAATTCTGTAACCCACAGAACAACTTTCTCTTTGGGGAAAAAACCAAACACCTCAACTCAGTGTTCTGAAGTAGATTCAAAATCAGGGAACATATTCTCCACTGATGTCCATACAAGAACCCAAAATTCCCACTGCTTTCAGAAGGAATCAATGAAAGCATCTGGCAGTTTTCCTCATTCTCCTGCAATTTCACTCCACAGAGAGAAGCACCCCTCAAATTACCAGTTAACATTTCAGTTCAAGCAGGATGTGCACCTCATATGAGAGCTAGCAAATATAATGAAACATTAGAGTGCAGACACAACACCAGAAAATGGAATATAGATTTCCATTTGCCTTTTCAAACACTTGGAACATCACTTAAACAAAAATCCAAATTAAAATAAAGAATTCTGGGCCAAGTGCTCAAAACAGAGATGGACTACAATTACAGGGGCTGCTGCAATGGAACTCTGAGATGCACATTCCTGACGTCACTACCATGAGATAAGCCAGAGTTTCAGTTCACAGCTGCTTCACATCTATCTTGCATTTATCTCACACTTTGACAATCTGCAAATTCACAGCCTAATTTCTCCTGCAATGGCCAGCCTGTGTGCTTGCACCCATTAACTGTTCTCAGGTCTTTAATTTTTTTTCACAGATGGAGTAAGCAGGGGAAGGATCTTGTCCATTGGTCAGAGAAGCTGAAAACTCACCAGGTCCAAGACAGAAAAAAATCAGCCTGATTTTTACCCTTACCTTACCACTGACTAAGCATAACTTTAAGTCACTCAAGCTGATATTACCATGTTCCTCATTTTCAACTTTTGATCTTCATTCACGCCTATCAGAACCACAGAGTGCATACAAATATTACCCCAAGCAACCCTGTACACTGACATTACCCAACATTATGCAAGTACTTTGAAAGTCATCTCAAACTCATCATTTAAAAGGACTCTTGGCAAGTGGGGTGCTGACAAGATGAACAAATATTTAAGTAGTCAGAGGAGAGTGACAAGTGTTCTAGAAATTTTCAAAACCATCTGTGTTTTAGTAATGCACAGTAGGTGCCTATAGCTAGAGCCACCCATCAAGAAAATTAAATTAAATTAATCGATCATCATCTGACACAGGCAGAGATCACACAGTAGGAGCAAACACGATGCTGTTGTGTAATTAAGGAAAGAACAGTGGAAGTAGAGAGACCAAATTAAGTTTTCACAGGTAAACTTAATTCTGACAACTTCTGAATGATTGACTTTACAACCATAATAAAGAGACTCTGCTGTAAACAGTATATCTGCAATATTAGTATTACATTGTCCAAAGGAGGGAGTAAATAACCAAGTGCAGCACTGAACCTCACGCTCTGCTGAAGTCAATGAGCATTTTGTTACTCATTTTTACCAATGCATCAATATGACAAGAAATCACTTAACCTTATGTACCTGCAATGAATATTTTTTTTTTGTACACAGAAGACAGAAAGGCATCATAGGAAATAATTAAATTGCATTGACATGAAACTCAGTTGCCTACCAGCATACTTGAGCCACTACTTACAAATGAGGAATTCTACAGAAAAGCTATTTTAGAAAAAAATTATTTTTGCTCTATTTCTCAGTGGGCCATTTCCTTCATGAAAAAAAAAAAAAAAACCCAAAAAAACTGCACGAAAAGCAGACTCATTTGTCAGCAAACACTTCAGGCAGCAGAAAAACAAGGCTTGTGGCATATGTCTTGCTATTTTTCAAAAAGGGAGCGAGACAGGAGTCTTTAAAGGATCATGTCAATTTTCTTCTTCTGGGTGGGTGAGGCTCAACATGCCTCTTTGCCCATAAGTGGAAAATAAAGCTGGAATGCTCACAGCATTGCTGTGCCTCTTGTAGAGTGGTTTAGATGTTAAAGAAAGGCAGACTCAGTAGAAAGCTAGCAAATAATTATTTTTACAACTATTTTAGTAAACAAAATCAATCACAGTGAAAATAAGGCATAATGTTCTGTAACCGAAAAGAGAAAAACATTGAGTGTATATACAAAAAAGAACAAAAATTTCATAATAAAGGAAATTAAATCCAGTCACTGTGTAACTTGCCCTAAAAGCCAATTCAAAACAATGAACTATTAGGCTCTTAAGCATCATTAGAATATGAATAATATCTAGAACATTTAAAAAAGATTTTTAAGGACAGGAAATAACCATAATTCAGGCTAGACCTCTTTGATGCCTTTTATAAGATTTGTAATTTATTTTTCTTTCCCATCCAAAAGTAAGTTAAGCATGCAGAATACAAAATGGAAATATTCCCTCAAGTAACTTGTAAACTAATTTGTACCATGAAAAAAGCAAGAGTGATGAAGGAAGCTTGCAGACACTATAGCAGCAAAACCCAGTGAAGGTTAAATTCTTTTCCAGACTAAATTAGATTATATTGGCAATGGACAGCCATGCTTTACCACGACCAGTGGTGGCCCTTTGGCATCAACATTGCTGGATATCCACTTTGCAAGCACATGATCTGAAAATATGCTTTAAGTGCTCTTTTCACATGCAAAGGCCCTATCAATTCACAAGCAGCAGATATACTGTCCTCCTTCATGTGTCTGTGGTCTCTAGGTATTGTATTGTTCTCACTCCAACACTGAATTGTCATTTACTCTTGCAGCCCATAGTACTCATCAACATGTTAGTTGAATTCAGGATGCAAGCAACAGAGAGGAAACAGAAAAACTGGGAGTCCCAGGATTTTTGCTTTATTCACCCCAGAATGTAATTGTATCCAAATCAGTATGACTGCAAACTTTACAAATTCACATTTAAATGACAGTGAAGACCTGCTATTATCATGTCACTCTCTAGAGCAGAATGTGCTTATTGAAAGGTTGGGGACATTGTTCAACTTGGAAATACGTGTTATAAAGGACAAAAATTCTCATTAAGCAAAAGATAGCAAGTCCTGTATGTTTCTTTAAAAAGCAGCTGGGCTTCATAGAGAGCAGGAGAGGTGCTAGAACAGAAAAGATGAGCTGAAGGAATGTCTCAGCTTCACAGAGTTGACAGCCATAGCTGACAGTGACAGGGTGAAAAAGTTAAGTGATGCTCAGAGGAGACCTAGTCGAGGTAAGGTAGTGATTTCTATCCTCCTACTTTTGCTAAAAACATACCCATAATTTTCAAGTATAGATTCAAAATTACCTGTGTAGATACATGACATGAATCAAACTACAGATCTAAATCATACTGGAAGCCATTCTGAGCAATGACATAATTAAAACACTCCTAAGAAATGTGAGAAAACACATTAAAAGGATCTTTGAGCATAACCCATTAACACCACAGGTGGTAAGAATTTTTTTAAAGGACAACTCAACAGCTTGTCTGTCTACTACATACAGATATAAAACATCCAGCCCCCTTGAAAATATACTCAGTTCTTCCATCCTGTTGTGTCATTCATCAATTATAATTACAGCAATTTACTGTTTGCTTTCCCAGATAAAATTCTTTTTATAGAACCATAGTAATTAACAATGACAGTAGCAAAATTGATAGCCCTGCTTCTTAAAGTACCCGTTCCTCTAAAATGACACTACTGCCTTAACAGACTTAAACAAATGTTCTCATCTTTTCCAATTTGTGTCTAGCAGCGTTTGTTCCAGTCAAAACAGGTCAGCTCTTTTCCAAGAGAGAGCTAGAGAACAAATATGCTCTTTAATGTTGCTGACCTTTTTTTTCAAACAGTTCTCTGAACTCATTCATTGAAAGGTGGCCTTCAAAAGTCAGACTTCAGGTCAAAGAAATGCTTTTTCTAGTTTCTGTGAAAATTTGTCCAATTTCTCAGTTTACAACCAGTCAATGGAAAACTGTACTTTAAAGCTGCACTTAAAGCAGCTAAAATCTCCCAGAGAATCCATCTTCCCTGACCATGCTTAAACATTTAGGTATTTTTCAGAAACAGAAGTCTGAGCTAAGAAATTCAGAATACACCACCAGTTATAGACAGGACAGTGTCATCAGGAGAACAATTCTAACAGTTTCCCCAAAGTCTCAATTGCAAACCTGGTTTTGGCTGAATGCAACTCCAAATCCTGTCCTCTGTTTATGCTCCTCTCCCTTCACCCCTAATAACAAAAAGGGTGAGAAATGCTAGCCCTGTCCAATAAAATTTCCATTCTTCATGCCATAGGCTCCTGACTGAGGCCAGCCAGTCATCAACTCTCCCCTTCCTATTTTTAACCCTTCCCTTCTTCCCATTATTGCTTTGTACCCCAGTGTTGCTTTGAATGGCCCTGAATTTGCATTCTTCCAAACTCACTGTGATGGTTGGTGTGATCCTCACACTGACATCTATTCTTAATCTCCATTTCTCCTAGTTCTCCTCCCTACCACTGCCAGGTATGGACAGTGCCAAGCATTCAGTAGGGCAGTCTTCTCCAGGCTGCCAGAACATGTCAGAAAGGGATGTAAGAAGGCTAGAGGGAATACAAGATGAAAAATGGGACAAAAATGCATGGGTAATGTATGTAGAGTTTTTAACTCTGTCAATATATATAAGAAAATAAATCAAAAAACAAAGCTAAATGCAAAGTGGGGGGTTTACACCTGTGCAATGAAAATTGCTACCTAAAAAGCCAGTTTCACAAGGGGAGTTTCATAGGCTCAGGACAAGCTAACAAGCCAAAATCCAAGAGCTTAAATCTTGGTTCATCATCCCACACAGTACATGAGCCTAGAGATACAAACACTTCTTTAGTTGTCTCTTTAAATCCTTCTTGCTAATTGTTACATCTAAACAAAAAACTGAGTTGCTAACCAAACACATGAGGCATGAAGGTTCTTGGTCCTGAAGAGAAATGGAACAGAAAACAAGCAGGACACCTTAAACAGCAGGACTTAGAAGGAGCACGATAACATGCCTAGATTGTGTTTCTTTATAGCTTCCATTTTCAATTAGAAGGACAAAACTAATAAAATACTAACAGATTGAGTGGCTGAATCAATAAGAGTAGCAGAAACTCCTCCTGATGAGCTCTGTTTTACTTGCAGAAACCAAGCAAGGAGAAACATCAAACTTTAATTGTTAATTTGATTTGACCAAGCACAAACTGCACTAGAGCACTCACTGTACAACTAAGTTGTACACTTAGTACAACTGAGCAACTGGGACCTGAGCATCACAAAACTATTGAATATGACCTCCTTATAAATGCAGCACTACCACATGGTCAAAGATGAAATGCTATCATCTCACCAACTGACCCCAAACAAACTCACCCAACACAAACAAAAGACTCTTCAGCACAATGCAAGTGCACTGAAGTCTTAAGTTCAGCTTAAGCAACAATTTCACACTCATAAGACCAAAGTTCAGGAATATGACAAAGCCATGATTGCTTTGAAGTGGTTTCTGAACCTCTGAAAGTCTCTGGAATGCTTTGTTTCATTAAAGAATCTTTTTTCAAGCAACTCTTGAAGATAGCTGATCTGCAATGGTATTTTGAGATACTGCAAAAGGGCCAACACATTTTTAGTTCCTACAACTTAAGTGAGAACACCTCAGTATGCCACAAAACACAGCTCAAGCACTGTACAGTCCTTGGAGCTCTTTACTAGCAATTTGCAGCTTCATCACCTCATGACAAGTAAATAAAAGAATGACCTATCAAAGCCATCAAATTTTTTTCAGCTAAGTTTTTCTCCCAAACAAACACACTCTGACCTAAAAAAGGCCACAGGAATTACAGAAACAAGTATCCATAGGCACTAATGAATCTTTTTCCTCCTTCAGCATAGCTAGTTATTGTATATGTTATTTCAGACATTTGCAATAGTAAACTGCACCTCTAAGGGAAATTGATAAATAAGGAACACTAAATCCCTGCTCCAACACATGCCAGAAAGCCTTGGCTAAAACTCAAGAATTGATTGCATTGAAAACTCTAAGAGCACATTGCAGGTCAGATATTGATATTAAAATAGTGGCAGCCAAAGTGCTAACATTCACAAGGCTAAACATCCTCCCTAAATTCACAACATGGTTCAATAACTTTACATAGCACTAGCCTGATGAAAGCAGAACACAAATATTTTAAAAAATCAGTCAATTAAACAGGCACAGGAACCCTACTCATTTTTTCTAATTAGGGCTCAGCATCCCAGTGATGCCAGATCACAGACTCCATGAGGCCCATCAAAATGCCCCTCTCCCAGCTGCTTTGGAAACTCATATATGACAGCCTGATAATATTTGAAACAAACCAACAAGATCTCCACAGGTAAACAAACCTGGTCTGAGGTAGTAAAACACATTCCTCTCCCAAACTTCTCTGACCACAATAAACTACATCTAAAATATTAAGAACCATTTACCTGAGAAGAAACTACAGTTGCATATCCATATCTTGAAGGTATCTTTGATATTAACTATACAATGAGTGCTACACATCATAGGAAACACAGCAGTGTCTTTGTCATTAAGGAGTACTTGAAGGTATTTTTCCAACATTTTGCTGGGTTTTAACAAGTACTGTTAAGAAAACCTTGTCCTTGTATATAGTTTGGCTTTCATTTCACTTGAGAAGCTTTTATAAACTTGTTTACATAATTCTCAAAGATGTAGATTTATAACTGTCAATGATATTACAAGGTTAATGGCCTCTGTAATTAAAACAAATGAATGAGAAACTTTACTTTAAATTTATGCACTTCAGTCAACCAGAAAAAGAGCAAACTCTGCAAAGAACATGGATGTGTGAACCAGACTAAACTCACCTTTTGCTGACTGCTCCAAAGCAATGTACAAAAAAGAATATATTTCTATTAATGATGCAATTAGAGTCTGCAGTATTTTGAAACCGAAAATTCTAGGAACACAGATTATTGGAATTTCTAGTCTAGTTTCCAGATCTAGATGCATCTGAGACATACTTTTACTCCAGCAGTGTAATTTGAATTTAACAAACAACAAACACACACACCAGAATAAAATGTTGTACTGTATGATACTGAAGGCTAAAAAATACAGATTGTCTTTTCAGGACCGTATTAATTATTGAAGATAATTCTAATTTACTTTAAACCTCACTTTTCTATATTTTTATTTGGACCTCAAGCTTTTAATTAGTGTATTTTTAAATAATTTAATCCATATCATGCCTCAAAAATTTTTATGTTGAACTAATTGATATACATTAGCAAGTAAAAGGCTAGATCACACTCTTTTTTGAAGGTTAAATAATTTGAAGCTGTAATAATTATAACCAAATTTCTTTGTAGAATTGCAGTTTTTGCCATCCAAATTTCACACTGTTGTTGATTCAACAGTAACAACACGTCATAAATTCATCTAGAAAAGAATTATAGGGATAAAATCTCCTTATATTTAAGGGGGTTTTTAAGGTTCAAAGGTTTCCTATTGCCTCAGAGAGGTTAGAAGTTGCTTTGTGCTCTTGAACTGTGGTCAGGAGTCATTCACATGTAATTGGATGTGACATTCTACCCTCTTGTCCACAGCCATAAAAATGGATGAAAAACATGAATGCATGGGCTGATGGCAAGATGGGACTATTATTAATGCAATTCATAAGTCTCTTGGACTGCTGCCAGAAATCTGACAGAAAGTCTTGAACACACTATCCACAGATATACACTTTTATATACTTTATATTTTTATAGGTTATTTAGCTTTCCTTAGCACAAGAAGCCATTTCCAAGCTCATAAATTTTTACTGAGCATATCTTTAGGAAGACATCCATTGTCTTGCAACAACCCAGCAGCACAAGTGCCCCAAACTTTATTCACATTTGGAAGAGTAGGAAGTCCATCTAATCCTTACACTGATAACTCACACAGAGACTGCTTAATCAGACTTTTAATGGAGACTATACATTGCTCCAAAACCTTTTCTTTGGCTTTTATATAGATTTGTACTAATTTGTGCAAGCAAGACTAAGAGACAGCAGCATTCAGACACACATCAATGCCATTGCTTGAATTTTGTTTGTGAGCCACAGCTACAACCCTTAGCTTCTCCACTGGCATGCAAAATAAAGCATTTTTGATTATGCAAATAGTTCTCTGCTTTGTGAATAGGGCCTCAAGTGATTCAAATGCTAATTCTGTTAGAAACCTTGATGCAAAGCCAGTATTTCAACCATGTCAGCTTCATAACCAAGACTTTCTGAGAAACATGTAATTGCAAATTGAAAAATATCTTTTAGAACCAGAAATACACAGAGACAAAGTAACCTGGGGAAGTTGGAAAGTTTTTACAGCTTTCTGTCAATGGCCCTGCAACCTGCTGGGTTTTGCTTTGAGTTAGATGCCCCTTCAGGAACTGGCAGTTTCCCAGCAGAAGCAATGTAGGCTCTGCTGCACTGAGAAAACCAGAAATGAAACAACAAAAGCCAATTTTTTTCTTGTCCAGAGAATAATGTGCTATATAGCTGGGGTTTACATCTTCTTGTTTTCTTAATAAAACCTTCACACAATCCAGTGAATGCCTGCATGAAAATGTTCTTGCCATTATTAAACACTTCTTTTGAGCCCTCAAAGCACACAAAAGAGCAAGCCTGCATCCTGGATTTCAGAGAAATAGGGGGAAAGGGAAGTGAGGGAGAATGTGTACGTGAAATGTGTAAAAAGCTTTTCTTCTTAGTTTGTAAGCAGTTTTGATTTACTTTTTTCCCCCTCTGATCAGTTGCATTTAACCTACTACAGTACTTTGTCCTCTTGAGTTCTAAGAGATACAAGGGAAGAGAGAATGTTTTCAGAGGGAAGCCAGCCACCCTGGCACTGCCATCAGCCTGTGTGCAAAGCTACCTTGATGGCACATTCCTCCCACCCTCTTGACTTTCTTGATTGCTTCTGCTCAGAGAAAACCAGATGATAATTAAGGCTAAGTAAAACCTGTGGATTTAATTACCTGAGCTGTACAACTAAAACAAGCTTCAGAAAAATAACCGGCAGCTTCAGCTGCCTATAGACAAAAAAAAAAAAAAAAAAAAAAAAAGGATGTTAGAACACTTCCACATGAGTTCCAAGGTAAAAAGTTAAATAATATAAACTACCTGTCATTGATGGTGCCAGTTTTGTGCATCTCCTCAAGGCAAAATTCAGAGGATAGAATCCTTATTTGCATTAATCCCTTCCTAACACCCCAAAGCAAAAGTCAAAGAAAACTGGTCTACACCACTTCTGTACTGAATAAGGGAACTCTGAAACATGCACCACAAAACATACAAAACAAAGCTTTGTCAGATCAGAACATATCACAGAACATATCACACCCAAAATATCCTTATTTACAAGGCTTCCTCTATTCATTTTAAGTTCACTTGCCAATTGGCTTCAGCTAAATCTGCTGCCAGCTGAGAAGCTGTGGAAGTTTGTGGCAAGTAGCTCAGACCTCATAAATTCAGAAATACACAGTTCCAGATTCTACAGCTGAATATCCCATTGTGATGACCTTTAGACTCCACTGTCATGGCTTATATTTTAGTAAATGGGTCAGAGGTGGAAGGTCACATATCCTATTAGCAGTCTCTGAACCATCCAGTTCCCCCTCATCTCAGCAGAAAAATGCAACATGTTATCGGCTTCTTTTTTACCACTGCTTACTCGGGGGGAACGTTCTGAAGTAAAATAATGTGGATATTCATTTTCATTGCTTTGAAGAAGACAGTAAAGGTCAAGTTCTAATATTGAAATGCTACTCTCTTCATATTGATTATGAAACCTGAAAGCAGAAACTCCACCCACGCTGGAAGAAGAGACCCCATTATGAAGCCTGTATTACAGTTCTGTATAATTCCTGAAAGATAATGTCCCACCTCTCCCAGCAAACACTGAAAAATTGAACTGAAATGTTTGCAACACAATCTTCAGGCTATGGAAAAATACAAAAGAGAAAAAAGAGCAGTGCTGTCTCCCATAGGAATGGTCTCACCCAGACAACTGTGCCTACAGCATCTGACAGCAGGTAGACCAAAGAAAAAAAGGAGCCTGTGAAGAAACAGAAAAAAAGGAATATATTTTGTCTCACATATATAACTTTAAAATAAGATGCATTTGCTACCACTTTTTTCACTGTTTTGACTATAACTGACCTTTTCCTTCCTATGAGAAAGGTATCAGTGCTTCTTAATGACTACAGTAGTTATTGCCATATTTCACGCCAGTACAAAGATGTAAGCTCTGAAAATATTTCTCACCTATTTCAAAGTTTAGAAACAATCCATGCTTAAAATTTTCAGCAAATTACTGTGAACTATACATAGCATTTTACCATACTGGGATTTTTTACCTCCCTGTTTAAATATGTCGTGTATAAATGACATATTTAAGGAAGAATTAAATCATTACTACAAAACATGGGAATAAAAAGCAGCAAAACAAAATAATGCAGTAGTCTCATCCTCTCAGGCTGCCTATCTTCTCAACTAGCAAGTCTCTACTTATGTTATGGCCCCATCATTTGAAAATAAGTGTAATTTTCCCTTTAATATAGGAGTGATTTGTTAGATATTAAAACAAAATAGTGTATTGTATCTGTAAAGGGGCAAAAGGTGCTTAATTTTATAATTAAGTTATAAATTTGAAATAAACTCTCAAAGAAAGAAAAAGTAGTTATTGTCCTGTGGACAAAAGCATTTAAAACAAAGGTATTGCTGTGGATCCAGCAGAAGCACATGCACACCTTCATTATTTCGTTTGTGTCTGGAAGAACCAAGACAATTTTTGAATTATTTATACACATCAGGAGAATTAGGATAATTCTTTCATGAACTTTCTGTGTCAGAAACACACAAAGCTGTTCTAATGATGTTTATGAATGATGACAATTCAGTAGCAAGAAGATGGTGATGTCTCAGACATGGCTTTTGATGGACAACTTTCACAGGAAGCATTTTCACTTTATCTAGAGCTGGGTACATGTCCAACTCACATTAGGCATTCTCTGGGTTGATCAAAGACAGTATGTGACCCTTTCCAAAGGATTTTGCTCTTTGGGGGACAGGGTTAATTGTTTTTCAAGTCTTAAAAACATACAGGAGACACATGAATGCACAATACACATATGCACCCATATGCTTATTTCCATAAATGTAGTGGTGTATCTCCTTCAAGGGGAGAGTGTAACACAAGGAAACCAGACAACCTCCTGAAGTCCTTATGTTGTACTTTATCCAAAGCTGAAACCAATTCTGCTGAGATACAATAGTCTAATTTCACGTGTTAAGAAGACCATGGATAAAACTGAAGCTGACTGAACTGGTTCAAACACTGAGTTGTCACCTTGTTTTGGTATTTTTGAAATCCAGGACACAGCAGTGGAGAAACACACACAGAGATCTTGACAAAGACAAATGTCTTTGCACAGATTTGAAGTCATCACTTTCATCATAAGGCTAAATCATATTATTGTCTAGACTATCCCTTTTGCAAAAGGGAGATATAACAAAGAAAAAACAATTAGAAGAACTAGCTAGGTTCAGGAGACATTTCTTTGCCCTCAACATCAGAGATATCAAATTTTCATTTCACCAGGTGGCATTGGAAGACAGTGGCACTTGGATGGGTGCCTGAGGCTCTCCAAGCCATTCCAGCTGAGACATGCCATCACTTGCTGGCATCTCCACCCATATTAAGAAGCTGGTTTCTACACTACCAATTCAATCTGCTCCAGTTGGGATACGGTCACAGTTTAAAAACTAATGCTACTTGGAGAAGGATTAACTTAGTTCCACTATTTATGGTGGCAGAATGTGCTGTAAGAGGACATTAAATTTGCATAAAGCATAAAAAGACACTCTCAACAACTTCCACTCAAACAAAAAAGCCATGAGGACTGCATAAGGGTCCATATGACTTAGAGATGCATATTATCATTATATCTGAAGAAAGGATTGCCAGCCTTCCTGTATCCTCCAAATTCTGTGATTGTCATGTGTTTTCTACCCTTCCTGTCATACTATCAGGGACAACAAGAGCAGCAGATTGGAATCTATAAGGCAGCAGGGGTAAAAAGCCAAGTCAGACAGCCCTGAAACTCAGCTCAGAGGAAACTGCAAGCAAAGGCCTTACTGAGAAGGGTTCAATAGCACTTGTGAACTAAGGGATTTGCAACCTTCCAGTGCTGGAGCTATCACAAGATCCCTTATCCAACACTTTCCACATGTGCAATGAGGATGCACAGACAAGTTCTTCAGAGGAAGTAGGGCAGAGCCTGAAAGGTCTGCCATTAAGCTAACATAACATGGATGAGGAAAGAATTCATGATGGCAAAATGATCATATTAAAAAAATAATCTTTAAAGTGTCACCTCATTCTTTTCTTGCTTGAACTGTTCTCAAGAACAAAAGCCAGAAGAAGGTCACAGCCTAAACATCAAAAGTCCTGAATAAAGTTTCAATGGATAGAGTCATGTTCTGTCTCAGCAGGCCACAGATAAAATATTGGAGGGGGAATGGGAGAAGGACAGAGGGGATGGAATATTCTGTAGAATAAATCTAGTTTTATGAAATCAGATAATTTAGAATTTGCATTTGTATTTCTCAGAAAAGTGTGACACTTCTCCTAGATGATAGAAGCTCATTAGAGATTTTAAAATTTACAACTTGATTCTCAAAGGGAAACACCATAATTTATGCTGTATTTATGTAATCCCAAGTCTCCTGAAGGTTTCCTAATTGAGAAAACTGCTAATTTGTTAGATGATTAAAAAAAAAAAAAAAAAAAAAAAAAAGGACAGACAGACTTTTTCAATCTCTACCATTTCTGACATCCCTGTGTGGACAGAAGCTTTCATTTGGCCCCCCAAAAAGAAGTAGCACAGTGCAATTTGGACCCACTAAAAAGCAGGATAAAATAATATCATAACTTGCACTGTGAATGAGACTAGAGACTAGAAATCTATCAGCTCTCCCATATTCATCTTAAATGACAAGGAATTCAGTTCACCTGTTTCAGCCAGCCAGTCCAACTGCTTTCAGAGAAAAGCAAATGAGAACTGTCAGTAAAAAAAATTAGCAGCCAGTCAGGGCTGGAGAGAACAGCAGGAGGGAAAGCAGAGTAAAGATGAAAGCTCCTGCTGCTTCCAAAGTCCACATCACATTGCTAAAGATCTAACACACTTCTCTTAGACATACACAACTGCACATGCAGGAGAAAGCACAAATTAAGCACAGCTGAAAATCTGAGCTATCAAAAAAAAAAACATCAGAAAAACCTCCAGAAATTAAAAGTATTTTTCTATTATTAATGTTCAAGAAGACATAGTATACACTTCTCTACAATATGAGTGGGTATTTAATAAATAACTTCCAAAAGTCTTGGAAATTTTAAAAGTTGACTTCATTTCAAGAAAAAGGTCCCAGGAACATCCTTTTCCAAGGGTACTGCAGTTTTTGAAGCCCAGCCTGTCTTAATTTGGGAACTCTTGTAACTCAAGAAAACCCACAGTTTGGGTAAGGCTGCAGAATGACCATAAGAGAAAGAGACCAGACAGAGAAATAAAAATGGCTGGAATTTCTTTACTTTTGAATATTCTTGACCTTAAATATCCAACGACACACTGTCCCAGAGGTTCTTGGCTTGTGTGTTTTATTTTTAACAGCACTGAAAAACAAAGCTGTTAGGACTCCAAGCTCAACTGGCTTTGCAGGGACTTCACAGTTAATTGAGCCGTCACTATTTAGCCTGCAGTACCAGCAGGCACCAGCTCTGCCAACTCTGTAGGCAGTGAAAAACTTCCCCAAGCTACAGCCAAGCTACTGTCCTTTCCTTTTTTTACTTAAATGCTCCAAAGCAATGTGGCTTTTGGGGAGAGTGAGCTTATCCTCAGACTCTAAAGCATAGACACAAAGCCCCTGTAGTAACTCTTGTGACAGCACACTCAGAATAGCTACATCTCCTTAATCTTAAACACAATCTCTTGAAGTTCCCTGAGGCTTTGTTGAGCCAGATACATGTGTAGCTTTTAGGCATTTCAATTATGGAAATTTAGATTTCTTGACTGGACTTTGTGAAGGAAATCTGAAAGTCCTCCAAACTCCTATCACTAAAAAGGAAGCAGTTGTTAAGCCTCCTTATTAAAAATAAATAACCAAACCAAACAAACAACACACATACAACCAAAAAACACCCAAACCAAACCTGAATGAAATTAAGAGGTTTATTTTATGTAAGTGGATTATTTACCTTCCAGTTAAAAAAAATATTCTTTACTGGAAGACAAAGACAGGATTTTCACTGCAATTTTCATGTTTACCTTCTACCAGTAGATCAACCAATGACTCTTAAAAAAATATAGGCAGATATTGTTTCACAGTGGCCTTGACTTGTGGCATACAAACTTCCAGCCCTCCTCTAACAGTGAATAGGAGGCTTATCACCGTGAGTAATCTAACCAGTGCCATGAGGTCATTTGTTGACTTCAGTGTTGTAAAGACCATTAGGCCACATATCACTGAGCTGGGAAGTGCCTGCAATAACTCAGGTCATAATTCAGGATGAGGTCACAAGAATTATACCTATTGAGTCAAAATACAATTTTCTGGAGCTCTTTCTTAGATGAGATGGATACAGAATCTGCTATTTCTCCAAAATAATACAAAAGCTCAGCTGCTCTGCATCACTTTTTAGCACAAATCAGTGTTTTCCACTGTGGACCAATTAGGGATGCCAGGAAATAAATTACACATTCACTCAGGTAAGAGCTTTCTCTTGGCAATCTCCTGATCTTCCCTGTATTCTTTTCTTAGCAGTTATTACACTTAGATTTTCTGCAGATAAAAGTTTTGTGAAGATGTATCCCCTCCCATTCTGACAATTTCAGAAAGGCAGGCCTCAGAAAACCTCCCAGCCTCAAAGAGGCTGGCTGATATAAATATATATTCTGGGAATAATATAATATATAATATATAATATATAATATATAATATATAATATATAATATATAATATATAATATATAATATATAATATATAATATATAATATATAATATATAATATATAATACATAAATTATATATTATGTATAATACATAAATTATGTATTATGTATTATATATTTATTATATATTATATATTATATATTATATATTATATATTATATATTATATGTTATATATTATATATTATATTTTATATATTATATATTATATATTATATATTATATGTTATATATTATATGTTATATATCATATATCATATATTATAATACGTGAAATATCATATATAACCTGTATTTTATATATAATACAAATCCTGGGGAATAAGTGTGAACTGTCAATTCTTTCTTACAGACAGTTTCAGGTTTTCATTTTTTATTTCTCTTATAATCATAGAATGGCCTGGGCTGGAAGACACTTTAAAGATCATGAAGTTCCAACCCCCCGCCGCAGGCAGGGACATCTTCCACTAGACCAGGTTGCTCAGTGCCTCGTTCAACCTGAACACTGCCAGGGATGGGACAGCCACAATTTCTCTAAGCAACCTGTTTCAGTACCTTACAACCCTAACAGTAAAGAAATTCCTCTTAATACTGACTCTCTGTCAGTTTTAAGCCATTTCCCCTTATCCTGTCACTACATGCTCTTGTTAAAAGTCCCTCTCTGTCTTTCTTGTAGGCTCCTTCAGTTACTGGAGGGCTGCAATTAGGTAGCTCCTAAGCCTTCTCTTTTCCAGACTGAACAAACCCAATTCTCTCAGCCTTTCCTCATAGGAAAGCTGCACTATCCCTCTAATCATCTTGGCAGCCTCCTCTTCACCCACTCCCACCACACAGAGATAAGGATGGAAGAGGCCTGAAACTTTGGAGACTTCTCAAGATGCTCTGTGGCCAAGAGTTAAGCATCTCTCTTCCATGCTTTATACTGGCACTCAGGTGCACTAAGTTTTATCCCCCAACTCACAAAATAAACTTATTCAGTATGCATGATAAACTGCTCTTTAAAATTAAAAAAAAAGTCATTAGGCAATTCATGTATTTGTAATTTTATAATGCAAGACAGCAGATGCTTCCAAAGCACTTAAGTGTTATTTCTGCATGCTGCTATCCATATGTGGCATTGAGACCCAGCCTTTGACAATGAAATAGATGGAAAAGCATTATCTGAGAAACTGTCAAATCAAAGATACAGAGACTGTCACATGACAGTGACAATTTTGTTTCACAAAAATTGGTACAAATATGCATAAATCACAACATGTAAATGCAGTAATTAATACAAAGAAAAATAAACTGAAAATTTCTCAGTCATGGCATTTAAATGACAAAGTACAAAAATACCTACAGAAATGGATGATGCTTTGAAACAGCATCTAGACCTATGGGAAATTAAACATTAAGGAATAGAGTTTTATTGATATAGTAAATAGCAGTAGGGTGGAAAATGAAAAACAAATGCAGAAAAGTTTTCATGACTGAGATGGGAAAGAAAGAATTTTATTACCCAGGGAAAGAACACAGTAAGCAAGTTAACCTCAGAAGCAAGGTGCTGATAAAGCCAAGGGATGTTTGTCTATATCCGTATCCAAAAAGCAAAATCTTTGTCATGCTGGGTATAAGCAATATTATTACCCAGAATGAAGAAAAGATAACTACAGAACTGTAAATCAAGCTGTTCCCAAAATTAGAATCTACCACACAGTTCAGTATTTAGTCTAGATGAACATATGATATTGCAGGAAATTAAGGGAATGAAATATCTGAGATAAAAGTTAAGGTCAGTGAACTTTTCTCCTGGCTGCTGTGGGTTTAATAATACTTCAAGTCCAATGCTGAACCATCTCTGAACAGTTGATAAGAGCATTACAGTCAAAGAATAAACCACAACTGCACCAACACAGAAAACAAATAATTTGCTAATCTGTATACAACCAAATTCATTTTAAATGAGAAAATAGGATGTAAATGACTTTCAGACTCTACAGTGTCTCAGATATCACTGCTGCAGGCACATTTAGCCCACAACAGTAATATGGTGGCCTGAATCACTCACATATGTTATCAGAAAATCTCATAGATTTATTCCACTCAGGTATATGCACCAATTCACTTGTGCTTTTTTTTTTTTTTTTTTTTTTTTTCTTGGGCTCTTCAAAAGTATATTAGATCTCAGACTAAGTGAATTAAATTCAGAGGGAAACATCCTATAAACTGTGTGCAATAAGCTGGTAGATCTGACTCAGGCCAAATTGAAAGAACATTTGGCAGAGGCTACATCAAAATTTTGTTCTAGAAATTCAATAGAGAGCTGAACAGCACCAATAAATATGCCACATTCACCTATTCTCATTTAAACCTATGTAACTTTGATGGTAGAAGACACAAACCCCTATCTGCTGTCAAAGCAAACTTACTTTATAAGCCTTAATTGAAGCTTCAGCTAAACCTCCCCCAGGCTTTAAAATTAACTATGATTTTCCTTATGCAGCTTTACTGGGCTTTTTGTTTGGTTGGAGTTTTTTTTTCACTTTTCCTTCCACTTTTTGTTTCAACCAAGTTCGCACTTGTCTCTACAGTCACACATTCCATATTTATCTCCTCCATTTTCTCCTTCCTCTTAGACTTTTTCCTTTGTAGCTTTGTTTTACTTTGAGCTTCATTCTGCTGCTGTCACAACAGTAACAATATGCTTCCCTGTACACAGACAGCTACAACATTCCCTCAGCATGACCGCTGCTAAGGATTTCAGCCTGCAACTTCCCCCAAATTACCATCACACAACATCCCCCACAGGAGCACCAAGCAGAAATGCTATTTTCTCTCACTGCTTTACTCAAGGAGCCATGAGAAATGTTAAACAGTTTTCTAACAGTAGTTTTAATTTACAACTAACTAGACTTCGGCCTAAATTTGCCTTGCATTGGTGGAAAATTGGAAAATAGGGAACAAGTCAAGATGAAGCCTGTCTGGTTTCTCCATTATGAAAGAGTTTGGAAAGAAATGCCCTCCAACAGACCTCTGGCTCATACCACCATACATGCATTTTTCCATTAGGAGAACACTATTCCTCAGATATCTGAAATTAGAAGTTGATCTCATCTTCAGTGGTATTCGTCCTTGTTCTAATTGTCCCAGCCTAAATTATGGCACTGGAGTCCTTAGTTAGTCATCAAAGACCAAGAGAATACTGCTTAACAGTGTCCCATTCTTACTGTTTTTCCATATCAAACTTATCAGATAACTTCAAGAGCTCATAGAAGCATTTATTTTTTCCATTTTTTTTATTCCCCACCCTTGCAGCTGACAGCTGCCATGGATGCATTACAGAACCCAGCATGTGCAATTTGGATTAGATGCTGCCAAGAGGAAAGGAACAGCTTCCTAAGGTCCTGCTAGTGAAGCCCATGGCTGTAGAGACTGCAGTGTTACTGTCAGGTACTACAGACCTGGCACAACATCAATGAGGTCACCTGAAAATTGCATTTGAAATACAGCTTTCCTTATTTTTCTGGACCTAATGTGACAAAATCAAAACCAACAGCAGAAAAGTCAAAGCCTAAATAAATATTGATTTTTCCCCTTCCCATTTTACATATCAGGTATGTGTGACTTCTACATGACATGAAACATATAACACTGTACTTATACTGACAGCTCCTGAATGAAATTTCACTACCAAGGAGACAAGATTTCATTTACCAAAAAAAACCCCTCATAAACAACCTATAACCCAAGTTTGAGCCCACCAAGAGTCTACAAGAGGAGAGAAAAAGCTTTTTTATTATCCTAATACTCTTTGGATTTAGTCTCAACTTAGATGTAGACTTAAGACTATAACGGATGCACACAGTCCTATCATAATCAGTGAGACACCACACAGTTAAATTGCTATTAATTATTAACTTCAAGAGCTTTTCTAGACAAGATCTTTGTTCTACTAATATTAAAGTACGAGGGTTTTAACTGGTTCCAACCACACTAATGTAGTCACAGCTAAAAGGAAAACTTTCCAATGACAGTGTGAGAAGTATTTTCATGCAAGTGTGCCTTTATAATTTTTTTAATGTATCAGGTGGCAAAAATCTCTGTTCTTGTTCCTAATGAATATCTCTGTATACTGAGCTCACACAACACACTATTTATGAAGGTAAAGGGATTACACTGCATTTGACAGTTATAGTGCTATAAACATTCATCTAGACCAAGCTCACATTAAAAATCCTTTTAAGTGTCACTAAAAAGGCACAAGAAAGCCGTATTCACTGTTCTCTCATTAAGTCAGTACCATATCAACTATAAACCTGAAGAACAATAAACATATTTGAAACACAGACTTGAACTCAGCATCACAGATACTGAAAGCTGCACCCGTAACCCTCTGCACACCTTGTTATCACAGCACAGCTGCAGGGACAGACAGCTCACAGATAAAATAGATATTGTTATGAATAAATGTGTCAGATCATTCAATAATTGTTACTCAGACAAAGCAGTAGAGAAGAACTACAGAAATTCCTCCATAAATTGGCCACCCACGGTTTTCCCTACTTTGTAAAAGAGCCACCTTTAAAATGCACAGTCTTGGGATGGAAATCCCCAGTAGTTCAGAGACTTCTAACTTCAGTCACATGAAACATGGGGTTTTTTTGCCCAGCCCAGTCCAGAATGGGCTCAGTGCACAGACAGACACAGAGCAGACAGACAGCTGCAGGAGCAAGGCACAAGGGAGCTACAGCTGCTCTGTCTGGGGCTGTCATGACCATAAAGCCACATCTCACGTGGAGAGCCAACTGTGAGGTCTGATGTTCTAGTAGCTCCCTGGCTCATCTCACCCTGGGAATTATGCTGATAGTACAATTTGAAAAGGTCCCTCAAAGTCATAAGTGTTTCACCTCTTTAATTCATTACCAATTTTGGCTCAGTCTGGATCAGTGATGTAATAGTAAATTGTTTATTATTTCTCTCCCAAGGTTCATTTTTAATTCTTTCTAAAGAGAGAAGGACTACACAAAGAAGGCATATCCAGCAATTTCTGCAAAGGAGCTCGATACAGACAGACTCAGATAAAGCAGTCACTAGAGATCAGGAGGGGCTGACAAGGAAGGATAAAGAAGTGGAGCAGAAAGCTTAACAGGCATCTCCAAGCACAACAGATAACAATCACTCCCAAGCCACATAACCTCGAGTCCATGGGGAAGGAAAAACAAACACAAGCTAGTTGCAAACTACACACAGCTTCAAAAGAGCCTGCAGTTTTGCTCCCTGATCTTTTGATTGCCTTTATCAAGAAACGCTTGTCCTTGCTTCATGCTGCATGTATATGAAAAGTCACATCTACCTTCATCCTAGGTGCTGCCTGCAGGCAAGAAGCACATCTTACACAGTTCCCTCATCTTCCAGAGTGACTTCTCACACCCACCCTAAACATGCTCTTGAGTACTCGTTTGTATAGTAAATCTAACAGGAGCCAAGCACAGGCGGAGCTGCGTTCTTTAACAAGAACTCCTACACCAGAGCCTTTGTTTTTGAAGCACCAAAGTTTCTTCCTACTGAGAATGTAACCATGTAATTTGAATTCTCAAGCTATTCACTGGAGCATGGCACAGAAATAAGAAGTGGAATATAATTACAAAAAAACCCCACATATATAATCACTAAATGTGAGTGCATACCTTCCCTGATAGCAGTAAATGGGGTTCCTTCCTCTTCTTGTAATCTAATCACCTTCAATGCCACCAGCTTTCCATTTACCCTGAAAGGGAAAGAGAGGAGGGGAAGGAGAAATTTAGGAAAACCAAAATTATAGCAGAAACAGTATTTCTCATAATAGAACTTGTTTCCTATCATGTATTTATTCAATTTCTTCCTGTCAATGCCAGTGACTCATTTACAGCACTGTAAGAAACACTTCATAGCTTCCATAATGTCAACTTTATATTTTCACACCCAGATGCAGTCCAAGAAATTATCTCAGTTTTCTGTGAGTCAGTCTGTTTCCTCTCTACCACAGCTTTGTTACTGAAACTTTGTTAAGAAGTAACACATTTTAAAAATTCATTATAAAATACCTGTTCATTATTTGATCAAACTGTTCAAAGAAAAAGGCATATGATTTTTATCAATCACTTCACCTGCAGTATATCCAGATTTACACTGATTACCTCCTTCCCACTGCATGATGCACATTTTTATAGCCTTCAAAAAGCTACAAAGTTTGCATAATGAAGTAATTTTTAGGCTGTTCTGGCCATTTCTCGCTAGGACAGGATTGTTCCTGAGGCATATTCTTCCTAACATGGCTCAGGCTACTTTTAAATTATAGTAACTCTCATTTGAAAGTTTCAAAATATTTTGTGCTCCAAGAGACAAAAGTTCTTAACAGGTTATTTTAGTGTAAAATCTATTTGGCTTGTTTCACTTTTAGCATTCCAAATTTCACCACACATGAATTACATTCCAGGCCTTGCAAAAAAGTCCAGTTGTTTCAGTTTATCCAAATAAAAATGGAACAAAGCTGATATTCATTACCCTCTTCAAGAGCAAACTCATACCATGAAACTTTAACTCCCCATGGATGACAAGCAATGGTGAGGCTAAACTACCAAAAAGGCATAGTACAGTTTTTAAAAATTATTGTTGTTGTTATTATTATTATTATTAAGATTTATTTCTTGTAAAAGCAAAATTAGCCTTTACAGCAAGGACAAATTCCAGACTTTACACTCCTGCAGTCATGGAGGCAATTCTCTACTGTACTACAAGAGGGATGGCCCAAGAAGGTGTATTAAATTTTCAAAGCAAGATGATATGGATAACCACCAACTCTGAATTCACCCTTCTCCCTCAGGCTTTTAATTTCTGCAGTTATATGAGTTCAGTGACGGATGGCTACTGCCTTGTTTCTTCCGATTAGTCCTCTTTTATAATTACCAGAAACTCATTAGCCATATACAGAACATTGCACAATGACTCTGAGCAAGTTAAGAAACCCTGGTTATCAAAAGATGGTTTGCTCATCACCTTCCAATTACTCATAATATTCAGGCTGGCACCAGTTCAAGTCTCAGGTCACTAGTCACTGTTGAAAGGAAATTATCAGCTTAACTCTCCTGTATTTCTCCTTATAATTACCTTACACACTTTTTAATTTGAATTTAAACAGGACTTATGGCATCAGAAAAAGATAAACCTTGCCTCAAGTAACTTCATGTGTCATGCTCAGACAGGAGAATGAATCATCTTAAAAGCAGGACTGATGCAGTTCATAAACGTGTAGTTTTCAATTCCTCTGTCAATCCACCACCCTACCTATCATATACATATCACACAGATATCTGGATAACTTGAATATTTTGCAATAGATTAAATAACTGCAGAAGGAACTTAAGTAAGAAAAGCAAGATCATTTTGCTGATAAAGGATAGATGCTGTGTTCAGAGAAGGCAATGCAAAACAATGAAAAAAACACATGAAAGAGGTATTAAGGAAACAGGGATATGGTGTCTCTTGATAGAGAAGGACAAAAAACATGCAGCATTGTGTAGCTTATGTTCTTTTTAATCTAAAGTTCTTACATTCCATTGGTTCATGAAGAGCAATATATAACAGAAACAGCAATAGTATGGAACCAGTTTCAAAGAATTCACAATTAAACACAGTAAGCTGTGCTTTTTAGTTATAATTGCCCCTTTGTCATTGGTACCTGTCATCATCTTGACAGACATCATGCCAGCTCTTAGCACTATCAAAATAATCAAACTAATCTCAAGTAGTGTTCCTCTGGGATTTCACTCTCCTCTTTAATATAATTTATCTCCAATATATCAATCTATAATTTCCATAATACAACAGCCTCCTTATTCTCATTTACTACCCAGCCATTAAAATATCTTTTTGTTTCCATTTAATTTTCTATAAACAGGAGCATATAAAACTGGAGAAGTGAGAAATTATGAAGTATCTATTAAAGAGCTAGGGTGTATATTCACACCCTTTAATTATCCTGCCACTGATGCAATCTCAGGATGCAGTTATGTGATGCTGAAGTGATGAGCTAAGGGTTGCCTCACAGTGTAGGCTTCTCCTGCTTAATCATTGCCACACACTCCTAACACTTGTATTTGCTCTCATTTCTGCTGGACTTTACAATGAGACTGCTCAGAGAGCTTAAATAAGAGAAGACTGGCTCTTCCAAGAATAATTAAATCATATTTTAAAAAAATTATAAAGATATGAAAAGAAGAAAAAAAACACTAGAAAATACATAAGAACTGGGCCCACCTTTTGAGAAGCAATGTGTCATGGGATCAAGCCATCTATGTCATGAAATTATGCTCTGAAACTTGTGATGCCATGTCAAAATAATATGGAAATTTCCTTAGAAACAACACTGAAAAAAGGAAATCTGGATAAAATTACCTCTGCAACCTATCAATACCTGTCTTTGCAGAAGTGATCAGATAAGGTTAGCAGAACTCCTTCCAGATATTAATTCACATTTGTCTTCCACAACTTTCAAAGCATGCCCAGTATTTTCATTATTTTCAAATACAAGCAAAAAAACTGACAAGCAGACTGCCTTTTAGACAGTGAAAAGGCAACAGTGCTGACTCTTTTAACATCTAGGATTCATTAAACCACCTCTATTACTCACTGTCCAAAGCAAACAATTTCACACCTTCTCGAAACAATACACTCCACTGTGTCAAAGATTACACTTATCATCTTATGCCCATCCTGTCAACTGCCTCATTAGCTTCTATTAAGGACAATATTGACTAAAGAATTCCTATTTTCTAAGCCATCCTCTCTCCTAAACTAACTCACTTTCTCTTTCTCATTAAAAAACCTTCAGCAAAAGTACTGAAATCCTAAAGCCTCACTAATTATCACATAAAACTACTTTAGGCAAAATACCTGCAGCTGATGGACAGTTTTCCAATTCATGGAAATTCAGCACTTTAACATTATATAATCTCTTCTAATACATTTCTGACTATATATGCAATGTAGACAAAAGAAAAATTAGTCCAAATTGCTTAATGCAGCATAATGTAAAAGTCTGCATATTATAAAAAATACAAATGAGCCAGATATTACAAAAAATGCTAATATAATGTGTCATTCTGCATTTTCTAAACCAGCATATATAAGCACTACCAAAATAAACACATTTATAAAAAGTGACCATTTATGAGCAAGTAAAGAAGATTGGAAATTATTTAATGCTTTAATGTGCCATTAAGAACATATAATGCTGATGAATATAAAGTAACTGATGATTTAATTGGCTTCACTGGGGATAATGCTGATGATGCCACATAGAGAACAAAAGAGTGCAATAATACTATTTTCTCAAGTTCTTCAGATATATTTAGATTAAATAAATGTTCTAAATATACACATTTAAAAGAGTCAATTAACATAAAATCTGCCCATTCTGATTTCAATCTATTTATTTAATACTGAGTTTTACCACTGGCTGGAGTTGAGGTTGAGCTCATAATCTGAGCAAGTGCTTAGCTTAAGAACACTTCTGTAAAGAAAAATCAGTAAATAGTATTGGGATGATGCTCTAGTTTGTGACACAAATTTCAAGAAACTAATTCCTATGAAGAAAGGCAAATTTCATCTGTTAAATATTCATTTACAGGAAAATCTCAAAGTTTGATGATCAAACCTTGAGAATATCTAATTAGAACTACTCTGTAGTAATATTAATGTCAAAAACAGACACCTAAAACTCCAAACAGCCCATGGGGGCCTAATGAAACCAGGCTCTGACAGAAATTTTCTTTGAAGAAACCTGACAGAAGCACATTCACTGCAGGTTTAGTCACCTCTGATTATTCTACCAACGAGTAACTAATTCCACATTGAGGGAAACACTTCTTTTAATCATTAATATAAAAGACAGTTCAGTGTAAACGTGGTTTATATTCTATTTTTCTTACTAAAAAGGACTCACATTTCTAGTTTACAAAAGCCACTCCCAGTCCTGCTAAAGCCCTATCATGTAAATTCTCAAGGGACTAACACAGGCACTGAATTTCTCTTTTTGAATCCCACCATCTTTTAACCTCATCCTAGACAAAAGTTACCTTGTCTTAGTAGAAGCCAGTGGATTAAAAATACTTCATAATGCTGACATTTATTAGGGCTGAAAAAACAGAAGATCAAAGAGTTTCACGAGTAATGAAGGATTTAAATTATTAATTAGTGCTGTCACTGGAACTCAGGAGTCAAGGCAGTCTCGTACAAAGAGCGTGGCAGCCCTCACCTGAACAGGGGCAGGGAAGAATTTACCTCCAGGTCCCTCATCCCCACCCCAGCTCACATCAGCTAAAATATTAAGTCACCTCCTTAAACTGCTTTGCAGGTTGAAGCACAGTACATATAGTGTGATGTTCTTTTTGTATATTCAACTATGGAAAAAAATTTTCCCAATCTTTCTTTTAATTCAGTCAGTAAGTGACCAATATAGTCAATGATTCATCATCTAGTTAGAATCCTAGAACTTATTTTAGTACTTACTCTAATAATTTTTTCCACCATTTGGCATTTTAGTTGAACATCCAGTTGTCGTTAGTTTTCTATCTAATTCAACATTAATTATTATTTTTATTAAAGATCTACAATGCTGGAGATTTTTTAAAAGCATTTATGTACACATTTTATAATCCTATGTCATAACTTGCCGACAAAAATCAGTTAAGGAAGTAAGTTATAAAATGAGGGGGGAAAAAAGGAAAGCCTAGTTGGTAACCATAAAGTGCATTTTTGTAACCCATGAATATGTATTCCTTTTCCAGCCATCTGTTATCCTCAGATGAAAAGAGGATTGCATTTGTAGAACACTAATTTCACACAATTTTCAAGAAATAAAGAAAAGGTTAAGAAACTTTAGGTCATTAAGGCAACATGAATCAGAGTCATTTTGAAATAGCAGTCTAAATAAATTGGCCATAACATGAAGAAAAACTTTCCAGGGAACTGGACTGTTGTACATGAAACTTATGAACACAACCCCTCACATGGGCACAGAGTAAAGCTTGGGGAATGACTAAAAAATGGCAGCTTGACCATCACATGTATATGGCACTTGCAACAGATTGAACATAAAAGACAATCAAAGAGTCAAAGAGATTTCATGAGAAGTAAAAGAAATTCTTCAAAACCAAAAGTCAGAACAGCAATTAGTCCTGACAGCCATCCTCAGTGAAGGTTTCAGCGTCATAAATACAAAAACCAAAATACACACCCCACTCCTTTTCCTGTGAGCAGCCATCCACACACATATTTATGAAATATTATGGTCAGCTATATTCATAGCACACACTGCAATACATCATGCCAATAACAAACAGAGGCAGCTCCCCCTGATTATTCAAAGATTCCCTGATGCCTCAAGAATAACACAGCATGGAAACAACCCAGTACAGAGCATGGTGCCTGCCTGAGCATGATTTCTCTCCACTTTGCACCATGAACTCCCTATTGATTTTTTAAGGGGAATAGTAAAAGGTACTGCCTTTGATGGAGATAAATGTCAAATTCCCCAGCTCCCTGAAAAAATGTATTTTCTCTTTGGATACAAGTTGGAGTCATGTTGAAAATAAAAAATTCAGATTTTGAACTGAAATGGGAGAAGTGCCTGGATGGAAGGACTGCCCTATCTCTGCAGCCTTTGAGCTCTTGTTGACAGCACCAGCTTCAACTGTGCTCTTCTCTGTGCTCTACTGATTTCTTGTACTAAGAGCTAAAAAGGATAGGGATAGAATTCATTAGAACAAGTGTTTTATTAAGAGTAAGTTGAAATTATGTAGTGTTATGGGGAAAATAGGTGAAAATGTCTTGATGGAGCTGTTACAAATTCTACACATTTTTGCAATACTTTGAGCACATGCAATTCAGCAAAGGCGCCCAAAAAGGCGAAGGTACAGTAAAAAATCACACGGGCATTCAAGGAGCAGATTGAGATCACAGTGGAGATAGCACTGGCATGCCTCTCAAATCACAGCCATGTGCTGTGCAAGCACAGATCACATCACTTTAACTGAGGGAATCTTTTTTAATTCTCTGCCTTGAAGGGCAACTGAACACAGCAGGAGAGGATGGAAAGCACGCCAACACATCAAATTGCCAAAAGCACAGGTTTTTCCCTTAAGTGCAATATGCAGAGTTCCCAGTGGGGGAACACAAGGCATCCATGCTGCTTTGCAAGGGGCTCTGGCTGGCAGCAGCTCCCTTGTGCTGTCACCAGCTCCATCTCCAGACTCACAACTCACATCAACATTTATGTGCCACAGATCAAGCCAGATCCCACTGGGGGATGTTCAGGTAAATTTATAATCAGGCTCAAGAGAGAAGAAGGTCAATGGCAGCAGGAAGACACACATATCAATACACAGGCAGCACTTCCTCAGCTCAACCACACAGTGAAATGATACAGGAATTCAAAGGCCACCCATTGCTTTGCACCTACTGCATGGCAAATGTCCAAGGTGTTAATCAGATACAGAGTCAATGGAACTTGCATCATTTTTTACAGTGTTATCAGTAAATTACTCAGCCCACTTCTCCAAAATTTTGCATTAAAATAAATCCCTTCAAAGTCATCTGAATTTCATGCAGTAAGCAGCCTCCTGTGATTTTATACAACTAAGTAAAATATGAGAATCTAGCCTGAATGAAGGTAGAAAATGAACATGCCAAGATGAGTTTCATTACATGCATCTGATGTGCCACACATGAAATCAAATAGATTTACCTATTGATGTAACTGTCAGCCAGAAAAAAATGACTGCTTGGCTGTTTCTCCTACAAACAAAAAAGCCCAGCCTAAGAGAATACTGCTTCACTTTCCTCAATAACACAGTCCTCTTCACTCTGCTGCTTCTTCACCCCAGGGATTCATTTTTATCTGACTACAGAAAGAGAAATCCATCATCCAGTAAAAGGAATTAGCCCATTTCATTTCAATTTCCTGGAATACAACCACAGATGTTCAAAAAGATAGAAAAGCAATGGGTTTTATAGGAAGACAAGGGCTTGGTACCATTTATCCTGCTCAAGGTGCAAAAAGCCCCAGGATTGGTCTGAAAGCAAGATACTGCACATGTTACCTTAAATTTTAGGAAGGGGAATGGCTGATTTTGTGTCTTTTCAGGCAGATATGCATCTTTTAGACTCTCCAAATAGTATGCAAATATTAAGAATGTTTTATTCCATCATTATGATCAGCAGGGGAAATCATTTTAAAGGCTGAAATGTATCTCAGGAAATGCATAAAAACCCCCAAACTCTACTACTTGCTACATGCAGCTGGTGACAAGTAATGAGCAAAATAATTCTGAGCACAAAGCATCAATCAAAATAGCTCAATACAATCTTAAATTTTCCATCTTCTCCTGTAGTTAAGGACACATCTCAAAAACATTTTGGCAAAATGAAGAAACCAAGCATTAGAGTTGGTTATTAGGGATTCTCAAACATTTTGACCAAAATCCACTCATGTACTACCAGCTCCAGTTTTTCCATTATGTGTCTGCATTCTGCATTGTGCCACAAGAGGTTAATCCTTCAGCAGTCAAACTGGGAACATACCAAAATAAAAAGACCTCTTTTGCTCATTTGTATTCCCACTGAGTCTGTAGGCAGGAGAACAGAGTGAGGCATATCACAGTCTCACCCTACATACCCATATCTAGAAAAAATAGAATAAAATTTACCTATTCCTGTATCATTTTAAGATGAAGCTATAGACAGTCAGAGTTCAGATCTCAGCCATTGAACCATGGAATTGTTTAGGCTTGGAAAAGACCTCTATCACTGAGTCCAACCATTAACCCAGCACTGCCATGCCCACCACTAAGCATGGCCCTAAGTGCCACATTTGCACTCTCAAATAGTGCAGGGATGGCCAGAGCCAGTGTTGGCCCATGCACTCAGCCCAGCCCTGCTCATCCACATTCCCCAAGAGCACAGCACAGCAGAGATGCTCTTCCTTTTACAGGGATACCACGTAGATTCCTCACCTTCCCACAGGGACAGAAGAGGTAACAGGGCTACATTACCTCAGCAAACAAGTTCTTTTGAAATGGCAGATAACACCTGTAGTGTTTCCCAAGTTCTCAAAGTATCTCTTCCTGCTGTGAAGTAATTCAACTCTCTCTCTAGTTCAAAAAATAGAAGCCTGGACTGGAAGTGCTGAATCTGGATAGTGTTGGATAATATGGAAATTATTCAATTCTCAGTGGGGTAAAAAAAAGTCAAATTCAAACAGGTGAAGGAACTGTAACAGTAGAAATACTCTCTGCATATGAATTCTCATCCACACCCTAGTTACACATATTTTTTTTCAGAATACATTTTAAAGACCTTGCAGAAGATGTTACAAAGCAACAGGACAAGGTCATATATAATTGTTATAACTCTCACTACTTATTCAGAGCCAGCTGTTTATAATAGAGAAAGCAGTGTGCTCAGTAATTTCAATTTATTATTCAAGTACCATTAAAATCACTGAAGTATTTCTTTCAGATTTGCAGGCAACTCTGCTAAAATGAGTATTTCTAACCAATCCACATTTCATAACGTGTTCACTATTAATGCAATAGCTTCAGGGAAGGGTTTTTCTTTGCTTTTAAATTTCAGTCTGTTCCACTGACTGACAGGACATCCAGTGACTGTTGCCTTAGTTCAGTCTTACTGAAAGCTGAGACATATGGACTGACTGTCATCAGATACTCACTGTGATTTTACTAAAGGGTTTTAGTAATTAGGCACAAGCTGAAATCTATACTGCTTTCTCATATTACATATACCCCAATAAAAAGCTTACACACGTATAATGTCTGGAACTTATGGTAATGCATAACTGAGCCATTAACAACACATCATAATAGCATTTCCTTGAAGAAAGCTGCCAGTGAAAGACAATACCTGCAGTGGCATGGCAGAAGTGTGAATACTTCTTCTACATTTAGAACATGTTTTTATTCTTATCAGCTGTCATTATGCTTGCCAATACCTAAGCAAGCTACTGAGACATGAGGCAACCCTCATTCTGATTTATTACAAATATTCAGTGAAAAAAGATAATTTTCAGTACCTAACCAAGTTAATGACCCTGAAAATCTTAGGACATTTTGGTTTTCAGCAGTTATTCTGTGCCATGATCATCATGGTATTCTCTGCTGGAACGGTAGTGTTGCTCATGTATCACTGACTAACCAAAGTTTTTAAATAAAGATACCACATGTACCAAATCCCTCTTTCAGCACTGCTTTGTTATTATTGGGAATCTAATTATGAAAACTTCATTAAACATGTCAAATGGCACAAGAAACGCTGCTTCACAATGAATAACTCTGAATGGAAGCACTGGCTGAACAAGTATATTTTAAGTGTGTTTACTGAGTTATTTTATGCAATATAAAAGCACTTAGGGCATTTGGGGATAAAAAAGCTGCAACAAATAACATTAAAGTGGCTGAAAAAATATGCGACATGTATAAAGTAAATTATTTTGAGGTAGAGTAGTTGCAACAATTTTAAATATACTCTTGTAAACAAACTAAACCTAGAGTAGTCCAAAATTCAATTCATTCCCTTCATGTTGTTTTAGTCAAGTGTTTTAATAGTACTAAACAAAAATGAACAACTTATCCCATATATTCAGCATTGCTCTCAGACTATCATAAAACTCTACTTGACGGCATATTTTGCTTTTACCTCTTGAAATTAATTTGGTATGGATAGCAAGAAAGTAGTACAACATTAAAGTGCAAAAAAAGTCAGATTAACAAGAACCTCATCTTGTTCTGGTGTGAAGGCAATATGCTACCTGTGCAATATGGTCTCAGTCCCTTTCATTGGAGCACGTAGCAAGCAGCAGCACTTTGATTCACAGGGATCTATGTACATGGTCAGCAACAGCAGCTGATACTTTCTGTTTATCTTCATTTACACACAAAATTTAATGAAAAGAAAACACCACTTACTTGCTTTTTCCTTTGTATACTGTAGCATAGGACCCTTCCCCTAGTTTTTCCAGTTTTTCATATGAGTCTGCTTTTCCAAACTTAGGGCTTGTAGGCTAAACAGAACAAAAAAAGAAGACCTTTCAGCATTGCACCCATAAGATTAACTGCTTTGATTCAGCTTTTAGAGACCAAATATATTTTCAAGGCTCACAGACATGCCTGTTTTCAGTAACAAACAACAAAAAAGTAATTAATGGGGGAAGGAAATTAATGTTTATTCAATAACCCAGATAGTAGTTGCTAATATCAACCATACACTTGCATCACTGGATCTATCAAAAGGATTTTGTTCTCAATCAAAGAGATGGTTTTATTGTTCACATATATCACTTCATAGAGGGAAAAAGGCCATTAACAACTAAAGCATCTTATTTATGTTTAGAGATCTAAACAGCAGCCTTAATCTGCCCTACAAGATCAGACTAATAAAGCTATTTAGTAATTTTTTATTTCTTATTTTTTAGACTGAAGCCCATCCAAGAACATTGCTCTAAGTGGTCAATGTCCCATTAAATCAATCATTGTTCAGAGAGTGGTCAAAATGCTACAGGAAAGCATCTTTAATGATGTCATCTGAATTATGATTACAGTCCTCAGATGTAGATATAATCACATCATACTTTAATGTACACTTTACATAGTTGATAAAAGTCCTGTATCCTTAATATTTGCAGCCTAAGTGAGGAGTCTAAAACTGAACCAAGCTAAGGAATGATTCTTGCTCAAAAGGCCAGATAGCTCAGCTGGCCTTTGTGACAGACTGATACTTGCCCCCCTTTTATACAGTCCTAACAGAGAACAAATCAACTCTGCAAAAACAGGAATTCACTGACATTAAGACTTTCCATTCTGAAATTCAGAGAAAACGTTTGACTTTTTTGAAGTGCATCTTATTTTCCCACATTTCCCCATTTTCCAGTTGTCTGGAAGGAAAGGCAACTTTATTTTTTCTCCAAGACCAGGTGGACACTGCAAAAAACTGACCTGCAGCTGCCCTCAGTGTCACCTACATATCTTTTAGACTGCAGTGCTCAGACATCCTTCCTGTGTTAAACCAACCAAAAGATCAGAGACAAAGCTTGGAGAGTCAGCACTAATGCTCAAATCACACACAGTGATTTGATAGTACTCTTGTTAATGCTACAGAGAAGAGCAGACAAGCAAACTTGGCATGGTTAAGGTTGAATTCAGCTGGGATGAGCCATGTGCAGCTGTGCACATGGTACCCTCACATTCAGGATCCTATGTCTGATTTACATAAAGTAATCATGTATCTGTTTTTTGAAAGGAAATTAACATTACAGCACAGGGCACATCTCTGTGTAAATTCTTACTAAGTCATGGTTGAAAGTTTTAAATCAACTGACCCTAAAAATTGCTCCTGTTTAAATAGGCAGAGGCATCCCAGGTAAGCTGACTTGGTGCCTCACACTTGTCCACCACACCCAATTAACCATTAGCCAGAAAATGCAAATGTTCTCTTTACTCAACTATTCTTCATTTGCCCTATGCAAAAATTGTGGCACTTTGGCAACTATATGCCTTTATTTGGTATCAACATTCCAGCTTTCTATTCAATGGTATAAGCACATACATACGTGTGTTTGCAAAATTGAGCCCTTTCACCTCTCTCCAGTAGAAACAACAACCTATTATTTTGCTATCCAATTCCTAAGTATTAGTAGACTTACTAATTTGTCATAACAAAACTCTCAGATCTTTTTCCTGCTACATTATTTGGAACACTTCATTATAGATAAGGCAGTAATATTCTTGGCTTCCAATCTGTGCTTAAAAGGCATTCTGCCTGGTTAAAAACAAATTTTAGGATTTTTTTTAATCCCAGTTTTATTATAGATGTGACTAATAGAGCTGAGTAAAATACTTATTCAAGTAGCCTTCTCATTTACTTATCCAATTATAGACTAATGCAAAAACATTAAAAAAACTTCATAAAAAAAGTGGTTAGATGTTTAAATGTATTGCATATAATGAAGAGGGAGTGCAAAGTATTTCCCAAATTGCAGGCTGCAATGAACACACAGTGAGTAGCTTTGTTTGGAGTGGAAATGCTGCCCCAGTTAACAGTGAATAGTTCACTGTTGGCTTCCTCACAGAGACACAGAGAAAGGACAGGGTGCATACATGTGTTTCACATCCATTCTTATTTTCACACTGAGATTTACTTTTATTCTCTACCTCTGGAAACCATAATCTAAAGGTCACAACAACTTGTAAAGCTGTAAGATCTTGATAGGAAACAGGATGCCTTTAATCCATTACCACACAGCAGATCATCAACAATAATTATTCCTGCAACCTCAAGCTCATTTCTCCACAGTCCAGCTGCCAGAAGCACAGACTGAAAGCCATGACTTTTGACTCATTCTGCTCCTGGAAGTTGCTGCATCCCCAGCAAGAACAGGCAAAGCTCTGAAAGCTGGCCTTGGCTGGGTTGTGAGGACAGCTCACTGCAGAGCCCTGGGCTGAGCTCTGCAGCAGCCAGGCTGACCTGCCCCCCTCCCCCTGCCCAGTGCCTGCTCATGCTGGGTATGAGCCCAAAAGATCCCAAACCCCACAAACCTGAGCCCCCCCAAATGCAGCAAAGCCCCAGGGCTGACACCTTCCCTTCCCTTCCCTTCCCTTCCCTTCCCTTCCCTTCCCTTCCCTTCCCTTCCCTTCCCTTCCCTTCCCTTCCCTTCCCTTCCCTTCCCTTCCCTTCCCTTCCCTTCCCTTCCCTTCCCTTCCCTTCCCTTCCCTTCCCTTCCCTTCCCTTCCCTTCCCTTCCCTTCCCTTCCCTTCCCTTCCCTTCCCTTCCCTTCCCTTCCCTTCCCTTCCCAGCTTACAGCACCCCTGCAGTGGAGCTCAGCTCTGCTCCATCACACTGGACTGCCCAGGTTCTGCACTATGACATCCCCCTTTGAGAAAATGGACATCAGTTTTCCTTCCATTTGTAATCTTAAAAGGCTTACAACTTTTAAAGGCGTGTGGTGGAGCAAAGCACTTTGTGGGATTTTATTAAAAAAACAATAAATTCCAAGGCAAAATAATATATAAATATATAACAATATAAATAATTTGTGTTATACTTCTTAATGAAATGCCAAAACACTCACCACACTGCAATTACTTTAGACAATGAAGGGACAGCTTTATCATTTTCCCAACATTTTCTCAGTTTTTAAAAAATGAAATCTCATACACTAGTTCAAACTTCTAATTACAAATTGCCTATAAAGTTAAGAAGTTCAGACACTTTTTATGTTTACTTTTATTTCAGGATTATAAAGGAGATGAAGACAGACAGAAATAATGCAAAAATGCATAACTTTTAAAAACTTAAGTTTTAAGCTTAAAGGAACCTAAATAAAGGAATTTAAATAATTTTAAATTCCACATGACTGCTGAAAACTATAACCATTTCAGCCTACTTGCCTTTATTGTTACAGTCCCCCATTGATATGGATATTTTTTCAGCTTCATAGATATGAATTTCATTATTCAGATTTCAAATAAATAAATAAAAAATGTTATCTGTTACAGCAAGATTGGTGGCTTTTTAATTAAATGCTAATATTAAAATCAAATCTGGAAAATCCAATTTTAACTACAATTTTTTCTTCCAAAGTATTTTATTCCTTCTGGTAAAATACATAGGGATATATATAAACAGAGATTTGTGTTTGTTAAATCACAGGAGTCCCTTACTCTGCCTGGGATGTGGTTGACTGAAATACACACAGTGAGTGAGACATATCCAGAGCACACCACATGTACAGTGCTTGCTCAGCCACTGACAGACATCACAAAGCTGCAGACTCACAAGAAGTTCCCCTGTATTTTACATAACTGGGGCAATCCCCCAGTTTGACCCAGACAATATTTCTCAATGGAAAAGAGTACTGTTTTTAGCTGAACACATGTGTTTTGGTAAATTTTTTCAAAGCTTCTTTTTGAAGATCTAACCTTACAATATTTCTATAGCTATTATTTTCCCATTTCTCTTGCTCCTTCTTACTGCTTTTTAACCCTCTAAAACACCAAGGATCACAGAATTATTTAGGTTTGAAAAGGCTTTAAAGATCACCAAGTCCAATTCTAATCCTAACACTGCCAAGCCCACCACAAATGTCCCTAAGCACCAAATCTATACACAAGTTAATATCTCCAGGGATTGTGACTCAACCACTTCCCTGGGCTGCCTTTTTGCAGTGTTTGACAACCCTTCCATGTATTAAACATCATTGAGACTAGTTAGGCATAAAGAAGCCTGGTGCTCCATGTTAGAGCTCCTCATTTGCTACCAAAAAACCCCCAATTTACAAAACCCCAACACCTAAATGCATATTTGACCAAGACTGAACTATCTAACAGCAAAAAAGTTAAATAGGCAGTAAACAACTAGGCAGCAAGAAACTGATACAACTGGAAAACTCACTGCAAAGTGAACTTCCATGCTCCAGAGAAATCTTTCAAAGAACTCAAATGGAAAAGCTAAATTAACTACTGAGAAAAAAGGGAGTAAAGGTCCTCATGCCTCTAGATCATAGTCCCAAGTCACTGTGAAAGTCAGCACAGGCTGTGGTAGATCATGTTATCCCCAAGAGGACACTGGAAATTGGAGTGCAGAACAATGCAGATCTTTCCTTTTAGGAAACTCACTGGGAAGATTGCTTGCTTGCCTTCACGTTTCACTTTCCTTGAAAATAGTTTTCAATAGGTAGCATCCTTATTATCAGCCTACATTTTTCCCAGTGCTAGATTAGTCTAAGAGCACCACTGAGCACAGAAGTGAGCATTTTTAGCAGCACGGCTTGCAGTAACCAAGATTAGATATTTTTCCCCCTCTGGTTAAGGAAATCCAGATCATAGTAACAAGGATAGAAAGAGTATGCCAAAATGTTGAGTACAGAAATAGAATAAGCTAGTATTTCAAAGTGGCATGAGAGTTTTAAAAATAACAAAGAAAAAAAGAAATTAGAAGAAACTGTCTTTTCTGACCAGGTAGTTTCAAATGGCTGTTTCATTGATACAGCCTGTAGGAGGCTCAATCCAAGGTCTTGCAGTATGAATCCTTGCACTATGTCACCACCTGAATATTTCTCTTTCTCAGAATTTTTCAAAATCTATGTAATAAAGAGGTTTTAATGGAAAATTACACCGAAAAATCACCTGACTATTCCTAAAGAAGCTGTGTGGGTTATGTTCTCATGCATTTTTCATAACTGCAGAACAGCTTGTGAATGTCACACTTAACTGTCACACTCGCGAGTCTAAGTTTTAAATAGATCCCTTTTTTTTTAAACAGGAGGATATTAAACTTCAACATAAAACTATCATTAAGAGAAAAATATTTTCACAGTACCTCTGTAAATTAAAGAAAATCAAAAGTGAATATCTGCTTTGTTATACACCTCAAAAGAAATAAATTGATTGTTATAAAAAACCTGAGAGTAAAACACAGGCCAAGAAGCTCAACTGAGATTAAATCACAAGAATGAAAGATAATAATTACTTTTTAACCATTTTGTCTTCTTTGTCACAAGAGTAAACCTTCTTTCACAAAACCATGTGGAGTTTTCACACTGATTAAAGATTGTATCCAACCTATAATAATAGGCCAATTTGACCATATCTTGAAAGTTGGACTGTTTTCTAGGGCAATGTTCAAGGGATAGAAAGATGTTCAAGCATTCAAACCAAGCCTCAGTTTCAGTTCTCCCACTCTCTGATCCCATTCTGTTCTTGCATCTTCCAAACCCTTTAACACACAGTCAGAAATTAAGAGCAACCTGGGCAGAAGCAACCACAGAGCTCTCTGTGAAGGGTGCAGTTTTTAAAGCTGTTCACTTGTTCTCCAGGCTATTAGAGCACAGGAGCTGGCTCAGCTGCCACAATCTATCTGCCTTTTCATCTAGAGAGTATCCTTTAGGTTAACTACTATTAACACTTCCTTTGTGCCAGTAAAGAAAACTCCACTGTCTACAAGGAGCTCTGAAATTATCTTACCTCCATAAAACAGATCAACCAGGAAGGGTGCAGTTACCCTAGTAATTAACAGTTCCTAACTGCTCCTAACAGTTCCTAACTGGAGAATGTTGCATACACCTGAAGAGGAAGGCAGGCAAGAATGCCACAGCAAGTGTTTATTTGGGCAGACAGAAATAATGCCTAACTTTCAGAAAAAATCCTGACACTGGTGTCTATTTTAGAGCTAGATTTCTTACACAATTTCAATTTTCAATGCACTAAATAGGATCAGTAGGATCATTATAGGATTGATGCTTTTTGGCTTGTGCTTTTGGGAGGAAAGTTGCATGTACCAGGACTGAAAATTCATAAAAGTTACAGAAACAGAAGAATGGCTTCCTCCCAAAAAGACTGAAGACTCAGTGCAGTAAAGCATTGCTTATCCAATTATTTTTATTTTAATGTTTGGGGGTTTTATATTTATCTGAATTAGCAGAATGTTCGTGTTTTGCTTGATTTTGTTTTTAAAAAGTAACTGACAGTTAGGAACATATACCTGTGCATGACATTTAAATTCACCACCAGGGAGTTTAAGCTATTCAAGGAGAAAAAACTGATGTGTATCACTACATAAGTAAATCTTGAGCAGATGGCTATTTCATACAGCTTGCAATATTCTATTTACATATGGTGCAAAAGTACTATTTTAGTGTATAAAATGTGTACTCTGAATACACCAAAACTGTACTTTGCACTGGAGAGTTTGATCATGTGTCTAAAGAGCAGGGATCTCAAAATTTTCAGATCATTAGAGTCAAGCCATCTTTTAAAAACAGCTGTTCAGGGAGAAATGGCACCTGTTTGTTTTTCAGTTGTGATTTTTGTCTAGTTTATTGTGTAGTATTACCTATTCTTCATTTAAGGAGAAAAGAAAAGCATTTTCTTGCCTTGGTAGAGAAAGGAATCACATGAGATTTTTAGAAAGATATAGACAGAGAGAGTGAAAGGGTAAGTAAGTGTAACTATAGCTATATATATTATATATATATATATATATATATATATACATACACATATATATTGTGTTGGGATGGATCAGAGAGAAAGGTTTATCAAGCCAAATTCCCTTCCCTTCTAACTGGCTGCACAGGTAGGCAAACACCTACTTCACTACCTCCAAGTTTTCCCAAGCTTTCCACTACACTGATGTGATAAAGGAATAACTCTGTTCTGCTGGAAAATTCATCCCATATCATACAATTCCAATCAGCATAAGCAGTTCAGAAATTACTGTCATAGGTGTTTTCTTATGTTCAAAACAAGTGGAGAAGGTGGAAAGATTCTAAATGTAAAAATTAAGTTTGTTGTTCATACAAGAACAAACACAAAGTGCTAAATTCTGTCTAAACACTGCTGCACTAATTAACTACACAGGAATTCTACCAGAAATACAACGAGGTGTGACATCAGCTGCAGAAAAATACTTCATGTTCAAAAGCAAGAGATTTATTTTCCAAGTGACAATCTCTGGGCAGGATCATGGACCTCCAGCTTCCCCAAACCTCTGTGTGTGTTTCATCTTCCTCATCACAAACTGCAGCACATTTCAAAGGTACAGACAACACAAAATGGGCAACATACCACCTGCAGAGTATTTTTTGATCTTTACCAAACACTGAAACTGATACCTGTCAGAGAGGTGATAAAGCTGCTGAAATTAATCAAAGCAGGAACACTCCCAGGCATTATAAACGAGGTCTTGCAGGTCACATCTTGCAAAATGTTATTTTTCTGAGACAAATAAAGGATTTTTACCTGAGCATAAGGTAATAAGTGATATAGAGACTGCAAGCCTCAGCCAGGTACCTCCTGTAAGACATCATTTCCACACCTGATGGCTACAGAGGACTTCAGATCATGAAAGGAAAAGACTAAATGGAAGCCTGTCTCTAATTCTGCTCCTCTACTGATCAAGCATAGAAAGTGAAAATTGAAGGCAGTGTCTCTCTATCTGAACATCTTAAAATAAAGCTTACAGAATGCAGAGACTGAAACATAACTCCACAGCTTTAGCCCTTATGACCCAGAGGGCACAGCATGTCCAAGAACATTTACAGAAACAGAAATGCTTGTTCAGACTGGTATAACCTGTTCAAGAGGAGAATTTCCAGAGAACCAAGTACAAAAGTAAGGGAGAATATGCAGCTGACATGGAAGAAAAAGACATCATGATCAGAAAGAGCAAGTAGCAAGGGCATCTGCTAGACAACACAGGCCTACAAAAAAAAAAAAAAAAAGAAACTCTAAACCCTTTGTTAAATCAAGTATAATTCAAAACCACAGAATGATACATTTCTGCAACTAACCACATGGGCATCACTCAACAAAATGTGCATGAGGGCATCTACTGCCTGAAGCCATGTATTCAGGCTCTGGGAATGGGGATGAAGCATTTGATCTTGTCTGCCTTGGATGGCTGAACTCAGGTCTGCAGGCAGGACCAGGTGTGACCTGATCAGCAGAGGGTTAACATTACCTTTTGTTGTGAACTGCTCTTCCCTCTCCATTGGCATGAACACTTTCATCATTCCACATACTCTTCCTTGTGAGGAAAAGTCAAAAATTACTAACAATGACTCCAAGCAGACGGAAGAACTGACTTCACCAAATAGAGCTATAAAAATCTGAGAGAATTACAGGAAGTTGAGAATAAGAATTGTGTTTCAAGAAATTCCTTTGCACCTCCTGTATCCAGCAAGTCTGTGAGAGTCACCGTGGACAAAGATTACCAAAAGCATATGTTTAGCTAGGACTCTAACCAGCAGCATACTGTAGAGGAAGCATAAATGTAATTTACACAGGAAAATACTGGGTTCATAGAAGATTGTATGGATGCAGTAGAGTGCCAGCCCCTGGAAAGAACAAGATGCCAAAAACACAGTTTCAAAAACATCTGCTTCAAAAATTCTGGAAGCAAAGCAACTGAAACCCTTCAGTGTTAACAGAAGAATGTAAAAAATATTGACAGAAATTAGTGATGGCTTCTAAGGGGAGCAACAGAGATGAGGACTGAGTTAATATCACAAAATACTTAAGACTTTCCAAAAAAAGTAACTTAAATTAATAGTTGTGGTGCCAAAAAATAATCAGGCATCATAAACAAGTAAACACAGTGCAAATAGAGTCATCCATTCTTAAGGACTGTAAAAGTTTTATGGCAAGAATTCCTTGTCATGGACTCAGATGGAATACACTTGAGGCATCTTTGGCAGCAGCTATACAATGCCAAGTGATGATGAAAAAGCAAATTTGTTTTTGCTACAGATGGTTACATTTTAAAAATGTAACCTTTTCTAAAAAGGACAGTCCCCGGGAGGTGTGACATCTTCCCGGCTAAATTCACATTGGTTAAACTCAGCTCATCTACAGAAAATTAATCTCCTGCCATTTCTCATCAGAAGTTTGACAGGCTTCAGTCAAACTTCTGTAGGGAGGACAGAAGATGTCCAGAAGACAAAGCAAAACAAAGAAAAGAAAGAAAAGAAAAAAGAAGAGGCAATCAACCTTCTAAATTTTTTCACATCAAGTAAGATTTGAAGTGTTACATCCATCCTCCTTAGATCTGTAGTTTTCAACTCAAAGGTCACATCATTATGGATTTTTCTTGCCAAAGCATAACAGAAATAGTTTTTCAATAATTTTGAAGGTCTTTTGGGGGAAATCTGTTCTGGGCATTATTCATTAAAGACATGACATTTTATTTATCTAGTTTCTTTCAAAATACTTGAGAATAAAACTATTATGATGTGTTGCCAAACCTTTCTGTTATTTTTCTCTTTCCTCTCTCTCACAGAGTTTCTAAGAGGGAAATAAATGCTACTTTTACTACTTGATTTTAAAAAGAGAATTATAAAATGTAAACAAAATCTATAAAATCTGATCTGTTTCTCTAAAACCAAAATCTAAAAATCAAAAAGGCAATTCATGTGGTTTGTTAAACTTCATGGGAAAGAATTCCTCTTCACAAATAAGCAACCCTCTGCCAAATTTGCTGCATAAACATTATAGCAGCTGTAATGACATACCAGGATAAGGAGAGGAAAATGCTTAGAAATCCTGTCAGACACCCTAACTAACATCTGAAAGGAATTTCATAAATCATTCTTTTTCAAGTTCTATTTTCTGATCCTATTTCACTAATAAATATATGGAAACATATATACAACAAACATATAGATGGAAACAGATATTTGGAAAAAAACATTTAGGAGCAGCTATGACTTTTCTCTTTGTTGTTTCCAAGTAAACAATCCCTTCTTAAGCAAGAAAACATTTATCTGGTGCCTCTAATTCCAGCATTTGGAGGTGCAGAGGTGCCAGGACTGTGCACTTACAGAGCTGGGGCTGGAGTGCCGCCTGACTTTGGGTGACTCCTTCCCTGCAGATGAAGTTTTGAAGTTAATGCAGGCGTTGTTCTCCGAATGAACCCTCTTCACTTGATTAGCTGGCTTCTCAAATGGATCAAAACTGCTCTGTGTCCTCTGAACCCGAACTTTTTTATCCTCAGGAATTGTATCCAGAGGTTTGATCACTGAATCCATTCCCTGGCAGTTCCGTGTGGACATCTTTGTGACACATATCTGAAAAGAAAAAACATCATTTGTTGATTCTTACAGGCTTAAAATCGATATCATTCTGCACACCAGCACTGAACTTCATAAGCATTCACTTTCTGTTTCTATGTTAAAATTGAAAACAACATATGCATTTTACATAGGGGACACTCACATCACAATAATAACTATAAAAAGCCTATCTTTGTACAATGTACTAGAAGATCCTGGAAAAGGAAGGCAAAATGGGAACATACATAAATTCATACATTTGTGTTTTCTTGTACAATGTGTTCTTGGCAACAATGTCACTTCTCTCTCCAATCTAGCCACAGATATCCACAAGCAGTATTGATTTCCATTTGTTCAGAATTGGATGAGACTAAACTAAAATAAATGATGGTAGTTTGTGTGTGTGTGTGCACTGGCTGGTGCTGGCTTTCCAAAGATTCAATACCGGTATATTATTGTATTTTTAAATAATGCTTATACAGTGTTATTATTACTATCACCATATGTCTCAGAAAATCAAATCAGTAAATCAATTCCCAGGCACTGAAACATGAGACTGGAGCTTAATGGCACACTAAAGCCCTGGAGTTCAATTCTTTGTTACTGTGAAGTACAACTCTGCCAAGCTCTAAAGGCTGCCACTTGCTGCTTGAGCTATCCAAACGTGCTATGGTTAGTTCAAAAGAACTAAATGAGCAGAACAGCACCTTTAGATACTCCAGTCATGTACATTTCTGGTTTCAATTTCAATACATATGACATTTTTATAAATTACATGGTTGGTGAGGGGCTGTGTTTGAGGCCTCAGCTTCTGTTTTCACCCATAAGAGACTTGACTTTTACTTGGAAAGAAAATAAAGAGTTTCAGCTTTCAGGCTACAGGGAAAAGTTATGAAATGTGATGCAAGCAGACCCAAGAGCATTCCTAAATTGTAAGGCACATCAAAGTGCCTTAAATAATCGAAGTGCATCAAATAATCTATAATATATTTTTTCCATGACATTTGCGTGTGTTTAAGGATGGACAGTGTTAATTTGCTGTCAATTGAACTGTTCATATAAAAACAATTTAATATTCCATTCAAGCACCTATAATCTACTCTAATTTTTGAAAACTTGTCATCCTAAAACAGTTAATATAAAAAAAAAGGAAAAAAGAAATTACCATTAAATCAGGAGTCTTCCTTCCTAACCCAAAGTATCTCCAAAAACTTCTCAAATAAATTATTCTTTGCCATTTTCCTAGAGGCATTTTGTGCCTTGAGATCCAACTTACTTCAATTGTTTATAGAAATACTGGGTGACTATACCTTGTGCAGTTTCAGCTTTTCTTTTTTATGATCCACTCTAACAGTAGACAAAAGCTTTCTTTTCTACATTAAAAATTTAAAATATGTTCCCTGCACTGTGCCATCTGGCAAAATGATCATATACCAGGTCAACTTTATTGAAGGTCATCACTACTGTCACAAACCAGGCATTACAAGGGTTCCCATTTCTTCTCACTAAAGCCATTTCTCCAAGACTAGAATTTCACCAAGTTATAACTTCCTTGAGAAGAGGAAAAGTCCCCCTTCATTCCAAATGATAATTCTTTCTCAGGCTTAAATTAAGAAAATTATATAATTTTGGTCTGTTACTTCAGAGAGAAAACATAAAGAGCTGCAGCATAAAGAGTTTTTAATTAGTCTTCTTGTAAAACTAATTGGTTTATTTTTCCTAAAACAACTCATATGCACAGACATGTATCCACATGTCATCTCCACTTCTGCACTTCTTCCCATTGTCATCTCCGTGTTCTTGCAACGCTTGCTACCAACAAAGATTTTTTAAAATAATGTAAATTGAAATTACTGTCAATATAGCAGTACTTCCATGTTGCTTAATCAACATGGATGCAAATAAATCAGTAACCAGTATTTCTTAGCATTTGAAACCCTATAATCTAGAAATAAGGTTTTTCTAGGGGTAGGAGATATGGAAAAAGAGTTCCAAAGTGATACTTGTCTTCCTTTCAGGTTAACAAGGCACCTGTAGCAGATCAAAATATTTTGAATACACAGCTATAAACATACTACAGATAATAATGCCATGAATGCTGCTCCTATTTTCTTTTTCCCCTGGAAAATCTCCATGTCTAGGTCTAACATGGGCCATGTAAGCATGTGTTACTATTGTCTTGATTGGAAGCAGTAATAGTTGGGAATTAGATTTTGAAGGGAGGCACTTTAGCCTTCAGGCCACATGACTGAATCTGGAGTAAGACAAAAATCCCCACCATCATCTAATAATATCCAACTTCCAACTTGCAAATTACTAAATCCAAGTACCCACCAGCTCCCCACTCAGAAGTCAAACACCTTGGTGGATGCACAGGCTGGACACCACTGTCACTGTCACCACCACTGTGGAAAAGCCTGAGGACTGCAGGGAAATGCAAAAGCAGTGGCTGCTCACCCTGCCCATCTGCCTGTTCTGCAACTGCAGCACATCTCCTGCCAGAGCTGAAAAGGGGTTTAATTCACCCCTTCTCTCTCACCAATGTCAATATTTCCTTGGCAGAAACAAAGCATTCTCTCCAAATGGCTGCTGAGCAGAGGGCACTGTTGAAGCCAGCAAAGCCAAGCTTAACACTGCTGTTGCAGGGTAGACATCTCCAAACTGTCTAAAACACTGAAGAGAAACAATATTTAAGCATTTGTTTTACATTCTGCCATTGATAGGCCAAGTCCATTGACAGGCCAACTTCATGCTGAAACTCTATTCTGTGAAATCTGAAAGGAGCAGGTCTAAAAGGTCAGCACTGAGCACTGGCTGTAACCAACTTAAGGACACAAACTCCCTGCTGGTTTCAGGCTTCCCTCCATCAGCAAGGTTAAGCTACCACAGTACAGCAGATTTTGCCCCTGGTCAGCAGGAGTGCTAACCAGCTGCTTCTGTGCTCCAGCTAAGGGTGCAGCTTATTCTGTAGTGGCTTATCATGCAAAAAAGCAACAATGTGCTAACCAAAACTGAAACATAATTTATTTTGGAAATCTTCCTCTGCATAAAAACGATCATAGATTTCACCAGCTTGACCACACCACCTTTAGGAACATTATGGATTTGAATTTTTTTAATTCTACTTCAGCCTTTTAGATATGATTTTCCTTTGCATAACTGCTGCTTATAAATTTCAACTTTTCAAAGGATATGTACAAATACTTAGCATCAGAAGGTGTTAGACTTGTAAACCAGTGCCTACCACCTGGTAGCTCCTTGCTGGTAGTCAGGAGAAGCCAAACACACCTTCTCATTTTCAGATTTCCTTTTGCGTATGAGAGTCAAGGATCATTTTCTGGTTAAAGCACAGTATTTGTCATAAAGAACACCAATTCATTTTCAGAATCTTTTAGATGCTCCTGGGTGATGCTCTGGGAGAGTGAGACTTTCCCTCTAAGTACATTCTGCCACCTCTAAGACTGAACTTTTCTTTTTACCCTGTTTCATTTGTTCTATCTACAGAAGTCACAGGTTCTTCAGAGTAGGCACTATTCTTTAACTAACCTTTTTTTACACACAGAAGAACCCTAGTGCACTTCAATGAAGATGACAATCCAGAAAGTTATGGAAACTATATTTTTCTATTGCAGCCTCAAAACAGGATGATTTTGTTGAATATCTAATTTAGCAACAGCTATCAGAATTAAAAAACAAAGCAAAACAAGCCATTACATACAGGAAGTCAATATCTGTGATTCATTAGCCCTTCCCATCTATGCAATGCCACAGTTAAAACAGTGTAGCTCAGACACTCAATGAGATGCTGTAAATGCCACCACAGTCAAAAACTGTGCTAGGTGAAAATGTGGTGTCAATGGCACCTCAACTAATAAAAGTACTGACCTCAAATGTATGTAGAGACAATACAAGTGATATCTTGTTTCGTCATACACGAGATGACGATTATGATGTATAAAATGCAGTCAAAGAGAAGAAACTTTCAGTATGAATATTCTGTGCATTTAATGAAACCTCTGTCTAGCCAACTGCATAAGTCATTAAGCAGTTTTAATTCTCACTTCTTTAAAACAAGTAATCATATAAGTAAAAATTAAGGTATGTCAACAGTTGAAGTGATTCTTTCCCCTTCAGGAGCTACTGCCATGATTTTATTCTTCTCCCACCACAAACTACATTCAAGGCATAATTTTCTGAGGTATGAACTACTTCCAGAACTATTTGGCTTTTAAAAGTAGGGCAATGGAACCACACTTATCTCTTTCAGATGGGATATTTTTGCCAGCAGATCTCATAATTATGAGGAACAGAGGTATGGGATCTTCATTTATGCTTTAACTCTTCCTTATAAGAAAGAGGATTTAAAAATAAACCAATCAACTTAATACACTTATCAGCTATAAATTATTACAGGTATAACAGAGAATACACAAGAAAACCTGCATCATGTATAGATTGTTCAAGAAAATACTACTATCCTTACTATCCTTCCAAACTTCCTGTCAGATATAAAAGGCTCAAGGAATTCACTGGACTATTCACCACTTATGACTTTGGGCATGTTAGGTGGCCTAAGACATGAAAAATAAGAGAGGAAATGGCTGCTTTGTCACAATGGTTCCTACCTTGCAGGAATCTCAGAGAACCATAATGAAAAATGAAATATGGATATTGGCAAAAAATGGCAGGAGAGGGCCAAGACAAAGAGCAGATGATTTAAAAAAAATCCAGAAGGGAAAAAAAGGTAAGACAAAAATGGGAATTATATGTATGTTATTCACACCAGAGAATTTCACATGTAGAACATTCACCCCCAAAATCACTGCTTTGGTTCTAAGATGAAAATCCTGAAAAGACTAAACTAGACTCCAATATCAGCCTCTCTTTAAGGAGGTTTGCTTTTCTACACTGAAAACAGAGTGGTCATATAGAAAATCACTTTTTGTGTTTGAAGTTACTCTTTGGAAAAACATTTCCAAAGCAGCACTCAGAAACTGCCCTGGCACTTGGTATCTTGTGGGAAAAGATTTAATCCAGAAAATAGCAATGACTATTCCTACTCAGTGAGGCAACAGCATCAATAGCTGAGAGCTCCTGATCCCAGATCTGATTTCCAGATCTTGGAAAAAAGATCCCTGTCACACCAGGTGTGCTCCAACAGAGGCAGCTCTCCATGAGCATCCTGCCCATTGCATTTCTCACATATGGATCATTAATATCAATATATAATTGTACTTCACCAAGTTGTCCCATATTTTGCTGCCAAGCCATACACATCCTCCATACTCTGATTACTGAAATAAACCCACTCTTAAAATTTGTCCACAATTATTCACTCAGTCCAGCTGAAAAATGTTAAGACAAAATGAGACATCATGATGAGACATTTGGCCACTTAAAACCTACAGCAAAAACAACCACTTTGCACCTACCTGAAGAGCTCTTATCTACTTTTAAAAGAAATCACAATAAGAAGATTTATCTAGAAAATCAGAATATTCATGTCAATTTCAGTAATTACCTTAGCTATCACACAGATTCTGGCAATGTAAAACAAAATAAAATGCAGGACCACAAAAGTTAGTGCAGCTTGACATTAAAAGTTATTTTAGTGTTTCTCTGTTTTTTTTTTTTTTTAATTTATTTAAGGTAAAAAGAGACAGAATACTCAAGAAAGAGCTCCTCATGTTAGAACCACAAAAAAGCACAACGTGGTTTATACTTTGCAACTTTCTTAGCTGCAGATCAGAATCTGAGACAATGTTTGACAGACAATAACACAGCTTGGACAGTATTTTCCACCCCTGCTCTTCCTGCCCAGTCTCCCAGTCAATTTGAGAAAATCCCAAGGTTGTTGTAGGAAGAAGAACCTTAATCATCATTATGTCAGTATGGACACCATTATCCACCCTAGCATCACAGTACTTGTCATATCTCAAAACATAATGCCAGCATTTAGCCATTTCTTTTTCCCCATAAAGAATACTGCTGAAGTTAAGAGACTGAAATCACAAGAAGAATGATTTTGCTCCATGTGTAAAGCTCCATAATAAGCCCCATTAAATAAAAAAAAATCAGTATAATCATTCATGGAACAATTTCTAAATAAAGATGCCTCTTTGAATCATTTTAAATCTCATTTCAAGCAATACTCCTTAATCTGCATTTGGGATTAATGTGAAAATAATAAATGGTGCATCAAATGTAGTTATTGTGATACAGTTCCAATGCAAGATTTTTTCACTTCATCACCGTCAGCAAAATTACAAGGTCCCAAAGAAACAGGATTCTTAAAATTAAAGGTTGCTAGACTAATTCATTTACTGTTTAAAGTCATATAGCATTGAAAAAGTGAGACTGATCAGTTAAACCATGTAAGTAATTTATAGTCTTACAGTTCATGAATTTTAAAACAGTCATGAATGACCCCAGAATTAATCACCTGTTTGGGTACTTAGTAAAATACAGACTGTCCCATATCAGTGGAATTTGTTCATATGAATAAATATATCCCCAGTAACAAAGAACAACCAATTCTGACAGAACTGGTCAGGCCTCCCTAGCACACAGAAGAAAAAAGTTTAAAATGTTTGTACAGTGTAAAGACACCCTACTCTGGAACTCATCACGTCCTTCAGGAAGATGCATTATATCTGGGTTTTAATTCTTACATTTTACACTACAAATGCTTACTATGGTCATCTAGTGGATACAGATTTTTGTAAAATATAAAAAAAAATTCCCAGACATCTACTATTTTCTATTGGTTATTGCCACTGTGTAAATCTGGTGGGGGAAAGTGACCGGTTGGGTAAATCCCTGAGTGGACAACCAAAGCTGCTAGGGAAAAATCTGAAGGAAATATCTGAATTCCACCCACTTGCCCCATTCCAGGAGATGTAGTATGAAAGGATCAGATACAGGGAAACCCAAGATTTAGCATGCAGCAAGAAAACAAAAAAAAAAAAAATTAAAATACTGAGTGATGGGAGGTAAGGAAGTCACTTAACCTCTCCACAATTCCTTTTTTATGTTCACAACAGTGATCCTGACCCCATCACAAGCAGAAACTGGGAGTGCTAATTAAGTTTGTAAAGCACTTGGGCTTTTTTAAGTGAAAAGTTATGAAGATATAGATTATAATTTGTAGAGTCAAAGCCCACTGGAAGTAGTGGAACAATCTCATTATTACAGACAATAAGACTCAGCAGTTGCACTTAGCTGCAAGATGTATAAAGAAAAAAAAATACAGTGAAGTGATACTGGTTCAACAGCTGAATTGCCTAGAATGTAAGTCTGCCATTAATTTTCACTGGAAAAATCCTATCTGGATACGAGTTTTTATTTCCTTTTATAAGCATGTTATTTTCTATCATGCTTTGGTACCATGGCAATTGAGAACACAAGTCATCTGCAGATTCTGGCATCCCTGGAATTTGACATTTGCTACTTATAAAACACAGTTTGGGAATGTTCTGGAGTATTATAAGCAGCTTTGTTCAAAATAAAAATGCAGCTATCTGCAGATTCATTCTCTTTGCAGAACAAAGCAATGGGGAGGCTCTTTCTTGTTTTAAACAAAGGTCTTGCCTGCTGCTTCTCAGTCCATCTGGTAGCACTCTCCATCCTCCCCAAGAGAGGGTCAGCAAATGACTGCTCACCCACAAGCAGAAATATGCACAGGTTGAGAAGAGAGCTCAGTTGGTGAGAACTCTACAATAGGGGAAAAGATCCATGAAGAGCAAGAGATGAGATAAGGGAGCAGATAAAATTATGAAGGGGGAAGTAGAGCATGTAATGCTGCACGACATCACCAGCCAGCTCATACCAGAGCTACCAGTGCAATCAGGCTCACACTTGAAAGAGGTCCTTGAACACACTCACCCCTCCCTGTAATTACCTACACCAGCCCTTTGGTTTGAACACTTCATGGGCACAGCTAAAAGAAGCTTAAAGAGAACTTGAGTAAGAGAGGAAGAAAAAAAAAATAATAGGGAGGTGGTGGAAAGGAAGGAAGATGCAATGAAAAAATGTTTGTAAGATAAGGCACTTCTTTTCCTCTCCTGATGGCTTCTCTCTGTGTCCCAGAACTATAATTCATATTCTTGGGTAATATTTATTTAACTTTAATTGGCTACAGAGATTGCTCACAACAAGCTAGCAAATGTAACTGAAAACAGAGCTCAGAGACTGGAAATGGTATCTGGGGATATAGAATGCTCCTTGCTGTACCTCTCACAAACTTACTCATACACCTCCCACAGCCCATCTCAAAGGCACTCACCAAAAAGGGCCTTTTTATTTCCAAAGTCAACGCTGATGTTAAACCAACTGTCATTGTCATATGGAAGAAGGCGAATATAAAAAGGTCACTCAAGTGCCAGATGGGAGAATTTTTGAACTAGAAGCTCTGACATTAATTCTCTGTGTTTGTCTGAAATACTGAACTCAATGAGCTGATTAAATGTCTGTGCTGAATTGCCAAGTGAGAAAAAAGTGACTCTCACAGAAAGACCAACTGATCAGATCTAGAGTAGGAATCCCAGTTGCATAAAAATCTGAAAACTTTTTTACCTGCATCAAGGAAAATATTTCCCACTAGAAGTTAAAACTGTTTACCCCATTCTTTCACTACCAACACACCAAGAGCTACACTATAGTACATATTTATTCTGCTAACTTGATACCTAAATATTAGCATAATTTCTGAATCAAGCACAATTCTGAAATCAGGAATTACTGAAAATTATTTTAGGTGCCCTCAACATGGTAAGGAGAAGCTGAGCATTTCTAATTTTATTTTTTTTTCTGTTCATAGAACAGCCTAAATTCAGAAAAGTGAGTTTCCAATTTGATGTTCCTCCCCTTGCAGAAAAAAATGGTCCAGGTTTCAAGAGAGTCTGTATTAGATTTTAGGTCTATAAAAGCTTACATATGTCCTCAAAGCAAAACTGTTCTGTGACAACAGAGGAGAAGGAGTCACCTAAGGACAGGGTTTCAGACAAAGGTCACAATGAAGTCCTGACAGCCTCTAACGTTCATGAAAAGAGACAGAAATTCAACGGAGCTGATCTAAAGGGGCATTTTGCTCTATTTCTGTACTGATGCCCCAAAATACAGTAACTTTAGTAATAAAGCCTGGCAAATAAATTCTTCCTTTTACTTGCACAGTGTTCACATTTTTCATGGCGCCATGTAATGCAATATGCCATGCAAGCCTTTCCTGAAATTGCAACCAGGCTGCTGCTTCCATTAACCTGGGTCCAGACTTGCTGCATCCAAAAGCAGGAGGGTCATTCCTCCAATAAACCAGAGAGCACAGTTGAGGCTCAGCAGAGATGTCAGTGTGGGAGAGGCAGCTTCCAGTGCCAGGCACGAGCCAAGGATGCCTTGGTAACCAGAAAGGAGGTGAAGAAAGTGTCTGAACATAAACACTCTCCCAAGAAATTGTGACAGGTGGTTTTTATACTCTTTTACTTAGTTACCCACTTGTATCTGTTGTCTATCCTCCTCTGTAACCATATGAACAGGATTTAAAAATAAAGATTAAAAAAATATTTTCAATCCCTTTTCCATATCAGCCTCCTGCTCCAACAGATGGCTACATGTGCAGTGCTAGTTTATACAGTTTTCTTTCCATAAGTGCATTATTAGTGCTTTTATGTGAACAGTATATTAAGTCTTTTTGAATTTACAGGTTTATAATTTTATTCTATCCTCCAAAACTCCCCCTGATCATGAAGTTATCAAAGGCATATCCATAAATGCAGTAAGTCTTCCCACTGCCAAGTTCAAGTGTGAGAAATCTTGAGAGACTTGACAACAAAATGCCTATTCTTGCTAGATTCTGAGGCTGTCAGTAAGGTTTTTAAGAAAATAAATCGTAAACAACTCCATGCCTTGAAAATAAGTTCTACGCAGCTCCTTCAGGCTCCTTTGCCTATCCCTTGCAAGCCTCTGGATTCTTTCACAGTTATCAAGTGCTTCAGACTGAAACTAAAAAAAATTGTCCTCTTACAAGCTGGGACTGCAACAAAAACACTGCTGTTGGTGAGATCTGGTCATGCAGCTGACAGTAAGACTTAAGCCCAACTACTCAAACCTTTCACATATGCTCTTCACACAAATGCTGAAGAACATTTTTTTAATTAAAAGATGAAGGGGATAGGTCATGTAATCACCTTTGTGAAATATACACATTTGCAGGTGGAAAGGTTTTGCAGCTATCTTAGTCTGGTCTGATGATAACCTTCACTGCAATGAAGCAGCATGCATGTTGCATGGTCATTAACAAATCATTGCCACTCTCACATTAGCTTCAGAAGATGTTTTAAAAGTGCTTTGCAAGAAATAATTCAAGACTAGAATGGTAAATTAGTTTGGCTCTTCTTCCTTCAGACCATTTCCAGCATTTTAAAAAAATCTACTTCATTCCTTTCCCCGTTTTCTTCATTTTTCTTCCTTTATTTTCCTTTTTAACTCTCTTTAGCAAAAGACCGACAATAAACAAGGTAATGAGAGTTACTTGCCTCATTCTGTTAATGCTTTTCAAAATTTCATTTTAGCACCAAGAAAGAAATCTCTCCTGCTCTTGCTTGCTTGATCCCTGAGGTCAACAACCCTAGAGGCTGAGAAATGCATCTTCCAAGGCAGACGAATGTCACAAGACAAACTCTCTGAAGGTTTCTAGATCTGCTCCCCTACATACTATCTTCCAAACCACTGAATTTGACAAGGTATCCTCTATCAAATCAGCACAGTATAAAGGTAGAGGCAGAAAAAGAACTTCAACTTTGTCATTATTCTCTTGTGTGAAGAATCTTCCAAGATCTGAATAACCTACATTCCAACTCAGTCTCCCTGAAATCTTAGTAACAGCCATCCATGACCTTTCTGCCATTGCTTTCTTTCATGGAAGTTTGAGAGTTCAGACAAGGATGACAAGCACAGTTTCACAAATAATTAAATGAAAAGTCCTCATCTGTGTTTGGATTTCATATACACCTGGCTTCTTTTTTAGCCTGTTCTTTGTGATTTTTTTTTTCCCCTCAGACAAATGACCTGGTTACAGAATTCTATAAAACTTGAATGCAAAGTCTCAAAGGAATTTTCTAGCAGCTACCTCAGGTTTGCCAGACTTGCAGCAGCACAATAACTTTCAAAGCAAAAAGGTGTAAGGGAGGATAATGAAACTTGCTTCTCAGTGCATAATGTGCTACAGTGGAAAACAAGCCATATCTTACAATCCAGAATTTAAGTCAGGAGCATAACTGAAAATTATAGTATATTGAATTACTCAGAATATGAAAAAAACTCCAGTCCAGTATATCTTTTCTTGCCAAGATGTATAAAACTTAAATGGAGAGGTTTCAAGCTTACACTGAGAGAGCTCATCATAAGAAGGATGGCTACAATTTTATAATGAGAATTCTGTGAACAGCACAGAGATAATGCTCTTTTTGTTTTTTAGAAAACCTACATATTTCAAGAGAGAAGTGAAAATCACTGCAGCTTCTTTGATGTGTTCAAGCCAAAACGTGCTGTAGTAGACTTATAATTGTGCCCAAAATAATTTTGGGGAATAAGCTGTGACAGTACAAAGCAGCCAAGCCTTCTGCAGTTGGTGGCAATTTGCACCTCCAAAGCTGTGAGTTCATCATGAATCACTTTCAACAAGTAACAAATTTTGAGAATCAAATTGGTCAAAAAATCACATCTATCATTAGAACATCAGTGTGAGAAGTCCTCCAACCTTACAATACATTAAGCTTCTCATGAAAAAACATGCCACAAAACTGAGAGTAATTGTAGATATTTTGCACAGCTGCCTACCAGCAGTACAATCACATTTTATAATTATATAATTTTATGTATCTGGGCTACTTAGCCAAACACAGAAAATTTCTTACAAACTCGAAAGTTAGGGGCCTGGTTCCACCACTTTCCTAGGCAGCAGCAAAACCAACCACCCCATCATTAAACTGCAGAACTTCTCAAGGCAACTCTTCTGTGTTACATTAAAATAAAATTTATATAGCCAATATTTAACAACAGAACCAATTTGTTCATTAAAACCCCCACTATTTACAGGGAAGTCCAGGCAAACCTATTTTACACATACTCCTAAGGGTTTAAATATATTTTCTGTGTACTTACACGAAGATTTAATAAAATGGAAAAGGACATATGCAAACATTCTAAGCCTGTAGATTGAAAAGCATCAGAAATGAATTAAGTGAAGCTAAACTTTCACAACAGATAAATAGACATTATGCCTTTTCCTAGTGGTTTTACTTCCCCACTGCTCACTTGGCAACATTTGGTATTTTCCTCTTCAGGTAAGTTGTATACAATTTAATATTAAATTACAAACATTCAACACAGCAAAACTGAAATATAACTGACATAAATTCTATTCAATTTCCTGGATAGAATGATACAGACTGGATCAAAAGCTTGCTGATATGACATTTGTTACTAGCTTAGGTTATTTTACATTTATATAACATCCAGCTTAAGTTTATCAAGTTATTTTTCAATGAGAAGCTACAACAGAACTAGTCAACAGAATGAGGTAGCAAGTTCAGCTCTAGAATTAATGTATACAAATTCCAACAACAAATCCTACAAATATTTGCAAAATAAAAGAAAAATCTCCACTCCCACTTTTCACACAGTTTCTCACTAGCACACCAAAACAAAGACAACTAACAGATAAAATTGTATGTTTCCATGTCCTTTGCAGGCCAGTCCAGAACTGATACAGCAGCTTCAGAGAAGCCCATCCACCCAGGAATATGATAAAGAAAAGAGCAAGATCACCAGCAATACAGAGTAAGCCCAGAAGTTACTTCTACAAAGGCAAAACTACGTTTATGGGGTTGATTCAAAAATTTTATAATATAAAATCACCCCCCTGAATTCAACATTCTGTACTATGTTAAATTACTATTTTACTACTTGCTTTTTGCTAAACTGCCAAATCCAGAAGTGTATGTAGGTTTATATTAGGGAGTGGAATGAAAGATATCAGTGAAAAATATGCCAGATGTCAAAGAGGTGATTCAATATACAATACATTTATGTCAAAAGCAAAAAGCAGTCACAGAAAGGTATTTACTGAACCATACCAAAACACAGAAGTCACCATGTAGGTGGAAGAAGCACTTAAGGACTGGTGGAGTTGCTATTGGGAGAACTTGGCCTGACATTAACATTATAAAAACAGTACTAAGAAAAATTAAGTCCATAAGGGTCAGATTCTTAGCATTATTGGTAAATTCTTTCCTAACCTGGTAGTAGAAAAAAATCTTAATTAAAGATTCTGGAAGCCAGTATGAAACTATCTAAGGGAATTCAAGTTCAAAAAATAGTAATTAACCTGTTCTTCCCAAACTAAGAACACCAGCCACTCTTCTTCAGTTCAGAAACAGGCTTTGGAGAGCTGACATTGCACAGGCTCTCTTGTTTCAGGTAATATTTGCAAGGATTCTCCTATTCATTTCAACAGGGATTGTAAACTGTAATTATCATTGTATCAATACCTGAAACACTTAGGAACATTTTAACACTTGTATTATCAAACCAAATTTACAAAACCTATACAGGAGTCCCTGACAGCTGAGTATTTTTGCCTTTCTGGGACTTCAAAGGGAAATAACCCCAACAGAGCTGTCTGGATCTGCTCAGCAGTTGCTGTGACCTTTAAGGGGCACATCTGCACTCACATTTATACCAAAGTTGCTGAACATGACAGCCCAAATTTTCACCTGCCCCAGGGGGAATACTCACACACACTCTCACCCCAGCAAACTGCTGACCCCAAAGACCCACCCAGGGCAGCTACTGAAATCTGCAGGAATGCCCAGTGGAAGCTGGCACTGTTCAAGGATTTCCCTTAAAATACAAAATCATGCCTTACCCCTTCCCTCCACAGCTGCCAGCAGAGCTGCCTGTGCCAGATACCCTGTGGGACCAGCCAGGCACCTTTGCTCTTCAGCCTAATCACAGCCCCTTCATGGCTTTATCATCTGTGGGGCTCTGGGAGAAACAAGAACTGCCTGTCTGAGACACAGAGCTCCTGCTCAGAGGTCAACCCTCCAAACAGCCCACCAATGCCAACAGAGAGAGGAGAAAATGTCAAAACCTGTTGGAGCAGATTTGGTTTTAGAGATTTTAGGTGCTGGTTTTGTTTAAGATTTACACAGCAAAATAACAAAAAAAAAAAAAAAAAAAAAAAAAAAAAAGAGGGGATGGGAAGACAGGTGACCATTTTTGCTATAGGACATCAATGGCTGGCCAACCTTGCACTTAGACGAGATCTTGATGATATTTTGTCTGCTCAGCTACAACTCCTCGAAGTTCTTTCTTCCTGGAGTCAGGGTCATTAAGGAGACTATGGCAAACACTCACTCCTCAGGTAATCCCTTATTTCCTGCTGTGACAGACCCCAGCCTCACTACAAAACTGATTCACACAAAGATCTTTATATTCACAGACCACTTGGCAATAACTGCCTATTAAACTATGTATTTCTTCCCCTTCCCACCTGCGTTCTTAAGTTCCACCCACATTTTGCACATTTTCAGTTAAGTTTTCCAGCCAGTTAATTTGGGAGCTGTGTTTAACTAAGTATTACCATAGGGAACATTATTTATCAATAAAATATGTCCAAAGTGTTACTCTTTTCTTAGGCTCAGAAAACTAAATTGCAAGAACTCTAGAGACAGTAGTAACACAGCAAGGGGAGATTGCGACTTTAGACTTGGGGAGAAGAAACACTTGGAGCTAGAAAAACAATGGAAGCAACAAATCTCACATATGTAAGAATATGAATAGACAACACTAAGAGAAAAACACAACTTAAAATTCGCTTTAAAAAAATCCCTCATGCCTGGACTTCCATTCGTGGCACAAGTGGCTGGATTACTTCAATGCATTAAACAATGGTTTGCAATTTATTAATGATGATATGAGCTTGATAATATAAGCAAAGGAAAACTTCCATAAAAAACATAAAAAAATAATACAACTGAAATAACTCTTGTAACAGAAATATTATGGTAATTCTCAACAACAACAAAAAAATCTCTATTTTCTGAGAAAAAACTATGCAAATTAAGATTGTATATAGAGTGAAACTGACCATCTCACATCACTACATTGCAGTATATACAGCATTTTTAAAGAAGGAACTCCAGCAAAATACTAATGAAACCTTCAGAAAATAATTGATGTAGGACTGAATCTTTACCCTTTAATCATATTCAGTGACAAAGAAGAACCCTTTAATTGGTGAGTACAGAAAAAGAAAACATGAATCCCTGTCAAACTAGTTATTTGATCTCACACTGATATACAACTGATCTCTTCTTGGAGTATAATTCACATGCTGCATAAAGATAAGCATACTCCTCTAGAAAAAAGCCCCTTTGCTTTTGTCCTTAACTAGTAATAGCAAAAACCATCTCTCATCACTCTACCATTACTACCACAGTTCATTTCCTTTAAATAGTAGAACATACAGTGAAATGTTATTTTTTTTTGTTCAGTTCCAATGGATTTCTGTTGAGAGTTAGTTTTCTAAAGCTTGATCTACAACTGAAACACACTAGCTGTCAATTAAGTCATCAGAAATAATCCAAATAATTCCGTACTATGGCCACATTTTAATCTTTCTGTCTTATACTAATGGTAACTGCTGCTCTTTTCTTCCTCTCTTTCCCTGAACATGCTGCTGCTCTAAGCTTTCGTATGTTGAAATATTCCACTAAGATCCAAACCGCTGTCAACACACTCCTACATAAGCATTCAAGAATGACTATCTAAAAAGACTACCTCACTTTTTGTTATATTAAATAAAGACAGCATGCAAGAGAAATAAAATCATGACAGAGGCTAACAAGGCAAAAAAAATATTCTGACATCCACGATATAGTATGTATCTATAAAGGATCATTTTAATTTTATCTTCTACCACCCAGCAAATCTGTAACTGTTATAGACATTTATTCAGATATAGCAAGATGCACAGACTTGTTAGCAGAGATGAAAAAGTGGCTGATCACGTCCTTCACTCACTCATCCCAGAGGGCGTTCAGCCAAGCATGTATTGGAAAAAATTGCCCATACTATTCTTTTAATACAATTATAAATAAGGCTGCCAGAGAGAGAGATACAAAGCTGCACGAAGAAAAGCATGGCTTTTAAGCCTTCCCCTACCTTTTCCCTGGTATTTACAAACCGCAGGCAGTACTGCTGGGCAATCTCACCGGGGTGGCTGCCGAGAGCTCTCATGTGGCGTTCCCAGCTTCCCACCGCCTCCCTCTGCCTGGATGCTAAGCATTCCCGAGAAAACCCACCCTGACATGCACAGAAGGAATACGGCACAAGTTGGAAGCATGTGATAAACTAGGCTTCAGGTTGAAACAGGAAACCCCAGCACCCAATTAATCCCAGAGATTTAAACAAGCACCATCTTACCGTTTTGCTGTTGCCCAGATCAGGTCAGATTCACCTGCAACTCTTTGGCATCTCTCTAGCAATGTTAGTGTTTGCAGTCAGGCCGGGCTCATTCAGCAACTGAATTCACAACATCTTTCTGCACTAGCAAGCTGAAATGGTACGGCTGTACTACAGCTAAGAAAGGGGGAAATCTAAAGCAGCAAACAAAGAAATCCCTCAAGACAGGGTAATCCCAGCAGAGTAGAATATAAAAGGTACAGATGAGCACCGAGGGTACAATATTTCTCTGTCTAAATTTCATCAGCAATACTATGCTCTTTCTAAAAAGATTTTTTTTTTTTTTAATATATGATGGACTTGCCTGTGGAGTTCCCAGAAAGGCAGAGTATCCAGGCTCTGCAGCAGCATTGCAGCCAAAGTAACCATGCATATGCTATCTAGGCAATTTACAGCAGTCTTTTTGAAAAGATATTGATTTACAGTGTAGCACTGTCTCAACCCAACACAGAACTGCAGCCAAAATAGCCAACGGTGATTTCACAGGAATTAAGGGGAAAAACTCAACATTCAATAAAAGGATGAAACTAATCATTCCCAATTCAATTCTGTCCCAGTCCTGAAAGATATCAGCAAGTTCTAGAGTGACAAAATGACATTATAGAAATAATATATGGGCCCCTAGAAACAAGCACTATGAATACCACTATCCACTTTTATACAAATAATAAATATTAAAAAGCATTTAAAATTTATTGAGTCAAAATATGAACTCTCAAGTTCCAGCATTTTAAGGATGAAACTTAGTATTTAATTTATGAATGTACAAAATACACAAAGCTGTGAGTAAGCAATAGACACCTACTCCGTGCTGGGAATCCACTACTCAGCCCAAGCAAGCTTGAGTGTGGAAGGAGGGAAAAGAGGGCAGAGCAAACCCTGGGAAACCCTCAGAGAGGGCTTCACCAAAAAGGAGGCAGTGCATCTTCTCCATCTCCTACTCCTACAGCAACCCCTGCTGGCCTGTGCTTCAGATGGCTCCTGGCTCCCCAGAAACCTCCTGGGGTTGGGGAGCACTGGGCAGACTGTACTAGGACAGGGAACAGTAACGTGTACATCAGCAAAACCTTCAGGAGGAAAGGAATGCAGCTCAGCTGAGATGACATCTTCAACATCCTGAAATATTTTTCATTTTTATGTAATGATGAGGTACAACAGACCAGCAGGCAAAACACAGCCCTGGCTCACACCACGGGCAGCTCCAGTGACCCTCATCACAGAATCCTTGGAAATGGGCTCCCCTGTAGAGTCCCACTTTGAAGAAAGCAGAGGGTGCTCAAACAACTCATTTGCTCAGGTCCTGCCATAGTAACCAAACTTACACATGTTGACATACTTCTCAACTCCAGGCTCACACCTGAACCTAGCATCAGTGGCACCCGTGACATACAGAACTTCAATGACATAACCAAATTCTATAAGACAATACCAAAATTATGCAGTAGTTGTTATCTCTTCCCTGCATCTATTTCCCAACCTTAGTCATAGGAGCACCTCCAGACTTCTCAGTTTGTCAATTTGGTTTCTAAGCAGATAGGAGGCTTTGGATCTCCTGAAAAAATAGGACTTCCACTCTCTTGAACAAAATTTTCTTTTCCGCTCTCTCAAGTGTGAGGCTCAGAAGAACACATGAATAAGAGTTTCCAGTTCAAATGATGAGAAAATACTTTCACAGTGTTTACAATTCTTGGCCTTATTCTGTCAACAACAAATTTGTCTGAGTCTGAGTCAGGACAGGAGAACAGGACAGAAGGATGCTCAGGAAAAAAAGATAGTGAGTAAGCACCTGCAGAGGCCGATATGTGCCAAAAGGCAGGCACCATGTTAAGGGAAAAGTAGGGGACAGCCATGGAAAGAGGAAGCACAGAATGCAAAAAAAAGGCAAGCCAGAGAAACAGGGAACTGCATTCCAGAAGCAAACGAGGTGTTGGGCCAAGGCACAGAGACTGCCAGCAAGTCAAACAGCCTACAAAGTTTTGAATTAAAGAATATGCTGAGTTGGAAAGGACCCACCAAGACCACTGAAGTCCAACTCCTGACCTTGCACAGGACCACCCCCAAGAATCACACCACGTGTCTGAGAGTGTTGTCCAAATGCTTCTTGAACCCTGTCAGGCTGGTGCTGTGGCCAATTCCCTGGGGAGCTGTTCCAGTGCTCAACCACCCTCTGGAGGAAGAATCTTTACCTAATCTCCAACCTAAACTCCTCCTACACAGCTTAATGCTCCTTTGGGTCCTGTCACTGGTCATCACAGAGAAAAGATAAGTATCTGACTCTGATTCCTCTTTTGAGGATGTTGTAGACTGCCATGAGGTCTCCCCTCAGTCTCTTCTCCACAGTCAACAGATCAAGTGACCTCAGCCACCCATACAGCCTCCCCCTACATGGTCATTCACCATCTCTGTAGCCCTCCTTTAGACATTCTCCAATACTTTTATATCCTTCTTATACTGTGGCACCCAGAACTGCCCCCAGCACTCGAGGTGACACTGCTCCAGGGCAGAGCAGGACAGTCCCTCCCTTGCCCTGCTGGTGATGCTGTGCCTGATGCTCCCCAGGGCAGGGTTGGCTCTCCTGCCTGCCAGGGCATTACTGACTCATACTGAACTCACCACTGACCAGGACCCCCATGTCCCTTTCAGTAGGGCTGCTTTTCAGTCATTCTCCAGTCTGCCCATACCCAAGTGACCCCCTCCAGCTGCAAAACCTGGCACTCACCCTTGTTAAACTTTATACGGTTGGTTATTGCCAAAGGGTCTTAATTCATCTAAATCTCTCTCTGCAGGGCCTTTCTGTAATGAGATACAAGTCACACAAACCTCTCATATTTAGAAGTTAATTATTTTTACTGTATTGAAAAGAAATTTTCATTTATTGCACAAACTCTTCTTGTTGCCTTTGACCTTCTTCAAAAGATCCAATTCCAGGGCTTTGGCTTTTCTAAGTGCATGCTTGGAAGATGTATCTGTATTCCCCATTACTTGTTCTCAATTCCACCTTGTGTATAATTCTTTTTCATGTCTGAGTCTTGTTAGAAAATCCTTCTTCATCCATGCAGGCTTCCCAGCATTTTTGCTTGACTCCCTAACTATTCTCATTCTCCTCCTTCTCTTCTGCTAGCCCCATCCCTTGCCCTACTCCCAATGCCATTTGCAGACTGAGGTTGAACACAACTTGGCTAAAGCACAAATATGTGTGCTGCTGCCCGTGGTACCACAGAGAGGACTGGGGAACCTGGCTGGAAGGCAAAGGCTATCTAGAATTAAGAATGGAGTTGATGGAACACACAAAGACCCCTGTAGCATAGGATTGGATTTTCTCCAACAGGGTGGGAGAGTAACTACCCTAAAAAAAAGTTCCAATACAATAACTAAAAAAAAAAAAAAAAAAAGTCAAATAACTATGGAGCTCGATTTAGATTTTAAAACTCTCCATGGGAGGCAGCTGCAAGTACATGCTTCACATTATCAGTACTTTAAGTCCTGCCAACACTTTCATCCCAGGGCAGACTGCAAAATGCTATGTGGCACTTGGGAGCAGTTCTTCACCTATAAGGAGGTTTCTTTGGAGCTTTTCAGTATAACAGTAAATTGCTACACTTAAAAGAGAGAAATTACACAATGTCACAGCTCTGATGGTCAATTAACTAAAAATGCAAACCATCATTTATTAATATAGCATAGTAAAACAATGCCAGTAGATACTTCTGTTCTGTGTGGTCATACTACACACTAATATAATGAAGTAAGTAATGTCCCATTTCCACTGGTCTACACTGAGTCATCTGAGAGGAAGGGAGACAGGGAGCAAGGGAGAAAGGCAGCTAGCACTTCCCTCCTCTCCAAAAGGAACAACCAAATGCAGTAATTAGTAAAAGTTTCATACAAACCCAATTTCTCCTCACAGAATAAAATGCACGGCTAAGGAGAGCCACTGCTTCTCTACACAAACCTTTCCATTTTGACAACTGCAGATTTAATATACAAGGAAAAAAATGAACACTTTTGAGAATGTACTCACTTGTGAGAGTCATTTAGATGTCTAGCCAGCCACTTCACAAGCCACTGATAATATTTCATGACGAAATTATTTAACAAGATGCTTAAGAAATTGTGCCCAGAAATTGAGTGCTGGATGGAACACCTGTCCAAGCCCAGTTCAGATCCTTGCTATCACAGGTGACCATAAAATATGACCTCCTTCCTTAAATTGAGAAGTTCGAGTCTAGTTTGAGTTAGAATACATAGAGTACAAGAAGACATGACCTTAATAAAACAATCCAGCAGTGATACAAATATATTGAATGCAAAGAAAATAATTTTTATCTTAGGATGGCAAGTGAAGCAGTGGTAATATTGCACAATGGAATGCATGACAAGTTATTCCAAGTACAACATCCTATTAAATTTGCTTTGCAATACCATGCATGTATTATCTGGTATGGTGGAACACATACAATGCAACATAGTGACAATTAGTTTCTCAACTTTGAAGATCAAAAAGAAATGTTGTGGGTTTAGGGACTGATTCCATATACAGTTTGCATTACAAAGCCTCCCATGCTTTCTCTACCAGCTCTTTTTGTTACTCAATTTGTCCTTTCATAATCCATAATTTGGGGAGTCTTCATAATGCTTCAAGGTTTCCTCACAGAGCTCCTGGACTGCAGCAATGCTCCCAAGCACCCATTCCAACTTCACAGATTTCATGGAGACCCTTGCTGTGGGGGCACTGCTGTGAGCCTTTCCCTCCTTGCTCTTTCAAAGTCATTGTCCTCTAAAGGTCCACAGCAGCCAGCCAAATATCCTCACTGTTGGGGTTGGCCTGGAAAACCAAAATGCTTCTGGCTGCTGGCACTGACCTCTTAAATTCAGTTCCTGCGAGCCAGAGCACTACTGCTTTGGGATGGTGAGTAACAGCTCCCTGCAAAAGAGCCTCTGTGGAGACTGACAGGCATTCCCAATTAGGGAAAATGAGAGGCCTCTCTCAGTCTCTAATCACTCCCACACTGTTCCTCTGTTGGCCCTCTGCCCTAACCCCACCCTTGTGCCACCCCCATGTCCCCTGGTAATTGGTTCCTGATGCTCTCCCAGCCCTGCTCATCCCATGTATTTAAACTGGACCCTTACAAGATACCTGGCCTTTGTTCTCTGAACTCTGGACGATGCACACACATGGCTGAAATAAACATCTCTGTAAAACCCTTGCAAAGGCCCTTCCTGCTTCTTACTAGCTATCACCCAAGCAACACCAGGTGCAACAAGCCTCCAGGGATTCTCTGGTTCCATGGTTCTTTTCAAGGCAGGCTGCTTGCAGCCACACATTCTTCTTGCTTGGGAAAACTTGCAAGGAATAGGCATAAATGGCTCGGGCACGCTCCAGAGCACTATGAGCAACACAACTGTCTGCGTCTTCCACCCAGGTTGTTTTTGACCTTCTTCCATCCCAATCCCAATCACAGCTCACATGATTGCCTGGCACATGGCCACACTTCCAGCTTTATCACATTGCTTAGCTTCTTGTATCTGTGCTCCCTGTTGAGTTCCACACTGTTAGACCTGAGATGTGATGGCTCTGTCAGTGATTTTCTTCACCATCTGAGTGTTTCCATTGGCTTCTTCCAGTTTGGCAGCAGTAATCCAGAAGTGAAAATCCATCAGGATATTCCCCTGGGCTTTGCTGAGGACTTTATGAGCATTCTCACATGTCTCCAGACTTGCCAGCACCAGCCACAGTTCTGCACTGGTTGGACAGGACTCCACAGTCTGGCTCAGCATGACCCTGGCATCCTCAGGTTGCTCCAGCTCCACGGCTGTCAACAAATGCACCAAGTTTGGAATGTGCTCAAGGGCTTTCATAAGGACATTTCTTGGCACAGATATCCATCTCCAGCTCTGCTGCTCTGATATAAACCCAGAAAGACTGTGGAAGGTGCCAGACAGCCTGGGCCACAACAGCCTTGGTGGTATCTCCAGGCTGAAGCCAAGCAGCTTCCAACCAAACATCCTCAGTCTCAGGACACATCTCTGTTCCTTCCATCACATGGTTTCAAGCCACCTGGAGTTTGCAAGTGACCTCCTCCAGTTGAGCTGATGCTATCCAGGCTGGTAGATGATGAGGATTGGTCTCTTGGACAGATTTCAGGAATAAATTGACTTTTCTTGATATCGTCAATATCTCCTCCATGTGTGGGAATCATGGAACTCAAGTCTGTCAAACATCCTTTTGGGTTCACTACAGTCTGGCCACTCACAGAGTCTGATACCTGGCTTAGCCTCATACTCATCAAGGTGCTCTTGGCTTGGCCAATCTTCTTCCAATTCACCTGTCCCAGGTGCATCAAGCCTGGTGTCATGTCTCCTGGATATAGTGTATTCATTCCCCCTGGATATGGAGTATTCAATCCACCAAACTGTGTCTGGGGTGGGTCCACGGAAGTATAATTCTCCCCTGATTGTAAATGCTTTGTTAGAAGCTGTCAGGGATAGGAGCCAGCTTCTCATACCAAGGATTCCTCTGATGCTTGTCCCTGGCATTCTCTCTGGAATACTCAGCCACTCCTCCTCAGTAATCTCAACTAACTTCCATTTCAAGTCTGAGAACTGCTGCTGTATTTTAGGTTGGTTCATATAGTATTTTCCTATTTCCTCTTTTTTTTGTTGTTCCCTTCTCTCTTTCCTGCCTTGATCCATCTTCCTTTCCAAAGCCACATAAATAGCATCTGTTTCCTCATCACCTTTTTCAGAGGGGCCACTTGAGAACAGGCTCCCAGTGCAGCCATTGTCATAATTGGTGTTATTCAAGTTCTCATCTTCATCAGCTGCTCTCTGGTTCTGCTTCATCTGGTCCCCCACAGTTCTCTTCCCCAGCAGGAAGATGGTCATCCCCAGGCTCACTGGCACCACAAGCAGGGCTGATGTCAGAGTGGTGGTGAAACCTGTGGCTCTGCAGCCAGCCCAGCACATAGCCCAGGGCCATGGGCAAGCCCAGGATTAGCTGTTTCTTCTCCTGGTGGTGTCCCAAGCCCCTAGAGCACCCAGTTTATATATGGTCAGATTCAGGCAGGAACGCCCAGCACCTCCCCCAAAGTGGGGAATTTCACAATGGAATGATGTAATCCTGTAATATTTTGGGGAGTCCTTAATGGCCTAGGTCCTTACAGCTGCCCAGTGGGGCTGTTGAGCCATTATGGCCCATTGGCAGAGAAGACCCCCCTAGGCTGGGTGCAGTTATGGCTGAATCAATTTGTGAGGCACAGAAACACTACCTTGCTACCAAGGGTTTGCCTCTTTCCCTTACCAAACACCCAGCTGGCAGCCTGAGGGCTGGGTGTGCTCTGGACAGCTATTGCAAACAACCCACCATTAAGAGTTCTTCAGGAAAAATGTAGATGGGAGTAGAATACATCACTTGGTTACATCCCACAATGTAACCCAAGACATCCAGAGAGCTGGCAATACTCATGTTTGCAATCCAAAAACAATTACAAAAAATACACTAACGAGGAAAGGACAGTAATATTTCTGTGACACAAATTTTAATGATGAATACTAGGAGACAGACTTTATAAAGTTTTTCTTTATAGACAATTATAAAGAATTAACAATAGCTTTTAATATCTACTAGTATAAATCCCAAGATGAAACCCTGAAAATATTTTATTTTTGAGCTACATATATTGCTACAGCTGATCTCATAGAAGGACAAAGCTCAGAGATATCCTATTTCAAAGTCATCCACACTATTTTAGCTAGGAGAAAAAAGATTTCTGGAAATGAATTAAAACTTAACACAAAATGATGAGTTCACCTTCATCTCTTTCTTAAGTTTTAATTTCATACATCAAAATTCTCATCCTCTTTGAAAGCACTGGAGTTCAGCCTCCCTTCATTTTCACTTTGAGATACTCACATGAAATGCTTTGGGTTTGAATCCGTATTGGGACCAGTGTTATTTAATATCTTCACTAATGACATAGATGAAGGGATCAAGTGTACCCTCAGCAAATTTGCTGATGACACCAAGCTGAGTGTTGCAGCTGACACACCTGAAGGATAGGATGCCATCCAGAGGGACCTGGACAAGCTGGAGAAGTGGCCCATGGGAATCTCATGCAGTTTAAGGAGACCAAGTGCAAGGTGCTGCATCTGGGCTCGGGTAACCCCCAGTACCCACACATGGGGGATGAAGGGATCTAGAGCAGCTCTGCCCAGAAGGACCTGGGGGTGCTGGTGGGTGAGAGGGTGGACATGACCCAGCCATGTGCACTCAGCCCAGAGAGCCAAATGTGTCCTGGGCTGCATCCAAAGCAGTGTGGGCAGCAGGGCAGGTGGGTTTTGTCCCTCTGCTCTGCTCAGAGAGACCCCACCTGGAACAGCTCTGGGATGCCCAGCTCAGAAAGGACATGTACTGTGCCATTTCTGTTCTATGAGGCTTAATATTTAATATACTTATAAAAACAGTATTCCTGCAATAACTTCATGACAGCTACACTTTTGTTCTCTTTTCTTCTCCTATTTGTTTCTGTTTACCTTTTTTTCAGAATACTGCTTAACACCTAATCACTACCTTCACACTGTCATCCCATCATCCTACAATTCTTATCCAGAATAATGTAATTTGTTTAGACTCACCATTACATATGTATAGTTGCAGTTAATTTCTTCTCATGCATTGGTTTATACATATCAGCATGAAATACCTTTATCATTTTATCATCCAAATAATCTATATTGCAAAATCCCTGGGCAACTTTAGGCAGTTCAACTAAATAACCTTTTTGTAATACATCAAATTTTCATCCCTCTTCCATGTCTTTCTCTCCTGCCTGGAGGGTTAGTTGCTATTCCCTTCTAAGTCTCAAAATGGATATTTTACCAGTTCTGCATGGCATACACAGCACGTGACAGATGTATAACCATATAACCATCACACAAATCACAATGAATGGAAAATCTGTTGTTAGCAAAACACTGGGTTAGATGGGGGCATGACATGAGATTAAACAAGTGGTTGACAAATTAAATAGAAACACTCAAGTAACTCTGATTGAAGAATATTTTTGGTTCTCGTGATAACATAAAAGGAGCAGCTGTGAGAATCATCTCCCCTCCTTCCAGCTCTATTTGTCTAGAAGGCTGCAGTAGCTAATGGACAAGGGTTTCACTGCAGTCACCCATACTTTTGTTCTTTACTAATTAAATTTGCAAAGAATGATGATCAGCTAAAAGGCACGTCAGATCTCCAAGTGATGCAATGCTGAGTCAAGCACCCACAGGAAACAAGCACCAGAAGTGCAGGCATTGCACTAATATTCATCTGCTCTTTGGTTAAATACAAAGGGTTGGTTTTGACCTATAAAACCCTTTACTGTCTGGGTCGCTACCCCCTTGCAGACTGCTTTTCTTGTCCCCTTTTATCTCAGTAATTCAGACAAGAGGGTTGCATTCACCTGGGCATTCTCACTGAAGGGCACTTCAGTCCAGAAGCTGATAAAGCTTTAATGCATGTTGAGCAGCTTATCTATTTTCCCAAGACTTCTTAGGTGAGAAATAGAAAGCATCTCAGGAGGAGTGAGCTGCTGGAGATAAAAAAACTACAGAAAGGACAAGAGAAAAAAGCCTCTTCCACATACTATTAAAAATACTTCTATGAGATACAGTTAGTGGTGGCACAGCTCCTGCAGCTTAAATGTTCACAGAGCACCCATCCTCACAGAGTATTTCACCTAAATGGTTCTTTCCCTCCCCAGACCATCTCTTTCCACACCTCTAGAGCTGAACCCATTACAGAATGTTCTAAAATAGATTCCCTATTGTCCTACGATCTTATTAAGCAGAAGAACATGGATTTTCATGTGATGGAGCATGGTGGCTACAGAGGCCTGGGATGGATTTTTACATCAAGAGATTTATTCAAGACCATGTGGCCTATAAAAAAAAATCAAGAAGCCTCCAAAGTTTTAATAATTTTAAAAGGAGCAAAATACCAGTTTCAGAGGGGGGAAAGATTTTTCCTTACCTTGTTTCAGATTTTCATTAATTTATTGAAAGGAAATTTTAAAGGAAAAATTCTGTTTCAGTCTAACATTCAAATTCAAATGAAACTTCTTTTGGTTAAATGACACGGGAGAAGATATTGATTAATTTATCTAGCTTATATCTATCTCTCTTGTATCAAGTTGAAGAACTCTATTACATGAGGAAATAGAAAAATTAAGGTCTATGACAAACAAGGGGAATTATTCCACAGAACTGACAGGTTGAAGGATGTGAATGGACATCTTCTTCCATTTAAATCACTGCCACAGGATTTACAGCACAATCTTTCAAAAATCTACAAAACACTTCATTTTGTTTTGCATGAGAGCTCTCTGTAATATTGAGGTGTGGGAGGTGTGTGCTTCCAAACAGTGAGAGAAATTTGGATGGTGATGGCCTCCAAATTGAGAGGCTCATCACCTTTCAGGGGCTGAGGTAAGGCTGACTGGCTGGTATTTCTCTGCACCCTCCTTGCTGCCCATTCCAAAAGTCTGGATGATGTTTGCTTTCTTCCAGTCTCTTGGACTGGTTATCATGACCTTTCAAAGATGATCATGAGCAGCCTCCCTGTGGTGTCCACCAGCTCTCTCTTCCATTCATGGAAGCACTAAACCCACTTGTAAAAGGTTCTGGAGGGAAAAAAACAAACCTGGTACTATATTTAATTTGTGACTGATTTAGCAGAAGATTACTATGAAAACTATTCTTACTGTACCATAAAACAAAGTCAAATTCCCTTAAAGCAATAATTCTCACAATCTAAGATGTCCCATGACTATTTACACGCAGTTAAAATGATAATAATGCACTCTTAGCTTTTTTTTCTAAAAAAAAACAAAACATAAATTCTCAAAAAATGAGACAACATAAGCCATATGGTTCATGAACTAAACTATGTAGCAGTGAACACACTTTCTTAGAAACTTCTTATAAGAAGCAGTCACTGATGCTCAATTATTCTGCTGTTCTTCCAAATAGCAAGATGTCTTCTTAATTGATACTTAAAAATAAAATTAGCATTGCCCTAGCAGCTTAGTCATTAAAAGAGGTCTTCACTCTACTAGACTCTTAGTAGACAGAAAAGCAATTTTTTTCTTCAAAAATCCCTTACAGCATCAGGAGCAAAACAAAAGTTTTACCATAAAAACCAATAGCGCATTTAATTATGAATGGTAAGTGGAAAAAAAGTCTAAGACAGGAGAAGCATCATAACATAAATTATGATTCCCCTAGAGTGTTTCAAGGACAAACTGCAACCCAAAGTTTAACTGAGGAAAGGCTTGAAGGCCTCAGAAATGTAAATGCTGCAAAACACATCTTTTGAGGTATGATTCCCAACAAAAGTGGGAGAGCAGCATAAAATCATGGCTGCTGTCTGACAAAATTTTAACAAAAATGACTGAAAAAAATCCTTAAATGCTTTTAGAACTTACAATACTGAGGGTTTACATGTCTAATAAAATATCTGTTCTCAGAAAAGGTTGTGGAAATAATTTAAAATGTAAAAAGACAGTACTAGCAGAAACAATCACTATGGCAATAACAATTCAGACAAGGAGAATTCAAACAAAGATTCCACTGAAGCCACAGTGGTATAAAAACCCAGCAAAAGATCGCTTTAAAACGTCTCATGGCTGCCTTTGAATTTCATATGCCAAACACAGATCTGACACTTCCAAAATAAACAGTTTCTATTTGAAATATTTCAATAACAATGCACATCTCATACTGTACACTTATACCAGGGATGTTTATATTCCTGGGGAGTCTCATTAACCTCTGTGCAACCAGTATGTTGAGAGATAAACATACAAAAGGCTGGTTGTTCTTTAACCACCCATGACAGCACAAACCACCAATTACAATACATGCACAGATGGCTAATTGGTTTTATCACAGTTTTCACAAGTCTGGGAAGGGGGACACCACCTTTCCCAATTTCTCTGAAGGTTAGTACCAGCAGCACAGAACCAATTCATGTGTTGAGGCCCCTCGGGACGTGTTGCCCTGCTTGGCCAAATGAAAAATAAAAAATTGTATAGTAGTTTACATGATATGCTCAACACCCCTGATTAAACTTTATATAGGTCTTCAATACACACATAGATTTTATCTCTCACTTACTATGAAATGCTAAGAAGATTATCACATAAACAAAAACTCTAAACATTTCAGAACAAGTACAAAGTTTATAAGACTCACAATTAATTAATCAGGAATGACAACACTGAAACCCCATTAAAAATGCAAGAAACAGTCTTCAAAACTAAAGGTAAATTTTAACAGAGAAGTAACAGCTTCCATCCCAAAACCAGCTGTGTGTAAGTTCTGCATATCAGTGCCTTTCACACCTATTTGCTGAAACAGAACAGGGGGACTGAGGACTCCACGGGGAGATCTGAATTTCCTAAAGGACCTCCAAATATTAGAGTTCATCTTGTCCCACAGTCCTAGACTCTTGCCCATCTCTCCAAAACCTGCTTCTGATACTGCCTTTGCTCCTAGCCTCCATACTCATTCTTATGCTTTCACCCATACGTACCCATACACACCAATGTGCTTTTCCAATATCTTCCTGAATCCTCCAAATTCCTTATTAGGTTATTCTTCCTTGGAGGATATTTCATATTCTCTGTTTCATATATTAGAAGCACTGAATGTATTCAGGGGAAAAACAGTATCCTTGCCCTCAGAGTCTCCAGGCATCTCAGATTATTGCCTGAATCCTGAGGGGATATGTCCTGGAGCAGTCTGCCTCTGTCCCTTTCCAGATGGAAGCTCCTTTTTGTACTTTAGCACATGCACAGGTAGGTTAGCACAGGTCCTTTAAGGAACTGCAGTGTGCTTTTACAATAGGAAATCCTAGAAAATTTCAGTTATGCTTTAACAAGTCTTCAATATGCATTATTTAGGAATATTTTTGGCATGTCGATTTCAGGAAAAGCTGGATAAAATAACAAAAATAGAAGAAAAATCTTAGGAATAAAGTCTAGCTCTTTTCAAACTTTAAGTGTTTGAGAAAATGAGGATGTGTAATTTCTCACATTACCAATCATTCCTATACCTCCTTAACTTTCCTGAAAATCAGGATCTGCAAAGTGATGCTGCAAACAGTGTGGCAGAATACACATTCAGGCAAGTCAGGAAAATAGTTCTGTCTGCCTCAACATGGACTCTGGGATGCACCTGTACTCCTTGAAGAACATGAGGAGAAAGCTAATCTTGGATTTTTTTTTCAACAAGGGTGCCCTCCATCTCATCCTCAAAAGTTTATACTCATTTTCAGGCTGGAGATTTTCTGCTTCAAACAACTGCTGAAACTAAAATGACTCAATGTTTTGATAGGCCTTCTTATTGACCATGTATTTTTAAAACACAGCTGGCAAGTAGGGGTCAAGCAATTCAAATCTATCTTTAAAAAGTACAGCTTAATAATGTTGGCTCAGTGAGGACTGCTTATTAATATGATTACCAGCAAAGGCTGCCAGCAGTATTTAGAGCGATCTGAAATAAATTCTTGTCCTATACTGGAGCAGTTAGACTATCCTTTTCTTATCCTTGCTCTTCCCTGCTAGTAGCAGATGTCTTATCACTAAATAAATGAAACAGTTTTGCAGACACATCATTCCAAGGATCATGCCTGGCCAGAGCACTGCCATTCCTCAAGCCATTTCAATGGAGATGAAGAAGTAAGAATTGCTCTTTCACAAGACAGGGGGAGTTCAGTACATGAGAGCATGTACCAGCCTAGGAAATACAAGTTTCCAAGTGGGTATGTTGTTTTAAATGATCTCAAATTTCAAGGGGTTTGGACTTGGGATTTGCTTGTGCTAAATTCATATTTTGGCCTCTCTTCTGACTCTGCCAACTGCATCCCCCTAGAGCTCAACTTTTGAGAGGGCAGGGGTCAAGCTATCATGGAATAATAAATGCATAATATGGCATAAACAGTAGCAAACAAAAGAGATCAAGTGCACCCCGAGGTCACTTTTGAGAAATATTCATTTACATTTTTTAATTGCTGCTTTTCATTTCAAACCCAGGTAATATAAACAACATTAAGCCTGCCCTTATCAAACAGATGTTCTTTAGCCAAAATCTGAAGTAATAAAAATGAATACCAATTAAAGGTATGAAGGTATGAACCCATTTCCATACAATGCACTAGGAAACCTGCATATTAGTACTAGAACAAAACACCTAACAGGAGATTTCTAAAACTGCAAGTAAAAACCAGACAAAATTTTAAAACCCACTTTATTATATAAACATAAAGTTAAAAAAACACAAACCTGGATCTTCTTTTAGCAAAGGCCAATCCATGAAGATACATGAAACAGAGCCATTAATAAACCCATAGTGTGAAAAAAAGACCACCACAAAATAAAGCCAACCCTCAAAAACCAACCAAAAAAACCTCAAAATAAACACATCAGAATTTCTGTCTGAAGTCCTACATGCATTCCTTGAATCACACATTACATATAAGTTGCATACTTTACATTCATGTAAATCCTCTCTGAACTAACCCACATGTTAATGTAAGTTTGGCATAAGTCCAACTAACATATTAATATGATAAAAATTATGACTGCTCCCTTTGTTCTTAAAGTAAATAATTACAGCTAGAGAATTGGAAATAAAGTGCTCTTTCACAAGAAGGTGCCAAACTTTAGTCTTGGCAAAGGTTCATTTCATTGTTTTTGACCAAAAGGCTAAAAAAACCACACGAATCCAAAAAACACATTAGAAAGGATAAAACTTCTTTGTGCTATGGGAGCAAAGGAATGCAAGCAATACTGGATAGCTTTTGTCTGACTTCATCTTTGTATTTTCAAGGCCATCCTCCCTAATACCCTAACATCTGAATATCTTCAAGATATGCTAAGAAATCTATCTTCAAAATCCACTGAGAAAAATACTAATTTCCTTCTCCATCAGATAGAAAATTAAGGCTCAGATGTTTAATAACTTGCTAAAAGCAACACAGCACTTTCTCTGCCAGAAGAAACTGTATTTGAATACAGGTTGGTTCTGAGGTTAAAAGTACTGTGAAATCTAATGCATTCATTTAGTCCTAGCCTTTTATACAAATTTTACACTGCTATCAGGTTGTCAAATGCCAATGACAAGATTTCCTTTGATGTCACCTTAATGTCTTACACTCAGTGGAATAACCTCAGGGTTTTAAGGTCTGCTATTAATCTATTACTTTGGCTTAACACCAGCATCAACAATTAGTATTAAAGACATGAAGTAAAATTAGATCTGAGACATTGTGCACTATACAACATGTCATCTTTACTACCTCCTTTCACATCTCCCTTCCAAAAACATTGCCTTCACACACTGCAATCTATTAAGATATGCTTCTATCATAACATTCCCTCTAAAAAAGAAATCATGTTTCTTAGCAAGTGCTGAAATGCAACTGACTGCAAAGCAGCCATGACTACAGAACACTAGCAATATTTTAAAAGCCATAGAATTCACTCGTGCCACAACTAGAGCAAACACTTCAAACCAAATGTGGTGTAATTCACTCAACTTAATGGGAAAAGTAATGTCATTATGGAAATGTGTGGACATTGCACATAGTGCAAGGTCAGTCAGCAGTGCCTCATCTCCATAATGTCTTGGCTCCTTGTAGGCATTTTTAAAACACATCTCATACAGCAGATTTTTAAAAAATTTGTATCAGAAAAGTTCCATAGTTGTGATATAGAACAAAAATATAGAAAGCAGCTTCTTAAATTTAACTGAATCTATGAGCTTCCTGGACCCCTACTCAAGAGCATCCCTAACTGGACACAGGTACAGACTCAGACACACTGACATGTGCAGACCACCACATACCAGCCAGCTCAGACTCACACTACCCTGGCTCCTCACCACCTTGCACTCCATGTCATCACCTGTGCTCACTGACCCAACCACTGACTGCTCCAGAAGTACTTGAGCACATTTTATATGTGTGACACCAAAGAGCTTCTGAAGCAGTTTTTGAGTAGGCAGTTCTAAAGTCCAGCCTCCTAAGGTTTAAGCATTATAAACCTACATCCAACAGTCAATCAAATTTAAAACATTTCAATCTTAATTCCTGTATCATACTGCATGTTAAACATGCTATGAAAAAAAACCTTTTTCTATCTGCTCTCAGAACTAACACTGCTCTTTCTCCCAAAATTTTCAGCAGAACATGAATATTGCCTGACTTTAAGTCACCAAAAATTTATCTTAGCATCCAATCAGTAGCAACTGCAGGAGAAAGGCTCCGAAGAAAGGTGCTGACAAATTTGGGTAGAAGTAATATTTTCATGGTTACTAATGACAGTCAGACAGCAGCAGAAATGCATTGCATTGAGCTCCCAAGAATTAGCATTAGTGGATCAGCATTAATATAGGCAATAAATTTGCAAACTGTAATGAGGTTTCAGAAGACAAATAGGAAAGTCAATGCACATGACTCCAGGCTTTGTTTCACCTCCCTCACAAGTGTAAAAGTCATGACTTTACTTATCAGTGTACATTTTATATAACCTGCGTGGTAGACTCAGTTCTTAGGGAGGAGAGGGTTGTATTTTCCTTTTTTAAATTGCTTTTATTCATGTAGGGTTTCTTGTTTTTACACAAACAGAAACACAGATTAGACATAAGAAGGTTACATAAGAAGCAAAAAGTCATGGGAAAACATTTTGCAATAAGTACATGATTTTTTTGAGAAATGGCAGCATTGCATGAATATAATTAAAACTCTTTTCTTTACTTCCTGCTATAAAAAGAAAATTCCTCCAAATGCAAATTTAGTGACCTGTTCACAGACCCAGCAGCTGTTGGCTTCTTTGATGAGCTGTGAGTCCTCAACTAGACCTTTATTTACAGAACATTGTTAGATTTAATATTTAAGCTCACAATCCCTATGTTGGATGTTTTACCTTCAAGAATAAAAGCCACTGGCAGATACAGAAGTTTGTCCTTCTTATTTCCATAGAAAACAAACTATAATCATCCCTTTTAATCAAGCAGAAAAACTTATTTTAGAACTTAGAGTAAGTTTGTGCTAAAGGATTGTCCTTAAATGCCTCTATAGTATCAGTTGGTCATAAAGAGCTGATTCTGACTAACTGGAAGTGTTGTATTAAGTTTTCAATTTCTTTAAAGCAAGAAATATATAATGATGAGCTTCAGCAACTATGTATGTATTCATATTTTCAATTTATCTTTTACTATTAAAAACCAAGCAATTGCAGTCTAATAAATAGAAATTATTTCCACATCATTTGTCTTAAGCAGCATTTAGAAGAAAACTGGAACTAAAATGGATTGATACCATGATTTAAGATGTTTGAGTAAAAAAATCATTTTAAATATTAGGAAAAAACACAAAAATAAATTTCATCTTTTAACAAGTACACTATTATCTGCAGTTATTAGAAATCAGAAAAGCTCCTCATTGTTATTTTTTGGAAGAACTGGTACATTTCATTGCTCCAGGCTCATATTCACAGATACACTGAAGAGGAGAACAAAGCACCCTGATTTTCAGCTACAATCTTGCTTCTAGTTTCTGAATGAACTAGTTACAGAATTTAAAAAAAAAAAAAAAAACATTTGCTGAAAATTTTAATTCTGCAGAAATAACTAATACTGTCAAAAACTGATTCAACATTCAAGAGGTCAGCAGTCTGGCTTGAAACTTCAGTATAAGAGTATTTCTTACCCCACCCAATTAAACTTTCAACTTTTTTTCCCAGTCAAAACTATTCTGAATCATAGTGCTTTAAAGGTTGTCATAACATTTAAAAAATGTAATATTTAGACTTTTTTTCATTCGTCTTCAAAATGCTTTTCTACCATCCTATCTATTTGCATAATGCTAAATCAGTTTAGTTGTAAAAGGACATACATAAAATACTTTCCCTTGGCATGTTTTGATGCTACCAAAAATACAGAGAAAATCTTCTACTGCTCCTCTGAGTTCTCTGCAGTCCCAAATAAGCTACACTCTGTATATCTACTTGTCATATCAGAGCTCACCGTTAAAACACTATCTCAATTTTTCACACTCAGTTATAATGGAATTATAGAAATACTTCTCTAAGCACTGCAGCCAGAGGAGTGCTCACAGTGCTGTGGCTGTGAAGCCCCTCTGTCCCTGCTCAGAGCTGCCAACTGCTCCCCAGCAGTGCTCCAGCTGCTTCCCCACGGCACAGCTGGCACAGCCAAAACCCTCTGCCTGCATTGCACCCACTCAGATGGCTGCTGCCATCCCAGGGCATTGGGCTGCCCCTCTGCACACAGCAGACAGGACATTTCTGAAGACCTGATACCTTCCAAATCACTGATTTGAGTCACTTACCTAGCCCCCTGCTCTAAAGCACGTTACTGAGACCCACCATTTGACAGAGAGTGCCATAGGACAACCACAACAAACTGGGAACACTTATTTATTTAAATGGATTAACATGTGACAAGAGCAGTCTGCACTAGTCTGTAACACGGGGAAATAGATGGAACTATAACTAGCAAAAAAAGCTAGGATAGATTAAAAGGGCTTGAAGCAATTTTAGCAGATGTTTACTAAAGGAAAACTCAAGGGAAAAGCAGTGAAGGTAAAAATGCAAAAATAATTTTGAAAAATAAATAAATTTTTAAAAGGAAGGCAACAATTTTGGGAAGGAGAAGACTGATAGATGGATGCAATCAGGTTCTGAAGACCTCTGAAGCTAAGACTTTGAGGTTTAAAGTAAAGCAGGAATAAAAAGGCTTTATCCTAAAACACACCCAATGCCAATTTCCTTGTTTCACTTGAAGAAAGATGCTGCAGTATTGCATGAGAGAAATCAAAGCTCAGGACCATATGTATGAACCCTCTTTATCTGCAAGACTTAAAAGACTTCAAAACAGCCTAACTCACATAAAGGTGACATTATCAGCCTTTAAACAAAAGCCAGCCTGAGTTTAAGGCATGCAGACTGCTGGGAAAAAAAAAAATAGCTGCCACAGCTATCCTATCACATAAGGAAATTTCACCTTTAGGTCAGAAAGTATGGACACCTGCTTTTCCAGTATTTTTCTGAGTAAGACAATGGGAAAACAATGAACCTTAAGCTTCTTTCCTTCATGAATATATTTAAGAGTCATTCTTCAACGAATAATTTGATATACTATGTTCTGAAGCTTTAAGAGGTTTGTTTTAAATGGATTCATCAAGCAGAAGGGCCTTGCTGTGGATGCCAAAGAAGTTTTAACCTGCATGAAAATAAACCAGAAAGTCACTGTGGCCAGAAAACACAAGCAGCAAAGAAACTGCTCATATAAAAGGTCCCAGAGGTTTTCCACATTCATACATCAAAATTAATACTTTAAATCATTGCCTGGTAGTTAAAGCTGAGTATGACACACTGCAAACCCTTCAACAAAAGGCATTCTAAACACTTTTATAGTTTCTATCATATAACAGAGACCTAAAGAAGAAAATATCCTTTTTACTGACACATAGCCTTTAAAGAAGTCAGCCATTTGTGAAATAAATTTTGACAACTAAAATACCACCCACAAGGCAAAATATTTGTCTAAATATGCAACAGAAAGTTTTTTATGCAATAGAAAAAAAAGATAAGTTTTCTTCTAAATTTCCCCAATTTGTTCCACAGACCTTTCTTGAAACAGTTTTTGTATGATATATTATTATGAAACAACTTTCATTTTTGCATCAGTCACACAGCAGGCAGTATTTTAAGAATGCTCAATATAAAACTTACTTAATCACCTAATTTCCAGTTGCATTCCTATAATACATCATTTATCCAGTGGAAATCAATATCACTGAATGGTCTACAATTATTTACTCTCTAAGCAAGCACAGGAAAAGAAGTTATGAATATAATGTATTATTTGCTGTATATAAGGCCCTCTATGCATATCCCTGCATTGCACATAGAGAGAAGGATGCAGAATATGTACACACCACAAAATAGGGCTACATAAACATAGTATTACATACACATTTAATAGCCTGCACTGGCAAGTATCATTTATGGTTACACATCTGCTTCTCAGAATAGTGACCACACTATTGTTGATGTCCCACCACACCACCTTATGTGCTAATAAATCTGAAGTAGCACAATGTATATTCCCAGCTATTTATAACAAATTCTAGGTTTCTTATTTTGATTTTATTCCACATGTACATAACTATTAGTGCCCCATATCAGGGGCATGAACAGGTGGTTCTGAGCCTGAAGCCCCCAAGGGGGGCTGGGGGAGCAGCATGCATGGAGGCAGCCCACACCTCCCTGAGCAGGGCTGCTCCTCTGTTCCACCACCACCAGGCTCACCTGCATCATCAGTGCAGCTGAGTCCCAGGCAAATGGAGACAAGAGTTATCCTCCCCAGGCAAAGCAGAGATGGGAATGGTTTGTGTAATGATAAATCTATGTGTCTTGCACAGACCCAACCTAAAATGCCAACCTTTCAGTTTTTGTGCAATACTCAAAGAGCCTTTTGTGGAATACCTGAAGGCCACTGCTCATATTAGTCAAAACAGAGATTAAGATCTCCAAAAATATTTGCTCAGGCATTCCAGAATCCTGCCCCAGAGTCTACTAAGAGCAACAGGGTCAGTGAAGCAAGTGTTCAGCCAAATGAGTAATGCTTGGAGTCAAGAAAACAGCTGGGCAGACACAGATGTTATCTAGGTTGCTCTTTTAGACGAACATAACATTAAGGGCTCTGATTCATATTTTGCAATAATCTCTGTCAGAACACCAGCTACTGGTGCTGAAGATCCAGGTGATGCTAGAGAGATCAGACAGCAAGGAAAAAATTCAGCACACATAATTATTTTCAAAGGCACACAGACCTTTGAAATTAGGCATTTACGTAACAGCTTCTCTGCACCAAAAATAAAGTCAGCACCATTTTTCCCAGAATCTTAGCCAACCTCTCCCCCAAGGACAAGAAAAGGGAATGCTGTCAAACATCAAACTTCACGACTTTCCTCAGTACTGTGATCCTCATTAGCACTTGGCATCCTCATCTGTACAGTTCATGGCAACCACAGCGCCGCTGACAAACTCTGGCTGTAGAAAAAAAGACTGAGGTATGCTGCAAAACAGTTTCTGAAATTCCTAGGTAATAATGTGGTTAGATGCATAAGCAGATTACCAACTGTGTGACAAATGTGGAAATGCCTTCACTGTACTTGAAAACACCATGATAAATGTAAACTTCATTTTCTAGAGGGAGCAGTGCATCAGGGGGAAAAGAACCACACCTGAAAGAAACTAAAAATATTTTAACTTCTAGAAGAAATAGGGAAAGGATATTTTTTCTCCTTCAAGCATTTCCAGACAGCCTGAAGAAAGAATTGAGGCTTGCAAAGCAGATAACTAAGTACTGGTATGTTCCTGAAGTAGCTTTTGGGTGACACGAAATCCCTTAGAAATGGAGATTGCAAAAGGTCCCTGATGACCAAAGACTGTTGTACTCTTCTTCAGAAAAATACCACAAGAACAATCAAGGAACTACAAACTAATCACTGTCACTTAGGTCCTTGGAAAAATCATAGAGCAAATCCTCTTGAAGCCCATTTCCAGGCACAAAAATGGGGTGGTGATGGCAACAGAGGGATGGATTTAGCAGTGGTAAATCTTGCCTGAATAACAAAATTGTCTTTAGCTACAAATCTTGACTGGATTTCTGGACAACATCAGAGTGATGAACATCACTGACTTTAACTAGGTTTTGACAGTCTCACACAGCATTCCTGTGTTCAAGTTAAGATGTTACATTCTGGATGGGCAGACAACTAGTTGGGCTAAACCAGCTAGCTGTGCCAATGGGCTGCACTGTACCTGCAAGCTGGTAACAAATGAGGTACTGCAGGGTACATGTCCTGCTTAATACCCCTATCAACAACCTGGAGGAGATGAAGGAGTGCACTCTCTGCAGCTGGTGGGTTGGGATGTTGGTATCCAGGGCTGCTATTCAGAAAGACCTGCACAGGCTGGAGAAATATCCTGATGGAAACTTCATGCAGTTCAACAAGGACATACAGCATCTGGCAGTAAAGATGTCCCAGACACTGTCCCCTCCTTCCAATGCTGTGGATGAGTGCATGGGCCAGATGTGCAGACACAGCCCTGAGGAGGGTGGCAGGCTGAAGCTCCACCAGAGCCCCATGCCCACAGCAGCAGTGGGGGTCAGTAGCTGGAACAGGAGCCAGGGAATTGACCCACACCTCTGCTCAGCTCTCATCAGACCACATCCACATTCCTGAGGTCAGTTTGGGGCCCTTCAGTACCAGGCACTGGCAAACCCCTGAGTTCAAACTGTCCTGTCCTGTGAAGGGGGTATGATGGTCCAAGGTTTGCTTAGCCTGGAGAAAGACACATTTTCAGGAGAATCTAATAGCAGCTCCCCAGTACCCACTATCTACAAGGAGGTTATGAAGATATATGAGCCCTTTTTGATAATGTATAGTGGAAGGAAAAAAACAACAAGCATATACTTGTTTATGAAAGAGAGGACATAAGGAGAAACTTTTCAACCCTGTTGACAGCCAAGGATTGGAACAAGTTATCCAGAGAGGTTGTGCAGTCTCCATCTTTGGAGGCTTTCAAGATCAACAGGAAAAATCTCTCAGTAAACTGGTCTAATTTCATAGCTGATTGTGCTTTCAAGGGGTGTTGTAAAAGAGATTTCAGGTCCCTCTTGACCAGAATTATCATACACAGAATTCTTTTTACTGCTGCAAAGACCATCCCTGCAGTAAAGTGCTTCTAGTAACTCACTGGAAGCTGAAAGGGCACAGTATTGAGTAAGATGGTGATGCTAACTGGACTACTCAGTCCAATTCATCTACTCATACTTGAGAGATTTCCAAATGAGATTTGGAATCTAAAAAGAAAAAAATCCCCACATTATTTCTTAGCTGCTTTAATGTATACATTTGTCTTGCTTAGAAAATCACAAAGCAGCTCTAATAATCCCTGTTTAGTTAAAATATGATACACAACTTCTTATTTTGCTTTGTAAAAGGTTTCAGTATCTACAAATGAAAGTCTTTGTGAGTCTGGTATCTTTCCTACATAATGAACAGAAACTGGCCAGCTCCCAAACAGCCTCACCACAGAGGCCAGTCAGGGGAAATGAATGCAGGAGAAAGGGAAGGTCCCTTCCCACATGTGGAAGCACTGATTCAGAGATCCTCAACACTCACCATTTCAAAAGAAAAAATATAATATTTGCCTGTTCAAGCTGGAAAAATATGTCCTAAAAGAAGCACCTTTAATTTTGGAAGGAAAATTCCCAGCCTATTCAACTCACCATGCATGTTACACAACTGAGAAAGTTTTCACAGCACACAAAGCAGCCAGCTACTACACTTCCTAGAAGAAAAAAAACTATGTAACTTTTGGCATGCTCCTAATGATAGGTAATTTTCATTCCCAGGACAGGGTGATGCTTTATTAAAATTTTCCCCAAGGAAAAACCAAGGTGGTGTTGTGTCAGCTTTTTATGCAGCAATTCAGCAGCTGAACATTTGCATTAATTGAGTATGATACTGGTGATGATTCTCTTCTGCAATCATTGGATATGCTCCGTTTCTCCTCCAGATGGTCTTCTCCCAAGTCCACAAAATTGTCTGGGAAGCTGATAACCTTTTACAAATTGACAGCTATCCTAACAGTAACTATAGTTTCCTGTCATTTACAGAATATATAACAAAATACCAGGGTCCAGTAGTTTTCATTGTATATTTTGACATTTTGTTTTGGATTGGAGTTTTTCGGTTTTTGGGGGTTTGGTGGTTTTGGTTTTTTTTTTGGGGGGTGTTTTTTTTGAGGGTTTTTTTTGTTTTGTTTTTGTTTGGTTGGTTTGGGTTTTTTGGGGAGGGGTGGGTGGGTTTTTCGAGTTTTTTTGGGGGGGCTTAAAGGGGTGTTTTTGGGTTTTTGTTTGTTTTGCTTTGTGCTTTTAAAGTACATCACCAGAATCAGGCTAATGAAATTGTCAATGATTTGAAGAAAAATAAAGAAAGAAAAAAAACAAACAGGGGAATCATGTCACAGGTCTCTATCTGGGCAGATGCCTCACTTGCTGGGGAGCAAAGAATGAAATTTCACACTACCTAAACATGCTGAGCATCACTCTGCTCCAGATGGAGGGGGAAAAATCCCAGCACTGCAATGGTAGCAGACATCCATCCACTGGGGTAAACTGCCCACTGAGACATGGGAGGTCAACAGACTGTTAAGGATTAACACTAACCCCAAAATTACCATCAAGAAACCTGAACAGAAACAAAGACAAGGTTACAGAAATTTCCAAAACCTCGTCTGCACTTAGCTGCCTTTCCCTCTCTGTGAAATCTGAATATTTTATCAGTTTGTTGTTTTTTTTGCCACTCACCTATGTAACAGAGAAAACAACAGTTGACTTAAAAGCAATAGCTGGTCCACTGAGGCTTATGTTTTCATTGCTGGTCAAAATCTAGAATTAGTTTTATAAACACTGTGTAATTGACCTGTGAGGTTCAATAGCTCAGAACATATTGAACAAAGAGCTTAGCAGTATCCAAGAAGGGATTGAACATAATGATTAATAGCCTCTGTAACTAGACTAAAAATTGCAAGAACCTCAGTCTTCATGCTCCAGGGCACAGACAACCAGCTGAGATCAAGCATAAATTTCTGCCCACTATATTACTGTGAAGTTACATGCACTGGGAATAGTTTACAGCTTTAGAGACTTGCAAGATTTTTGGTTTCTTCCACTGGTTGTAAAGCATCTACATTCATCCTTAAACATCTTGAAAGCAAGGCATTCTCAGGGAAGAACTGCCTAAATTGAAACTATTTTTGACAACTGTCCATCTCAACTGATATTTAAACTTTTTAAAAATAGCTAATGCTCCACAATATCATTAGAAAACTGACTCTGAAACTCCATTATTCTTCCCTGGTGACTGGGAAAAGAAGCCACACCAGAGACAAACTCAGTCAACATCCCTCCACCCCCAAACACACATACACAAAATAAAACAATTCCAGCCAAATCCTTCTTTAATGAAAACTGGTTGCACCAGCTTTTCTAAATTATTCCGCTCTTATGAGAAAGAAGCTCACTAGAAAATAATCAAGAACATTAAAGCCTTTCTAGTTTTCACTCAAAACCTACTGCTATTTACAAAGGACGAGGTTGTGTTCTACCCACATTTTCTTTCTCCAATTCATACTTCCATGGGCTGTACTTCTTATCTGAATTAGGCTTCCTGCCACAACTGTACATGGCATTCCCATAATCCATTTTCCTACTGCAAGGCATCACATTGGAGTTAGAGAGAGGCTTGGCAGTCCAGGAAATAGATCCACAAAGCAGCAACTGCCCATTAACCTGGGTTAATGCTGCACTGGTACTTCTAAACCCAATAATTTGGGAAAATACTGTTATTCATCCAGATTGTCTAAGCAGGTAAGAATTCTCTCAGCTATAGCATTTACATTGACTTTATGGTTATTTTGATTTTCAACTTCTAACATTTGCATATTTATTACTATTTTAAACAGTTATCCTTCCACATCCATCCCAATGCAACTAAATTTGCCATAGCTTGCTACAGATTTTTGCAATTCCAGTAATATTTCATTCTTTTCTAGTGGTCTCTGAAATACTTCTTGTTTACCAAAATCTTCCACAAACTAAAGAATACAGCAACACAATGACCCATTCTAGCAATTTTGCTACTAATATAAACAAACATTTGGTGTATGGGTTTCTTGAGTTTATGACTCCAATGAAGATCAAGTTCTCAAATAAAAAGTACATTCTTATTATGTAATAAATGAACAAATATATATATACAAAACACACTAAATATATTAATATAATGAGGTAAAAAATGAATCATGGATGAAAAGTGGGCAGTAAGAACTTCCATTGCCATTAACATCTGAAAAACCAAACAAATTATTCTTATGGCAACAAAGATACAACAAAAGCAGAGCAAGAATGGGGTTTTTTTCATGCAAAGACAAGGGCAAGCTACTCATCACTCTCTGTTTGGAAATCTGGACAGGAACCTCCTTGATGCAAACTAAGAATATATTAAACTGACAAGATATTTTAATACTCCACTGTAAAGAAGAAGCTGCAAAGCCTGAAGCCTGGATGTAACACTTAAAATATAAGGGGAAAATAAAGTAGAATTTTTAAATTCTTATAGAAATTCAGAACAAGTGAGATAAAACATGGAAAACATGACAGAAATCAAACAGCATCTGTTACCACTCACTGGAATGAAAGGAGGACATGAGAAACAAGAAGCTGAAGGACAAATGTCTAACAATTTGATTTTCAGTTACAGTCACACAGACTCTGAAGATGTCTGACACTCCTTTATTCAGGTGAGGATAATAAGATATCCTCACCTAAGGGTGGTGAAAAACAGTCTTAAACAGAAACTGGAAATACTGGGACAAAATGTAAGAGCTGCAGCAAGAGCCTCCCAAGGTTTATATACACTTAATTGGAAAACAGATTGATACACAGGACTCTGAAACTTTATCGTGCATCAGAAGTCACAAAACCAGCTGAATTATCTTGTTCCCACTCTTCTTCCATGACATTTCAGTCAAAATCTGTAATATCCATTCCTTTGATGGTGCTGTACAGGCATAGTTAAATATCAGAGGTAAGAAATTAAGTATTTTTTTTAATTGCTCTGTTTCAGAAGTGTCTAGCTCAATTTGGATGCAAAGTTAGAAGCAAGGTACATCATAAAGCAACAGTGACAGCATCTAGGCAGCAGAAACACCATGAAATGTAGTGAAAAACATTTTTTTCCTTCCCCATTGTTTCCTACATTTCAACATATTCAGGAAAATATGATACAAGAAATAGCCTAAGTTTTTGGGTTTTTTTTTACTGTAGGATCACTCAATGAGTTTTCACTATTTATTCATTTATCTTCATGATGGAATTTCTCCCAAGAGACCAAGACAACCCTCTCAAAACTGCTCTAGTATAATGCTCTAGTATAAAACAGAATGAAAAAATTAATGTCACTTCAAAAGTTTTCAAAGCAGATCCATGTTCTGCCCATGTATATCTGTGTTTAATTCTCCATACTCAGATGCCCAAAAAGTGAACAAAGCCCAGCTCATGAGGAACAACAGCAAGTACATCAACTGCCAGCACACACACCTTAGAGCACACAAGCTGCAGCCACCAGACCTTGGCATGAAGATGAAAGTATTGCCCTTCCTCAAAAATAGAAGGCAAAATAAAAATAGATCACTATAATGTAAGGAATTCTGGAAGGTCAAAATCACTGTGTGAAGTAAGGTGGTCTACAGGATGGAGTTAACAGAATTATGTTTGTTGGAAAGACAAAATTAGAACAAGGCTGACTTTTCCAGAAGCCAGGAAAAAAAGACATGAAAGCAAAGTGGCTCCCAGTTCCTATTCTGGCCTAGGATAATTACTAACAAGAATCTGGAATGTTTTATCTGGAATGTCTTCTGAACAGCACAACTTCCCACAAGAATTTTGGTCCTATTATCGTTTTGATGCTTCAGTATCAAAATTCATTTAAAAAAACCCCATACATTAAAAACTTTCTCAAATGAAAAAGCTCTTCATCATTAAAACTAGTGGCCAGAGCTTTGCCAATCATATATAAATATATTAATTTCATATATGATGCCAAGTGATATATGTATAAACATGCTGCACAGCATCCTTGTAATAAAACTCCACTTAGTGCTGCATATTTGCCTGCCACTTCATTTATGAATGGAAAGACAGTGCGCCCAAGAAAACAACCAAGATCACCTAAATATTTTCATGTCTTACATCAGACTTAAAAATGTACAGAAGAGGAAGCAATTTTTCATGTGATTTTTTGAATAACTTCTCTGTACTTCTTGAACCACTCATGACCAATGCCTGGGCATTTTTTGGAAGCCAGTCACTAGCTGGGAGGAATGAAAGTCTGAGAAAATGGACAAAATGTTCTGTACTTTCTTAGTTGTCATGAAGTGCATCTCTGATCCTTACCATTTTGTACTATTACAGGCTAGGACAGTGATGTATCATTATGCTCACACACACACACAGATGATTAAGTTAAATTACATGTTTAATTCTCAATTACATCTACATGCAGAAGCCTTGTTGTTCCAAATATCTGTAAGCATGTTCTATAGATTCACTTCAACTCAGGATTGCACTTGAAATGCAAACTGGCCTAGTCCAGGAAAGAGACTGAATTGGAATTCATTTAGAATTTTTCTTTTTAAAGCTTTCCAACTGACCCAGCCCAACAGCACACATCACTATAGCTTTCATTTTTCCACTCTGGTGTGTATAAACTACTAAAATGTCACTACATTTACAGAAAATTTAAAAGCAGCTCTAGTTGTAGCACAGTGGGCTGGTTACTCTGTGCACACACTTACTTCTCCCAGCTCTCCCCAGGGTGACTGCTACCAGCTTGTTTTTTTCTTACGGGGAAGAGTTTTTATTTGCCCTCTTTCCTCTTCCTCAGAGACAAAGTTTACTGTACACCACTTGGACATGGAGATAGGCAGTAGAGAGTTCCCACTTGCAGGCCCTTGTCATTCATTAGTACTTTCTTTGCCCATTTTCAAGTGAAAATGGCTGTTACAATTACTAGCACTGCACAGATGCTACCCATCACTTTAGCTAAGTAGAGAATGACACTATTAACACTTACTTCTCAGCAGAAAAATGTCACTTGCACTGCAACAGCCATCAAAAAGAGCCATCCATCTCCGTGGATCAGTTAATAGGGTTTTGGCTGCAGAGCCCCCTGGGTCACAAAGGCCAGCAGCAGAGATCAGAGCAGGTCTAACAAGGAGAGCTGCAGCCGTCACGCTGCCCCTAGTGCAAAGCAAAGCTCCTCTCTGAGAAGCACCCATTCGGTACATGGGCTTGGCCATCACTCTCCAGTGAGAATTCCACCCCATGGATGAGCTTCCTTCTAAATGAATTGCAAATGATACACCCCTGCAGTGCCAGCTGGTATTGTTTCTCTGTAGTTTTCTTTCCATTTCCCTCTCTCTCCCCCCTCAATTAATACGACGATATTCATGCCCTGTCATGTCTTACTGCTTAATTATGTACTTTGCAGAACAAAGCTTTAAAAATGAGAATATCAAGCTGGAAGGGAAGGGGGAAGAGCAGGACAACCAGATGTGCAGAGAGAGAAGGAAACAAAAGGCATTTTGAAAGGAGAGTGAGAGAACTAGGATTTGTGTGGGGATGAAAGGATGGAAAGTCAGAAATAGAACAAGAGGATGTACATAAGACTTATTGGCTCATTCACTTTAATTTATAAAAAGGTATATGCTGTATTAAATAATTCATCTGCAGCTATCTAAAATAGTTTAATAAATAGTTGGAGCTATTTATAATGAGATCTCAACCTGCTTCCACTTCTTGAAACAATAGATACACATTTCTTGCTGGCAGAGAAAGAATGCTGTATTACTTTACAAAGCTGGAAAAAAACCAAGGTAAATAAAAAATATATTGGCACACCTTGTGTTAGAAGGCATATTTTAGTCAAGTGAAACAAGTCAAATTAAAAGATACTACAAAGATCTGCTGCACCAATATTTACTTCATTCACAGTAAGACAGCCTTTCATACATCCATTTTATCTAAACTTTCTTTATCAAGTGTACTGCTAAAATTTATTTTGCACACATGGTCAAGAGAAGGTAATTAATGAAACAGCTGTTTTATCTTCTCTTACAACTTGAATGTTGTGTATATTGTGGTACAACAGGCAGTCGGGACTCGCAGAGCTAAGTTCTGGAATCAGTTTTGAGTGCAACACAACTACTGGAAACTAGTTTGTTCAAAAGCATTCAGGCTCTCTGTAGTCCTAAAATATTCTTTAAAAAACAATTACCAACCATTGCAAGCATATTATATTTTGGCATGTCAAAAACGTTTTGTACCAAAATTAATTCAGGGAAGGAAAAAGACTTTTTCCACTTGAATAGGAAGGGACCAGCAGAGCACTTCAGATCCCCACTAATCACAATTTTACAGCACAATATTATGCCCAGAGTGACCATTAGGGGAAATTAGGCTTTTCTAGTTTTCCAGTTTGTACAAAACCATTTAGAATCCAGCTGTTGCCTCAGACCAGTGCCAAGGGAGCTTGGTGGCCAGGGGAGGTTTATTGATCATGAGTTACTATGTAATTTGCTAGCTCTCAGATGGTAACATAATAATTTGGAGTTGGACATCTTTATACTTCCCAATATATCACAGAGAAAAAAATAATTTTGAGGTTACCATTTCTTTTACAATTCTGAAATCCTTTATTCAGCCGCAGTGCTCAGTTCTCAGAATTACTGTGTAGTCAGCAAATTCTCCCTGATCCTCTATGAGGAATAAATTATTCCACATCCACTTCAATTCTATTTGTATAAATATTTTGTAGGAAACAGCTTACTCAGTATTGATCCACTTCTGGTTTCACACACCATATACAATGGTCTTCAAATATTTGCTGACCTTGATTCTCCTGTATTGAACGCAGAGAGAGAGGTGGATTTTCCTTTAGTCTCTTGCTGGTGCTAAGAAACAGCTTTACAGATGAAATTGACAACTTCAAGACAATTTGTAAAACAGAATCTAATGTTCTTTTTGGGCAAGAGAAGCATTGACATTTAAGCAGTGATCTACTTTAAGGTTAAGCAATGATGGTCTCATTTTGTAGCAGGAGACTTCAATATAAGAAACTGTCTTGTCTGCAGAGGAGAGGCAGAGCTCAGCACTGTGTAGCTGTAGCTCTATGGCTATGTTATACCACCCACATCATCACCAGGGGCTTGGCTTCAGGGGGAAGAAAAGCTGAACACAGCCCTGGAAGTGCACTCTTTAGCCTCCTCTGCAGCAGACAGGTTGTGTCCTGGTTTGAAAAAGACAGGTGTGTGCTAGGGAAGAGCAGGGCTTTCCCTCAAAATGGAGCCAATAAATCCCTCCTCTGAATATATATATATATATATATATATATATATATATATATATATATATATATATAAAACAAGGCAAACAAAACAACAACTACTACAAAATTAACAGCAAACAGAAGAGGAACCCCATCCTCAGCCAAGGATGCCATCCCCTACCCATTCCTGAACACGACTCCACGGTGCGCTGGAAAGAGGCGCTGGAGCGGGAAGCACCATGTGGAACCAAGGGGTGGATGTGAGCCTGAGCCCAGCTAAGTCGAGTCCAGCCTGAGCCTGAGCCCAGCTGAGTCCAGCCTGAGCTGCAGGGAGCCAAGCAGAGCCAGGCAGAGGGGTCAGGAGCAGCCATGCCGATGCTGTGTGCAATCAGGTCCAGCATCTGAAGTGGTGGCACGGTGAGATGTGGGCAGTCTGGATTTTGGGGATTTGCCTGCCATTGTTTTCTGTTGCCTTGGCTTCAGGGACAGGGAGTCACCTGCAGGAAGTGGCCACAATCATGCCTTTGTCCCAGCTGCCACATGGAACTAAGCTGAGGCAGTGAACATCTTGTGTGTGTAAAGCACCTTCTCTTTTGCATTCTTAACATTGCTGCTGCTGCAGGGCATTTTTTATCCCATTGCTTTGTGCTTCCAGAAAATTACTGTCTCAACCCATATTCTCTGCCTTTGTCCTTCTCTTATCAGAAGGGGCAGGGGAAGAGGACTGGCTTATTTGGAGTTTAATTTCCTGCCAGTGTTCAACTACCACAAAAATAAAAATCAAAGAGAAGTCATTTGCTTGCCCACATTTTAGTGTAATATCCTCCAATCTGAAGTCACTTCTCCCACAACAGACCATTCTACCTCACTAAAGCCCAGTACAAGTGAAAGTTGATCCATTGAAAGAACTGTTTCAGTTTGTTTTAAATCAGATTAAGAATAGATTAAGAAACAGCCTTTTAATTCTTCTTCTGACATACTCTATTTTTATTATCTAGGTGTCTTTGTGAATTTTAATGCATTAAAACACCTAATGTAATAGAGCATGAATGGAGGTTGTGAGAATCAAATTTAATGCAAAGAAGTGCTTTCAAAATGGAGATACTCAACATTGAAATTTCTAGTACAAAAAAACTAAGTAAGCTTGGCCAAATCCTTACTGCAAAAATTAGGATATAGGATCATCTAATCAGAGAGTCATCACAGATCATCCATTCCAACTCTTAACCTAAGACTATCAAGGCCACCACTAAACCATGTCCCCAGGCATTACATTTACACTTTTAAGTCATTTTTGTGTCTTTTTTTTCCCGCATTTACTTTCTTTTGCATTTTTTAGTACCTTCAGGGATGGTGATTCAACCACTTCCTTGGGCAACCTGCTCTAATGCTTCAAAACCCTTTCATCTGAGGAATTTTTCCTAATAACCAATCCAAAACTTCCCTGGTGCAACTTGAGGTCATTTCCTCTCATCCTGCCCACTCGTTACCTGGGATAAGAGGCTGAGCCCAGCTGGCCACAGGGTAGCCACAGGGTAGCTGTAGAGAGCAATAACATCTTCCCTGAGCTCCCTTTTCTCCAGACTAAACACCCCCAGCTCCCTCAGCTGCTCCTCATCACACTCATGCTCCAGACCCTCTCCCAGCTTAGCTGCCCTTTCTGGACATCATATCAATGTCCCAGAACTGAGCCCAGTATTTGAGGTGCAGCCTCACCAGTGCCCAGTACAGGGGGCACTCACTGCCCTGCTCCTGCTGGCCACACCATTGCTGATACAGGCCAGGATGCCACTGGCCTTCTTGGCCACCTGGGCACACACTGGGTCATGTTCAGCCATCTGCCAACCAGCACCCCAAGGTCCTTTTCTACCAGGCAGCTTTCCAGCCACTCATTCCCTGTAGCACTACAGGGGGTTGTTGTGCCTCAGTGAAATACCTGGTACTCCACCTTTATATACATGACCTCACACCTCTGGCCTTGGCCCACCAATCCAGCCTGTCCAGATCCCTCTGCAGAGCCTTCCTACCCTCCAGCAGATCAACACTCCCACACAGCTTGGTGTCACCTGCTCACTTACTGATGTCCTGGTCCAAATCATCAATAAAGATACTAAACAGGACTGGCCTCAGTACTGAGCTTGGGGTACCCCACTGGTGACCAGCCACCAACCAGAGGCAGCAGCATTCACCACCACTCTCTGGGCTCAGACATCCAGACAGTTTTTACCCTACCAAACAGTACACTATGCAAGACATAATCCATTTCTCTAGGATAATGCTTTGGGGAACTCCAGAGATCCTAATGGGTAGGAAGTTTGCACAGCCCAAAGCCAGTTATTTGGGTCTGGCTGAGATGGAGCCCATTTTCCCCACAGCAGCCCTCATAGTGCTGTGTTTGTATCAGTAGCTGCGAGGTGTTGATGAAAACTTGTGTTTTGGGAACTGCAGAGTGGTGCTCACACAGAATCCTCACTGCCTCTCAAACTTCTCAGCCCCTCTCCCTGGAGCTAGGCAAGATTTTGGAAGGGGATGGAGCCGGAGACAGCTGATCCAAACTAACCAAAGGGATATTCCATAACATGTGGTGACTGCTCAGCAAAGAAACCTAAAAGAAAGGAAGAAAAAGGATGGGGGAGGGCATTTGTCATTAGGATGTTTCTCTTCCAGAGCAACTGCTAGGAGCCCTGAAGCCCTGCTCCCTGGGAAGTGTCTGCACATCACCTGCTGATGGGAAGCAGAGAACAGAGTCTCCTGTTTTCCTTTGCTTCCATGCATGTGACCTTCACCCTATTAAACTGCCTTTATCTTGATCTTCACGTGTTTTCCACCTTATTTTTCTCTCCATCCTGCTGAAGATGGGGTGTGACAGAGGGGATGGTGGGCAGCTGGCATCCAGCCAAGGTGAACTCACCACACTGCACAATGTTGATGTCCTGCTCAAAGGCACTTTGCTGAAACACCATGACTAATCAAAAGTCTGGTCATCAAATGCCATATGACTAATCCTGCCAAAACCAGCCTAATCCAAGTGGTTGTCAAATGTTTTAATTCATGCTGCATCTCATTCTTGAAGTCATCTTTTCTTTTCTTGGGGAGAATTTCACAATCAAGAACAGAATGTTAAAAAAATACAGAAGAAAAATGGCTCTTTTGCCTACAAATTACTGTCATGACAACACTTTAAATCCAAAGGCAATATAAGCAAGAAGAAAGAACTACTCCAGAGACTACAACTATTTTATATGGCAAGAACAAAAGCATTCATTTTCAACAAGAGATTTCTATGGTTAATTCCTCTGTTTCTAAAGGCAGTTCCCACCATATAAAATACCCCAGTGCATGTAAGAGTTTCAAATATCAAAAGGCCATATTAAAGTTATTAAATCACTGGATGTTGTACACAAGAATTTTCCAGCTTTCTCAGTCACAGTGTAAGGTTTAATTCATTTTGAACTCAAACCAAGTCAATCAAATACATGCATGACATCTATTTCCAGGGTTCTACTCCATTATAAATAATATATTATAATATAAATAATGTTTTAAAAAATGTTAATCTCATGCAAAATCTATTTTACCACACTATAGTAATGCATCAAATGACAAATCACTGACTCCTGGCAATAAGTGGTATACAAATACCATCCCAGTTCATTTGAATAGCCTTTACTTACAACAAATACAGAGAACTTTATATCTGTTTTCCATACTAAAGCTCTGCTGATTCATTAAACTGCAGGCTTGATGCATTTTTAAATTTTTTTCACTCTTCCCAAAAAAGTAACTTCCACAAAAATTGTAAAGGTATTTATACAGTAAAAAAGCTGCTGTAGTAAACCAGAAAGCATAGGAAACATTCTTGCCCACACAAGTTAAAAAATACTAAGTTAAGGAAGTTAGATGCAACAGCTCAAAGCCTTACTTCCAGAGCTACAAATCTTTAACTGGGTGGATTAAAAAATTTCCTCAAAGCATATGCTACACTCAACAACCACTAGACATAGTGGCATTGTTTAGCTTCAGCCTTATCTATCTGTACAAAAAAGAGAAAAACACAGATGTAAGCAGGTTGAAGGGGTTTTGGATTTACCTCTTTGCAGCTTTAAACCCATGCTTGTAATTAATGTATTTTGAGCTCTGTAAAGTCATTACTCAAGTGTGGAACCAGATGCATTCAAATAGTTTGACACCTGAGATATCCAAACCAGTCCTAAAGTCCTCAGCCTAAGAGACTTCTCACAAGACTGAGGGGCCAACTTCAAAGAAGCTGTCAGCATCAAGAGAAATTGTGTGAAAAACCCCCAAGTGCTATTGTTGGGATCAGCTCCTAACCCCAGCAGCAGTGACCCAAACTCTCAGGTCCTGGGCTTCACCTGCTTCCCACTCTGGTGAGAGCTTTGTGCCCTGCACTGGTGGTAGTCTGGGCCTGTGATGCTCCAGATATTTTCAAGTCTAACTTCAAAACAAGTATTAGAGGGCATTAGAGCTTATTATTTCCATAAATTGCCCTAACACCAAAACTTTCCAGGCCTCTTCACTCCTTTGTTTTTTATTTTTTACTGATGATGAGGTAGTTTCCTGTACTTATAAACATAAAGCAAATTAAAATGTCCTCATTTTCACACTGACTTCTACTACCTTTTATTTGCATTCTCACATACCTTTTACACCACTTTAAATACAAAAATATTATTTAATTAAAAAAAAAACCCTAAAATGCAATGCTTTTTTATGTATCAGGCACTGCTTATTAAATATAATTAAAAGAGTAACTTTTTTCAAAACAGAATCGGATATTTGCACTTTAGAAGTGGTGTAGCCTGCTCCCCAAAATTAAGGCATTCATTTGCACAGAATACAGGTAGCTACACATTTCTATGGGACTTAAACCAGGAGAACCTGATATCTACCTTAATGTCTGTTAGCATTTTAAAAAGTCTTCTGTGCTAGTGGTGGTAGCCTAGGTATTTATAGGTATTGTATTCTATACCACAATAAGCATTACTATATGTAGGTATATATACTCTCACCTAGATGTCCCACCAAAATAGTCAAAAGATACACATGAAAGATTTACACATCAGTTTTAAGAGCACTTTGAACTTCCCCACCATTACAGGATTGACTCTGCAATAGTAAATATTGTATACTCAGCTGCTGTTGTGCAGAGATACTCTGAGGTAATTGAACCATTTTGTCAAAAAAATACACAGAATTTTAGAGTCAGCTTAAAAATACCTAAATATTGAAACAGACAGGTAACATTAGTTTCTCTGACTCCTCCTGCCCAATCATCTTGTAAGAACAGCTGTAATGAAATTTTACTGATTCCTCCAAACTAACACTACATCAGAAGTATTTTAATAAGTAGAAAAGAATCAAAAATTCAAATAAATACTGCCAAATCAAACACCACAGTTTTGACGAATTCTCTGAACGCATGAGAGCTGGCACCAAAAAGAAATTCTGAGTTGTACATAACAAACTTTTTTTTTTCTTCATTTTTATGAAGACCTAAAAATCTCAGCTGGCTTCTTTGACTTTCTGCCCCAGCTGCAGAAGAGGTACTCACCACACTGCTCCCAGCAGCAGGCAGAAGACACTTGGTCATGCAAAGGGCTATTTTTTATCCTAAGTGCCAGTGCAAACAAACCAAACAAATCTAAGTAAATATACAGTAGACAAGCACAAAGACTGCACAAGTGGAAGACCATTTCTAACACCACTGCACCATCACCCCAGGTTATAATGCAGTAATCAGCAAAAAATAACAGCTTTTGTAATCACGCTTTTGTGCATCCCTGTGCCACTTTTTGCTTTCAATATGAGAATGAGAGAAGGGACCTCAGCCAATTTTTTCTTTTTTTTTTAATCATCCGGATCTTAATGAAGTTTATGTCTCTGCTTGCTGTTAAATTACACAGATTAGTAACACATGAGTAAAATAAATACAATCCCTCACATGATTACATTTTAAATTACCACATCTGAGAGGGAAAGCACAAACAACATGCTCTTGGCATGTATGGAACATTTGCTGCCCAGGTTTGAAGACAGGACTTCTGTTCAAAAGCCTCTACCTCTTCAGCCAAAGAAATAATTTATTCAGCTGGCTGCCATTACAGATATTTCTCAATGGGAGAATGTACCTTCCAACACTGTACAAATACAGTTGCAATGAAATACAAGAACAAAGAATTATCTAGAATTATTACTTCTGTTCATCAAATGCTTCTGAACCTGTGGCCCCAGCCCATGTTGCACAGATGCCAAGGATGCAAAGGTATGCTCATGCACAGACTGCAACGCTCCACATCTCCACCCTGACATTTAGACTCTGCCAACCAGGTATCTTAAAGGGTTTTTTATATTGCCAAATGCCTATGAATGTGACTGATCTGTGCAGTTATGGGGAAAAGGACACTTAACCTCATCTGGAGTATATCCCGTTCATCTCAGCGCTGCTTAGATCAGACACCAGTTTGCAGCTGCCTACATTTATAATGTGCTCCTATCAGGTGCTTAATATATACCCAAATCCTACTGCTGACATCATTTTAGTAGTTAATCAATCAAGCCTAAATGTTCCCAAAACCAGCAGCTGCTGTGGGTTGACACAGATCCAGCAATGAGCAGTTGCTTTAGGATTACGTACCCGATTCACCTCCATGTCTAAGGATGCTCATGGTGCCATGCAGCAAGGCTCTCAGCACCATTTTTCTCCACCAATTAATTAGCTCATCAACTGAAGACAGCTCAGGGGGCATGGGATTGAACATCTACCATCAACATAAACTACTTTTCCTAGCAATCACTGCTGGAGACAATAAGGGGCCTTGCCAAAACACAGTGTGTATCCCAGTGCTACTTGCAGACATTACCCTCCAAACAGGAATGAGAAGCAGATCATTTGATTAGCTTGATCTAGATAGGGGAACACTGTCCAGAACCCCACAACCTACAACTCACACCACAGACTCAGACAGCCATCAACCATTGGGGTTTTTTAAAGACAGCAGTTTTGACTCAACTTCCCTTAATAACATAGTATCAGTATTACTTTAGTCTTTAAATAAAGCACTGAATTGATACATTATGTGCTTGAAAGACACACAACCCCACAATCACAAGAACACCTTTTCCAAAGAAACTTTTCATAAAGCAATAGCAGCTCCATTTTGCTGCAATTCAGAGGCAATTGCTTTGGACAGCAGAACAGCAACCTCTGGCATGACTCCCACCAGCTGCCTCCATTCACATGTAAACCACAAAGGTTGGAGGATATTTTTCCTCAGAGACTTGTCCATGAATGGTATGACATGATTCAGAAAGGAAAAACCCAAAGAGACGTGCTATTAAAAGCCTCTCTACACATTCCCAACTAATAACTCACTTTCCCTCTGCTCTCCATCATTTCCCTCTCCCAATTCTACACTGCTAGGCTAGACTTTTTTTTTTTTTTTTTTTATTCCTCCTACTCTGCTTTCTGTCTTCTATGCTGGAAAGGAGGCTTTGTCCTATTTGTTTTCCAACATGCTGAGCACAGCTATAGGAGGATCTGCTTATTGCCTCCAAGTATTCCTCACTGATGAGTGAAATAAACAATAGTGTCTTGCTCCTTCTCTTTCCCACACTTTATAATTTAGCAATGCAAAACAGAGTCTTTACATCAGAAAATAAAGCATTTCTTCCTTTTGAGGGGTCTTGGTAATGCTACAAAACTGAAGGAAGTGACAGTAAATATAATCAATCTTAGATTTTCTCTGGCATCCTTCTGCCACATAGAATTTATTTGTAGTCTGCAGAACTACAGACTTTGTAGAAGTCTGCAGAACTACTTTGGCAAAAGTTTTACTTTCTGAGCATGCTGAGTTCACTTCAGATGGCTGACATTCCCCTGAAGAGCCAGGGAAGAAAGAAAAAGAAACATCTTGGGACTTCCCACTTCCTCTCAGCAAGACCCTGCCCCAAACTTCCTGCCCTCAAAAATATGTAACCACTATATTCTGTATACTTCACAGTGATAGAAAAGTGCTCCAATCTGCCTTCCCAGCTAAAAAAAAAAAAAAAAAAAAAAGAATATTTGTGCTTAAAGGGGAAGAAGGAGCAAGAGCAAGACAAAATTTTTCAAATAACATTTTAAGTACCACTTTTAAAAGCTCTATTTTGTAACTATTTAGTTCCTTTCCACTACTTGCTTTTGACATACAAATACAAATGCTATTGATGAAAGTAAAACAGAAAATTATATACATACATTATATAATTTATATATATTATATAATTTATATATATATTATATAAAGTGCTTCTGCATGAAGCAATTAAAGCTAAAAATACTTCAGAAAGCCAAATTAAATATGTCTCTTCATCAGATGTAGCAGAGACAAGCTCTCAGGACCATAACTAATAGGAAATTACACTGGTGAAGTGGCATATTCTTACTCTCTTTTCCTTGAATCTCATGCCCCAAAATATAATGAAAGCAACTTCAATTTATATTGACAAAATTACCTCCTAAGAAAACACAGACAATATTGATGATCAAACTGCTGATGGAATTTATAGTTATGCTGATAAACTAATTTACTCACAGTAAGTTATTAAACTACTTCCTCACATCACACTTTGAAAATTAATGAACTTTTCCAGGTATTTGACCATCCAAGACCTTTTTCTCTAATACTAGACTCTGAAACTGCCTGGAAGCCACCAACAATGTGTCCCTCTCAGCTTTTGTTTTGATCTTGAAAGGGATCAGATTTTCCTGCCTGAGTAGAAAATTCCACATGGGTTCAGATTTCATTTCTGAGGGGCAAGACATCTTTTCTCCCCTCATATCCTTATGCACTCAACACTAATTCATGCAGATACCTTCTCACACCTGTACTATCTATACACTACTGAATAAAGATGCCAACAAACCTGCAGAAACAACTCTGCTGCAATGGCTAACTTTAACACATAGATTTCTGATTATTCATGCATGTTTTGAAATTTGTTTAAACTCCCTTTGGGGCAGAGGTTCTTCAAATACAGTCAACATTTCTTTCTCATTAATTAATGGGAGCTATTTTTTACATCAATATTATTTGAATAGTAAATGTTGAAATGCATATGAAATGAGTTGCCTTACAAAGACACAGAAATTCCTGCTCTTCCTCCTAGTGCACTGAACAGAAATTTGCTCTTGTAAACCACAGCTCACAAATGAGATGGCTCACATTAAAATAACTGAAGGAATAAATCACCATAGTAGATTGAGTGCTGATACTGTTATATCATATTCAGAGCTTCAAGTTAAAAACTGGATTCCTAGATCAAATTACATTTTTTAAGTACTTAATCACTTTTCAATGTAATTTTTTCCATGTACACTTACAGAACCTTTCCTAACTTCCTCTGCTTTTCCTACTTTTTGCCTGGGAATGATAAAATTCTGATTCACTTCATCTGAAAGCCTTATTTTCAAGAAACAGATGATATTTCAGTAGACTGCATCAGATCTAGGTTCTGTTTGAATTACTTCATCTTCTTGTATTTCAGTTAATTGTCTGAAGAGGAGGCAGTCCATCCTCCCAAATGACTCTCCAAGTTTCTGTTTGCCAGCATGATCATCTAGTTGACCCCTCTAACCCAACTTGTAGATGCTGATTCTTCAACTGAAGGTATCTGAAGCTCTCTGTGGCCTTCCCCATTATCTTTCCAGCATTGCCACTGAAAAAAGATGGAGTCTACCCACTTGCAATTGCCTTTTTCTTTCTTTGTCTTCCTTTCTTCCTCCTTTCCTTTCCTTTCCTTTCCTTTCCTTTCCTTTCCTTTCCTTTCCTTTCCTTTCCTTTCCTTTCCTTTCCTTTCCTTTCCTTTCCTTTCCTTTCCTTTCCTTTCCTTTCCTTTCCTTTCCTTTCCTTTCCTTTCCTTTCCTTTCCTTTCCTTTCCTTTCCTTTCCATCTCTGACAGATGTTTCTAAACAATGCATTCTCATTTCCCCTTTATGGCACTCTCCATCTCAATGGCTTTGTGCATGTTCTTTAGCCAGTCTCTGTTGAATGCAATTCATTCAGCACATTAGAATCAGATGGGAAAACAGGCAGATACAAGAGTAAGAGATGCCTTTATGCCAGAAGGCATGAATGGATCAACTGTTTCTTTTTTATCTGTAAACAACTACACAGGTCCTGGACAATGTGTCTTTGCTAGACACATTGACATGGAAGGAAACTAGGATGCTGTTCCTGATGCTTTCAGTGTCCTGAGACCTTCCCTCCAGACTGCCCTCTCCCAGCAAGGAAATCCTATAAAGATGTAGAGTAAAATACCACATACCACTCATGCTAAGAAAACCAGATAAACAAAGATAAGATCCAACAAACTTCCAAGTCACATCATGAAACACAATCTAGAGGTGTGATCAGGATATAAAAATTCATACAATCATCTGTCATGACATCAGTACACTCCTTTCCTTTTAAGTTTAATATCAAATGTATTAAGAAACAGCAGTTATTATCAGTTTTCAGATGCCACCAGAGAGTTAAATGCCATTTGTTACCATTATTCACTTAACAGTAACAGCAGAAAACATTTCTTTCATAAAACCCAGCTGTTCTGGGAAACACGGTGCCCTTAGAGCCATCAGAGCAGGAGCTCCAGCCTCCAGAGTACTACAAAGTCAAGGTTAATGCCCTCCCAAAGCATTTAAGTGCTGCTGTTTGTAGCAACCTAAACTGAACAACAAGACACTGTGTGCTGCCCCTGGCTGCCTGGAGTTCATTTTCTTCATAGCAGGGCACCTGGTGCTGTTTGTGTTTATGGCCAAAGCAGCACAGGTAACACAGCAGTGTTTCTGCTGCTGCTGCTGGTGCTTGCACAGACTCAAGACTTTCCTTCTGTGCCCCTCACACTGCCCCCATGACATGGGCTGTGGATGGGCAAGAGCTTCAGCTGGGCAAGGACACAGCTAGGACAGCCAAATGACCAAAGGGATATTCTGTGACACATAATATGATGACCAGCCATAAAAACTGGGGGTTTCAACTTTCCAAGGTAGCTGCTGCTCAGAGACTGGTTGGGATCACTCTACCTGTGACTGTCTTTACATCACCTTTGGGTTTTCTTCCCTTTACTTAATAAATAGTCTTTATCTCAACTCACAAGGTTTCCTTGCTTTTACTCTTTCAATTCTTATCCCACTGCAAGAAGCAGGAGGAGGATGGGGGAGGGGCAGGTGCTTCGTTGCTGTCTGGGTTAAACCCACCACATAAGGTTTGACAAAAAAGCTCTAACGTAAATACTTGTGAAATGTGAAGTTATCATGCTGCTTAAAATGTATATCTATTACAGACTTATAAACTCATCACTTGCTGAAATGAAATAGCAGAGATTTAACACAACTGCAAGATCATGTGGGCATACTTGAGAATCAAAAGAGCTTCTGTATTATAAAGTACTTTCAGAATCCTCATCTTTTGGGTTTAGAACCCTGGATTACTAAGAAATACCTCTGTGAATGGAAGCTGCTTGCAGAGCACCTTCAGGAAGTGCTGCAGGTACTTTAAATAGATTTTACTAATTAAATAACCAGGGACAAAACAGACCAAGTCTAGTACTTCTTCCCAATAATACTGTAACTACAGTTACTGTTCCAGTGTTATGCAAACATGGGCTACAACTGTAAGTTTTAAGTTTTCTGTGGAAAGTGGGTGCATGACAACAGAAGTGTGCATCCTATTCTTTTTTCTATTTTACCTTTATTTTTGGAAGGGAAAAAAATGTCCTTAATAAAGGAGAGAATATCTGCTAGTATTTTGGGCTTCTGTATTTCTTTAAATTCAGAGCAGAATTATAAGCTCTCCAGCCTCCCTTGTTTTCTAGGTATTTTCTATGAGATTATTTTCTAAAATATTCAAATGAGAGACTAGACAAAACAACCTACTGAGGTCTCTTTCAACTTAAGTATTTTCTTTCAGATGAACTTTTTGTATTCCACTTTTCTGTACAGAGGTGTTCTATTGCACACTTATGAACTCATGGAAATTTTGAAGTTTAATGGCAGGGCTGTCAGACCCCAAACAACAGAAAGTGCAAACTGTACCACCACTGCAAAAACTCTACAGAGTGAAAATAAAAAACAATGTTCTCATTTGAAAAAAAAAAAAAAAAAAAAAAAAAAAGCTAATTTGACACAAGCAGTACTCTGAAGCACAAGCACTAATATAACAAAAAAGGAAATGAAACTGTTTCCACAAAAATAGACATACAAAGCAGAAAAACTAAGCTGGCACATACAATAGCCTGTGGTATATTACTATGAGAGCTACAAGCAAGATAACTGAACTCTTGTACACAAAAGATTTTGAAATACAAATGATGATAAGCACAACTTTAAAAAATATGTCTAAAGTTACACATAATCTTTATTAAATATAAAGCATTATCATGTATTTAGTCAAGAAATAGAGAAATACAGAAAAATTATTCTGGTCAAAAATTTTCCACTTTTTTTGCAGAAACATAATGGTTTCTGGAAAGATGCCATTAAGAAAGGATTTTTCAGAACCAAAATTGGACTTAGCTGTTGACTCATCTCTGTTAAAGGGAATATTATCTGGTGATCACAAAACACAGCTGGGCTGTGTGATACACATGCTGAAACACTATGTCTAGAGTGGGCTGGATCTTCTTGAAGAAGAGGAGAGATGGCTTTTCATCCTTTTACAGACAAAAAAGGGATCTGAAATCTCAGTACTTTGAAGAACAGATAAAATGTTTATTTCCCAGCTCAAAAAGTAAGGCATACTACACTCCTACAGTAAAAGAGCCTTTATTCACAACTCTTCCCTGCTGTTAAACAGAAGAACACATGTACATATGCACAAGAAAAATGCCCAGAGATATCCAAACTTGCAGGAAACAGAATACAAACAAATTAAAGCAACAAGTCCCTGTGGTCCCATTTGGAAATACTGCACAGGAAATCCAAGTTGTAAGGTGAAACTATTCTGACTAGAAATGCAAATAGAAACTAAATAGAAAACAGTTTAGTTGTAAGTTATTTTAAAAATATTTAAGAATTCAAGAAGGCAGAAAAAGACAACTTCATAATAAAACACTTGCTTTTCATTAGCATTTTTGTGAAGTTTGTAAGATCTCTAGGGAATGTGTTGCCTGAATATGAAGTCATGTTTTAAGTACTGTAAGTAATAAGACATCTTCCCCTCCCTAGAAAATACACAGATCTTCCACTATAGTCTAGTTTTCCTTCACTGTTCTTCTCTACTCTCTCCACTGTTCTACAATGGATTTGTCAGCAGCTCCAGCTCTCTGCTAAGAGACAACTCATTTCTGCAAAAATAATTATTTTCTTCTCTTTATTTATGCCAGGCATTTGAGTAAAATAAATCAGAAACTGTAAAAGATGAACCAATACAAAGCCAAGACTGCACCTGGAGTTTTGCCAGCAAAAGTAGCATTGTTTAACAAAATTACCCCTAAGAAACATTGCCATGTCATTGTGGTTTTTATGTGCCCTTAGCTCCAAACATAAAAATGCCAATATTGGATGAAACCACTCAGCCAGCTTTCTCTGTCTCTCAATAGATAAGCTCTGTGGTTTCTGTTTGGGAGTGCACATGCCCTTCAGTGAGAGTCACCTCCAGATGTTTTTAATTTGTCCCCTCCTCCAACATGTGCTCTGCTGCCCCCAGCCACACTTCACTGTCCCACATCTTGGGGAAAACCTCACCCCAAGCCCTGCCAAGGCTTTTACCAGTCCTGAGGCACCTTTACTGCAGGAAGGCAGAGACAGCAACACAAGGCAATGAGCTCAGGTCAGTGGAGCTCTCCACAGAAAACTTCCCTCTCTCTGCTTAATTCTTTTTTTACTCAGCTTGTCCACATCACACATAGTTTTGAGTATCTGTCATAATTCTCCTTGGTGGTCTTTTCCAGGCTTAACAATCCTGCTCTATTTGCTTTCTCCTTACAACACAGCTGTCCCATGACTGCCCTACTTGGGTTGTCCAGTTCCAGCAAAGCCTTTCCAAGAAGGACTCCAGAGAGAACCTTGATACATTACCAAAGAAAGAGCAAAGAAAACAGTGACACCTTCTGTAAAGGCATGCAAAGGAAGAAACATCCTTGGCTCCCTCTGCCATCACCTCCCAGGTCCTTCAAAGTGTCAGGTTAAAACCAGAGGAGGAGCAGGGCAGCATGTCTATCACCTAGAACAGCTGAGGAAACACTAGCAGCATAGCTGCTAGCTTCCTCTCCCAAATCCCTCTGGTTAGCATGAGGGAAATCATCAAGTAAAGATGGTAACATTTATATGCAATAGGTATAACAAATAAAGAAGGGATTCAGTGAGCAAGTAAAGACCCAACCTGCCTAACATGAACATCCATAGTGTGAATATATTGTGCTAGAGACAGAAATTAATTTATTCTGTACTTGCATTCATGTTTGGATGGAACTGCTTTGTATAGCCTTAGAATAAATACCGAATTTCCCCTTAAACTTTCAAGCATATGTGTGCAATATTACCTTAAAAGATTGAAAGTCATCATGAATATTTCTAATATCCTTTGCTACTTCTTGAACATATATTTCCTTAAAACCAGCCAATTTTTTAAATGCAGCATAAGTTAGAAAACTCATTTTCTTAGAAGAAGCCTAAAGAAGAGCTCACCTGCTCATAATAAAGCATAACAACAGGACTTAGTAGTGGGGGAGAAAAATGATGGGGGAGACACCTATGCATGCATCAAAGCTTCACTTCAATAATAGAAAAGAAATAGGTATCAGGCTGAAGCAGCATTGAATAGACTTCATAAGGAAAACTCAAGTATGGAAGAATTTTAATTTTCTCTCCCAAGTTTTTTGTAACACACTTTTTTTCTTCCAAAAGAACTGATCTAAACCTGAAAGACCAGTTTATATACCTGCTGCAGCTGCAGGGGACAAAAAAAATTTATGGTATGATTTGTACATTGTCATGTTAATCACTTCTGCACTTCTTGTCAGCAATCAGTCAAGGCTGCTAACATTTACCTAAGCAATAACCATTGTTTTCAACAAGTATTAAGCATCATTTTACAAATTAAGGCTTTGATTCTACAAGTAGGCACATTTTTGACAACTCCGTGTATTTCCCTGCAAGCCTGTGAGGCTCTCAGGACACAAAGCACAGAGCACTTCATGCTTTGCAAAAGCTTTACTGAGAATTTAGGAACCAAATAGTAAAATCTTCTTCAGTAATTAATAATATGAATCCAACTGAGAAATGCATGGTTAATAAAACTGCTTATTAAACATGCTTATTAAAAGGTACTTAAAATGCTGACCCCATCTAGTTTACCAGAACAGTAGGTTTTTGAAATGTGTTTTTGTGATCAAATTCAAGAGATTTATCAGTCTATCTGGAAAGGGAGAAAAATACTAGACATAGCAGAATATTAAAGAGGGCTAACACAGAACACAGGGATTGATAATTTGAGGACTCTAATATTTAGGCCCTGCCCATACCTTCCTAAGTAATAAAAAACAAAACAGTAATCAATACTCATTTTCAAATCCAGAGTAAACAGTAGGTTTATTGCTCACAATAATTCTAGAGAGAGCTTTATGATGTTTTCAGTGGCACAGGACATTAATTAGAAATGTCAAAATGCACCTCAGCATTGGTGCTTTGTTCTCCATTTGTCTTGGTTGTTAACTTTGGCCACTAAGACAAAAAGAACCAAAACCAAACAGGAAAAAAAAAAATCTGCTTTAATGACCACAATTCACTATCCCATAGCTGATTTTTCATTATGAGTTTTGGGATTAATTTTTTAGTATTTTACACACTAATTAACTAGTTTGGGAGAAAACCCTCTCCAGGGGACCATTAATTAATTACAGACATATTGTTTATTAACACATATTTTTCTTTTCCCAAACTGTGCAGCAAGAGTGAACATAATGTACTCTCTTTTCTTAAAAACTTAAATTAATAATTTGTTTTACTGCACTCTTAATTATAACCCAGTTTTAAAGCATCCCCCACCTTGATCAAGCAGGAGCCTAAGGGTACCATTTTCTAGCATAATGAGCACAATCTTTTGAACTATTCCACTGAAGAAGTTTGGTGCTCAGGACAGAGCTTCATGAACCAGTTTGCAAGATGCACGTCATCCTGCTATTACAGGATGGCAGCAATTCCAAAAATGCAAGCTAATATAAGGCAGTTCAGCTCTTAAAGGGTAAACTGACAAAAAGAAAGGAGTAAAATAGTAAATACGTGTGCCAGTCTTAGGCAGAAAAATGAAATAAAGGATGCCATTCTTTCAAAAGTAGAGGTCATTCAGCTGTGCTTTGTTGATGTTGACAGCAGCTTTACCCAAAGAACTTACAGGTACAATACAGAGCAAAGAACTTACAGGTACAATACAGCCTTTTAAAATTAAGAATACAGCCCTATTATCATCAACTCACAGACCCTTTCCTAGAAATCAAGCACTAGACCCGAAGTGTTAAAGCCAAAATTACAACCAGGAGTCCTGTTGACAGCTGGTACAATGAAATGAGTAATTCTGGCCAGACTCTGGTTCCCCAGCTTTTTTTTTCCAAGGCTATTTCTTAATGCTAATGCCAATTCCAGAACTGGAAACATTTCAGGAACAAGTCTATAAGCAGAGCAATTCACCATAAGAAGCACTTAAAGACCACACTTCAGAACAAGAATTGAGAGGTTTCAACTAGCCTGCATTTGCTCCATATAATCCACATAAAGTTAGAAACACGCCTAAGGAAGAAGTTAATGTGAAAATCAAGGTTAAAAAATCCACATAGCAATAGTAAGTGTGATGGGATAATTCCCCTAGGTTTATGGAGGAAGAATTACACATTAAAAAAAGTATCTCCCTTCCCACCCTACTGCCTAGACCCACTACTAACCAGAAAAAAGTTCTTCACTTTTCTCTAATGCTGTCCCTCTCCAGCTGTCCCAGTGTCCTTTACAAAGGGAATACTCAAGACATGGTGAAGAATTTCCTGTATTTGACAAAGCTTACTTTTGCTCTGATGCTTTTGGCAGCAAATATTTCCTCTTCCCAGATTAATCAATTTGGAGCCTCAAAATGACTGCATATTGCTCCAAAGGGATAACTCCAGTCAAAAGATACTTTATTTCTGTTGGAAGCATGTGGTTCTTTTAAAGGTTCATAAATACAGGTGATTTCCATGTGTAGGTTATTCCCTCAGAGCCTCTTGTTTTTGAAACTAACCTCATGGAAGAGCAGGCAGAAGAGAAGCTTAAATACACATATTATGCATGTTAATAAAAACAAACAAGAGCCCCCTTCTCAGTAATTCCTAATGGAAACAGTTGATAAGAAGTAAACTTGTAAGTGGAAAAAAATTCAAACCTCAGCAATAAGCTCTGTGTTGCTTGCTCTGGAGTACCAAGTGTTGGGATTTGGGAGGGAAAGAAACAGAAGGACTTTTCCAGGGATGTCTTTGGCAGATGAGCAGTGGATAGGAATCAGTTTCTAAAGGTAAACATTTTGTTACAGATGTTTCTAGAGAATCTTCACTGTTATATTTCTTCTAAGTTTTTATAAACAAGTGGCTTAAACAGTATCTCTTACAGTCTTTACAGTACTTGGACCTAAATTATTTGCAATGTACCATATGGAATTACAGATGAAGCAAATCACTTCTCCTTACAGAAACAATTAGAATATAGTAAGTGATCACATATGACAAAACTAACAATAAATCAATTTCATGCGACACAAGCAATGTAAAAAGCTTCCAAAAATGCAGAAAGAAAGCAGCCTGTAAAAAAGTTCACAAGTCACAGGATGGTGGAGATTGGAAGGCTCCTCTGCAGGTCATCTGGTCCAACCCATCTGCTCAAGCAGGGCCACCTAAACCACAGTGCACAGGATGGGCAGGTTGTCCAGATGGCTTCTCCACAGATGGTGACTCCACAACCTTAATGAGAGCCTTCTCTTGCTGCTAGGTCACTCTCACAGTAAAAATGTGTTCCCTGATGTTCAGAGGTTTTCAGTTCCCTGTCTCAGTTTATGCCACTGCCTCTGGTCCTGTCACACAGCACCACTGAGAAGAGCCTGACTTTGTCTCCTGCACACCCTCCCTTCAGGCACTGGTAAGATTCCCCACTGCACCTTCTCTTCTCTTCTCTGAACAGTCCCAGCTCTCTGTCATTCCTCACAGGAGAGATGCTCCGGTCCCTTAATCACTTCTGGCCCTTCTTCATGTCTCTCTTGCACTGAGGAACCCAGAACTACCTGTATGGCAGTTGTGGTCTCATCAGTGCTGAGTGGGAGGCACCACCTCCCCTTCACCTGCTGGGAACATTCCCAGGGCACCCCAGGATACCAGCACCCACCTTTGCAGCAAGGGCACATTGCAAGCTCACATTGAGGAACCCCCTGGCTCCTTTCTGCAAAGCTGGTCAGCTCCAAACATAATAGGTTTTAATAAACAGTGTGGTCTGAACTTGGAGACTGAGTCCCTTTTTAAACTCCAGGCAAAATTCCATCTTGTACCCAGCTAAAGGCCATGGTGGGTGACATGAGTTTATTCTGGATGTTGTTTTCTTTCAGAGTGGCTCATACAGTTACTGACACATGAGTGCAAGTTACATGGTCCTGAGGCAAAATGGTGAACTTGTGAATGATGAGTTTAATCTAATTTCTTCCTGATTAATTATCTATTTGAAATCTTGAAGTCTAAGAGTTAAACTCAGATTATAACTAACATATTCCAACTGAGTATCTCCTATTCCATCTATACTCTTTGCACCAGGAAAAATAATTGCATTATCCATTTTTTGCCTTCCTCTCCAAGAAGCATTCTTTCTGATTTTTTCACAAGCAATAGAAACTGGACAAGGAAGATAAGCATGGCATTCTTCCAAATCTTAACAATAAAATAAACCCCAATTCACATAGGCTTCCAAGATAAGGATCCACTCACAGGATCCATTCACATCTGCTCCAAAGTCTTGCATCACCAGTGGGCCCCAGCAGTCTCTTGAAATCACCTCCTCAGCAGTGAGTATTAAATGTGCTCATGAGCTCTGCTGGGTCCCAGGGGAATAGGTTCACACTGGTGTCCTCTCTGAAGCTTAACTGACAATACCAAAATGAAACATCACTTTGACTGTAAAAGTCTACATCATTTCTGCCCCAGCTGTGGATGAATAAAATAATTAGTGCTGGGAATAAAACTACCAGAGCCTCTCAGTCAGAACACTGTCAAAATTAATGCGTAAGACACAACTTTAACAAAAGGATTCTTGTATCCCATGACAGTATTTGTTCAAATATGGTAGAATTTTCCTCCACATTTTTTTTTTTACTTTTGAAGAAACAATATATCATAGCTTTATGTTGTTGGATTTCACTACAAATATAGTCTGAGCCTATTGTCTGTATGTCCATATAAAATGCATGACTAAGCATTCTCTCCACACCACTAAAAAAAACCTTAAGATATTAAAAAATATATGTAGTCTAACTCATAACTGCTTAAGTTACTGCAAACTTTCTTTCAAAGATAAAAATACAATTTTCTTACTGATTTGAACAGAAAAAGTCCTGAAGTGCTACAGCATATCTTTTTGAAGGGCAAGCAAATTAGGCATTTCCCTTCATCTTCTCTGAGCCTCTGTCATGATTTGATGACGGCCACACAAATCACATTTAACTGAGCCATACCAGAGTAACAACTAACTAAATAAGTGAAAAAAAAAAAGCAACCACTCAAGTATTTCTCCAGATGCTGTCCTCTAGTTTCTGGAATTCTGTGCATCTCCAAGGTCATCAGGAGATACAACTAACAAACATCCTGTTTGTATCTGGTTCCTCTCTGTTCATGAAGAGCTAAAATAAATCATCTCTGTTTTTTGCCTTGTTTAAACAAAATAACTTCTTTCCCTCCAAACCAAGCAAACCTGAAGTCATGAGAGACTTCCCACATCTGAACAAGCCAGGACATGGTAAGAATTATAATGAATTTGACAAATGGAACTGGCATGGATAAGCTAAAAAACCTTTTTATGAGCAAGCACAGATTGCTATTTTAACTGTAAAATTGCATCAGTAATTGGCATCGACAAAAGAGAGCAGGTTGGAGATCATCTAATAAATCTGTCTGTTTAGAAGGCCAATAAATAAATGAAAGCTACCAACCCACACTTTGTGTGGCTTCTGCCAGTGCCAGCAGCCTCCAGCAGCCTGCAGGTTCTCCTTCTCCCTCTCCTCTCCTCTCCTCTCCTCTCCTCTCCTCTCCTCTCCTCTCCTCTCCTCTCCCTCTCCTCTCCTCTCCTCTCCTCTCCTCTCCCTCCCTCCTCTCTCCTCTCCTCTCCTCTCCTCTCCTCTCCTCTCCTCTCCTCTCCTCTCCTCTCCTCTCTCCTCCTCCTCTCCTCTCCTCTCCTCTCCTCTCCTCTCCTCTCCTCTCCTCTCCTCTCCTCTCCTCTCCTCCCCTCTCCCACCCTGGCTGTGCTTCCCTGCAGCTGACTCAACATCTGGCAAGGACTTCAGGACATCCTTGTCACCACGGACAAGGTGACACCACCAGCTTAAGAACAGGACAAACTGCATAAAGGCATGCAGTGAAAGTAAATAACTACACTGAGGCTATAAATGAAAAGAGGCACAAACAGGAAAGAAAAAAGAGGAAATCAAAGAAGCATATCTGTGCCTAAGAGCTAACCAACAGCTACGGGCACTGTATGTGAACTGTGATGCTGCTTTTGTCACCATACTGGTTAAAAGGAAATAACTAAATTGAAACCAGAAATTGTTATAATAAGAGGACCACCAATTACAAAAGATAAAGAAAAGGATGGACATGTTGGTCTCATGTGGGGATAGGACAGATGCATAGGTAGTTTCCAAAAAAAACCAAACAAAACAACCAAACTTAATAGAAGAACTTCCAAAAAAAGTAACAAGTGAAGATCTTGTTTCTCTGTCAGAAAGCAACAATAATTGTTAATGTAGAGATAAAAATAAAAATGATTAATGATTAAGCTCTCTACAAATTTCAACATGTTTTCCTTCTAACAATACGGAAAGGAAAAATTCTTCACCTGATACAGTATTTAAGAAAAATAAGGTAAAATACACATCCTCTGCACTACTTCTTACAACATACTTGGGATAATAAAAAGTCTTCCAGATCTTAAAGCTGAAGGGCATATCTGACCCAACTAATCTCAGCAAGTGACCTCAGTCAAATTCCTTCAGTGTTGAATTTTCAAGACAGACGACAGAAAATAAGTCCAAGAACAGTATGAAGCCACCCTCAGGTACAGTTTCATTGTCACCATGCCTGAGTCTCAATGTGCATCTCAGTGGAGAAAAAGGAAAGAGCCATGAAAAAAATAGTGCTGAGTGTGATTGTGTACAATAATCACCCACTGCCAACAAGAAGTTTAGCATCCCTAAAAGAAACAGGAAGATTCCTCTAATATGTATGTGTGGGAGAACACTTTTTTGTATATGTGAGCTATCAAAGAAATTCACCTACGAAGAAAAGCCCAGCTGAGTACATTGCAATAAGAAAAATATTTCAAGCCACTGGATTTCCTGGGTTGGCACATTAGTAAACATCTTCCAAAGCTAGCAATGTTTTTATTTCTCAACCCTGAAGAAGGTGAACACCTGAATTCTACCAAAAAACTTAATTCAAATAAAGTAATAACCTCAGAGGGCCCCAAATACAATCAATTCCAGTTGTTACTTAGAATTGGTTATAATGCATTATGTGCTCTCTCAGCAGTCCTGCTTCCATCATTTAAGTTTTCAGCACCATTCACAATTATTTTTACTTATTAAATTACTTCCAATATTTAATATTTAAATAACCTGTAATATTCAAGTTTGAATTTTTAAACTCGGTAAGAAAAATTTCCATATCTGAAACAAACATAGGGAGTACTAGCAGAATCTGACTCAACTGGCTTAAAAGCAGAAAAGTTTGCTGGAAGGGGAAAAATATATATTCCAGAATATAGAGAAAAAGAAGTATAAGGCAATAACAATTTCTTTAAACCATAATATCATCAACATGACATTGTTTTGTGCACATAAAATCCATTTTAAATAAGCCTGTAATCTCCTTTTTCTTATCCCTTCCAAATAATTGACAAAAGATGTCAATTGACTCAGAACTTTGATTACTGTGGATGGGATCCTGCAAATATATGGTTGTCAGCAATATTGTGACACACAGCAGATGAGGAAGCATACATGCAGAATTTCTCAGGAAAGCTAAAATGTAGACAGATAATTTTCATTTAGATCCCTTCATGAGAAGAAGATTTAGATATAGTTACGTCTGTTCATAGTGTGGCTTGAAAGAAAAAAAGAACAAAAGCAATAATGTCTAAATACAGAGTAGATGGAAAAGACAGATCTATCAAGGGAGCAACACAATTATTTCTTGCCTCATAACTGGGAGAAGGCCAAGAACAAGAAGATGTGTTCCCATATGGATCATACATACATACACACATATATATATATATATATGGATTCCATATATAGCATATGGTGCTTTGTAATTCTATTTAATCTACCAATAAATTACTATATCCCCTATGTGCCAAGAAAATAAACGGCAGGATTTGCATGTAAGCATACTTCATCAAAATAATAATAGTTTACATTCAGACTCCACATTCCTGGAATGCATACACCTTCTCATCTGATGAGCAGAAACATCTCAAAATGCACATGCATAAGTGAGAGAAGTAGGCCTGGAAATTCATCTTCATTTCACAGTGTCTCTCTGATAGCTAAAACACTTGCCTGCAGATCAAAACAGAGCTATATATGTCAGCATCTTGGCCAAATCCTCACCAGTCACTGTTGCAGACATGGATTCAGACCAAGTTCTGCTCCTTTGCTCCATCAATTTTCAAAGAAAAGTTAAGCAAAGGACACAGGCATATTAACTAGCCACATGAACCCTTTTTCTATCCAGTCTCTACAGAAGAAAAGGCAGAGAAAGGGGAGAGTAAGCAGGTTCACCTTAAATGACTTAACCACTTTTCTTATGTCATGAAAACACCACACACTTTCTAAAAGGTAATAGGATGCACTCTCACCAAACACACCAGGCAGAACACACAACTGAACATATTGATGGCTGGGGCAACAATTTAAACCACTGCCACTCAACAGATTTAAGGGATGTGCCAAGATTAAAGCTCTTCCTTGGCTACAAAAAGAGGTCTCAAACTTCCATCTCCTAAAGGCCAGGTCTATCCCCCAACATTCAGAACAGTTCCTGTACTGAAAGGGTAGAGTCACTGCCAAGCAAACCTCAAAACCTTCCACATGGTCTCAGGTTTTGCTTCAAAGCCTTGAAATTGAGAAAACAATGCAGCCATTTCATAGTCAGCTTTTCTTGGTGGCTTTCCTTTCACCTCTCAATTACCTACCAGCTTCCATTATGGTCACCTAGATCTGTTTCTGAAGGGTCTCACGTCTTCCAGAACCTGATTTATTTCCATGTGCAACATAGCACAAGGAAGTGACAGGAATCCCTGATCACCATATAAATATTAGTAATTCTCTGAGAAATTATGCAAGGCTGCCCAAGAGCTGGGCTTTTTTAGGCCACCAGAAGTTTCACAGAGCAGTGTTCTTACAGAACAATGCCCCTTTTGTCCCAGAGGCACATCTGTCCCACAGCTGAAGCAATAAGAAGCTTTAGCAGAGTGGCAGTTTTTGCTCTCTTCCATTCATGCCCTTCATTCTCAGACTCACCTGAAACACAATTGCTAGTAATATTATCAGTCTAGAGAAAACAATTTTTCCCTTTAAGCAGGTGAGAACAACTTTGTAAGAACTGAAATGCTGGCACTATTCTGCTACAGATGCACACATACCAGCATCACACACAGTCCTAAGATCCAGGGCACAATTCAGATTCATATTTTGTTGGAATGGCTTCAAAGAGACACAACAGCAGAGACCAGTAAATCTGCTGGGCAAGCTGATGTCTGCTGCTAGGGAACCTCACAAGTGTAGGAGAACAGCACTGGGGAAAAGAAGACATAGATTAAGGGGTGGTAGGAATACAAACCATCTCCTGGGAAATCTCTGTCATGTACAGGCTCAGGAGACATCATCATCCCCACCCATCTTCCCTCCCAAAGGTGGCAGTCTGGAAAGATCTTTATCAGACACACAAAGATCTCTCTAACCCAAGAGGGTGGTCCTCCTGCAGGAGGCATCAGATTATATTACTGAGTCTTTACCTCCTTCTCGTCACCAAAAAAATATTTGCTTCTGTCATGCACCAAGAAACACTTCAAAAGCAGCAACTCCCAAAATGACTTGTCTTCTGCCTGGAATTGTTTCCTCTCATTTGCTTTGTGACAATATATCTGAAGAGACACATTTTTCCACCTTTGTACACATTTGGCAAAGTAACCTAACCACCAGATGAAGTTTTTCTGACCCAGTTCCCTGGTATTATTTAGAAAATGCTTTGACACCTATGCTTCTGGCTGTTTTTATCAAATTCAGTTTTAAGGGTTTTTTAAGGGTTTTTTCTGTCTTACATGCATTTCTCTCTCAATCTACTTACTATAAATAAAATAGTAAAAAAATTCATAAAAATTATTTACTGTATTATATGCCTATAATATATTATAGGCAATATAATACATATATATATATAATACATAATGCCATACCTGCATTATGGCATTCAAATGCCTCTTGTTCATGCTTTACAAAGCTTTACTTTTTTCCAATTACACCCTTTCCTTTAACTGTTCAAAGTCAAAATAATCTCTATGCAAAAGTTCAGAGATGGGTATCCTTTAAACCAAGGCCTTTTTCATGCCAACATCCCACAGAGGGAGTAGCCTTTTTATTTGGGGTGAGAGTGACTGAAAGCAAGCACATTACAGAATCAAGAATTAACTTGGCAGAACTCCCTCCCCTTTCACACACTTCCACTTCAAACACACAGAAGTTGTTCCATGAGTGAAATAAATGAAATTTGGCTTCCTCAGAGTTGGAGAACTCTAAATGTAGTAAGGAGTAGATGAGTATTAAGGATTTTGCTGAAGTCAGAGTATTCATAACACCTCCAACCTCATTCTCATATGCTCCCAAGAACTTGCATTTCAGCTTTTCCATCAGAGGAGATTCTTATCTCTACCCCTCAGCCAGCTCACATGCTTTTCCACCAGCATTTAGGCATCTAGTGTCAGCCAGCTTCAAAGTTACTGGGTGAAGTCAGACAGCATTATGCATGCAGCAGGCACAATCACAGGATCCTATTTTCCCAAGAAAGATGGCCTTAAAAATAAAAGAGCTCTTGATATCAGTAAAAATTAACACTAAAATACAGCTAAACAATTTATTTTGAGTCTGAAGATTATTTTCTCTTGATTTCATTGTGATATTGATACCAATTTATTTAGTGTGCACACATATGACTGAAGGTCTTAAAACATGATTTAAGTGCTCAGAGAAACCAGCAACAGAAAGACAAGAACCAACAGCTTGTGACAGTAATTTAGAAATAAATTGTAATAGCAAGCAGCTAACCAAAGGAAGAGGTTACCACCAGCCCTGAGATCAGTTTAGTCACAACATCAACCCTGGCTGCTATTTCAACAAATATGCTATAATTCAGCCACTTGTTATTGGCCTTGATCACATTGTAATGAAAAATAAATAAGTTCCATCATCATAAGGCAGAGTGGACTTATATGTATACAGTGGTCCAAATACATCAAAGCAATCCTGCATGGCTGGAAATTACTAATCTGAACTTTGACAAACTACTGAAGCACAAATAAAATGTTCACTCAAGGAACACTTATTTGTTTTCAGAGTGCTCTTTTCATGTAGTGCTGCTCCTCAGAGGTGTTCATTTTCTATCATGATGTTCAATGTAGATAATCAGTGCTTCACCTAACACAACAAAACAGATACTAACTGCCAGAACCTACACTCAGAGAGTGAAACTTAGGCTGCTTTGAAAAAGAGGGCAGCTACTTTGGGGGGAGAGGGTGGTTCACAGTTTGCCATTTTCAGAGAATAGATAAGGCACATTTAAGGACATAAAGAGAAGGTGCTTACTCAAAAAACTTTGAAAACAGACAAGAACAGCCCCTCTCCCATGATACTCCCTGGCAGAGGAAACCAATCCACAAACCACTGAAAACACTGAGAACCTTCCCACTGATTTCAGCATGTACTGACACAGGCCTATGTTTCAGTTCCCACAATGTGACCAATATAACAGAAAGGAAGAGGCTAAAGGTTAAAAAAGAAAAAACAAAACCACACGATTACTGCTTTAAATGAAAGACTGTAGAAAAAGTGGTCTGTATCCACTCCTTTATTCATATGAGTCTCTGGAAGATGTCACACATCTTAGGAAGGTGAGCAGGCTACCACTAAATCCATTAAATGGATTAATTCAATGTTCTCATGGACCAAAGCAAAGGTTGGCGTCATTTACAGAAAACTGGCTTTTTTTTTTTTTTTTTTTCTCATTTAAAATTTAATCAAAGCAACACAAGAGGTATTAAAAAGTGAGGTATTAAAAAGTGAGAAACTTTACACTACTCCTTCACACTCTTGTTGTGCTCTGACCTTATGGATAGGACTAAATACAGCAGTAAGATCCCTGAAACAATTCTACAAATAAAAGTGTTTTCTGACCCGTAACTTATTCACAGGATTCACTGCTCATGATTCTTCCAGTCCTTATTTATTGGACAGATTAATTTCATAACCAACAGAAAGCAATTATGTGGTACAGCTGCCTGTCATGTCTGACATCTTAATTTTTAGTAGTTTTTCTTCAAAAGACAGACAACTTCCTGTAGTGTTGTACATTTTTCAGCTGCTGCAAGCAATTAAAGCAGGTAGAATTAAGAGCCACTGAACTGCTCAATTTATTCCCCTCAGTTCCTGGGAGACAAACAAGTAAGCACCTCATGTAGCACCTACAATATGCAGAATGAATTGACAACCTATCCAGCTGCAAATGCAGACCTTGCAGCTCTAGAAGGGTCATCTTCCTCTCCATGCCACTTTCTCTCCTCCATCAGAGATTTCAGGTCCCTGCTGGCCAACTTGTGCTCCTGTGTTATGGTCACAGCTTGAAAGGCTAAAACATGAGTTCTCCTCCTCTACCTGTCAGAGCATAAATCCCTCTGCAAGTTCATCACTCTTGCTCAAGTACTGCTTCACAGGCAACTCCCTTTGGAAAGGGGAAACACAGGCTGAGAAGGGATACACAGCATCTGTCAGCAACATAAAAGAGCATCTTTTCACCAACCACACAAGGAGAATGTGCTGCTTGTTAAATGAAATTTCTGTTGCAATAGCTGACTATTTCATTTTCTGTAGTAGGAGGCCCAAAGCTGACAGCTTTTGGACAGACAGCCTGGAAAACTACTTTCTCTCTCCTCTTATCTGATATTCCCATCTGATAGTCCCACTTATTGCCATCTTAACTTTCTTCAGAACTGTTTCCCTGTTACATCAATACTACATGTACAAGCCAGAAGACAAGACAGCTTTTTTTAATATGGTCTTGGTAGTGCTTTTCAGGATGGCCTCCTAAGACCAATATATACACCCACTCTGCTCACAGATACTGCCTTCCTTAGAAGTAGGTGTTATTAAATCAGGTACATTATTGTTACCAACATCTGTTTCATCTTCTGATTTGAAGGATGTTTGAAAAGAAAGGAATTAAGTGATACCTGGTGCAGCTCATTCTCTGATTCACACTTCAGGCTAGAAAATCACCAGGAACTGTGTACAATTTGAAGAGATAATAACGATGACATAAAATCTCAACACATTTTTCTTTCTTCTAAGAAATGACACCTAAAACTATGGAATCAATTGATGCAAATGTCACATCAAGTTCCTCCATACTTACAGGAAATAGAAGAAAATTCTTTCGTGTACCCTTCCCACTATATGTCCCTTAATGCCTCTGCAGTAGCTCATTGCAACAATCTGTCAGATTCCATTAAAAACATATCTGAAAGATTATTTCTTCCTCAACCCCCTTGAATTTAAATAAAAATTTGCTCAAGTTGTCTCCTGTTAAAATGGAAAATCAGGTTTAAAGAAAATAAATGCAATCTGCAGATAAACAATCCTGGGGAAGGGAAGGGGACAGAAGAACTGCCATCTTCATATGCCAGTGCTTTTTAACAGATCCTTTCAAACTCTGACTCAAGTTTAATACAACATATTACTACTTATTGAGAGGTTATAGACAGATATACCACTGTAGCCTTCAGATGAAAATACTGAACAGACCAGATTTGTAAAACAAGGATTCAGAGTTTACTAACCACATATCTGCACATATTTACACAGGTGTAACTTTTAGGGAGGAATGAAGTGCCATGTGTGTTACAAGAGAAATAAAATAGTCAGGACCACTGCATGATGCAACAGAGCTCCTGAAAAGAGAGCCTGACCCCATGACCTTCACTCCAGACCTGAGAGGGGTCAAGGTGAGTGACAGCTTTTGCAACACATGTCAGAAAATCACAAAGCATTTATATTGTTGCTGCTGTATTTGAGCATCAGTGTGATCTGTTTAGAAAGAGATGGAGCCTGATTTGATCCAGAATCCAGGGCATTACATCATCATTTATTTATTCTAGAATCTGGCATTACACAACAGCTATCTCACTCTATTCAGCCAAGAATTTAAGCTTACAGCAGGCAATGAAGAAGAAATGCCAGAAGTGTAACATCAACACATGAAAACACTTCCATTTGCTTCCAGCTATGGTGGCAGAGGGAAGTACAAGGCAAGCACTGACTACAATATCACCAGTCATCACACCAAGGCCCACCCTCTTCCTGCATGAACTTGCTCTGTGGGATAACTTGCACTGACCTGGAACTCTCAAGCACAAACCATGAGCAGCATTATTTTACAACTTAACTTGGGAATTGTATCATGGACAGGTCAAGACCTCAAACTGATTAGACTGAATAATCAAGTACCAGTCTTACCAATAGAATAGATGCTGGGTTTGTGCTGTTGGGTTGGGTTTATTTTTTATTTCATAATAAGCATCTCTCTCAGTTGACATATTCAGCAAGAAGCCAATGTAGCAGCACTCTACATAAAGTGTTCTATCAGGAGTGATGATTTCTCCCTGCCTGTTACAGTACAGGCCTACACTTACAGGAATTATCACAGGCAAAGTTCTACAAAGTATTTTCCATGCATACAACATTTCTCAGCATTGAACAGTTTTAAATGTCTACTTTTTTTTAAAATATTCAGTTGTAATAAATTCAAAAAAACCCCTAAGTGCTCCATTCAGACCCTTTGACTAACAAATTCTTCTGGCAGTTATTTGTAAAATGAAAATATGAGCAATATGCATGTATTAATTCACATGCACATCATAACACTACTATCTGTGGGTTTCTGCTAGCATCAGTGACAAATACTAAAGGCATACCTGGACTATGCAAGGTACAAAGACATTTAACCTACCTCATCAAAGCTGCTATCTTCCTTCTTCAAGGCTTTAAAATAAAAAGAAAAAATAAATTATTATCTGTACTGCATTTCAATGAATAAAACACACCAGAAAATTAAAAAAAAAAAAAAAAGAAAAAAGAGAAAAGAAACAGAGCATCGTTTTCGTGTTATAATAGGAAAGAACAGGCTAGTGTGAAAAACAATTTTATACTCAAAATCCGAGTCTGTAAATGCAATGTAGAGCTGCACAGAGAGTTTCTAAGAAAGTAAATTTACATATTTATGAAAAATATCCTCTCAGGTTAAAGAAAATAACAGTTTGTAAGGGTGGGTTTGGTTTTTTAATTTTAATTCCTAGTGAGTATGAAAACCCTTTCTGGAGAGCTTGACTGCACTTCAAAAAGGAAAAGTGTAACAAACACTTAACCATGTATTCAGTTTGTCAAGTACTAACTCTTTATGAAGTAGTATACATTGTAATATGCTTTTTTCCTTTGCCTTTTTTTTCTTTTATAATTTTTAGAATTACTTACACTAAAGCAGAAGAGATTTCTTTCTTACACTGTTAACAAGCAATTAATCAACAAACATAGGAGAGAAAAACAGTGCAGAAAACGTGAACTGGTGAGAAAATGAAGACACAAATGGTTCTGCAGTTGTAGCAAAGATTAAGCTGATGAAAAATTTTCCTTTAGCATACTGGACATCTTTACTGAAATATGAAGAAAATTAATTTCTCCAAATCTGCACTGAACTGTGTCAGTCTGAAGGTACGAGACTGGCTCTTTTTCTCAACCAGACCCACGAGGGACTGCACTTTGTGTGCTGCATGCTATGACCTGAGAGTGCTCTTTCTTTCCCTCTCCTGAAGAGCTAAAATTAAATAAACCATTGCATTGGTGATTGCACTGTTTCTTCTCAGTTTAAATCACAAAGGTCTTCAGTTTGAGGGAGGTCATCTGAACAACCACACAGCTCATGCAGAGCTGCACCAGAAGGGTCCCTCCTCATCATTCAAGCAGCATAATGTTTCTTACTCTCCTGCATATTTCTGCAGGATATAAATATTTAAGGACCTAGCATGGTTGAGGATCTAAACTCCAGTAGTTCTTTTTCTCTTTTAGATGCTCCTTCTGCCTTCAAATCATTATTAATTTCTAAACCTCTTCCAAATCTTGTCTTCAGGAGTAACTCTGTTACCAGCTCCAAAAACAAAAAAACAACCAAAAAAGTCCCATTTCTTTAGGACTTGAAACATGGCTTCCCTCAAACCTCTGAAAATCACTGATTTACAGTTACTCATCTGGGCTTCATGCTCAGTGATAAAAACAATGAAATAAACCCAGGTTTGTTGCTGAGGAGATCTGTACACATTGTACATTTTAATAGTTAAATATGTTGTTATGGTTTTGAAGGATGATCAAAACATTTTCAGACTGCCAATCCCAAGTGCTCAGAACAATGAGTTGAGAAGGAAAGAGCAGGAAAAAGAAGGAAAGAAAGAGAAGGAAAGAGAAGGAAAGAGAAGGAAAGAGAAGGAAAGAGAAGGAAAGAGAAGGAAAGAGAAGGAAAGAGAAGGAAAGAGAAGGAAAGAGAAGGAAAGAGAAGGAAAGAGAAGGAAAGAGAAGGAAAGAGAAGGAAAGAGAAGGAAAGAGAAGGAAAGAGAAGGAAAGAGAAGGAAAGAGAAGGAAAGAGAAGGAAAGAGAAGGAGAATCCCCAACCTGCGGAACACTTTTTAAGAACGTGCTTCTGATCTTCTCAATTATCATTAAGATCACAATGCCATACAAGCTATAAATTAGACACAGCTAGGCCATGCTGACAAGATTTCTCCCTTACCAAAACACAAGATTTTCACACAACCAGAACATTACAGGAATAGCCAAACAGACAGGTAAACAAAATTCACAGTGCAACAGAACAAGAAATGGGAATCTGTGGTCCAATACATGTATCTGGCTTGTCATTAGCTTCTACCTTTGACTAAAAGGGCTTTTAAGAATCACTAAAGAGTATGAGAGTTCTGGCCACCCATTTAATGAGATTCTGTTTAATAACAACATCAGTCTCAACTAATTCATTGTATAGCATCTCCCAAAGACACCAAAGCAGCATATTTTATAGAACAAACTATATTAAAAATATCTTTTTCTCCTTGATGCAATCTTTTAATTTTTAAACTGTTAAAAAAAAAGTTCTGCTGAACTTAAAAAAATAAACTGTTTACAAATGAACTTCTCATTATCTCAGGTATGTGAGCTATGTGGATGTACATCAGAGGAGATTAGTAGAGATAACCTTTGTATCAGTAAGGAGCTAGTAACAAAGCCCAGGGATGTTCAGAAAGGCCACAGATTGCTTTCAGCACACTGTGATCAATCTCAACAATATTTTCTTTCTTTCTTTCTTTCTTTCTTTCTTTCTTTCTTTCTTTCTTTCTTTCTTTCTTTCTTTCTTTCTTTCTTTCTTTCTTTCTTTCTTTTTTCCTTTCTTCCTTCCTTCCCTTCCTTTCCTTCCTTTCCTTCTTCCTTTCTTTGTACCCTGGTGTAAGTTTTTGGCCAAAGAAACTCGTAAGAAAATAGAAGTTAAATGGCATGAGCTGAAGAGATCTCAAAGTGATTCTGGTACTAAATGGACTTCAACAAAGGCATAACTAAGAACTCTTCACCTAACTCAAAGATGACTACTACTTTTATTAAATTATTCACTAATAATTTAATTACATAATTATCAAAGGGCAAAACTAAGAACCAAATTTAATAAAGGTTTAAATGCTAAATTAAACAGTGAGTCAACAGAATCCCTAAAAGTTGGTTAACATACAGTTATGGGGTGTTCACTTATATGGTCAACACAGTCTGTAAGCAAGGAAACCAAATTTTTAAAACTAATATGGATGTTCATATAAAAATGAATAGGCTGGCAGAAACTTACGAATGAAAAGAATTATGTATATTTTTCAGATTATTAGCAATACAAGTTCTTTATGATAACTTTTAAGAGGGACACTCCTTTAAATAACAGAAAATTTCTGCCAGGAGAAAGGGTACCTAAGCTGCAAAGACAGTATATTTCTCTAGAACTGGAAGCATGCAATTTCTGCAGCAAAGAGCCACTCTGTAGCACCACAGGCCACACACATTTCCCCCAGCACACCACAGCACTGTATCATCCCCTGTCAGATTTGCACACAATGGCACAAAGCAAATGCTCAGGAAAAGGCTCACTGAATGGGCAATTTCACACATCACAATTTTCAACTCAGCAAAATAAACATTTCCAATATTAGGTACTCTAACAGTTACAGGACTAAGCCCAGTATTGTTTGATGAGCCAGATCTTCACCACCCTCTTCCAGGAAATCTGCTGGCTGCAAAGCATCAGTTCACAGTTAAGAAAATGGGTCAAGTCTTCCTGAGGCTGCTGTTGGTACCCTTTGGGTCTCTGCTGTGCCCCAGGAATAACTACACTGTCTAGAGATGGTGGGGAAATAGCTTCAAACGTTACCTAACATACTTTAGTGCACTGTAAAAAAAAATCATAAATTAATTGCAGCTACAACTTCTCAAATTGAGATGATTACTTGGTGGAGAGAAGTGGGTCTGAAATGCAGTTCATTGAGTGTTAACCCGCAAGCTCTAACAAAAAATAAAGCTCACTGCCAATGACAATCAGGATACATTTCCATCACTCTTATCCAAGAGGCTAACATAAACTTGGGTATCAAAATCTGGTACCAAAGTTTGGGGTCTTGCAGTATTGAGAGAATTGCATTTGGTAAATGGAATACTGCCAACACTGGGGAAAGGCAGTGCTTTATCATTTCAGGAATGATCATCAATGTTCCTACTGCAACACATGAAGGTTTGACTCACTAATGTTTGATTCAAACACTACAGTACTCACATCATTTATATGACTATGCTCATGATACTGTGTGCATACTTTAACCTACAAAAACACAGACATTGAAACAGAACAGAAAAAGTTAATATATCATCACTGTTTTATAGAATCACAGAATGTTCTGGGTTGGAGGAGACCTTAAAGATCATCCCAACTCCCCTGTTATGGGCAGGGACAACTTCCACTACACCAAGCTGCTCAAAACCCCATCCAACCTGGCCTTTACCACTGTCAGGAATTTATTATTTATGACAAATCACAACTGAACAGATGACTGAAAAAGTTACAAATTAAATACTTTTTTAAATTTGTAATTTGCTAACCATACTAAGCAACCAGCATTTATAAAATGAGCATTTATAAAATGAGTAAAACCTAAATGTCAAATACCCAGAAAGACTTTTTCCAATGAGGTTTTTGTTTTCTCTCCTTCACTTCAATATAAGAGTAAAGTACAGCACGTTTTAACCAAGGATTTCCTGGTATGCAAGTTTAGAATTTCTTTGCTTGGGCTTATCTGTGGCTCTGGTATCAGGGGGTGGACTATCTTCAAACCTCATACAGAAAAATTAGAAGTTTTCTTGCTCAAAGTGCAGTTACCAGAATGATGATCAATACACTTGAGCATCTGAAGATTGAACAAACTTGCTGGTAGTAGCTGTGTTTTAATCACAGAACAAGCAGCAGCAAACAAACAAACAAACCACATACCAGACCACACACCTACACTTCTGCACATATATACACAGAACTGGAGGAGCTTTTAGACATAAATATCCGTGTATCTAAAACCAGGCCAGAGTTCCCAAGGAAACTAAAAGCTTGTTTAATTTGTGCAAAATGACAAAAAGAGATGATCACCCAACCGAGCCACATAAAACATGCAGAAATTACCAGCCAGAGGGGCCTTGATCCCTAGAAGGCATTAACAGGACTGTCACTGTTACAACAAAGCAGCATCCTCATTCAAAACATTTTCTTTGTTAATGACTTCCACCATTAGTAAAACCCTTTCACAGCTCTGTGGAAGAGTGTCTCTCTGTGTTTATACATGCACAGAGACATATAACAGACCAAACACCTGACTGCTTCATTTTTTTTCTTCTAATCAAAGAAAGTTACATGCATTTTACAAGTTTAAGACTGATGATAGGAGAAAGCTGTTTCCATATGGGGACAGAGAGATTTTGTAACAGTGAACTGATATTTGCTTTACAACTGAAATTTTGCATTTTCCCTTGAAACTCTCTGGTTTGCAAGTAAGAAAAAGCTTTCCTCAGTCTTTTTCATGCTGGAGTAGGACAATAAAAAATACCTGATTTCAAACACAATCATCCACTTAAAAGCTTGCAGTGCTTGAATGTATACACAGCAATGAAAAATTAAAATGCCCAAGTGTGCCGGCACATCTCCTAGGTAGGGTTATGGGGAGAACCCAGCTCCAGGCTCCTGGCTGCACCGGCACCTCACACCCTCTCAGCGGGACAAGGCAGCTCTGCAAGCTGACCCAGCCAGGCTGGCTGTAAGGGAAGAGCTCCCAGTCGGACCGTGCATGGCTAAGGACTGTGCGAGGGCCCATACAGAAGGTCTGCAAGGACAGCGGCTGCTGCATCTGCTCTCATGTGTTACTGCACTTCCCCAGGTGCTCTGTCCCACCAACTCCGGGACACTTCTCATCTCCTCTGAGAGGACCTTTTCTCCCTGCTTAGCTATGTGTTGATGATGTCAGTGGGAATTAATGCTTTAAACGGTGAATTAAGCAACATAGCATGCCAAAGACTCAGAGAAACACCAGTCCGAGCAGACCAGAACTCTTTGGCATTGTTCTCAATAACAAATTCAACGGCAAAATAAACTGGTGTCAAAGCCAGACACGGTGTGTGGCATCGGGAGGTAGCATGCTCGGCACTGGCATTCACAAGACGCTACCTCAGGATGCTTTATGTCAGTGACAGAGCGACAAGACTTCACAGCAGATGACAGACTTCTTTTGTCTGGCCCCCTAAATCACTGGGCCGCTATTACCTGCGTCAGACTCTCAACTAAAAACAACCTGCAGCTCGTACAAAAAAATAAATTACCAGACGTGCAACAAAATGAAAATAACCGACTGCTTTCTGTCGAGGTTTCTCTTTGGCAATGGGGGCACGTGAGCCAACTCTCATGCATAGTTTGTTCTTCCCAGCCGATTTTGGGCTAACTCCATCACAGACCCATCCAGCACTACTGGTGCTACGGGAGTTCTCTATTTCCCGAGCTTTCCTCCAAGGAACGTATTTGATGGACGGCGTCGTGGGCTGTTCCCAGCCTGGCAGCGCTGTCCCACCGCCCCGTCCCCTCCCTGCCGGGACGCCCGGGGGCCGGGCAGCGCCGTCGGGCCCGGGCCCGGCACTCACCTATTCGGCCGAAGCTCTCCGACAAAGTTCTCCGCAACTTTTTCATCCTGCTGATCTTCTCGGCGGACTGCGAGTCGATCATGTCACACATCGGGGGGCGACCCCCCGCTCCCGCCGGCCGCCACCCCCGCTGCCCCGGCTCCGGGGCAGGCACGGCCCCTCCGGCCCCGGGGCTGTCCCCAAGCCCCGAGGAGCCCCCGGGACAGCGCCGGTCCCGCCCGGGAAAGGAGCGCTACGCCGCGGCCGCGGCTGCAGCCGCCGCTGGAGCTGCTGGAGCTGCTGGAGCTGCTGGGCTGCGCCCCGGCAGCGCCCCGCTCATCGCCCCGCGCCGCCGCTGCCCCCGCGGCCGGAGCGGGCACGGCAGCGCCGGAGCACCGAGCAGCACGGTCCGGTCCGGCACGGCTGCGGCGCCGGCGGCGGAGGGACGGGCGGAGGCGTGAGGAGGAGGGCGTGAGGAGGGAGGGAGGGAGGGTGCGCTGAGAGAAAGGAGGAGGAGGAGCCTGGGCGGGCCGGGGAGCCCCGGGGAGGAAGGGCGGCGGCGGCGGGGGCGTGAGGGGGCAGGCGGGAGCGCGGAGGCCGAGCCGGGGGATGCGCGCGGGGACCGAGGGATGCGGCGATTCCCGTCGGGAGCGCTGGGGCCGGGCTGAGGGATGCGGCGATTCCCGTCGGGAGCACCCGGGGCGGGGAAGGCGCTGGCGTTCGGGGAGCAGCGAGGACACCGTGTCCGGGCGGGGCTGTCCGCGCCCCCGCCGCTGCACCGCGGTCTCCGGGGACCGCTGCGGTGCCCCCGGGCCGGGCTGACGGAGGGTTCGGCGGGGAAGGAGGCAGCCCAGGGCGGGCGGAGGGTGAGGGATGCTGCCCCTGCTCCTGCGGGGGAAAGGGCACCTCGCCCCCCGAGAGTGCCCGACCCGCCGAGTTGAAACTCGGGGTCCTCTCCCCGTGCGTCCGCAGGCACAGCCAATTAATGTGCCTTCAAGTGCCTTAGCCTGCAACTTAATGAGTGTTGGGAGCTTTTGATCTTGTTAACTCAATTGAACCAACATTATTGAAAAATAAATCAGTTTAGCCCATCAAAATGAATGGTCGTGTCTAGTGTAAAGTATAAAGTAGGTACTTTTCAAGAACAATATGCTAGGTAAGATTTTAAAGCCCAGGTCTTTGTGGTTCAAATTGTATGTTAATGCATGTTATCTGGTTAAAATGAACTTGGGTTTTATTGAGGCTGCCTAACACAATCTACTGGGATTAGATGGTGTCTAAGCTCAGTTTCAGAAGTACATTTGTCTAGACAAGTGTTTAGGTGAGTTGGGTTCAAGCAATCTGCAACTCTGTGCTCTGGGGTTGGGATTGAACCTTTCTATTACAATGCAGCAGGGGTGGAGAGTATGCGGCATCTTGAGGTGGAAATCTATTGCAATTATCTATTTTAATCTACTGTGAGTAGAATATGCATGTATCTCTTGTGGCATAGAAGATAATGGGAACTTGTCCTTCTGTATAGCAGTACAGTAGTGCTGGTAAAATGTCTTTTGTATAACCCCTGAATGTACAGACAGTTTGATAAAAAGGTTTTTGGAAGTGTGAATCCTCTTGACCCTGCTAACATCTTTGAAACAGGAGCAAAAATGTCATTTTCAATGTTGGCTATGTCATGTTATGGAAGGAAATTGAGAAACAGTGGAAACTGGAACCTTGCAGAGAGCAGTGCAGGGAAAATGAGGAGAAATAAAAATTAAGAAGAAACAGACAAAGGCACTAGAAGGAAATAGGGAGGGAGGAAACAAGTGCTTAAGAATGTTTAACTTAATAATTTCAAGAATATTACATTTAAGTGCTTAATAATGGCTGATGATTTGATGATTTTGTCTGAATCTTACTTTACTACCCCTGTTCTTGGTGGAGAGGAAAATGCCATCATCTTAAATAAAATATTCTGGTCCAGGAGCTGAAACTGAGTTTAGCATCTGAGCCCTTTGCATTTTCTGTGTGCATCATTCACTCCAGGTAGCTCTGGTGTTTGGCTGAGACTCATATCAACACTGCTCTAATTCAGTCCATGACTTGCTTTCAGCAATTAGGGATATAATTTCTGAGAGCTTCTTAGGAACCTGTAGTTAACCGTGCTTAATTGATAGATGCAGTCTTACCCTAGATCCTAGCACCTAGGGAATTTGGAAAAATATTCCCTTTTTTCCTCCCTATTTCTAAGTAAACTACCACTTTATCACTTGTGAAGGACAAGTCTCTGCCAGGGTACTACAGTCTTTCTTTCACAGAAAAACAAGCAACCCAAAATTTCTGAGAAGCATCTGGCTTTGCAGCTGCTTGGGGATAATCTACAAGCATATGTCAGAGTCTTTTAAATAAATGAAAATTTTGCCTAAATTAGACACCAGTGTGGTGCCAAGTGAGAGAAACCCAGGTCTTGTCTTCTGGAAATTGTACAACCTCAGGATGCAGAATGTTACACAGACTTTCCCCACCAGAGGAAGGACAAGCTTCCAGCTGTGCACAGATTCTCCAACTGCACCCTACAATTTGTGTCATTCTTCCCACCGTGGTCTTTATTTGGCAGAAATATTTCTGTGAAAGTCCTTCTTTGTTCTCTCCCCAGCCCAAACCTCTTCTGTTTCCAAGGGCAATAGTATTGAAAATTCATTGAATTCAGGAATGTGGAATCACTTCCATAGCTTTGATCAAGCTCATAAGCTGGTGGTTCTTATTTCTTGTCTCTGTATTTCCATCACCCATCTTAGGAAACCAGTAAAGCAGAAACACCCAATTAGCAAACCACAGAGATAGCAGCTACTCTGATGATGATGCTTTGCTTCCTTGTAGCTACAGGATTTCAGCTCTAAGTCTTTCAATTTGTGGCATAAAAAAATTAACATGAAAAACATACAAAATCATATTGTTGTTTGCTGCCTTCTTCTGCAAGCCTTTACCAAGTTAAAGCATGTTTGCATTTAATGGGGCATCTGTTTTATGAAAAGCCAGGCATATTATTTACAGCACCTTTTCTAACATCAACTCTCCAAAGAAACACCCGGAACAAAAACTGCTTGCAGTTGCTTTATGACCCAAGCATCTCCTTTCCTGGCTTTGGTAAGAATTCAGTACAAACCCTGGCCTCTGCTGCTGACACTGAGTCATGCTGAATCACTCTGAAAATGTAAGTATTATCAAGTGCAGGAAAAATAGTTGCCAAGATATCACTTGCAAGTTGGACAAGGGGAAACCTTCACCTCAGTGCATCATGCAAGCCAGGAGCCTCATGTTTCAATGTCTCACACTGAGGTGTGGGTTATTTCTGAAGAAGAGGAGGCAGCAGGGCTGGCAGTTTGTCCATTATTGTGTAAAAGAGCATATTGTTTGGAGCTGGAAGCAGCGTGGCCATGGGCCTGGAGCACAGGGTGTGCCAGCAGTCTCCTTGCCGCAGATGGAGCAGCCACGGCCGCGCTATTCGTTTCTTGCAGGGTAAGGTGAAACGACAGGAAAATAAATCCATGATGCATGGTGCAGATGGTGGCTCGGGGTGTAACACAGATCTGTGCACTCTCCAGATCTCAGGGCAATTGCTGTTGATTTTATGGGGTGATTTTATGGGGTAATTTTATGTGGTCTGAGCTCTGTCTTGACCCCAGTGTTTGTCGTGTGTCCCCCCAGCCCAGACCCTGTAATGCTTCTTAGGGGCTCTTGAAAGGCAGTGTGCTTCAGGGACATTCCTGGGCCAAGTGTTTGAATTTCAGAAACCTTAGGAGCACATAAACAAGCAGTGTGTGTTTGTGGAAGAGGTAGTTAATGCCATTGATCTGGAGTGTTGTGTGGGCAGAGTAAGACCTTGCATGAAGTGGTCTGTTGGAGGAAAGCTGTAAAGCTCTCCAGGGAGATGAAACAGTCAGTGTAACTTCTCTGGGGAGAGCACTGTCTTGTCAGGCCTTCTGCTGCCAGTATAAAGTAGATTTTCATAAATCTCCCTGTCTGAAGACACTCTGCATTAGGCCAGTCTGCTCACCTTGAAAAGATCTCTGCTGCAGTGTCTGGGACCCGAGTGCTTGGAGCTGTGCTGCTTGTTAACACACAGCAATCCTTTCGTGACCCTCCAGTGATGAAGATGGATGTACAGTCACATAACACACCCCCCTCCTCTTCCCCCCTCTCCCAATCTCACTTTCACTTGTCCTCTAATAATACTCAGTCCAAGATGACTATTATCTGAAGAGAAAGCCAGGCTCTGCTAACACAAATGGTGCCGTATCCTTAGGGACACGACCTTTAAGCTCTGCTAGCAAAATGCATTAGTGACAAAAATTAAACTTCAGCAATAGCAGAACAGACCATGTGTAATCTGTATCCACATCATAACTTGATTCCACAAAAAGTTCTCAGAGCTGGTGTATTTTATGTTGCCTTATTGGTGATTGTCATTAAATCCCAGTTTTTATCCACCCGTGGAATTTTCCCCTTGTTGACATTCCATGCATCCCTGCTGATAAACAGAGGGACACAGGCCCAGGTATTGCCTCTCCAGCCTGGCTGGTATTGCCAAAGCCTGCTCTTTGGGGTTAGAAGGGATGAGTAAAGGTTCACACACATGGTTCCAAAGGCACAACAGGAAGAAAGTGTTTTTCCTGCTGCCTTATATCCAGCTGCTGATTAGAGGTGACCTGCTGAGCCACCCGTGGTTTTACACCTCTAGTACCCTCTCGTGGTCACTTTATTTCATGTATTAACATATGGGGTCAATTGTTTTCTGTTTCATTCTTACTTCACACCATCACATCAGGGGTTAAATGGCTGCAAGTGAAACACAACATCTTTAACCTTGGTGCTTGTAGTTCCTGTCCCTGTTCGGCAGCTTTCTTGTGGTGTTTGTGAGCAGTTAATTCTTCAGGAAAGGTATGGATTCTTTTTGGCTTGGCCATCACACAAAGTTGTGGGCTAACCCCTGTAGGCAGCTGAGCATTGCACATCTGCTTACTCACATCCACGGAATGGAAAAGTAAGAGTAAACACAAGAAAACTCACGGGTGCATAATTTTATAAGCAAACAAGTGGAATGAAAAAGAAAACAAAAGATAAGCAACACAAAGACAATCACTTGCCACCTCCCCCAGACAGAGTGATGCCCTGCCTGCTCCTGAGGCAAAAAACAACTGGCCACCCTAAAGTTCTCCCCACTGCATTGCTGAACAGACTGTTACATTGCATGGAATATTGCTTTGGACAGTTTGGATTGTATCTGCTTGTATTCCCTGCCCTCCTCTTGTGGACCCTGATCTATTCACTGTTTGGGTAGCAGGAGAAACAGAGGCAGCCTTGATGCTGTACAGACACTGCCCAGCAATGAAAAGAGTCTGTACAGCAGTGTTGTTTTGGTCACAAAACCAAAACACAGCATTGTAGGAGCTGCCATGAAGAGAATGAACTCCATCCCAGACCTAGTACACACAGATGTAGGAAAATCACACTGAGGATACAGTGTACAGAAAAAAAAACATTATTAATAACGTATCAGAAACCTACATACTTCAAACTAACAAAGTAGCATAATTGTTATGAACTGAAATCTACAGTATTTACTTCTGTATAAATGGTGCCATCTCAGAGATTCTGCTGGGCAAGTATAGGTATGTTAGGTTTGCAGGAATAGGTGTTTTCCAGTTTAAAATCACCTGGCTACCTAGCAACATAGAATTGATACTGAATGTTGTTCCTGTGAAATAAGTGGAAAAAACCTTTTAATGAGCTTGTTTTCTTGCTATTTTGATAAAAGTCTAGTAAAAGGGAAAATGGGATTTAATATGCAATGGCCCCAACCATCGTGATTTAAGATCCTGATGTTTTGAAGTCACCTAAATATTCAGCAAATGCTTATGATGAAAATGATGCAAAATGAAACAGCAGGAGGGCTGAGGTTGATCCACTTAGATGCACTAAAAAAGCATGTGTGCATCATGCCATTTTATCATAAACATTGAATGAAGGGTGTTTACTGTAACAACATAAGATTTTTCTTCACAGCAAAATCTCATCAGCACTGTAGCATTATTTGTGCAACTCAGAAATCTGTGCCTCTACACAAACAAAGCCAAACTGATCTGGGCTGGGAAAATATGATAACTGGCATACACAGCCTGGGGAAATTTCTCATGGGCAAGGGTTCTCTTGTAGGTAACCCATGATTTTGAAACCACATAGGCACACAAAGCCAGTTGATTCTAGGTGTGAATATTTAAGCACTACGTGCAAAATTAAAAACCCATATACTGATATCTCTTGGAAACAAGCCTGAAATATTAGCCCTACTTTATTTCTAAGAGATCTCAACTTTTTTTTTCCTCTGCTTTTGGATTTTTTCCCCATTTCTTAACTAGTAAAATCACTTGCAATGACTATTAGAGAAGCATGCTATCGAAGCAGCTGGACTCCATTTACTCATATTTCTTTGTACCCTTTTAGACTGCTTGAATCTGTAGGACAGAATATAATGGGAATGTTATCTCTCTATGGAAAGAGAAACTCTCCCTTAAAAATAATACAAAATATTTGCAAGTATTATACATGAAAGGCTGCTTTGTCAAAATGGAGATCTGCCCCCTTAACATGAAAATCTGAATGGACTTCAGGCATGCAGAAAAACATTGCTTGTTCTTTCTGCTCAGTTCTATCCCAAAATCAGCACCTAAGGCAGTCAAAAACAGTCCAGCCCACATGGCAGTCTGCTGAGGGAAAGTTTCAGAACCTGTGTCCTACAGCTTTATTTAGTTTCTATCACTCTGGTAACGAAGTACTGCACAAATTAAGTGCCACAAATTCACAACTGAATACTGTCCTTCACTACCAGCTTGTTGGTCTTCACAGAGCCAGCACAAATGAGTGCTCCTGATCTCCCAGTCCAGCTCTTTCCTACAGTGCAATAGCAGTATAGGCTCTGGTTGCCATTTAGGGCTTCTATACTGATAAGGAGCCACACAGAAGTGATGTCTGCAGGTAATGCAGGTATGGTCTCTACACAAAAGTGTTGCAGTTAAAAATTTACAATGGAGAAGGCCACAGTAAATGTGACAGTTGAAGGATGGCAGCACCTATCATCTCCAAATGAGTCAGAAGCACAAGAAACAGCAAATTGGCCACTATTGCATGTAACTCCCAGGAAATCTGTGATTTTGAGAAAGATGAAAGAGAGGCTTTGTGTTTGTTTAAAGCCTTGCTTCCAGGAGTTAGAGGGGAAAGCATAAAGACATTTTAAGGAAAATTCAATTGAAGAAGAGCTGGAAACACTAATTAAAGGCAGGGGTTGGTGCCATGGCAGAACTTGGGAAGTGCAAAGATTTATGCAATTAGGAGTTTTAAAAGGAAAGAAAAGGTGGGGGTGTTCAATGCAGCAGAAGGTGGAGAGGCGGCAGAAAGAGACAAAGTGGGAAAGAGATACTCAGGATGATAAGCTGGAAAGATGACCTATAAAACAGATTTTGGAAGCTGGATAAAGAACCTTTGTCAAAACTGAAGATTAGGAGCTTGTGGCAGCCAGCCTGTGAGATGAAGAGCATTTTAGTTGCATGGAGAAAGAGCAAAAATCACTCTGGACAACAAGTAGCTGCCAGATTTAAAGTGCCTGGACCTGCGTGAAAATTAGATGTGACAATTTCCTCCATTTTGTTTTAAAATAATGTATGAAGTAAATGCTAAAAGGTGAGACCTCCTGCAAAATTAGGAGGAGAAAAGCCCAGGTTATTGTAATAAATTTGTGGTGATCTCCAGGCACACCAACTAATTATGGCACTCGTGACAGTCTTGTCAGGACAGTGCTGGGAAAACTTGAGGTGGCTGACCTATAAGCCAATGACAAGACAAGTTATTTTAATGAAGTGTTGTTCATACAAGCTAGCAAGAAACAAGTCAGAGCAGAGAGCATCTGCATTAGATTTAGTGGCATTTCATTCAGTTCACCCCTGTGGGCTGAGCTACCCTGAGTCCATTTCATGCACTGCCTGAGCAGTTTGAGCAGTGCTGCACAACAACTGTTCCCACTGGGATTCCACTGCCTCTTGAAAGGATTGTGTGGAAAACATACAGCTCTCCAAAGGTGGTGGAAAATGGGATCATGACCAAATGCTGTTGGAGCGTGGTGCCAATAACACCAGGGCCATGGGTTCAATCCCCATTCACTGAAGAGTCAGATTTGATGATCCTTGTGGGTCCCTTCCAACTCAGAATATTCTGTGACTGTGATTCTGTGAGATGTGCTGGATGGAGGGAGGGAGTGCTCTCCAAGGGCCAAGCAGTCTCTTGGACACTTGCATTTTTGAGGTACCAGGACTGGATGGAAGGAGGCACAACAGAGGGATGGGTGAGATGATGATACGAAGAGGAAGGCAGTGGACTGGCATGATTCAGCTAGACACACAAGAGGAGTTAACAGAGAAGCAGATTCAGATCTGAGCAGAAGGAAGTCAGTCTAACATAGAGAGAAAGACCTTGGAGTCATCCCTGCAAAACTGGTGACCAAAACTGCACAGTGGCTTCAGAATTTAATGGCTACAAATCCTGGTACCCCACAACAAATTAATTATTGTTGTTGGTCTGTATGTAAATACAGATTATTACAAGATAAGTCTGCCTGCATCAATAATGAATTGATCCCAAAACACATGCAATATTGCAACTAACTTTATTCAGCATTTACATCCTTTGGTTATGTATCTTACTGAGGATTTAAATATCACATTTGAAAACCCATGGATTTCAAGCCTGGGATACACTCATGTCCTCTAACCTCAAATTTGAAATTAAGTACCTAACCCCTTCATCTAATTGATGAAAATAAGAAGTTGATTCACATTCTTATTTTTATTTCTAAGTTTATATAAGAAAAATTCACTGCTCATAAGCTACTCCAGCAGGACTTTACTTACTTGTACAGAAATTTCCAGAATATGTACTTATGTTTCTCCTTTATAAGGAGAAGCATATAAAATGTGGTTAAATGAACAGGACTTTCAATGTGATTCCGTTTATTACAGTAAGAGAATAAAAAGCAAATAATCCCACATTACTTGCTAAAGTATTTACAGTATATCTGAAATTCCTCTTGAAGTTACAGCCATCCAGAATGGATGTGTCTTTAAGATTTATAAAAAGTGATAGAAAATATAAATAAGTGCATATACCCAGGGGGAAAGGCCCCTGAGGAGTGATTCAGAAGACAAATTCACTGCAAAGTTTTTTTTTTTTTTGGTGAAAGCTAAACTTGACAGAGTCTCAGCTAAGAAAAATCTCTATCAGAAAAAAAAAAAGTTTGTGAGTGATACAGCCCTAAGGAAAGCCCTTGATAATTCCAGCTTCCTGAGTTCACAAAACAAGGCTCTAATAATTGCATGTGGTGCTCCAAGTATCCCAAAGGAGGTGACATTAAGCCCTCATTCCTCCACACCAATTAAAGCAAAAAAAAAAAAAACTCTATTGTTTTAAACCCATCTTTTCACCTAGTGCCTCCAGTTCATAAATAGCTACTTTGCCATAGAAGAACCTTATTCTGATGGAAAATATTTCAGTCAATTTCTCAGTTATTGTTGAGATCAGAAAGGGGAAAGATGGAAAGTCAGTAAATCAGAATAACTGATATTGTCACAAGAAGCTCCTTGTAACAAGGGCAACAGCAGAGAAAGGAGAAGGGAGTATATTCTGAATATTCTTCAGGATAAAACAGGTTAGGAGGTGTAGGACAGGGTCATTCAAGGAACAGGCAGATATCCACAGCTGCAAGAGAATGAAGGAAGGAACTTCTCAGCTGTGATATGTACCTCTTGGGTAACTTCTTGCCATTCATTTACTGCATGACAGAGTTACTCTTGGTGCTGTCTCTTTCTAGAATCTGGGTCATTTTGAACTTTCAAACCAGCAGCATTGTAGTGCCCAACCATCACTATAAACCAGATCCTTCTCCAGTGGTCTCCAAGGCACAGCAACCACAGACCTGCTGCTCTCACAGGGTTCACTGGATTCTGCAGCTCCAGGTACTGTACAGAGACATGCATTTTCTGTCATTTAACTGAGTCCAGTGTTGGATGGTGTCTAAATTTGTCTTTTTTATTGTTTATTGATTCCATAGCATCATCCTATTTTTTTTTCAACTTTTGCACCAAGGATTAGAGGTTGGCCTTGGAAAGTGATAGCCAGTGACCTAGAAGAACTTTCTGTGGTGCAGTGTTATCCAAAGATTATCTGCCTTTCCACATAAACAACACAGCTGCTGGTGCTTCATGGTCTGTGTTTGATGTCAACAAGAACATTGGTCCCAGTAATGACAAACAGCTCAGGCTGCTTCTAGCTTTCTGCCCAGCTGAGCAGCTTTCATGATGAGCAAATGAGAGCAGTTTTGTATCACACATCTTCAGAAAGTAACTTGAAGACTTGCTTTACTGTGTGCAAAATGAATTAAAAAGATACCTGACGCTTTTTTTTGCTGCAAGTCTCAGTTCCCAAGTTATGCTCCTTGCTGCTTCAGTATTCTCCTTCATTAAGTGTCCTTTTGTCTGACTTAATTTGGCTGAAACCATGTACCTGTATTTTAGAATAAGAATTCATCAGGTAATGCAAGGAAAAGTATATATTTAATTTATTTGGTGTACCGAAAAGAATATCAGGAAGGAAATTTATAACAAAAGACAGTTTTATGGCTCTTTTTCTTGCTTCATAATGTGATCTAATTATGTACTTGTTCAAATGACAGTTCCCTTGAGATTCTCATTTAAGAGAAGTGCTAACCAATGCAATGATCAAAACCAACACTGTAGAACAATTCCATCATATTCAGGGTAGAAGTCCATCACGGGACTGTCTGATCACCAGATTTGCTGGTGTCTAGCCTGAGGGCATTAAATACCTTCTCTGACTGACACATTTATGCCTATTTGCAGTCTATCTATTCATGTTTTCCAAAGTTTAAAAATCTGTTCTTCTGGGGAAAAAAAAAAGAAATCTTTCCTAATGAATGAAAATTAAGCCAGCACCGTGCTTTTCTTCCAGGTCTCAGCACTCTGGTAGTGCAGCCAGGCCGTGGGGGGCAGCTGGAGCATCCCTGCATGGCTGTGATCCAGCACTGGGGCTTGTGTGCCTGCCCCAGCATGGCAAATAGAGAACACTGACATGAGTCCATAGATGGCAAAACTCCCCTTTGAGTGTAGGTGAACAACAGGAGTCAGAGGGTTTCATTTATTTATCTCCCTACTCCCCCAATGGTTTCTGAACTCTCTGTTTATCCTCTGAGGGATTCAGCAATGTATGTCTGAAAACATCACTGACTTCTTGAACTCTTCCAAATGAAAGCAAAGAGATTGCTATCTTCCTCTGCTTAAATCTGATTTATGATACAGTTTAACAAAGGATCTAGTAGCATTTTAAATACCCTGTGAATGTGAAAACAAGAAAGAGCCTGAATTCTTGTAATTCTGTGTTCTTTTTAATTCCAGTCTGAAAAACTACACTGATAACATACTATATAGATAATTTTTAATTTATTCATTACATTCTGATAATTTTTTCATGTAAGTAATTACATTAATAACTTCGGCATAGTCCTTTGAAGTTCTATTTAGAAAGTACCATGTTATCTGCATGTAATAAACCTCATGTATCTATCCTCCCTCTTCTACTATCATGTCTAGTGACTACTATTACAAGCTTTTTAAAATATTCCTCTGCTCAGCTTAATAGGGATTTTTACAGTATCATTACACATTCTAATTGGGCGATTAGGGGTTTCATGCCACTAATCGAAATGCAGGGCGAGTGATTGAACTAGTGCAAGCTATGTAAAAAGAAATGAGCTGAAAGGACAGTGACAGATTTACCTACAGAGTGACAAAACCCAGAGTCAAGTGTCAGGCACAGATGCCACTACAGCCCAGAGCAAAGCCCCCAAAGTGCCTCTGGTCAAAAATTAACCCATTGAAAAAAGGATTCTCCAAATTTCTCTGAGAAGATTTGTTTGTACCATCCCTCACTACTATTTTGATTTTGAGGCCCAAATCCCCTTGTGCTAGAGGATTTCCTGCATCCAACCATTTTATTGCCTGTCTTTGAATACCTTCAGCCTGGGAAGCTTTGGCTAACCAATATATTCTATGTTTGATGAGTGGACAAATTCATCAGCATTGGGATTATCTTGAATTCTCTTTTTTCACGTTCATTGCCCCATATTAGAGCATTAAACACCCTCTTCCTCTGACCTAGGGGTCCATACAAATGCTTGGTATAAGCTCTAGGGGAAAATATTCACTTATTTTGGTAATATCAAACACATTACAGTCTGATGAAGCTGGTACTTCTGATATTCCTAGAACATGGATGGACATTTAATAAAGACAAGAGTCATCATGGCTGAGGGGTTCTGCCTTAGGAATATATTCCTATGTTGATCTGTTTGTTATTAGAAACATTACTTTTTTTCATATTATTCTCCTCACAGATGGGAATGGCAATTTTGATAACAGGGAAATTGGAGATGGGCTTGGATCCTGATTACCTCAGGATAATTTGGGAATTTCCCCCTTAGAGGTCATAGTCTACCTGATCCCACTGACTCAAATTCACTATTTATCAACCTACACCCAGTTTTAGTCCTGTGAATCAGCTTCATTTTGAGGACAGAACTGAGCACTAAAATGAAGTCTGTGTTTCAGCAGGAGCTACTCAGAGCACCAGATACTCATGACTTAAGCAACCCAGGACAGATGTTCAGTCTGTCAAAAATTATTTCAAAAACACTCTCTAAATGTCTTTACTCTTTGTTATTCAGGTGTGAAGCTCCCTTGCAGCAGCAAGGGACACGCAGGAGGATGACACTGCTGAGCTGACATTTGCATCTTTGCGAAAATTCCATCAGACCAACAGTAACCCTTGAGGGAAAACTTAGGGAAATCACTGAAACCAGGAAGAACTAAAACCCAGAAGTTGTCCCTCATAATCCACTGCATCTGATCTCCACTGGTGAGTATTAAAGAATGCAAATGCTTTTCAGACCACAGACTCTGTCAGGAGCCCACTCTGCACATGGTATTGCATCTGTGGGGAGGCCTGAACGAGCCATCTCTTCACCGGCTTGCCCAAAAATGCAGCCATGCCAAAATGGTGCCATGCAAATTCCATGTGCTTCCACTTGCTTTGCAACTGCAATGAAAGCAATGTAGCCATACCAGCAACCAAGTCCCAGGAATGAGCTGAGCCTTTGTCCTGCTGGCTCTAGCTGTGTGCTGTTCAAATAAAGCATCAAAGCACTGCACTGGTCTGTTGCAACAATTTCAGCTCTGCCACAAACCATATTTTTTAAAATAAGCTACTCAGTGGTGGTAAAAAAAAAAAAAATATTAGGAGTCAAATGGATTTTCCCTGTGTGCTCACTATCACCTTCTTACAACACAGGAGGTCTGGGAGGCAGGATTTCTCTTTGCAAATGACATGCTGACTCTTTTCCACAGCAGGCTCAATTGTCCAGGGTAACTGATCTAAATTCACACTGTAGTGATCTAGGTTATTGGAGTTGCAAGAATATATGTGAAGAAGAAAGCAGCATTAAAGAAAACTGTAGTACTATGATACAAGAGGCAAAATAGTTTTGGAGATTACCACCTTGAAATGTCACAAGCCCTCTTTTGTCAGGACTGAGAACTTAGGTCATCTGATAACAAGAATTATGATATTCATAGAAAGGAAAAAGAACTAATGAAACAAAACAATGGGAACTTAAAGGACTCTCCTTGAGGGCAGAGTGGTATGTGTGTGTGATTCCTGAATTGATGCATGGGAAATGAGTAACTAGGGCTGGTCTGAGAACACCAAGTGCCAGATACTATTTCAAGCCAGGTGACCATAAGGGGTATACAAAACATTGCCCTTGGGATGCAGGTCAGAGAAGTATTGAGCTTAGTAACTGTGACAGAAACAGAGATATGAAAATCCACATCAACTTGGGGTAACTAAACATTTCCTAATCCTTTTTGCCATGCTGCTACTTGACAACTCCTTGCAGAGATTGGAAGGTCAAATTAAAAAGAAAAACAGAAAAACAACAAAAGAAAAAACCCACAACTGACAAGTCTCTAGACCAACAGTAAATATCTTTATCTTCCTCCTGCATCTTACTTCAGCCTGTTAATACACAAACAGATTCAAACTTACAGGGCTCTCAAAGTGACTTTGCTTAGTCTATCACCCATTTATCTGCCACGCCAGCACTTGACTCAAAGTGACAGCTCAAAACTCTGCCCTCTATTACTTTTTCTTGTTTAAAAGCAATTGCTATATCAGCAAGAGAGAAGTCACTCCATTTGATTAATAATACATACTGATGGTCAAGACATTCAGTCAGAAAACTGATAAATTGTTAAGCTGCTGAAATCCACCTACAGATTTCTTTAGGTCTAGACTTACCTTCTGACCTTCCCACTTTGTGGAAGCTCACTTAAGACACCACTAAACATTTTCTCTGTAAACAACATAAGACAGGTAAAAGGGAAGTTTTAGATTTTCATACTGCCTTCTTATAAACAAACACTAAGCCTGGTTATTGATGCAGCAAGCGAATCAACCTGGGAATTTCTGATGTAACAATACAGTGTAGTTGCATATTTTCACTTCTATTAACGATGACAGGACATAACAAAACACAAACATGCAAATCTCAACAAAGTTGTGCAGAAGAGAACACCATTTGTTGATCACTGCTGTAGTATTTTTCCACTGTTTTCCTTTTGCCTCCTTTTACAACTCACAACTCCTCTCGTTTGTGGATGGTTTCACTCATTCACTACTTGCCTAACCTTCACCATTTCACCATGGCTTAAAACAGCAACTAAGGAGTCAAAGTGGAATAAAGAATTTTGTTCTAATCACTGACATTTAACATCTCTTGCAGGAACTCAGCATCAGAAAAGAAAGCAGTTTGCTTTTTTTGGTAACTAAGATGTGTTGTTGAGAACAAACACACGAACTCATGTGAGAATCCTAGCAAAGAAGCTAATGCTGAATTACAGAATACATATATTTATATAGAGAGAGCTCTGAGCTTGAGAGACAATGTACACTTCTACATATTTAAACATTTAATCCTCTCATGCCAAATCCAAAGCCTTAATGATGCCACAATAAAGACTAAATGTATTTGCTCAGCCAGATATTGAGTATAAACCACATGAAGCCATTAAAATAAACAAAGGTTGGTAATGTTATTTGAAGGTATCAGAATGATGACCCTTTCTTTTAAGTTTTGGGTGAAGGAGCTTTTGAGGAATGGTCTCAGAGGAGTCTGTCAAGTGCCACCAAGCAGAAACACAACTTCAGGAATACTCAGGAGATATTTATACTTCAGTCCTGACATGCCACTTTCTACATACTTTTGACAAGTTCCTTCCTCTCTGCCCTTCAAGTGGCTGTTCTAGCACCCACAGAAAGGATAAATCAATCAACAGCAAGCTTGGTTGCTGCATTTGGAAAGATGAGAGCCTGTGTGAGCTTTGAAAAGCTTCCACCCATGTAACCTCCCCAGCTCATGATTTGAAGCACAGGGGCAGTCAGAGATGCTGGCTGATTAGAACTCCAAAACCAAAGATGATAAAGCCCAGATTGAGGTGGGCACTGTGGGAACAGCCACATGCAATCACTGCCAACTTCACTGTCTCCCCAGACTACTGACTTCCCCTCCCCCCATCATTTCTTCACTAAGTGTCTTTCATCCTCTCTGATCCTCCTGGGCCCCTGACACTCAGAAAGACAGCAGGAAAAGCATCCTAGCTGTTTCTGTCCCATTTCTCTCTGGACTGGCTGCATGTTCAGCAACTCAGCTGAGGCATCCTAGAGTTGCAAGCAACTGGCACACAGCCCAGAGCCACTCCTCGTGCCCCTGCTTGGCATAACAAGAGATTTTGAAAAGATGCATGGTAAAATCTATGTATGGGAGTCTGAAACAAAGATACCCTTAAAAAACATTTTCCAAAACTACTTTTGTACATCTACTTTTTAATCAAGTAACAATTAAGAAAGACATGGTACAGACAACTAGATGGAGTCATGTCAAATCCAAGATTTCTCAAGTGGCAAAAGTGTTCCTGCATTAAGTGAAAACAACATGCTTAAATTTTCCAAAATATTCTTCACTTATATAAATTACACCCAGCAATATCAGTCTCAAATCTGTCCCACTTGAGATTTGAGTACTGCAATTCTATTATTCTATTCTGTGGAAAGATAAACACAAATTTTAATTTTTTCACTTCCCAGACTGCTCCTCTTTTCAGACAGTAATACCTTCACTACTAAAATCAACAAGCAATAACCACTAAAAGTGTAATTACAGAGGAAAGGGAATAGATTTTGAATGAAGAGGAAATCAGAAAAACACAATAAACAGATACAGCTCTCAGGAATAGGTTATGCTGTTTCCCTACTTCTATTCTGTTATTATGTTGCATACCTTCTGTTTCTTTTGTTGAAAAAGTGTGGAGGAGGGGAAGCTCACAGCAAAGATGATAAATGCCTTTGTTCATACACCTGAGAAACAAAGATACAATGATACCTCTTTCTACAGCTGTATTCCAACTACTTGTGGCTACACTGAAATACTAAGGCGAGTAACCCTTCTCCTGGTAAGCCAAAGTAAGAAACGGTGACATACAGAAAAGCAGAGAAGGTAATTAATATAATGAAATAAGGGTATTTCCCATCCAATTATTTGCTTCAATGAACACAGAAAAGAAAGGTTAAATAATCTGAAAAGTCTGGGGATTTTGTGAGGATTTTTGCATTTTCTATTAAGCTCTCAGGCTGGTGTCCACAACAGTCTAATTAAATTAATAGTCTTAACTGTGTAAGCAAAAATATACCCCATTCAATGTCCAGCTTAACATTTTGTATAAACTACAGAACTAAAGTTAAGGACTAACATAAGGTAACTCTGACCACAGTCATTACCTTCTTATGTCCACAACTGCGACTTAAGAATGCCAATTCTCCTGTTCCCTTTTCTCAAAATATTTTGGTTCTCCAAGTACTTTACCATCTTTGAAATGGTAAGAAAGGTTGTCCCTCCTCCCCTTTTTGATAGAATACATGACAGCCCTTCGTACACTGTAGCAGGTGCTGAAGAAAAATGCTTTTCTATTAAGTCAGGAATGTCACTACTTGGGTCGTGAGACAGCAGACAGACCTTCATCATTTTTGCAGAAGTTATCTCCAGGGAAAACCATCAGCATGTTTCATTTCCACACTATCAACTCACTCGTATCATAGGCCATCATTCTTCTAAGACAGGCATTTGAACAGTACTTCAGATTTGACAATGGCTGACAGAAAAAACCATGAAATTAAACACAATGCCTACTAATAAAGCACTAAATATGAATTTAAAAAAAAAAAGAAAAAACAGACCAGTATTTCATTACATCAATTACAATACAGATTCAGAAAGTGGGAAACCTATTTTATATAAATTCCTGAGAAACTATACAAAAGAAACAGTTTCCAGAGGTAAAGCCAGTGAAAGAACACTGTACCAAAACCAGCAATAAGTGTTATGTACTAATTCTAGGCAGAGGCAGATTCTTTGACACCGCAAAGATTGGCAATTCACATCCTCACCCACAGGCATGGTCTAATTCCTGCCACAGACAACTGGCAAAAATGCATCTTTTTCCCTCTCTGAAGTCACACTTGGTAACTTCCTTCAAATCAAGTTAATTTAAAATGGTATGGAACAACAGAAGTAAACAGAAACATATTCAAGATGTTAAAGAGTTTATTTTAGGAATGTGGATAAAAACACAAACATCTTCAATACTGTACATTTGTTTAATAGATAAACAGCAAGGGAGGTGATTTAAAGTAAATAGAATAAATGGGAATATGCAATTAGACTGGGGAGACAGAAGAGCTATTTGCTTGTCACATCATACTGGTAAGCTACTAAAAGTGCCCAAGGAAACACCTCTATGAAAAGAAAGACAGGAAATAAATCACATTATGGAAATATAAAAAGAACAATAAAAGGTTAAAAAAAAATACTGCCTTCTTACTGTACTGGCTCTGGGAGGGACTGAGGTAACTTTCTTCACAGCAGCCCTTACAGTGCTGCTTTGCTTTGGATTTGTGGGAAGAACAGTGCTGGTAAGATACCAGTGCTTTGGCTTTTGCTGAGCATTGCTTGCACAGCATCAAGGTTTCATTTTCCCCCCCACTCTGCCTACTCCAGCAACTAGGCCAGGGATGAGCAAGAAGCTGAGAGAGGACACAGTTGGCACAGCTGGCCAAAACTGACCCAAACTGACCCTGTTCCAGGCTCACCAAGAAAACTGGAGGGGAGGCCGGGCAGAGGTCTGCTTCTGGGAGATGGCAACTGCCTTTGCAGAATTTGTTCCCTCTACCCTCCTTCCCTTCACTTACTTCACCTTTATCTCAACCCTTTGCTGTTCCCATTCTCTCCTGCATCCCCTTGAGGGAGGGAGGAAGCAGCTGGGCAGTGCTTAAGCTGCTGGCCAGGGTCAGCCCTGGTAAACTGCACAATCTGGGCAACTTCCTACTTTTTTTTTTTTCAATATACATTAAGTTTGCAGAAGAAAGTGTTCACACAGACTGATGTTTCTTAAATTTAGGAACACAACTATGTTTGTTTCAAGATCAACCTTCTCGCAATTCTGCTAACTGGTTTCTTTTTCAAACACAGTATTACATTCAAAGTACCTATTAACATTCCCACAACTGAATTTAATTAATCAAAGACAAATATGCTCCTCTCTGTCAACCCTTACACATTATACTCTTGGAAGATGCTTTTCCAGGCCGGAAAAACCTCCACCCACAAGAATGTGCATGATTCATTTTCCATCAACTATTTCTGCTATGTGGAGCTGTGCTTCCATGTTGCTTTTTGTTATAAATAAAAAAAATACCTTTATTTAGGAACATGAGAATAACTGCTTGAAGTGGCAGTTAAGACTGAATTCAAACATACTATTGTGACTATTAACCATCTAAGTCAAGTAATAAAATAGAGATTTAAGAAGAGGAAAGATAAACAACAAACTTCAGTGAACATTTCAACAACAAAAAACATCTATAAAAATTAGTTTTATACATGTAGAAGATAGAAACATGTTATTTCAGAAAGTCTTTACCTGCTTCTAGTTTTACAACCAGAAAAAAAGACTTTGAAGAGAAAAAAACAAAAGTGAAAGAGCACAAAGGGCAAATGAAAACAAACTGTCTTCCTGGATTCTGAAGTTACAGCTCTTGTGGAAGGTGCTCATCTTTATTCATTCTCAAATCTGCTGTATGGGTTATCAGAATCCTGGAGAAGACCTGTAAAACAAAATGGGACTATAGTTACCATTTTCCTTTTACAGAAAAACTTTTGAGTTACTGACTTCATTGCAATAGGCACTGTATGTAACAAATCCAAAAGGCAATTCTTGTAATAGTTGCTCTATTACCTAGACACTCAAGTATTATAATAAATTGGAAGTGTTCTTAAGCACTCTTATTTCTCAGGCAAGTATTTCATAATTTAGCAGGGAGAGAACATTTCTCTATGAAAAATTATTATGGAAAAGAACATTTCTCATCTGTGAGGTATACCACAAAAAATGCACTTGTGAGAGTCAAGTTGATGAAAAAATCTAAGTATAGAGATGTCTCAAGAAGAACAGATTCCAAGTGGCCAGTTTATAAATGCAGGTGACTGTAAGATCATCATCCTTTTAAAATGTAAGATGCTGCTACTTCGACTTAGTTCTACTTCAATTATACCCAACCATCTGTCACATTCAGCCACTTACAGCTTTTCTGCAACAGGACAATAATCTCTAAGAAAAAATGAAGATCACTTCTTATGTGCACTAAAACCTCCAGGGACCAGAACAAGAGCATAACTTAATCCAAGCTGCAGTATGTTTCCCTCATAAAGATTCTTAATGACTTTACACTAAAATACTGTCACAGAAAGCACTGCAATGCCCTCCAATTATGCTGGGTACCTGGATATGCAGAGCATCCTCTGTATGGGTTAGCTGAGCAATTGCTGCTCCACACAAATTATTTCAAAGAGACTTTAAACCACACTTTAAACCTGGGTTAGGCAGAAGACTGAAAATAAAGGAGTTCTGTAAGAGTCAAGAGGCTGACCTTATGTTCTGAAAAGACAGGACACTATTGCTATCTTTCTTGCCAAGATTTTTATACTGATGTTTGACAAGGACTCTTCTCTAGCTCCTTTGTCTAGGCATGGAGACAGAAGACAGTGCAGCTGAGCAACTCCAAATCACAAATGTTCACATTCACAATAATGAAAAAAAAAAAAAAATCTAGTCATTGCCAAATGTCGTAAGAATTCCACTCAGTCCTTTTCACACCATATCTCATTTCCACATTCCTCTTACATGCACACAGATACTGAACATTCACTTTTTTATCTGAAAGCCAAAACCTACTGGTGCTGTAGGCAGACTACACTATTGCCTACCTCGTGCAGTTGGTGAGCTTCACTTGAACTGCCAGGTTATTTTAAGATGCCAGTCAAGCAGCACAACTGCTCAGTGCTGATTATTCTATCAGTTACTGCAACTAACTACTTCATAGGGAATAGTCAATATTTGGAATAAAGAATAAATATAAAAAGTCCTATAATCACTCAAATAAACAAGATTACAAGCAGACAGCTTGTAAAATGTCAATATCAAAACCATCCCTCATATATAATGACCCTCTTTTGTCCAAGGAGTAAGCCAGTAACATTTATAAAGCTTCAGCCAGGTAACATGACATACAGTCTATTTACCCAGTGTAGTACCTTGTATCAGAGGTACTATTCCTTTCTATAATAAAATTTTTAAATTAAGCATTTGTTTAATAAGAATATGCTTAGATGATATAATTATCAAAAATAATCTACAGTATCTTTAGATTTGGAAATTTTTATATTTTCAAACTTCTAGAAAGTGGTCACTTCTCAAATTTTAATCCTACTTTTCATGCATTTAAACCAACAGTTGTGATGTCCACTAAGTCTATTCTAGCTGTCAAGTAATCAAACACACAATAAAAAATCCCATCTTATCCTTGGCCTGCCATTCAACCTTCAGTGCCTTCAGGTAACATTCCTGCATTAATTAAACCCCAACCCAAAGAGAGAAGAAACATTTATTTTACTCCCAGGTCATCACCACTCCCACCCTTCCTCCAGACTTGTTAATATTTTGGCAGTTAGGATATAAGGCTCCTAGTATATTTAGCTACCTGAAACACAACTGAGTAGTCCTTTTAAAAAAAAACTTGCAGTACTTCTGTATCTCATCCCTTCAAAATACAAAACACATTTACACAACATTTACTGAAAATCAGCATCAATACCAGAAATCACCACTATTGTTACAATTGCCATTGCATAAACTTCCTGCACTCATTAAGTTCCATTTACAAATAAATGCACCTAACTTCAAAAAGCTTTCCACAAAGTGGCAAGAGGTGGTACCATATTCCCTGACAAAATGAACATACCCTGCAGAATTCTCTCTGTAAAATCTGGCAAGTGCTTATTGCATTTTTTTGATATGTCATTCAGGACACATACTCAACACTTCACAGGTCTGAAAGTAGCACAGTAGAACACTAGATACTGTTCTTTACAGCTCAAACAGCTGAAAGCCAATGGAAAAGATTTTCTACATCCAGTAGTGCCAATTTCAAATTAACCAGAGGATTGTGTAAGAGTCCTGATAAACCTTCCCTATACCATTCTGAGAAAGTGAATATACTTTTCTGTTCCCTTGCACCAAAACACTCAGCTAAAAGCCATTTTAGAAAACTAATCCTCATATTTCAAGTGAATGTGTCATTTTCACTCCTCACTGCAAATGCTATTCCCAGTAGTACTTGCTTTAATTTTACTGAATTATGTTTAGGAATGAACAGATCTAATCACCACCAATCAGGCATCAGTATATCTAACTTGAAAGAACTCTCATCTGTTTCATCACAGAATACTGAAACTAAATAGGCTTTAAGAACTACGGGTCAATCCAGTGTGAATACTATTGACTCTGACTTCAGAAATTGATCTCCCAAGAAAAAGCGACTCCAAGAGAAATGGCAAGCCCTCCCTCCAAATGAGGATAGCCAGGGGTTACAGTACCTGATACACTTTGCTTTCAGCCTTGCTCTCAAACCTGCATCCAGCATTTAAATTTCTTTTACCCTTAGCATTTTAAGTACATCATAAGATTACATACACTAAGAGGAGTGAGAGACAGCAGCTCATCATTTGCACCAACTCTTACTGAAGAAGTATCAGACTCTAGTAAGTGGACAAAAATTATTTGGAGAGACATAGAAAAAAAGGAGCATGACAAAAAGCTTCTGTCAGCTGCCACAGCTGCTCTGCCAGTGCCAGTCTGAGGAGCTGGCAGCCCATGCTAATGGGGCAGCACGTCTGGTTCAGCTGAAGCTCTTGCTCTGCCTTGAACCAGACAGGAGATGTCTCCAAACTGTGTCCTGTCTGACATGAGAGCCACTACCAAAGCTGTCATTAACCCTCAGGGGTTCAGAGAAACCAGATGTTGGTATCTTCAGGAGCCTTGTTTGTAATCAAGTCCATTACAAGTCACTAGTAAACTTGAATACTTGGTCCCTTAAAAGTTCTTCTATTTACCCTCATTTTGAGGTTAGTCTTTGACTTACTTAGCAGTATTTAAGAAATATTCAAAAAATTGAAAGGTATGGTAGTCAAGTATTTTTCATTAGTTTGTATGAAATAATGAAGCATCTTAACAAATATGAAATGACAAAGCAATGGTCAAAAGAAATTAATACCTCTTTCCAGCATATTCATTTATATTGTATACTATCTAACTATGCAGGTTCCCAGGCATTGAAATCTGACTCTCATCATGTATCAACACTGCCAAAAAACAGAATTAACAAGAGAATGTGTATAGCTGAAAACACAAAAAAACCAATCCAGTTTGCTGCATGTCTTCACCCCTTGTTAAACTTGCCCTCCTTATTTCCAGCACCCCAGATTAACAACTGTATTCTTAAAGAACAAAATAAACAGCTTTCAGTGTTTGGAAATGATAGGTTCTCCTGCCTTGCATTCAGAACACGAAAGATGGTCAGGGCAAAGGGTCTACCTTGAACAGAAGAAACATTTACTGTCACAAACTACTGAATATAGAAACCGATGTCTTACATAAAAATCAAGAGAGGATTACATATCATTAAAATAGCTAATCAAAACCTTTGCAGAACTAAAGCAATGAAATTACAATTATTTTGCAAAAATTAATAGAAAAAAAAATCCTTCCACTAATACTAGGCAAAATCCTCAAAGAAATAAATAATAAAGCAGCTTCTCACTAATGCTATACTGAACACACAATAGAAGCAAATGCAGCAGGAATTAAAATGTAGTTCCTTTGTGTACCACACAAGCTACAAAATACTCTGAATTCTACTTTAAATTTTTCCTAAGAGTCAACCTATAATTTGTGTAATCATATTGCATTCATCTATGTGAGCAAATGAAAAATACTATCAAATTGTGTAACAAAGAAACAACTGAAAGTGTGTACTCCTGGTTGCTAAAGCTCTCTATTGCTTCCAATGCTCCCAAAGGATTGTGGCTAGAGTGACACCTGCAGTGCATTATAAATGTGTAATTACCATTTAAATGGGGTATGGAAAGCTGGGGGATGAAACGGGAAAAGGCATTCCCTTAAAGCCAACCAAATACTGAAATTTCAGGCATCATCATCTTAATCTACAGTCAGGTTAACAAAGTCATTGTCATTCTGCCACTCATCCATGCCTACTTAACTGAGAATCTGCTCTGCAGTGTGCAAGAGTGCAAAATAATCTAGTGTCTCCATAATTATTTTCAGCAATTTTTATTAGATTATGTTTAATATGCTAACATCTGTATTTTCTAGACAGTAAAAAATGTGGACAGAAGATCCAAGTCTACTCTATGTCTCACCAAATTATTCTGACAATCATTTGTCCATATAATACCCTTATATTCAAGAGAAATTATATTTTTGGATTTCAAAATTTATACATATTTTGTATTTCATTTTTCCTCAGTTACATGCATCCTTTAAAGATGTGCTAATATGTCTATGTGATAGATTTTTCTTTAAGATAAAAATTAACCACGAGATTTCAGGCCTCAAATTGATATATCTGATAATATGAATTCATCTTTGGTTAGGCACTAAAGCAAACCTGTCAATAAACTTTATATAGAAGTTTGCTAACAAAATTTAATTTTTGTAGTCCAATTGCAATCTGGTGCAGGTAAGCTGCATTATAAAACATAAGTGCAGGAAGAAGTAAGTGTATCTGACTTCTTACAAAAGAGAACACTTTCCATTTCTTGTTTCTAATAAATTCATTGACAGTGGAGGCAAAATGATTCTAGCTCTCCTATGACTGTGTGCACAGTACAGCTACAAGCAGTACTTGTGTATTCCAGAAGCATTGCATTATACAGTTTTAAATTTCAGGGAACTCAAGTGCTCCAACAAGATCCAGCAAAGCACTCCACAAAGGTCTGAAAGTTGAACACTGAACAGACAACTGTCTCCTGTAAAATGCAGGGCCATGCAGAGACAAGTGAACTGGTTTCACAAGTAGAACAGAACTGAATGTAGCTTTCACACCACCAAACCCAGTGCAGGGCTCTGATACAAGAACTGCAATTCTGCACCCAGGACCTGCATCTTGGCTGCGTCCAGGAGATGCAAAGCTCCACCTGCACTTAAGTGCTGCAAGTTATCGTGGGGACACAGTCATTGCCCTAAGTTCTTCACCAGATCTTTGCCAAAGATTCAAACTTGCTGAGATTGAGTGTGAGGTCTCTTTGAAGGAGAAACAAACACAAAAAGCCTGTGTTGTTTTACGTTGCACTTGGATTTTGTTTGCTTTTTTTACATCTGGACTATTGCTGTCAACCACTCAAACACCTCTTGAAACTGAACTGTGGCTGAGATACAGGGTTAATTATCCTGTAAAATACCAGAGAACAACTTTTATGACTGTTTAACAAAAATTACTTCCAGTTTCTATAACATTCTTTCTCCTGTAGCTCAAGATTCACAGTGTAGTTTTCCTCTGTTCCTGCAAAGGATCATTCTTTTACAAACGTTCTCCAGGCAGAGAATTCCCTACAGAGTTTGTCTGTATCACTTCTGCATCAGGCAAACAGCAGGCTACAGATTCATGAAGGAATTCCTAGACTCTGCCAATCAGTTTAACAAGAGGATGAAAATTAACAGCTTTGAGTGACTGCTCAGACCCCTAGTAACACCTACTCTGACATTACTGCAATCTGCATAATAAAAAATGCAGCAGTTTTAGCAGAAGCGTCTCTGAATACACAGTACTATTAACCCCATGAACAAATCAAATGAAAAGTGCAAGCACTGACAAGCCTATATAGTAAGAGCCTCTTATACAACACAGCAGGTCCTACAGTCTTGTCATACTCTTCTACAACTGGACCATAGCTCCACTTAAAAACAAAGAAAAAATATTTTATCCCTACATAAAGCTGTCTCCTCCATCCTTCTTTTTCAAGCTTGATTTAAAAAGCTTGCTATCAGCTTAGTCAGTCTCTCCTCCTTCAATAGTCATAACTCCAGTAGCAAAGTTCAAGTAGGTTGATTTATCACATTCAGTAACAAACAAAAAAGCCCCCAAACTCAGTCCTCTTACTTAGGAACAAACAGAATGAACCACTTATTTTAATAAATATATTTAAGTGCCCATCCCAAGCACACTGTCTTCTTGCCCAGTTGGACAGTCAGTGCAGGAAGAGAACAGCAGCACAAATGTGCTGAGATCAGGTCAGAAGACAGGTATCAGCAGAAAACTGGGCTTGATTACTTCTGTCACTCATAAAGCAGCTTATTTCTGCTGTGAATTTTAACAATAATTAGGGAAAAGGAATCAATGTAGGCATAGTATCAAAACAAGATAACACATACCATACTTCTTACGTATTTCATCATGCTTCAGTTTTCTTTCATGTTTCCTGCAAGAAATAAAAGCATCAGAAGAACATTCAGATTCTTTTGAGCAAACTATAACTACATCCAAAAAGGACAACAGCATTTTTTACACTAGTATTAGTAATTACATTCCAATTTTTTTTTACAAAATCACACTTAGCAGTTATATATATGTATAATGTTTCCATTTACACTTCTTCCATAAGTATCTACCTACACTGTATCTATAAAATTTACCATAAATTCTTACTAATTGATAGTCAGGACATAAGATGTATTACAATAAACAATAAGAAACACGTTTATTTTCTTTTATATGTAAAAGTAAAGCATCCATATATATGCACACACTCACACACTGAGGCATTCATCTATACATAAGAAGCAAGGCAATGCACTACACTGGAGGACTTCTGGATGCTTTCCAGCAGGGAGCATAATTGCAAAATTTAGCTGGGCACAGAACATACTTCAGAATACTGATTCAATATAATAATGCTAAAAGGACAAAAAGGTGTATTACTATTAAGTGAAAACAACTGCTTTCTAAAATCCAGCATGGCATCCATGCAGAGAAGAAATTAAAGTATTGTGCTAAATACAAATTGTCTTTTATGTTGTCTGACTTTATGGCTGTTCTCAAGGCTGTATCTAATATTGACAAAATTAAATTATATACATAAACCAAGTGTCTGATGAGTCGATTTCTCCTTCGCCTTTGCAAAGATGAAGGGGGAAAATGAAAGATGTTTAAATGGAAAAAATTCCATCTTTTCTCAGATAGTTTTCTTATCTTGGAAAGGAAGGATCTATTTTGCTTAGTTTAAAAAACAAACATAGAAGTTCCTCTACAACAGCTTCATGAGTATGATCCAGGATCTACTGAGGAAAAGACATAGAATTTGGCAAAAAAAATTCCTCTAACAAAAAAAAAAAAAAAAAAAAATTAATTACACCCTTTGCTACCCCCTGTCAAAACTCAACCCAGTCAGACAAGTTGTGACTTCTGCCGGATTCCAATCTGCACGTATTCAGCAGAAAGCTGTTAAGCACTGACAGCTTAATTCACCAAAGATCCCATCTGCCCTATGCATATTCCACCTCCAAACAATTCGTACTGCTAATCAGATCCTGTGTGTCCTCAGAAGCAATTATCCTGCTTCCTACAGAGCTGAGGGTAGAACTAGCCTTTTCCAGCAATTGCACTTCTGGAAAAGCATGCAGATAAAGCACGATGAGAAAAACCAAACAAGACAGACAGACTCAAAATCTTCCACCACTATTTCCCAGAGATACCCCCAACCATTACATCCCTCTGGATTATTAGCCCAGGCAGCACAGTAAACAAAGCAACCTAGCCAAAATGCAGTAAGAGTAATTGGAGAGTCAGGGTAAAGAAACTCATGTAGAGAAAGTCAGGATTGAGACATTAAAGAGAACAAAAAAGGAGGAGACAAATTTACCCACTGAAGGTAACCTGACAACAGGATTGCTGCTTTCTGTGGTACATAAGAGGAAGATATTATATGGGGAAAGGGATCTCAGGGAGACAATAGAGAAATTCTGCTTAAAGCAGCCTTCTCCAATATAAAGCTAAACCTTTCCTCTGTATGTGACCTCAAACCAGGTTTCTTACTGGTTTATTTATTTACTTTATTTATTTATTTATTTACTGGTTTATTTATTTCTTCCTTGTTTTGCAAATCCTGTCTGAAGCAATGGAGACTCATTGCTGCAGTTACAGATACTGAAACCTCTGTACTTCAGCAGTCAGTGTGAATCAGTTCTGAATTCAGAAAGCACCCACTTAAGAAGGGAATGGTGCAAAATCAAGCTGTGTAGGCTTTGAACCTCAGAAATGCTTTAGGATACCTCCCTAGGCTATTTAAAACAAGCCACCAAACATCTAATTAAGTTTGAAGGCTAAAACCATTAATATCAGTGAAATATTCAAACTCTGACAGGCAGCCACGACAGCATCCCTTTGCCCATGACTAAATCCTTGCTCAGTAAGTAAGGCTTAGGTACACATCAACCCAGAAGAACCAGACACAGCTCTAAACAGGCAGTTCCTGAAGCAGCCACCCTAACTGCACCACCCACATCTCACATTATGATCAGCTCAGGTCACTTCTGTCTTCCGAGTTGGTTCTGTTTCTTAACACTACTGCTATTACTCCATTTATACATGCTAAGCTATTGACTTCTCATGCAAGCTGTTCCCACTGCTCTAAGCTGAGGAAGTATTTTCTCAATACTAACAATCCACATAGTAATTTTCCATACTTGGTTCTTCACAAATAAACTACCATCTCTTCTTTTCCTGGCCTCTCTTCTTGTTCTCTCTTACCAATACACTATCAATTTATACTTGGCACTGAATCTTATTGCTTAGCATTTGTTTATAAACTTCTAAAATAAATTATTTATAAATTATATAAATCTAACATATAAATATACATGTATTTGAATATGCAAATAATTGAATGTATAGAAAAATACTTCACTACTCAATGCTATGCTCAAAAATGATTTTTCATGTTAGAGATAATGAAGTCAAATAAAGGACTAAAGCTATGCAATAAGATAACTGTTTTGAGTAAAATTTGAACTCCAGACATCCTTCTCTTCATGCCCCTTGCTAAAAGTGTGAACTTGAACCATCACCAGTGATTTTCAACCCTCTCAGTAAACTGACAGCCAGTTTCAGCCTTGTGTAGACAAGCAGAAAGCCAACATAATTATCCTTACTTTTCATTTTAATATGCATCTTCCAAATAGACACTAAAGTATCCATAATTAACCGATTTTTAATGCAAACAAATATTAAACTTAAAAAGCAGGCTTTTACAGTGTACTGAAATATGAGGTGCTGCAATCATCTTAAACCTCCCACAAAAATATTTCCATGGAACACTATGGAACTTGGGCCTCCTTACTTTGTTTTTACTATTCACTAATGGAATCATGAAATGAAGCCCAGGCTAGTCCTGTTCATCTTCCATTGCCAACTGATATGAACAGCTGTATCTGAAGTAGCTGTATCCCACACAAAAAAAAAACCCCATAATATGACAAGAAAAAAACAAAACCAGATAGACACAAGATCAATGCTGTGCCTATTTTCCTCCCATGATATTTATCTGAACATCTATTCAGCTATTTTCATAAACTATGTGAAAACACCAAAGTAGAAATGAAGGACTACACAGTACAAGGCAGTGATTTCCTCTGCAGGTTGCTTGTCAAAAATGGGTTGTTGAGAATATTAATTTGTTCTACAGCCTACTACCAGCAATTCATCCTCCAAAGGTCTTAGAGGAAGCAAGCAGGGGTAGGGTGAGGTGCTCTAGGTGCTGGAAGTGGCCAACTCCTTGTGTTTTCCCATGACCCCCAGCCATACACACAAAAGGTATGCGTGTTCAGAACACGTAAACACCCCAGGGCTGCTGCTAAGCTCTCTGCTGCAATTAAGAGTTTCTGTTTCACAGACACACTCCTGAGACAAGCTGGGAAAGAGGAATGCTGCTCCATGTAAGGCTGCAGCAATTATTCTGGCACAGTGCAGCCTGCTGCCAGTGATCCTTGCTCCTAGGCTAAATTCAAGAATGGAGCTGGTATTAGCTCTGTGCTGCTAACTGCCTGGTGCAACACCACTTGATCACTGTATGCACAGCATACTTTATGCTCCAGAAGCATCAGACTTCCTACAGATTAACTGTACCAAGAATTCAAAGCTGATACACAAATCACAGTGGAAATGTTATGGAACACAATCATCCCGTTATGCACCTAGTCAGAAGTCTGCTTTAAAACAAACACAGGTAAGTGCTGTCTTACATGAACAAAGTTGCATAATTAAGGACGTACATTTCATCACAAGGCACATGCTTCTACATACAAAAAAAAAAGTTGATATTCCTCACTGGGTCCCATCACTTTAGAAAGAAACAAAAGCATTATAGGAGAAACATCACTTTCATACTAGCATTCAGTCTCCTGTGCTGTGACTAGTTATAACTGGATTAACAGGTAGAAAATTCCCCTTTTTTTCTGATCCGTTGCAAATATTCAATATTACTTATCTAAGAAACTGTGAGTAAATTTCCTAAGTTGGACACCTATTTCTTACCCTTCCAGGCACGTTCAAGTCTGACACTTTCAGCTCACAAATTCAGATGTTTATGAAAACAAATTTGCATCTGTTCTCTTCTTGGATAATGTTTGTCATTACCTTGCAATGATGCAAAGAGCACTTATGGTACCTGCCACACTGAGCATTAACTTGTTTGCTGGCCGTTCATTTACAGCAATACAGTTCCTAATCAACCTCATAAATAAAGCTGTTTCATAAAAATCTGACAGCGTCATTCCTAACATCACAGTGCCTCTTTGTTTAGCACTCCATGTATTTCTTAGAAAGGCAGAATACTCCTACATGACCAGGAAGTGTATAGCTATATATCAAGCTGTCAAGACTTACCTCTGAAGAGATTGCAGTCTTCGTTCCTCTCTTTTCCTAGCTAGCTGCTCCTCTTCTTCATCTAGTCTGCTACAAAAATAAGGAGGCAAGGAAAGCATAAGAGGAGGAAAAAGCAACTTTATTGCTAAGCTATCACTACTTAGTGACTTTACTTACTTTCAAAAAGAACTTATAGTCTGACCAGAGATACTACTTCATAACCATGTAAAATTTCACAGCTGAGTAAGTATACTTGACAAGTTTGTGTGATTATCCTTTCACATTTTATAATATCCAAATGCTCTACTCATGTAGTAATATGCACTTCAGTCTCCACAGGACTATTTGCAGCTTCTTAGGAAGAAGATGCAGACTGCTCCAGAAGCAGAATTCCTAATTGCCCTTTTCCATGTGTCACACTCCATTTAAGAGTCAGTGTTCTGCACATGCACAGTTAAGTCCATTGTTGTCCTATGGAAGAAGATTGATGATTCATAAGCCTTTGATGCCAGAACAATTTATCTTTCCAACAACCATTACTACCCAATCTCAAGCTGCCCCCAGGAAATGAATCTGTTCTGGAATGAGCAAGGATTTACCTGAGTATCAGCTGTGTGATTCTGGGAAATGCTGACCTACACAGTACATCTGAGCTGTGCATGTGCAGATATGCTCTACTGAACTCTCTGCTGCCCTTTACCTTTGCCTTGGAGGAAGCTCAGCTTCACTTAACCATAAGACAGACTATGCAAGACTTGTAGGACTCTAAAGCAAATGTCAAACATTTTTTCTGTTAGTTTTTCCCTGATAGAATTGATGATGATTCTTCAGGACTAGTAAATGGACAACTGCCATGCTTGCCCAGGTGCTAATCATCTTCCAAAAGTGAATACAGTTCTGAAGATGTCTGAGATGAGTATTTACAATATTAATACACCAGAGCAGTATTACCACACATCTGCGGCCACCAACATCTAAGTTAAGCAAGAGTGACATCCAGTGGTTAATTACAGCATGTCAAAAGCTTTAATACACAAAATTTAGACACATTCAGGTCTGGAAACATGAACTCAATTCTTTCACGTGCTCAAACAGTCCATGTATCTCTCTGAACATTTTAGTTATTTTAATACAAGCCAGCACTTCAGAATCCATGCAATGTTTCAGAAACAAATTTCTTAGTTCCAGCTTTTTCCACCTAAAAAGTATAAGAATCTTGGGGGAGAAGGAAACACACACTACATGTCACTTTTATTTGAAAACAATGCTAGACCCTTTTGGAAAACTAATCAATTCTCCACATCAGCATGTCCAGCATGACTAGAAGGTCCCATTCTTGGGAACCCTCCTGTAAAATTGCTTTACTGGAGACTCCATGTCTTATAACTATGCAATAATCTTCACAATTGTGTTGCAAAATATGAAAGCATCAAATAAATTAAACAAAATGCTGATCTATGATTCAGAAAATACATTTCTTCCCTGTAATTAAAGAGCATTAAGTATCTCTGATTTCTGGATATTTTGAATTAATTGTTCTTCCAAATTCAGAAAGTTTGTGATTACACAAATAAAAACATGGTTGATAATGGAAGTTCACCAGAGTCTATTTAGTAGAGTTTCATGAATAACAGCTGTTCATGAAACTGTCACAAGTACATGGAACTAGACTCTTAGAAGCCAAAAAACACAGAATAAAAATAAAATCTATGCCCCATTATTCCTAGAATTCCTGTGGTACAATAGACACAGATGAGCCAACTACATTACTGATGTGGGGGTTAATGCTCTTAAATATTCTCTGTGTTGAAGGAAAAGGTAAGTTCAGGCTTCTCAAACACTTAAACACCACAGCTTAAGAATTCCCAAAAGAAACACTGATATTTCTCCAAAACTTCAAAAACTTCAACTTCAAACTTTCTCCAAAACAAAATTTCTCTCTCTGATTTCTCAGATCTCAGACGACACATTTAAAGAGTCAGTAAACACATCTAGTACTACATTTCCACAACCTTTCCTTCCTCCTTCATGAAAAAAAACAACAAAAGTTTCTTTTGTGGAAAAATGAGTACCCAAAAATAAGGAAGAAGAGAGCAAAAGAATTTCTGCTGAGAACCAGTGGGCTTAAAGCCAATAATGTATCATGTTTCAGTGTAATAACACATTCTGACTCCTCCTGAAATAAACTGGACCCCAGATTGACAAGACCTTTAAATCCTCTAAGGGTTACCAGATTAAGCTTGACACCTTTGGAGTTTTGGCATAAGATGACTCTGAACTAACCCTCTATTTATAGAATTAGATGTTACAGTACTGATTGACAACTTAGCTACTAAAACTGAAGTCAGGCACAAATATCTCTTTTCACAGGATTCAAGCTTTATTTGCTGACATGTCAGCCACAGGGGCCTACTCAGTCGTTCTGCAGAGGATGTTGGCAGATCTTACGTAAGATCAAAACCTGTTCTTTACATCTTCAGGGCTTATCAGCACAGGGCTAAAGAGTATTCATTTTTGCACTAGGGCAGATTTGGTATACCAACCTACCAACAGAACAGGTACACTCTTCTTCCTCAGGGAAGAGAGAAAGGAATGATATGTTATTTACAATTATTTTCACATTTCTTTAAAGCGACACATGCACCATATTTCTCTGGCTTTAAGATCAGCAATAAACAATGTACACTTACATAAGTTCTTTAAAAAAAATCCAAAACCAAATCTCAAACAAGAATAATGAGTCAAAGGGACTTAAAAAAGTATAGAAATCATTTCAGACCAAGAAATAAGGTCCCCATTTTATTAATACAGGAAATATTGAAGGACATAAAGAACAGAGCTAGCTGAAACTACACTGTGCAGAAAGCTTTAAAACTTGCATGATAACGTGTTGTGCTGTCCCACTTCACACTGCAGCACTGATGTACCTATTTTAGCTACTCATCAACTACTTCCCTCCTTTTAAGAGTATCAGCTACTTGGAGAAGCTAGTTTTAAAAAAACTTACAAGTTCTTCAAGATCTCAAGAAGATTTAATTTTTGCAATATTACTTTCCTTGAAAATAAGTAAATAATTCTTAGTATCTTAGAGCAAAGAGGTATTATCCCACATTTAGAATATCTTTTTGAATTGGCAAAGACAGCTAATCCCTTAGATACTGACTGCTGACAGACCTTGCAACTCTGAAGGATGGATACAAAGTGCTGTATAGGACATTGTTGTGCAGTTACTTGTTACTCACCTGGTCCCTTTTTGCTGTACCACGAGCTTGCCTTGAAAGAAATCATTTATACCATTATCACAAGAAGCAAGGATTTACTTGGCCATGGAAAGATTTCAAGTCCAATGTTAATAATAAAGTCTAAAATGTAGAAGTTTAAGTTGTAAAGTAACAGTTTACCTGAAGTAAGACACATCAGTGCTCTTACCACTAGAAAAATCATTTCAGTGTCATTCCAGCATCATTTCCACTGTCATACTACCTGTCACTAAATATCTCTTGTCTTTCTCAAACAAATAAAGCAAAGTGACCAAAACTGCTTCCAAATGAAAATATTTTTTAGCATACTGGAGAGTAAAAATTGTAGGTAGACAGGGAAGATCAGGAGCCAGTGTTAGTAAAGGAAACAAATATATGTGTTTACCTCCTGGAACGCCTTCTGCAGTAACAGCAGTAACAGCAACAGACTGTTACGGACACCAGAATGAGTCCAGCTACCACAGCCATAGCAATAATTAAAGCCTCAAAGTTTACTGAAAAACATGAATATATTCAACTTGTTAGACTCCATCAGTAACATTTATCTTTCTAATAATTCTTCTCTTCCTTCCCAGACATTTTTTCATCCCTATATGCAAAAACCTCCCCATGATTCTGTTCAACTAGCCCAGGTAAAATGCAGTACATCACATTCAAACTTTGCTATTATGCATAATTTACATTGAACATACATTAAGTAAAAGCACATTTCTCATTCTGGTACTTCCCTACAAGTTACAAAAAATTAAATATACTTCATCCAGTAAAGCAAAAAAAATGTTAAAAAAAAATGTTTTAAACAAAATTTAAGTCTTTCAAAAGTATACTACTTAATTGAAGCAAAAAGGGTTTTTTTGAACATACTGAAGTGCAGGAAAAGACTGTCAGTTTTCAGTCTGCATTCCTGGCACCAGTACCTATTTCATCTGCTTACTATTCATGAAACACCCAACACAATTAAGCTACTTTGTATTACACTGTTCCTCACTTCACTCTGGTTAATAATCTGTCAACACATGTAATTCATATAAAATAGTAACTGGAAGCCAGTCATTTATTTTTGACTTTGAAATCTGCAATATTCACCTTCATTTTCAGCAATGGTGAACAACACTCATCTCTTAATTTTATTTGCTCAAAGATAAAAAAAAACTATCACCACCACCTTCACAAGTTAATTAATTTTCCTGCTGTGTTTGTAGGGGATAGTCTCAATAAGACCATATAACCCCACAGCATGCTGCTGCCTGTAATTTATTTTTAAAAAAATCTATTAAGGAAATGTATGTTTGAGGATGTTTTTGTTGTTGGTTTGGGGTTTTTTCCCTACTTTTACTTTTTTTTTGCTGGGAATGTGCTCCATTATGAAGTTTTCATTTTGTGTTTAAGGTACAGTCAATCTAGAAACACAAATGGCACACAAGATAGAAGCTATTTCCACAGCAGCAGTAAACCATCAAGACCACCCTTAGTATCAGTAGAAAAGGACACGTTTCTCTACTTTTGTGTGTTTGAGAGTGTTAACTTACTTCATAGCAACTGATTTGATGCTGTGTTCTGTATTTCTGGCTCAAACATGCTGGTAGCACACCCATGTTTTGGCTGTTGCTGAATAGGCTTGAAGAGCACCAAAATATTTTCCCACCTCCTCCCTGCCCCCTTCCCTCTGTTCCCCCCAGTGAGTAGGGCTGGACACAGCCAAGAGACTGGGAGAGGTCAGGAAGGGATGCTGACAGAACACTTGACCCAAACTGGCCACCATAAAATGTCCTGGTCAGTGAAAAAAATCTGAGGTAAAGGAAAGGTAAGTGGAGGATGTAACTGGCTCCCAAGGGGAAAGCCAATTCCAATGTGAATTTCTTGTCTGGGGACTGGCTGAGCATCAGTCTGCCTGGGGGGTAGAATGTAAAATAACAAAAAAAATTTGCATTTTTCGTTCTCCCTCTTTTTCCTTCCCTTTTTAAACTGTCTTTATCTCAATCAAAGAGGTTTTCTGCTCTTGTTCCTTTTTCTTTCTCCCTCCCACTGGGGCCATGTGAGAAAGGGAGGAAACAAGCAGCTGTGTGAGTACTCTGCTACTGGCAGGAGTAAACCCTCCACATTTTCAGGAAAAAGACTGCTAAACATTTCATTATAAGAGCCTTTACTACCACACTGCAGGCCCAGTTTTCTTAAAAGTGAGCTTTATCACTGAAATTATATTCTTACCACACCCTAAAGAACTTCAACAAAAGTCTAAGCAAAAATACATGTTCTCAGAAAACAAAGCACAAGGCCCTTCTGTAAGAATATAGAATTGATAAAGTTCACCTGTACTTTTTAATCTAGTCACTCTGCAGCAGTCATTATAAATTGTAGTGCCCAGAAACTTGCATGTTCCACTTTAATAGCAATCTTCTGCTACCCTAATTTAGACTACTGCAAAACCTCTCTGCAGTAAGCATGGTTACTTTCTTCAGCCAACACAGTCACTGATAGTTCACCCCCACTTGTTTTTGTCCTTTAGCCTCCTGGTGTCCATGCACAAACAGAAAGCAGCAAGCCTCTGCTCTGCTGAACTGAAGCTGTACTCTTGTCTTTTACAAAACAGTACACCTTGTTTCATACAAGAAGCTTTCCAATGCCTTAGGTGTTCTCTGTCCCAGTCTAGCCTGAATTTAGATTTACACACATTATTACAAAAACAGCTCCTAATATTTCACTCTGACAGCAGATGCTCAGTCCTGTTTTTTGTAGTAAAACATGCAAAGCAAATGGAAATTGAAGAACAATTACATGATGCATGATTACAACCTACAGTGGCACCATGCATGCTCCTTTTAAACCTTATCTACATTGCCTTTGGTACCCATCAATAACACAGTTATTTCAGTTTAAGCAAAAATAGCCTTCAGGAATTTGTGTGTGACTCTATTCCTCTGGTACTGGTTCACTGCTGCCACTGGAACATAATGGAACCATGGATCTAGACAAATCATCCAACACTTTCAGAAATTTTGAAGAAAGTAAAAAAGTTTTAAAGTCATTGCATCAGCATACCAACACTGGCTGTTCAAAAAGAAACTTTAACAATAACTGTTTCTAAGTTCAGAAGATTAGAGCTATGGATCCAAATCATAACCACTGCCTCCTCGCCCTGTCCTTCCAATTAAATTATCAGGAAACAGCTCTAGCAAGCTGTCTCACTTTAATTATACTCTCAAACAATTCTCTACAGCAAAAGCAAAATTAGTACCTACTCCAGCAAACTCCCCATCGAGCATTCGAGAGAGAACACAATGAAGACGGTGGAAAAATACTTCTTACAGGGTAATCAATACACGTGCTGTTGGTGTAACACCAAAGGCACTGTGCAAAAGAAAAAAGAAAAATCTCAAATTATTCATCTTCAAAAACAGTTAACAATTTAGTGCACCACTCCAAAGACAGATTTCTTATGTGAATGTAATACTGGAGAAATTGAAGTGCTTTGTCTTATACAGAAGTCCTCATACAATTTCTCAGCCAAACTTAAACTGAATGGTGAATAAGAACATTTTGTACTTACAAGCAACACTAGGCCAAAAATATTTGAGAACATATTGAGGTACTCTGCATACTTGAGCATAAAATGGGATTGGGTTTAAAATTACTGGAATTAACAAATAAGAAGTACAAAATCAGACTGTCAACTGTTCAGAATTTTAAAACACCTCGTATCTTTAAGGAATAAACATACACCTATAATCTTACTTCAGCCTTCTATTTGATTATCAACAGAAAGATAACAGTAAAGAATCCTTTTAAGTCTACAGAAGCTTTTTCCCCAAGGTAATGAATGATACAGCCTCATCCAGTCTGAGTTGCAAAGTACTCTGTGTATCTTAATTGCACATGCTTACACATCTGGATATTTTTAAAATCTAAAAATTTTAAGTGTATTATAGTTAAAATTCCAGCACAACATTTCTGCTTTTAAAGTCATCACTAAGCATCAAGCTCAGGTTTTGGTTTTCATCTGTTAAAATAAATACTTATTCAGAAATCATTTACCACACAACTCAAACAGTTAAATAATTTTGAATAACAACAATAGGAATCTTTGACCAAACACGTTTTTAGGATCCATTATAAAAAGTCCAGCCAGGAACTATGCTTTATCTAACAGTACTATCAAGAACATCTGTCATACATCCTCAATTACACAAAGCCTGTTATCTTGCCCTTAATGGATTGCAAAACGTTAAAACAAAGGAAACCATTTGTAGCAGATTCTGCTTTCTTGAAAAGCGTGGATACAAGAAGAATGTTTTGCTGTTGCTAGTCTGTACAAATTAAACATACCCATAAGGACACATCAACAAAAAATCCTAAGAAAACAGAATTCACTTTGCAAAAGCCATGCCCTTTTAATTACAGATGTTAGATGAGAATATGCTTTTTTTGGTTCAAATATTTAGTCAGAATTAACAGTTCAAACATAACAATTAATAGGGAGCATAATAACCCTGTTTTGAGTAGGAAGCTGGATCAGGTGGCTCATGAGGTCTCTCCTAATCCCAACGACTGTACACTGTTGGTGACAACTGGGAGCCCAGAAAGCCCAGCTGTATCACTTTGATGGAGACTCCTGAAACAGCTGAAAATGCATCTAACCAAAAGGCAATGCCTGACACAGCTTCTGGCTGAAGCAGGGGCTGAAGTACAAGAAAATATTTCAATTTACTCATTCCAATGATAAAAGAATCTGACAATACACAATCATCAATACAATTCAATTAATACTTTTCCCTTAAAGCCAAAATATGCATAAGACAAGCAGGTAAGTTCAGATATTTCTCCATCTTCCCTAGTGAAAAGGTTTTCCAGTAATGGAAACTTACATGCAGCTTTAAGACTCCAGAATCTGAAGTTTGAATTTGAAATAATCTCTCACTTCTGCTCTGCAGGGACTAATGGCTTCTGCATGCTTATCACAATCCTTATTGTAGAGCTAAAGAAGTTTTCAGCAAAGAACAGAGAAACAAATTCTAACATTTAAACATCTGCCTTACTGTAATCTCACTGGAAATCTAAACACTTTGCTACCAACAGTGGCTCAGCCTGGCAGTCAAGCACACACAGTCTGATGTAGCCAGTGGAGGGACCAGCCCACTCTGCCTCAGTTTCAGGCACTTCTTGGGGCATCTTTAGAGAAAGGCACTTCCAGTTTATTTACATTAATTTCCCAGTTTCCCAGCATCTTATATTAGATGGACATTTAGCTAAGTGCTACCCACAAAATGAGGATGAGTCTGAGGCAGCAGCAACATCAACTTGCTCAGCTGAGCTACAAAAGCCCCGAGCCCACACTGACACTGGAATCCTGGGTTTGGTCTGTCCTCTCCAGACAAAGCACAGGAACATCCTGAGTGACCAAATCATGGAGCAACCCTGGCAAAGTGAAACCACACTGGCATCACAGAGAAGAAGAAACACATCAGTTGACTCTATCATTTAAATAAGAAACAAATAGCCAAAGAAAACCCAACAATTTGATTTTGTAATAAGTGGAAATTCTTATCAATCAAAAAAGATGTTAAAAATCTTACCGAAACATTTTTTAGACATTCTTCACAGGACTTCTGGGAAAGTGCTGAACATGCTAAAAAACCAAACAAAACCAAAATACACAGAAATTATGTATTTATTTTTATTCCATAACGTCAAACATTTATCATAATATTTAACCTTTTTTTTTTCCTAATCCTAGATACAAGTAGTAATTTTGACTGAAGTAATAAAATCTCAGTAATTCCATTCCAGGAGAACTGCAGCAAACGGAGAAAAAAAAATATCTAAATTCAACCTTAGACACAGGGAAACAATTCAAGCTTACCTTTAACCTCAGTTTGCTTTCTCTAAGGACAACACAGAAAATGTAACCCAAGAATCTCCTGGTATCTCTGCTGAAATTCTAGAACTTACTTTAATTTAGGGAGCATTCCAAATAGTGCAGCTTTAGAAGCTTTGCAAAAGCTGAACCTTGCTTGGGACTTCTCCCCTTCCATAGGAATTAACCTTTTTCTGGGAGAAAAGAGTTTTTAAAAGATAAAGCTCTCCAAATAATATGATTTTAAATAACAATAAAAAACACTTCCAAATATAGGACACAAAGTTAATATGCAAGAGTTCAGTAAGAACTTTAACAGAAGATGATGCATTTTCTCCGAAATTAAAAAAAAAAATACAAACTTACTGGTGTTCACATTTACTTTTTTGAAAGTTAATTATCTTAAGACTAATCTTTTTTTATCCATAACTCAGACATTATTTGCTGTCCACAGGACTACATACATGCCACAGTCTTGACCTAGATGAACTACTTCAAAGACAAAGAGGAATCTCCTACTCTGAACCTGGATTTTTCTTCCAGGAATTGTAGTTCATATGATATTTTTTTATACCAGTTAATGAAACAAGCTTACTCTTATTTCAGTATATCACAAACACAAAGGGAAATTATCTCCAAATGGAGTATTAGTCATAAGCAGTTGTCAATCTAAGCTAGAGTTACTTCCTTGTGAGACAGCTACATATCTCAGTATCTTCTTTTCATAATTCAATATTAAATATTTTTTGATCTAATTCTTAACATTAAATGCATTTTATGTACCAGTATATTTATCTTTAATTAATACCTATTAATCTATTTAATTAATATATATTTAATTAATATCTATATATATTCATATAGAAAACCCCCTTACCAACTGAATTGTTATAGGTACCAATTAACAGCCTAAGTGTAAGGCACATACAGCAATTCAGAAAAAAACCAACATAAAGATTAGGTTCGGAAACTTCCGTTTTTACTCAAAAATTTTCAAATGGAATTTTTTAACATGGAGTACCACCATGTTGCTTATAAAAATATTTAATTGCCTTTTCAACGTGAGATTTAAAACACCCAAACAAACAAGCTTTATTAGCATGAATTAGCAAGACTAATTTGCTTCTAGTTAGTTGTCTCAAGAAGCTGGAGACTTCCTTTTCAAGTATAAACCCTTCCCTAAAGGAAATTAAACACCTCTAGCAGGGATCTAGACACACCTGTCAAGGTGCACTTGAGATACCCAAATTTGATGCCAGCCAACCTGACACGCACCTTCGTGGTCACATCTGCTGGTGGCAACTAAATCTGAGGCCGAGTTTCACCAGCTGCCAGCCAAAAGCAGGGAAGAGATAAATGTTTCCAACAGAACGGAGGGACGAACATCTCCGTCGGCTTCTCCCGAGCCACATTCCTCATCATTACCCAGGGTTGAGCAAACCCTGGCGACTGTGTACTCTAGGATAACCCTGCTTGAGCAAGAGAAGTTGGATCAGGAGACCACAGCGGTCCCTTCCAATCTGCCCCATCCTGCGGTTCTGTGACTGCTGTCTCGGTGCCGCAAAGGTCCGGACACAGCATGGGCCCGGGCCGGCAAACCCCAGCGCCATCAGCCCGTCCAGAGGCCAGGAGCGGGCTGAGCCCTCCGGGCCCGCGGGTCCAGCCCGCGCCGGGCATAGAGCACCGCGGCAAGCCCCGAGCTCTCCGCAACTCTCCTGATGGCGCTTCGGGCGCGGCCCGGCGCTTGCAGGCTCGGGGCGAGCCCGAGCCCGTGTCCGCCGCCGTGCCCCTCTGCCCGGCCCGCCCGGGAAGGCCGCCCGGCCGCAGCCGCGGGACGGACGGGAAGCGAAGGGCCGAACGCCGCGCTGCCCGCCCCTTCTTACCCAGCGCCGGTGTCGGCGGAACCGTGCTGCGGATCTGCTCCAGCCCCGCCACGGCGCGGCCCCACAGCAGCGCCAGGCCCTGCAGCCACAGCGGCCACCGCCGCACCGCCTCCATGGCCGGAACCGGAGCGGGCCCGGTCGCTCCGGAGCGGCCCCGCGCAGGCGCCGCCAGCCCAGGGCGGGCGGGGCCCGCGGCCCTGCCGGGAGCGGGCGGGGCGGGGGCCGGGCCTCGCCTGCCTGGCGCTCGGGGGGCGGGAGAGGCGGGGCTGTGCCTGCCGCTCATCCCGAGCCGCCCTAGGCCGAGGTGTCACGTACGTGGGTGCTTTACCCTTTGGTGTGGTGTGACACCCTTTTCTCCTTCCTTTGCTGTGAGCTTTGCGGTGCCTGTGAGGGCAGGGAGGTGGCTCCGGCTCCCTGGTTTCGTTCCTGAGTGAGGATGCCCAGCAGGCTGCCAGGGCCGGCAGAGACAACAAAGGCATCCCCCAACCAGGGCTGGCCAAAGAAATTAATAAAGAGATGGAGGCAAACTGAAAATTTGTCATGACCTTCCCATTTTAAAAGACTAACAAATTGTTGGTTTTACATGGTGACAAAACGCTCAGGGCCCTTTGGAAGCATTTAGCACCCTTCCAAGTGCCCAAGGATATACAGCACACCCAGATAAGTTTGCAAGATACAACACAGGAACAAAAGAAAAACCCCAAACCCTCTGAGATGGCAGGTAAGGACACACAAGACATTTTGGGCATCTCAGTGGCCCTAGATAGCTGTGGTTGGGCACTAAATCGAGTCCTTAATGGCCAACAAAGTGACTCCCATGCTGTCACAGCCAACCTTGCTTTAGTTAAACAATCCTACTGCTGAACTTCATTAGTTTCTCTGTTGCTTGTTCAGGAATGTTTTATATTTGGCAATCAATAGCTGAAGTACCTGTGTAGATTTTGTTAGTGCTCAAAGATTATGCTTCAAGCAGGGACCAAACACTCCTTCCAAGTATGGCATTGTTCGGTCCATAGTGACTCCAGCTGCTTGTGACCTCCCTTCTCAAACACTCCTTCTCTTCTATTTGGAGAATTTTTATTCCTCTTGTGTAATAAAGCCATTGTTGCTATAGAAAGTATTGCAATTGGTTTGTGGACATAGGGACAGCAGATCTGGGCTGTTTGAGAGGGCTTTTGTAAATACACTTGAGCCTTAACAAGAAATAAGAGGAATGTTTTTCACAGTGCCTGATCTTGCCATCCTCTCTATTTTCAGACACCTGATTCACTTTACCGCAGAGATTAATCTCCCTAAAATCCTACCTAGTAAGAGATGAGTAGCTCCAGGAAAAAGAGGGAATTAGGATAACTGCTAGTATCTCTGGTGGCTTAGGCTAATGTGTAAAATTGAAGAGATCAAACCCAAGTAAGGTGCCCTTACCTTAAGTTTCAATCTATGCGTTACAAAGTTGTTTACATTTAATTTTGTCTATGTTACCTTCAGATTTTTGCCAGCTGCACTAGAATCCCTGCTTCTTGGTCTTCAGGGATATTAGAAAAATAAAGCTAAAGTGTGGGTATACAGGCCATATGGAGACAAAGATTTTTTTTTTTTTTTTTAATCTGAGGTTAAATGTAGGACAATATTATTATGACTTCAATGTGCTTCAGCTGACAGAATCCTTGAATGGTTTGGGTTGGAAGGAGCCTTTAAAGATCATCTAGTTCCACTCCTCTGCAATGAGAAGGGGCATCTGAAGACCAGGCTTTGCCGTGTGTTCAAGTCTATAAATCTTTATGCTCTGAAAAACTTTTTTTTCTTTTTTCTTGAAGTCACTTGGAATGGGCTCTTGGGATAGCAGAGAGACACAGGTGACAGACAAAGACTGCCAAAGATAAGGAACTGTTTACAAGTAATAATAAACTATTGCTATTAAACTATTGCATAGGGAGGCATATGGCAGAGATGTATCAAGTCAGAAAAAATGAATATAGAAGGGCTTTTTTCCTAACAGAAGACTTAGAGGGCATTGAATACAATTATCATGTAGAAGACTGAAAAAAAATGTTCTTAGAAGAAAATAAAGTATCTTAAATTGTGAAACTCTGGATATTAAGGACATTAAAAGTTTAGATTAAGCCAAAAGTTAGGAATTTTTTTCATAAATGTGTCTGTTAACAGTTATTGAATACAGATACGTCTGGTTCAGAAAATCTCTGAACCACACTGATTGAAACTGTGTGCAATTGCTAAGGAAGATGCATCATATGATTGCTTTGTTCTGACCCTCTTCCTTAGGCATCTGTTGTTGACTGCCATTTTAGGTGAGATACTGAATTAAAGTGCCCTTGAAATTACTTTGTAGAGTTGTTCTTATTAATTTTCTTTTTCTTCAAAGATTATGTTATATTGCACCTGACTGTACTGAATTATGTTTGAAGCAAAGGGGAAATCCTTTAGCTGTGGTTTTTTCATGTATCTTAGTTTTGGATGGTTTTATGTATTCAGTGAAGAGTGACTTCTCATAAACCAGCTCAAATTCCAAGCTTTCCAGAGTTTGTGATTTTTCATTCAGTTGCTTCTAACACAATTATGTTAAAGGAAGTATTTAGCTGGAGCCAAGTGGGAGAGGAGGGGAAAACAGAACTTGCTAAGAGCTCTTCAGAAGTATGGATACATCCATATTCTCAGATTTAGTTTTATTATTCCTTTGGGGGACAAAAACCCACATTAATATAATTTATGAACAGCTGTGGTGATTCTCTCACAATGACTATTCCTGAAGTAATGAAACACTTTTCTTCTTGGTTAGGTAGCCACTCCCTCAGCAGACATAAATTCCCAGGAAATGAAATGTAGATGACAAGAAAAAGTGATCTACCAAGAAACTGACTTTGCAGTCATATATATTAAGATTGCAAACAAAAATAAAATCTCAGAACTTAAACCAGATTTTGATTATTTTGTAATATTTCAAATGATAAGGATTTTTGTATTCAGTTATCTAGATTTTGCTTGGGGTTTTGAACAGTGTTTTACTCATGCATTTTCAGCATCACCTCTGGCCCCTTTGCCCCATCTCTGTTCCAGCTCCACCTTTGTGATAGAAGAGCTGAATGAGCCATTCACTGGGTATCTGAGCAAAGAACAGATTGGGCTGACAGAATCTTGTCTTCTTTTTTTAGCTTGTTTATTTGCTGTTATCACCAGTGCTAACAATCTCAAAGGTGATGTATGAGTTACATAGCCTGTGTGTGTTCAGTTCATTCCCTTAATGGCAGTTATTACTTCATCACTGTGGCAGAGTTTACCCAGTTTGCCTGATTGCAATATGTGTAAATAATTCAGCTGATGAGTCACAGAAGTGATTAGAATGTCACTGGTTTTTTCTTTCTGTGTTGGGCTTATGAGCATAGGTCCTGGTAAAAGACATTTTACTGCAGCAATACATTGTTCAAAAAGCTTTTTTTAGTTTGTGACTGTTGGAGCACGAATGTATCTTCAGGTTGCAATTTGGTTTGTAATTAGATCAGTGTTCCCACAAAAAGTAGTCCGTTCTTGTCTCTCCCTGAATACTTGTCCTTGCATCTGAAAAGCACTGCACCATGCAACAAAAACATATCTACAGAGAGCTGATGCAACTGGAAGTTAGTTTTTCAGTGAGATTAGTGATACTCTATGGGGTTCACTGAGCAGGGGACCAAATTCTTGTGCTGGCACAGCAGAGGAGGAATTGTACCCTGGGGCTTTTGTTTGTTTTTTTGCTTTCTCAGTTGCAGGACCAGCTTAAATGTCTGTTGGCTTCATATAAAGGCTTCTGGGCATTGTTGAAGTCATGTGAGAGGGTACATGTGAGATCTAATACTTTCTTAAAGTACTAAGTGATTATATACCTACAGGGAGCAGATCTGCTGAATAAGGACATGCACCTTCATATGGTCTTCCTTAAGAGTGTATTCAGATTTTAATAAAATGGTTTCTACAGCTATCCTCTTTAATATATTCATAATACTATTTTATAGAGCAAAATGTGCAACTATGAGTTCAGCCTATTTTTGAAGGTCAGATACAGAAAATTAGATCTTCAGGGTCAATGCCCACCTTCTGTCTTATAATAATCAATCTCCCATAAATAACATTGGGTGAAACATAACTCCTAGAGATGCTAATAATTAGAAGTGGGAAATACAAGCAACCCAGCTCTGGTTCTGCAAATACACAGGTAGAAGATATTTGCAGAGATCAAAGCAGTGTGCTTTATTCAAGGTTTTTGTGGGTTTGCTATAAATGCAACAGCCCAATTTCATCTTTCAGGCAAACTCTGGGATTAAACCAGAGACTGGCTCTTAAATAGTATCAGTAAGTTCAAGCACGATCAGCTGAATACTGCTGGGACAGTTAAAATCAGTCTTCTCAGCTGATGTGGGCCTTTGGTGTCTCTGCTAAGGGTGGTGGTAGCAGCTGATTTTTCTTGATTTTCATTGCGCAGTACTCAGGTGAGCACACACAATGTTTAGGAAATAAACATACTTTTCAGAAGAGGGTCTTGTAGTTATACTGAGACATAAAAATACTAGTTTCATCAGAAAAGGCATAAAGTGAAAATTCTTGTTTCTGACCTAAAGTTTGTGTTGAAAAGGAATAGTTGAGAATAGCTTTATGTGCATTGTTCTGCAGAATGGTTAGTCAATTTCAGCCAAATTGAATTCTAGTCTATTGTTAGATTTATTGCAATGCTACTATGACCAAAATGACAAGCCAAGTGCTTCAAACTTGTATTTCATATTAAAATGCACTGTCAGTTGAATCTGGCAGTGCATAAACAGATGTTAACATTTAGTCCTCTCTAATATTTAAAAAAAAAGAGAGTAATAATTTTTTTAATATATCATGTCCCAAACTGATCACTCCTAGCAGGGCTAACTAGTTTATTTTGAAAAGTATTTGACATATTTAGACAAAGGCTAATTGTTAAAAGCAGCATTTCTTCAATGGCAGGACTGATTTGGTTTCTGGCCGAGCAGTGCTGCATAAAAAAGGGCAGAGTGTTTAAGAAAAATACTGTCTGGGGCCTTGGCACAGGGTATTGCTCAGATCTCCAAACAGGCTGGTTGGTTGCAGGCTGGGTAGTGACAGGAGTTGCTGAGTCAGGGAGACTCCTTAACTGCTTCTCTGCCCAATTCTCACCTGCCAGCTGGCTCCTGATCTTGTGGGACTACTTCAGCATGTGCATTATCCATTGTTTAGAGTATTTTAAAATAAAACATCTTGCTGTATTAACTATGTGCATAAGGACTGCCCTGTGTGACTACATCTATATTTACAAGAACAGTTTCTAAAAGTTGCATGCATCCTACCTTTGTGCAATCCCATCAGTTCTGCAGCAGGAACCAACAGGAGGGTCTGAAAGGGCCAGATTCTTTACCCAGAAGGTTATGGGACAAATTTATTTGTAGACATTTTTCTTGGAACCAGCAGGAGCTGCTTGGGAGGAACCCTCAGGACTGTCTGAATTCCTTACCTGAAAATCTCTTGCAATAGTTACTCAGATCCTTTTATTGTGGACGTGAGGAGGAGCCAAGTGTGTCACCTTGCCTTTGCTCAGCTGTGTGTCCCTTCTGTGCAGGGACTAGCTGAGGAATTCCTGGAGCACCTGGGACACTTAGGGTGCACACAGGGACACCCCTAAGACCCAGCTACACTACGAGTGCAACTAAAGGACAGCTTGACTTTCATCCATATGTCTCACACTAAACTTAGATACCAAAGCCCTTGCCACAGCACCTCTGTAATTGAAAACCTTGCAGAACAGCATCCATCCAGCTGTGAAATAAAATAGGCAGCTCATGATTTCCTGTGGGTCTGTCTTGAGGTTTAACCAGGCTTTTCCTGGGAACATGGATATAATGCCATGCAGATCATGCTGTTTTAAATTGCTCCTGCTCTCTTGAGAAATGTGTTTCCAAGATTCTGCTCCCTTTCCCGGAATGAACTAATGTAATGATACTTAATTGCATGTTTTGTATTTATCACTGGCTTTTCTATATTAAGTCTTGCCACAGTCATAGCTGGGCAAGAGAGACGTAGTGCTATAGTGACTTGGGGTAAGATAAACAGGAGAGTCACAAAACAAAAGCCTAAGAAAAGAAGGTTCTGTTGCATTCCAGAAATTACTAACTCCACTTGATTTAAGCTATTGGTTTAGCAAACTGACAGATAATATCCTTTGGCTGTTATTTCCCAGGACTTATCTAACATCTGAAAGACTTCTGTTGTCAAAAACTGGTAAAAATCATCTAACATTTTCATGCCAAAGTATGTGTGGGATAATTATTTACCCACACAGCTGCTCTTATTAAGTCAATTTTCTAAACAGTGAGGGGACCAAATTTTCTCTTGGCATTTCAGAATCTATATCACATGAGTTAACAGACTGTTTCAGTTGGACATCGGATCTTTTCCTTAATACTGTGCATTTCCTGGCTTGTCAGCACTTCAACTTTTCTTTCCTCTGCTGTAGACATGGATTTGGTTCAGAATGTCATATAGCTATGCAAAAATTAGTACTGAGATGTCATATTATCTCTGTTCTAGTTATTTTCAATATGAAGTGCTAATATAATTTGCTTCTTGGATCAACCTAAAAAATTCAAGAATCCGAATACCAAAACATCCTGCTGTGGCTTTGGTCTATCTTCGTCTCTCCATCACTTTAATTCAGACCAATTAAGAAATAGTATCTGTATCTAATTATTGTCCAGGAATTTTGTGCAATATTTTCTGCACCATCACAGAAAAGGAATCTTCTGTAATATGCAATATAAAATTCCCAGCCTTATTTAAAAATGTGAATTTATCATTCCAGCACACATCCCCAAAATACCTCATCTGGAATTTTGACTGTAGCAAGTACTTATATCTTGCTCCTTTGAAGAAATTAAGATATAGAGAAGTTACTGTTGATTATCCTGCTTAGTTTCAGCATATACACTCACCTGTATTAACCAAAGCAGATAACTACTGTTTTACAAAGTTGTAGCTTTACAAATGTTCCCATGAACACAGAATCCTGTCCAAATCTCCTTGCTTGTGCTCTTGAACTGTGATGTTAGGCATCTGGGAGTTTACAAATGTCTGCCTTTACATCTCAGACATTTTCAACACAACTGTGATCAAATCCTTATTTTAATTTACAGAAAATTTCTGTAAATTAAGTGGGTAACAGACTTGTTTATAGATGGATCATATACTGAGTGGCGATTTCCAATTTAAACCCCATGTCCAAATTTCGGATATTTTCCTCCATGCCTGTGCCAATGGAAATGGAATTCATGCCTTCTCCTACATTCTCTCTTTTTATGTCCAGCCAGAGTTGTGCACTTTGGACAAGTGATAAGAGACACAACAGGCACAGTGGCTGGTCAAAGACAATATTTTCAGGAAATGTAATAATAATTTAAAGCCATAGAGGAAACTCTAAGAGCTCAAGAAAACAAATTGATAGCTCTCTGCCATTAAGAACTTGTGTTTATTCCTCTTAGAAAGATGTGACACCAGAGCCAGAAATAAACCCAAGAAAATGCGTTGAAGTATTTCAGTAGAGGCTAATATCAAGATGAAATGCAAAACATTGTAAAAATAGCTGTAAGAAAAATATTTTCCAGGACCAACCCAGGAAATATGACCAATTGTAGTTTGCTAATTTACAATACTATTCAAGCAAATCTAGGCTTGTATTATCTTTGACAGACCATATAGGAGCTTCTGCAGCCCCTTATGCCATCTCTGGGGCCCTACAAAAATAATGAGATGTTATCTGAGATATTGTCATGTAAAAAATGTTTCCTGGAGAGCTGTTGTGGACTTCTGGACACAGGGAATTGACTTGCCCATGCTAGGAAAGCAGAAGGACCCTGAAATTCTTTAGAGAATGAAGCCATCCATGAAACAAATACAGTTATGATGTATGGAAAAGCTCTTAGAAGAAAGGGACAATTTTCTCAGGACAGAAACTGTCAAAGGCAACCTTTCTTCTCTGGAAATGGTAATCTACCTGGCTGACTGCAGGGTTTTAGTACTTTTGTATGCACACACAAGAAGTTCAGAGGCATATTTCATCAAATCATGTTTTCATGTTTTATGTCTAATAAGATCTTTTTGAGTTCTTTTAGTGAATTTCAAACCAATCAGTGTTTGTGATGTGTTTGAAACTTACCGTGAGTAGTGAAATTCACCCTGAGAAAATTCTGTTCTGCCAAGTGTTCAAGATCTTCTATAGCAGCTCTAAGTAGATTAATGCTGAGAGCCTGAGAGATTTACAGCTCCCAGAGGACTTCTCAAGTGAGGCATGCAGGCATCAGCCACCAAGATTAGTGGTTCTCAGGGTTCTCATAACTCCTTGGCAGCCACACAGTGCAGTGTTTGAAAGTGTACATGCAAACTAACTGGGACTGCTGCAGCTTAATGAACGATGAGCTCTGTCACAGCTGACACAAGAACTGCTGAAAGCCCCACCAGCATCTCAGCCACAGTACCAGAATCCTCATGTTGGGCTGCCAGTGTCACAATGTGCCACCAAGCTTGCAGAGCCAGCTCTTTCCCAGTTGCTCAGCTGGCTCTCCCAAGTATTTGCAAGGCAAATGTCCTCACCTCTGCAGCTGTGGAGGCCAGCAGCATTTGGTCAGAGCCACAGGTAATGAGTTAGATCTGAAGGTGCCCCCCATCACAAGCCTAATGAAGAGCAGAAAAGTGAATATGCTTTTTTGATGGTTTGTATTCTCAAGGCCTTCCCTGGGAGATGTATAATTGACTCAAACAGAATAGGCAGCAATGGAAGGCAGCTAATTTTATGCAGTCTCACTTACCTGAAGCTGCACCGTAGAAACCATGCCCTCCACTAAGCCCATTTCATGAGAATGCAGTTCCTTGTCAGCTGCTTCCCGAGATGACAGTTTTGCCGGGAAACTCAACCTGTCTACAGAACACCATGGCAAAACAGTAGAAAGAACCTGGGCATTTTATTGTTGCTGACTTAATTAAAGATTCCAAACAGTGAAATTATAGTAATTCATGGTGCTGAATCTCTAGAGATAACACTAAACTATTCACATCTAACCTATAAACTAATCTGGCACTATTAATCTACTAAAAAAATTAGCTCTTTTCCTTATTAATATAATTATCAGTTTCTGCACATATACATAGTCTAAAGCAGTGTGATCTTCACATTCAATAGAAGTCAATTAATTTTTGTGTTTCATTACCTTTTTTTCTTGCCATACTGTCTTTCTGAGTGAATTAGGATGAAATGAAAGGAACAAAGGAATAAACTTTGAAATGTTTTGAAACGGTTTTTTTTACCTTGCTAATAAATGTTCTGGTTCTCCAAATGCAGCATTTTTCAATAACTTGTACAATAGGTAAACACAAACCACCTTTAAAAAATTTCAAATTAATAGAATCTTTCTTATGTAAATTGCTTACTAAGTGAGAAAAAGTCATCAAAGTAAGGCTTCATGAAGAATCAACCTAAGACAGCCATCTTGCCCTTCTTCCACTCACATACTCCCACTGCCTCCTTTGTGTTGGCAGTAGAGCTTGTGACCAGGAGGCAGGCCAGATTAGCCACCTGGGGGGTGAAAACTAAATAAGCAGAAAAGATAAATAGCAAAAGGAACAAGAAGACATGATTTCATCTCCTAGTAGCAGACTATATTTACATCTGCTTAAGCTCATAAAAAAAAAAATCACATGCTGAAGCCTCTTAAAGAGTAGGTCACAAAGGTCTGCAGTAACGAAAGATAGATCCAGGACCTGTTTTAGGAAACAACTTATTTTTGACATAACTGCTAGTATTTATTTAAACTCCAATGTGCATTTGTAAATGATCTTACACATTTGCTTATAAATATATTGTGGCTTTGGCAAGAAAACTAGCACAGTATCAATGGTTACAGACCTCTGACTGGTGGAAGGGCTGTAATATGGGGTGATAAGACTACAGACACGGAGAGCACCAAGCTTTGGTGCTGAAATGTCAGCCTTGGCAGTGATGGCTACACAGCAGACATGGCATATAGCAAGGAAGTGGTGCTGAGCACTTGGGTCAATGTCTGTGGGCCCCAAGGACACATAGTGCCTGGGCAGTACTTGCATGCTATGTTTTCCAAGTGTGCTTATATTCCTCTGTGAGTCTTGAATGTTGAGTAAAGCTTATTAAAATACGAGCTTTCATTACTTATTTTTCTCTTTGTTATAAGAGAAACTAGGACACCAGCCCTGCTCTTGGAAGTCCAGCTGTCTGGTCTCTCTCCTCACAATAGTCAGTAACTCATACCAACTCACCACAATTTCTACTGCCCTGTTCTCAGCCTTTACATCTCCTTGCAGCTGCCACACCAAGAAGACAAGGCCCCCATACTGCCCAGCCTAATACCTGAGTAACCAAATTGACTCTTTGGAACACAGACAAAAAGCTGTTTTGAAAACAGTAAAAACTTCTTATCCTCCAATGAGGCCTCTGTATGTCTCTCTTGACTAATAATGATGCAGCAGTGGAACAAAAGACTTACAGAAAAGCTTATGCTGCTTCTGAGGTGCATTATTGCTCAGTAGGTACACGAAGGGATAAGTAACATTACACATCTGATGAACTACACATGTGAACTCAAGTCTTGTGAAATAAAACAAGGGGCAAAACTGCCAAGATATTTGTTTCCAATGAGCACAAATAGGTGGGGGTAGTTTTTTAGAAATTTTAATATGAAAAAATGAGTCATTCCCACACTTTGGGAGAAACTGAGTTCTCTGCATCCCAGTATTTACGCCAACACTTAACCAGCCTCTAGGTTTATACTAGCTCATAGAGAGAGGAGGCCTGTCTGAAAGCGACAGCAAAGGAAGAAATGAACCCCCTGAAGAAGAGATTATAAAATCATTTTTCCACCCCCTCAAATGAGTTGTGATACTGACAACTGCTTTTTACTGTGTCTACTCCACAAGAATGGTTCTCATGCAAACTATTTCCCAAAACAGACAAAAACTGCTAGAATGCCAGTTGAGAAGACTACAAATCCTGAGGAATTACCAGCAAGTCTGTATTCTGCAAAATAAGTCAGGTTTTGTGAACTTGAACTGTGGTATCTATCAGCATTTTTAACACTCCAAGGGTTTTTGTATTTCATCCCTTAACGATGGGGAAAGGCTCAGTACTGCGTCACCATAGTGCTGCTGAGCTGTAGTAGTAGCCAGGAGCAGCTCATGACAGAAGTGAAGCATTAAGAACCACTACGATTCTTCTGGACTGCCACAAGTCCCTGGGATGCCCCAATGACTTTCACAGGAAGCAGCACATTCTCCAGCTGACAGCATATCCTGCACAGCAGATGGGAGGGCAGGAATTTGGCTTATCCCCTCTTTTCAGAAGGGTTGGTTTGGTGTTTTGTGATGCTTTCAAAAATTATTTTGTTTTGCTCAAAGCAGGCATCTTATAAATTAGACAGCTAAATTGCAGTATACATATTTTAAATCTATTAAGGCATCTGAAATAGTCTGGTGATTAATATCAAAAGGTAAAGTCTTTCATATTCTAGTAGCTACTGTTTTCAACAAAATCAAAGTAAACTGCATCCATATGAGACTCTTTTATTAAAAATACATATCTTCTGTTTCACATAAAAAGAACCAACACTTAACACAATTTAAAGAAGTTGGACAGGAACTACTTGAAAAAATACAGGTTCCTGTAATCCCAGAGCACCCAACCTTTACTGCACAAGTTACAAATTAAAATCTTTCTGTTCAAGACCCCAAGTGCTTGTCCTGCACACAGCAGTGCCCAGGAAGGTGCAGCTGGTCAGAGGCAGGGGTGCTAACTGCTCCCCAGAGGCTGTTCCCTGGCAGACATACCTGCAGGGTACATGTGTTCTCTCCCAATTCAGGGAGGCCTGTCACTCCCCAGCCCTGGTGCTGGGCACAATGGCAACCTTAGCAAAAAAAAAAAAAAAAAAAAAAGTTGGAGGTTGGCCATCTCTTTCTGTAACAAAGGAAATACAGCACAGCACTTCCAGGTAATTTCACTTAGGATCCAGTAGAAACATATTAACAGCATTGGTGAAAGAAAATCAGCCTCGATTCGGTGACAGAACATGATGCAACAATCTTTTTGCTAACTAAAACCTACACTGGAATCCATTATCTTCTGGAGCCCCACTTTTCATAACTCATTCATCGCTGACTTTTGGAAAGACACAATTTTCAAAGCAATGAGTTATCAGCTTAGGCAGCAGCAAATACTAATTAAAAGTTCTGTGCATAAAAATCAAAGTCAGAATACAAAAGAGCTGTCAGAGGAATCTGCTATTAAAGTGCACAGAAAACAACACTGACTAAACTTATATTCTTGTAGAAAGCAAGTTTGCCAGGCTGTCATTCTTGTTCTGGAGATGCTGAAAATTCAGCTCCTTTTAAGTCACTAAAGAGACATACTCGTTAACTCTTAAAAATGATCAAAATAGTCTGCAAATTCAGGCTCAAAGAGTGTATCAGACACTGACTGTAACATTTACTGGTCAACTCATAACTGTAGCAAGGCACAAAGAAGAAAAGACACTGAAGTGATGCAGAAGCAAGATGATATTACATCACAGACCAGTGGCCCCTTTCTTTGACTTTGCAAGGCATTAAAGATATGGGCAGCTAAACCAGCAATAGTGTTGGACAACTTGACGAACAGTAAAGCAAAATTCAGTTTTGAAGAAAAAAAAAAACTGGCTTGCATGCCATTACCTGTTCTAATCCCATGCAAGTCTGATGAAAAAAGATACTTGGTACTTTCACACCTTGTAAACCTAAGAGAGTATTAAACTCATGTCTAGGCCTTTAGAGGCATATCTCCTTGCATATTCTTTATTGTCTACAGTGTTAATTCCTTAAGACTGCTGTTTAATCAAGCACTGTCTTAAAGGCCTGTCACTTTACTGACTATGCTGAGAATTATGACAGAGATCAGCTTCCTCCTCAGTCCACTGAAGTCTGAGATCTACCAGATAAAACACAATCCTTCTTTACATACTGTTATTTCATAGATTTTAACAGAGCAAGATTTGCCCAGTACAGTACTTGTTTATATTTCTAACACCTAGAGTAAGAATGAAGTGGTTTTCAGGACCTTAGATGAATTTTCAGAACTGGAATTAAAGAACTTGATTTGATTTTTTAGAAAAACAAATTTATTCTGGGATTAATAAAATGCAAATACCCACTAAGCTCCAGAATACCACCAATCAAAACAACTTTCCTTACTGGAATGACATCTTAAACATAAGATCTCAATTTACCAAAACCTGAGAGAATCAAACGCTTGCCTTAATTATAGCACTCTTCAACTCACTGTCATCAAATTTTCAAGTAATGTCAAAGCCCATATTGAAGAGCTTTGATCCTTAGGGTTTACCTGCTGCTCTGCATTTTAGAAGGCAAAAAGTGATTTAAAGACATCCCAGGTTGGGAATTTACAATCCCTCCTCATCCTTGTAGAGCTACAAGGTGAAGCTCACAAGTTATTCAAAACCTCATTTTATGGAAAATAGGAAGAGGAAACTTTCTGCATTTATGAGATGGCAGCAGGGGAAATAACTGGATTTAAAAATAGCTGAATTTGAAAGGTGTTAAAGAACAAGGCTGAAAAGGTTGTCTTAATCAGTAAGGAAATAAGCTATAGCATGAAAAGTCCATCAACCATAAAGATCAGCTGAAAAAAAGACAAGCTCATTAATCCTTATATATACACTTTTAAAAAACTTCTAGATTAAAAAAACTCTCACCAGGGTTGTAATTCCCTTTCCAGAGAGATATTGTTATAGCTTGTATACAGTGTTCCAAAAGAATCTTTCATAGTCTTCAGAATTCTCTATGATTTTCCTGACCCTTTTTGCAGTGACATTTCTCTCCAGAACTGAACGCTTTATATCCTAGTTGAAAATCCATTTTTAAGAAGTCCTTCAAATCAAACATTCACAAAAATCACAAAATAGATCTAGTGAATTTGTTAACTTAGTAAAAAACAGACTAGAAATAAAACTCACAAAAGATTTCTAGCCTCCAGTAATTCACAAGATGCTATTACAGCCCAGAATAACATTCTTAGTTAAATCAGTTTTATTCCTTCTGATAGGTATTGTGAAAATAAAGGGTAATTTGGCACTAATTCTGTTACAGAAGTTCCTAAGCAGGTATCTGTGTGTACAGCAAAAAACAAAGAACAGTGCACAGAACTGAATTAGTCTGCCAAACACCCTTTGCAGACATCATATATTACAATATGTGGGTCTGGATGAACAAGAAACTCAGTGAATCCCCTACACCCAGTTTCACTGCCTGCATCTGACAATACATACGTGCAAGGGCCTTACAACGACATCAGAATCTAGGAATAGCTTATCAAATTTCAAGGAGATTCAGACCTGCTTTGACATCAGCAAGCAAAAGGATGGACGCATACGTTAGTGTACTGTTCCAGCATTAGCAGCAACTTTGACTGTAGTGAGCTGAGTCAAAAAAAGAATTTAAAAAAAAAAAAAAAAGGAAAGGTGGTCAGGAAGTAACAGACCTGCTGAACTTGGACTTCCACACAGCTTTGTGCCTTGGGAAACTTGGCCATACACAGGATTATGCTCAGTGCAAGGCAGCACAGAGAATCAAGCCTGCAATTTTCATGGCTTGAATGAGCACAAGAACTTTACTTCCAAGGCTTTGTCTCCTTAAGATGAATGTGTCACAACAGGAATGTCAATTTCTACAGCAGAGAGGCGAGAACGTGCGGAGTAGGGCTGAGAGGCATAGCTGTGCATGCTGGGGGCGTGGGAATACAAGGGCTGCCAAAAAGGAGAAGGGAGGCTTTTGCATGCACAGTACCACAGGAACAGCAAGATGGAAGTGAAAAACAGACCGCCAGCACTGGCAATGGCAATAAATACAGAGATGTCAAAGCTGAAGATGGGCTCATATTTTCTGTTCAGATAATTGTTATAAAAAATGACCCAGATGGACGGAGTGAGACAAATGGCGCAGGCAAGCAGGAACAAGAGGCCGGCCACGAGATGGCAGCCTGCGCTGTTTACCAGGCACTTGGCCAGTTTGACGTTCGGCACGCTCGATACAAAGGCTGTGTTACACATGCCAATCATGCAGAGGAACAGAGCTGAGACAGCAGTAAACATACTCAGAGGAAGGGCAAACTGAAGAACACGCAAATCCAGCTGATCCACAGCCGTGTACCACTGTGGGTCATAGATCACACAGTCTCTGCTCCCATCAAAGCGTGCGCACTTAATCCAGAGTCCAGTATAAACGGTGACATTCCTCTCATTCTTGTTGTATGTGTACAGTCTCATTTGCCTCCAGTTTGGAAGCAGAACTGCTGCAAGGAGCCCAGCTACTGAGGCTGTTCCACTGAGGAAGGCCAGTACGGTCGCTGCATGAACATCCCGGCAGCCCATATTTACCCACAGAGGTTGTTTCCTGCAATTCAAAAGAACAAAAAGAAAAATATAAAAGAAAACAGTGGACATGGGACTAAAGTTGATTTGTGCCAGGTTAATAAACTTAGATGACAGCTGGTGGGCACCAACTCTTTGGCACCTTCTTTGTCTGGCACACTTAAGACAGTGGTAACACCACCACATTCACGCTTTAATGAAACATCAGCTTATTTCACAGACTGTTGTGACTTCTCAGCTGACAGACTGCTAAAGCCACTGTGTTCAAGATGAAAAAGAAGCATGTTTGAATGTGTGAGTCTACGCAGCCATGATTTAAGCATGATTTAAGTTCACCTGTCCTTGACTGGCAGCTCCCTCTCTTTAGCCCAGATACAATATCAGGGTGCATGCTCAGTCCTATCATGCTGCTTCATGAGTAAAAGGGAGTTGCTTAAAATCTACATCATTAGACTGGCAAGGAATGCCTATGTAGGCAGTCATACACATTTTATATAGGCCAAACTGTTGACAAGAGCTGTGAGATAGTGGTGGAGGCTCTGTTGAGTAACTTACTATGAATTTTTCAACAGCAACTAACAGTTCTTCCACACTACTACTGCCTTTCAGAATCAACTGTCCAAGCACACAATTACAGAAAGCAGACGGCTTTTCAGCTTTCACATTTTCCACTTCAGAGCAAATGTTAATACTGCCTCCTTTTCAATGTAACCAGTGTCTGCATACCTACTATGTATAGTCTCTTTCCTGCAGAGATGCTGAGAAAGTCTTAATGACAGGTCTTTAAAAAACAAACAAAAATAAACAAACAAAAAAAAGACTCAATTCAAGTGTTCAAGACTCAATTCTCTGCATACCCAAGATATTTTAAAGAAGCCTAATACACAGCAGGCACTGAGTATTTACCGCAGAGTGTACTTGAAGCTGGACACTAAGAATTATAGTACCAAAAAATGAACAGATACTTGGCAAATTCTCACTGAGGGCCATTAGGTTATAAACTCCTCCTGAAATGTCTTCCAAATTATTATTGTGCATTGTGCATATTTGTCAAATGTCCAAAGTCATAAACCAATTCCTTAAGTACCAGAAGTTCTGCTTAATACATATGCAAGTAATGGAGTATCTGTATCACAGAAAGGTTATAGACATGGTTACAAACAAAAAGGCAACTGTATCTGATCCCTCATTCTCCTTTTATACCTACAAACATCCAATGACCAGGGAACTCCAGTTTTCAGACAAAGAATTCCCATGTATACTGGAAACACACTGAAAGCATTATCAAGCCATGCAGCTAGCCAGCATTCTATTGATTGCTAGACAAATAAATGAAGTTCAATTTGTTTCCTAAGAAACCATTAAGCAATTATTTTATGCCATCTAATCCTGAAGAATGGCACTGGAATGTGCTGATCACAGTCTTCTAAAGAAGCACTCTGGAAAGAAATAATGACAACCACATTTATGCTATGCTATTATGCACATTTGACCTTATTTGTCAAAGACAGCATTATATTGTTGCTAAGGATAGCTAAGTGTGGGCAAGCTTCTCTTCCCATGGCAGTAAACTTTTCAGATGGCAGGTGATTAACAGAATAGCCCCTAGGTAAGGGGACCAGAGAAGTATTTCCATCGTAATAAATTTAATATGATGCTTAACCCTAGCTTTGGTAAGGTCAAAACAATCAACCTGCAAGAAAATGGAACTATAACAAAATAACTTCAGGGGTTAATCTAATATAGCATCAAATTCTGTTCTCCTCAAGCTCACTGCTTTTGCTCTTCCATAAAGAGCTTGCCTTTGCCTGGATACAACCTGCATGCAGACAGGACATACTCCAAGATAGCGCTATATGTGAACCAGCAGAATAAACATATGACCAACCATTTTCAGGAACCTGCTGTTTCTGAAAATTCATTTGTAGTAGCAGATTACTGCAAATAGGCAGTAATACCCACCATCCCTTCCATTGGGGAGACCTATCCCATCTTGCAAATACTGCTGGCTTCATGACTGTAATTACAGCTTCAGATCCCCAATGAAGACAGTAACAAAACAGGTGTTGCCTTAATTAGATGGCTTCAGTGTACTTACCAGCAGTGACCTCAAATCAAGAGGAACCTTAGCAACTTCTGTAAGTAGGAAAAAAGGTGTTACTGGATCTAAGAAACAAAACAAAGAAAGAGTCAACATCATATTTGTTTCATGCAATTTCAGCAACAGCATTTACACTGCAATTCAGGAATTATAAATATCAGCTATGTTTGAATTAGGCCAACTCCATCACCTTCTACAATTTCCCCTTATTTAAAAAACAAAACACAAACTACCCTTTTTTTCTTTCTTCATTTTTTTTTTCTCCAGAGCTTGTTCTCTGTCTAGTCATCTCAAAAGGGTGCAAAAAACTGCCTTTCTTATGGGTGATCCAAGACACAGAATTTGCATCCTGAATTTTGTTTTTAGCAAAAAAATCTGTAAGAAGTCATATAGAATGATTACTGCAGATGTTAGGTTCAAGGCTGCACTTAAACAGCAGTAAGGAAAGGTGCAATGATTATTTAATGTCAGAAAACAAAGCACAAACTCTAAATTGTTTATATATCTTGTGGGTCTCTATTCCTTCCTGCCTTCTACACAAAGGTTTCAAGGAAACTGGAGAAAAACAGGAAACACTGGTGATGCCTTTTCAATGGCTGTCCAGCTTTTCCAGAGGAAGAAAAGATCCACTAGTGAATTTTCTACATCCACATCTAAGTCCCAAGATCAAATCTGCAGGTCATAATAAGTAAATCACTTTACTACTGGACAGCATCAGACCTCCAAGCATGTCAGTATGTGACTGTCAGAAGTTATAACCTAAAGGCAAGTTTGTTGGGTTAACGTGCAAAGACAGAGTTTATTCTAAACTACCCATGTCAAACTCTGAAATATTGTAATATTTATCTATGAACAGGCTCCACCACCTATAAAAATATCAAATTCTTCTATCAAACTATCTAGATAAGAAAGACACTTTGCAACACAATTTCTTCACTAAATGAGAAAGAGGGCTTCAGATTTGGAAACTCATTAATATGAATGCTATTGCATATAAGACACACAAATGCAGACACACAGCTTGGAGCAGGAGCTTTTGTTCACTAACATTATTGATGAATTGTCAAGCTTTCTGTGCACTTTGCAGCTGAAACCAAGATAAACACAGACCTTCCTCTGCAGGTTCACACCCATGAACAACCACAACAACATAATTAAGTAGAAAATTAGTACAGGCAAACAAAGCTGTCAAAGGGAGCTGTGCCCAGTCCCAGGAGTCTCTCCCATTAAATGATCAAACCTGTGTTATAATAAACAGATACAGAGCAGCTATGGAATATTCCCCAATATCCAACTCATTTCTGCAGACATGGAGTTTCTTTTGGGTTTCCTCTTCCTCTCTTTAGTCCATCTGGTTTTACTGTCTATCCCTGGTGGTGTTGAACAACTAGGGACCTCAGCCACTTCTCAACTAGGTGTCGAAGGGAAACAAGCACACTTTGGCCAGATTAAACCCTACCCTGCCTTAGATTCTTGGCTTCAGCTTCGTCCATCCCAAGGATATTAAAGCTGTACTGTGCAAGGCTCTCATATCTGATCCACAGAAGTTACCAGTCTTAATCACATCCCTTAATAGGGACAGATTTTATTCTCTATTCTAAATATCCATGCTGCTGTAACAAGAGATGTTAGCTGAACCTGTTTAAAAACTGGTAAATCATTAAAGGCACACAAGATAAAAAAATGAAACAAAGATGACAATAAGGGCATTTACTGTAGACATAATCCAGAAATAGGTAAAACCAGCTCTGATCCCTTGCGTGGCCTTGATATGACCACGGTCTGGGAAGCATCCCTGTTTGAAAAGCCCTGTAGGAGAGAAGTCACAGTATAATTTATCAACACAATTTATAATTAAATGGTTGTCTAACTATCCACAGCAGCATGAGCAGTTTAAAATCTTTTATGAGTTTTGCGAAACCAACCACCAGAAACTGGAGGCCTAAAGCTCGCCAGTTTCAAGGGACTGGTTCAGAACCATTACCAGCACCTTTTTTTTTTTTTTTTTAATTCTGGGAATCAATCATGCAGTTCCACGCTCTACAAAACTCCTTTTAAAATTAAATACAGATGTACCCGATTAGAATTAACGATCCTAGCTAACAGACTAGGGCTTCTAAGAAAAACTTGGAGCACAGTAATTATTTTACCGACTGAATCGCAAAGAGCAGCTGACGCACAGAGAGAACACACAGCGTCCCCCACGGGGAGCACCGCCGACCCCCGCCCGCGACAGCGCTCCGAGGCTGCCGCACTGCGATCCCGGACTCGCGGGGGAGCCGGGAGGTGCCGCAGGGCCCGGGACCGCCATGCCCGCTCACCTTGCCGCCGCGCAGAGGAGGCGCCATGGCCGCGGAGCCGCCGCGCTGAGGGGAGGCCGCGGCCGCGCGGGGCCTTATGGGGCGGGGCGGCTGCGCCGGCGCAGTGCGCGCCCGGCCCCGGGCACCGCAGCCCCCTTCATTCCCTCAGCCCCGCTCGGGCTCTCCGCTTACCGCCAGCCGGGCCCGGCCCGGGCACCGCAGCCCCTTCATTCCCTCAGCCCCGCTCGGGGCTCTCCGCTTACCGCCAGCCGGGCCCGGCCCGGGGCACCGCAGCTCCCTTCATTCCCTCAGCCCCGCTCGGGGCTCTCTCCGCTTACCGCCAGCCGGGCCCGGCCCCGGGCACCGCAGCCCCCTTCATTCCCTCAGCCCCGCTCGGGGCTCTCCGCTTACCGCCAGCCGGGCCCGGCCCGGGGCACCGCAGCCCCCTTGATTCCCTCAGCCCCGCTCGGGGCTCTCTGCTTACCGCCAGCCGGGCCCAGCCGGGGGCACCGCAGCTCCCTTCATTCCCTCAGCCCCGCTCGGGGCTCTCCGCTTACCGCCAGCCGGGCCCGGCCCCGCGCACCGCATTCCCTTTCATTCCCTCAGCCCCGCTGGGGGCTCTCCGCTTACCGCCAGCCCCGGCCGAAAAGGCCGATGCTCTGAAACACGTCCCTCTGACGAGGAACTTGACCCCGGCAGGCAGCTACAGTCAAGTCATGCTGCCTCTTAGTCCAAACGCATCCCCACTCTCCCTTTATGAGTGAGGTTAAGACCGGTGTTCACAAAGTCTGGAAAAACCAAAATGCTATTTTCAGCTATGAAACAGCCCGCAGAAAAGGAAGCTCAGGGGCGATGTTATCACTCTGATGTTATCACAGCCCCCGAAATCGCCAGGTGGGGATCGGTCTCTTCTCTCCCAGGCACGCAGCAACAGGATGAGAGGACGTGGCCTCAACCTGTGCCAGAGCAGATTCAGATTGGACATCGTAAGAAATTTCTCCACAGAAAGAGTAACGGGCTGCCCAGGGAGGTGGAGCATTGACGTGTTTAAAAAAAAACAGTGGATGTGGCACTGAATGCCATGCTCTAGTCGACAAGGTGGTGTTGAATCATTGGTTAGACTCAATCTCACAGGCCTTTCCCAACCTAATTGATTCTGCAATTCTGTAAAACAGAGTATCAAAAATTATTGGCAGTTTATTCTTAGCTGTAGTGGAAGCATATTAGCCCCAAACACAGTAAAATTAGAGAGAAATCACAGTAAGAACCAATGCCAAAGATAAAATAAATGCATATGAGAAACCATACCTTTTTCCCAGTGACTGCTTTGACAAAATTTAAAGAAGCAGGGTACGATACATATATTACAAAACAAAACTAGACCAAACTAGAAGGCTTTGATCTATTCAATCTTATTTTGCTTTACAATCCATTTAATAGCTTTAGAGTAGAAAACACCCTGACAATAAAGGACTTCAATATTTTTTCAAAGTAAAAACGTGTCTTCTTGTAATACAAAATGTAGAACACTAAATATATCCAAAAATGTATAGCTCTGTTGAAAAGAAGCCATTTTCCTCACCGAAATGTAACATAAACCAAACAACTCCATAAAAGGAAGGAATCACAAATTAGGCATGGGAATTTGGAATCAGGATTTATACAACTAAGATGACTACAGCAAGCACCAGCAGGTGTCAAGAAAACCTCCAGCATTACAAATCAGTCTTGCTTTTTGTGCTCCTACAAGTCAATTCCTTGCAGCCACTTATATGTGTTTTCCTTTAAATCCTTAAAAACAACAAAACCCCTACAATCCAATGCCTGTCACAATAGCAGAACTGGTTCACCTTAGAAGCCCCAAACCCTAGAAAAAGCCTCCATCAGAAACTTCCCTTGGTTCTTCTGATGCCCACAGGACAGCAGAGTTGTTGAACTTTCTCCTTTGTGCAAGTTATATTCCCTCCATTCCTCTTACTTGGCAAAAAATATTCCAGGGATCACCAGCTGTTAAGCAGTGCTTTGAGCTGCACATACTTTGGTCTTTACATTGTTGAACTTTGTAGCCAACATTAATTAAAACCACTCGCCTCTTTCCCCACTGTGCCCTACCCAAGTGCCTAAACAAATGGAGGGAAGCAGGCAATGATGAAGATGGGACAATTAAAGGCTTTTTGTGCATAGTTAAAATATGTCAGATCCATTCAGGAATGCCAGTTTCTATTCATTTGTTCTTCTTTGGATGTTTGTAAAAGCAGGAGTTTCTTTTTCCGATAGTCTTCATTCACCTGCTCTGCTTCCTCATCTATGGATTTTCTTAGACATGTTTTGAGTTCCTCAATTCCTTCTCCAGTATATGTTGATACAGGAATCACCTCTCTGAATTCAAGAGTATTTGTAGGAATCATTTCTTCCTCCAGTAAGTGTAAGAAGTCTGAGAAATTGTATTGAAAGAGTTAGCTCAATCCCCAAATACTGTATCACTACAAAGCCCAAAAAATCCCATTAAATGTAGAAAATAAACTTTAATAAATTACAGTTATAAACATAACTGCAATTAATATATTATCTATAATCTAATTATTATTATCTTATATATTATCTATATATATTATCTGCTTAATTAGTTTTTTAAAATATAGCTAAAATCTCAGAAAACAAGCTCTACTATAGCAGTCATACAATTCTTAATGCTGCCATGAGAAGATTCTATATACTTCCAATGAGCACAAAGAAATCCCAAGTTGCAGAATATGGGAGAATATGGTCTTAAGCCATTCTGGTTTCTTTACATTCCAGGAAAGAGAAAGCAATTCACCCCAATGTAACTGGAGGATTGAAGTAAACCTACATAAACCTGTCCAGAACTTTCATGTGTTTAGGCCAAAGTCACATGACAAATGGTATATATGTCAGTGCCTGGAAGGGGACCTTCTATGCAGATTACTCTTATTCCAGACACCTAGACTGGAAACTTACTCCTCATATCATGATTGGGAAAGATCATCTGAGATATCTCTATTTTATTACAATCCTTTCCCAACAGTGAAGCCATTACAAACAATATAATATATAGAGCTCTGCATATAAACAGAGCTCTAAATGCATTAAGTGATTTTAAACATATGTTCAAATAATAAATTTAATAGCTGACTTCAAATTCAAGCAACTCTCTACCAATGCAGAGTTATCCATATGAAATCTTACTACTACTTTTGATGGAAGTTATTGTTGAAATTTCATTTACCCTGAGGATTCTCTAGTTGTGTCCTAAGTTCATTCAAGTTATCCTTTGCACAAGGCAAATCCATTTTATTAATGGCAAGAAGTGCAGGCTTTGTTAAAAGTTCCTCTTTGTACAGTTCCAGTTCCTTAAAAGAAAAGTAAATTTCCATCAGTAAGTATTTGTAGTTTAACAAGTACTACATCAATTTTACATCTCCTCTCACATTTGTTTAATTGTCTAAATAGCCTTTCTTGCTCAAGCAGCTGTGAGTTTGACTCAGGTGCTCAAGGTTGACATATTAAAGTACAGAGGAAAATAATGTTCAGTGATTCAGTCATTTTTTGCTCAAAGACAGATTTCAGGTAAACAGGCTAACTCATTCTGAAATGCCTCTTACAAAAAGAACAAGAGTTTTGGTTTCTGTTTTTTCTGACATCCATGAACACAAAATCAATCTCAGAAAAACTTCAGACCTATAAAACATGTAAGAAAATAATCTGGAGAGTGTGATAATTCTTAAACATTTTATTATTAGAAAATCACAACCTGAACGAACTAAAAATAAACAGCAAAACCTGAAATTTAGAAGATTCATCAAGTTAAATCACATAATATGTATTATTTTAATCAGAAGCATAGTTAGAGAGAAACAGTGCATGTCTGCAAAGCTGGGGCCTGATGTCTTACCTCTGTTAGTCTGTGCAGTAAGGGCATGAAGGCAGGGCTTTAACTGTAAACACATATTTCTACTTCTTAAAATGCTACTGGATTGGGGAATTGAAAATGATGTCTTTTTACCTTTACTTGACTGTAAGAAACATGCCACATGCTGCATAGATTAATCAATTCCATTAATATTTATGCAGTATCCAACATAAAATTAACTGGACAAGTAAAAATAAAGATTTCATAATCTTGGAGAATCTCTTTGTTAATTAGCTTTATATTATAAATCCAGAAGACACACTAACATCAGATCAAAACTGAGCCATTTTCTTGACTCAACACATAACTACAACTGTCATATAGAAAGAACTTACCTTTGTTAGAAGCAATATTGTTTCAAAGGCTGTTCTGAACTGAGTCTTGATAGACAGCTGAAATCCAGAAATATCAACCTGAAAAAGTTACACAAAAACAAGCTTTGTGGTGTAAAATTATGTTGCAGGATCAAGGTACTGTCCGTCAACTACTCTGCCCTGGGGTGTCCATGGCCATGTGTTCACTCCTGGGCAAATAACAGAGGGCAACTATGTATAGTTGCAAAGAAACATCAGACACTGGAGGCACAAACTGGTTAACTCTGATACAGTGTTTCTCAAAGATCTGGTTTTTAAACTTATGGGACTCTTACAGAAAAAAAATCATGCTTTTGTTACGCTTGGAATACTTCACTGTTCTTAATTAATTGGAAATTTTCAATTATAAATTCTTTTTAAGAACTTAATTTATCATTAGTCATTTAAGTGTTCCATTCTGTAAACAGAATTACAGCTACATTTATCATAATCATGCAAGTTACAAATGGTTTTCTAAATTTCAATTACACTGCAGTTAAGATGTATTTTATTTATTGCACTTTGATTTCAATAAACTGCAAATTTTATTTAACTTACAACTAAGAGAAGCTGTTTAGTTCTTTCTACATGTTTGAGAAATTTGTGGCCCATTCCTTTGTTTGCATGTGCACCTTCAATCAGTCCTGGGAGATCAGCTACTGAAATCTAGGAAAACAAAAGTTTCAAACAAAATATTTCAGCAAGCAAACCCACAGACTTTAAGCTATCAACAGTGATTATCATTTTACATAAACAAAAGAACCCAGACAAAATAACAGGCACTGGCTGTTTCAATACATTTACAATCTATCATTAGAAGCAGATCAAACAAAATGCTGCTATTACATAGACCTGGTGTTCGTCATGTTCCCCCTGTCTATTTTTTATAGCTGTCTGTAAAGTACAAAATAGAGGGTAATAACACCTTAGCAGAGATCTCACAAAATTTAGCTATTACCTAAGAATAAAACAGACTCTGAAAGGTGAGCAGCTTAGGCAATTACATTTGTATAGAATTCAAACTGTCACTGTCTCTTCCTTGTGGCTACAGAATATCATTACTCCAAATACAAACCCACTTAACACTACTCCTCTGAGCATGAGAAGACACAAGAATTTGACTTCTGCTCTTCAGCTCAAATGAGACTTTGATTAATCAATCAGCTTCCAGCCAGAGCCCAGCAAAGACTTCCACAATAGACAGGGACCTTGTCTTTTTCTCTGCTGGTTGAGAGGGCTGTTGGACAGCTGAGGCACACCAAAAAAGGAGAAGAATGATAATGAAAATAGCTACACAGTAAGTCACAGAAAGCTAAGACAGAGACTGAAGTAAAGAAGAGCAAAGGTAGGGTCTTCATTTAGACAGCAACTGGATTAAATTGAACAATGCCTGAAGCCAGCATACCATAAAATTTTCAGTGCTACTTACTGCAGATACTCTGTGCAGATATTGCTCAGATACTCTGGTAGAAAATGTAAGTGCTTCTGCTAGTTTTCATGATCTAGTACTGGCACCTGAAACCCAACTCTACTCAGATCCTCTACTTTGGTGTCTTTTTTTTTTTTTTCCAAGCAGTAATGACAGCACCAGGAAACTTGCATGTATTTTCTTTTTTATAGTATACTAAGATAAAATGAGCAAATTATTACATATCTCTTGAAAAGTATCAGTGTTCTGTAGGAAAACATGAGTCATTGTCTCCTGAGTGGTACAGGAAAGACACCTCAATTATTGCTCTTAATTACATTGCTTATGTTGTTCCAGTTTCAGCAGCTGCAATATGGAGAATACTTCCTCTTACTCCCAGAAGCTCCCCATGATCACAACCCCTAGCTCCCTTAGAAAACAGGTATTTTGTCCATATAGTTCTATATAGCACCCAACACTGTGGTATAAAAACCATGAATTGTAGAGATGGCCAACAATAAGGATCACCAGCTATGACAAGAAAAAGACTTGAGAAAAGCAAGCCAGGAGTGCAAGTAGATCTCTTGCTAGAGAAAGATACACCAGTATGAGCAAGAGATTCATGGCAGACACTTTTTTGAAAGGACTATGAAAAATCCTGTTTATTTGCAGCATAGCTTTCTAGCATAAGCTACCCTAAACTAGCAGATAAAATGAATAAAAAAAAAAAATTCCCTTAAACATACGGCATCTCTACAGGGAACCAGACAAACTACACTTGCTTTCTTTAATACACAGTTTTGCTGAAGTTTGTTAAATGAAGGTTTCAAGCATCAGCTGCTGAATCTCCCTACCATTATTAGTTCTGAAAGCAAAAATAGTGGAGTTTTTTGTCTTTTCATATCTGAGGGTTGTGTTTTTCTGGTTAACTCATCTGAAACCCTTTTATGTACTCGCCTTTTATCTTGAAAATGATAAGTCCAGTGCTGCATGTATCATACACTTGAAAAACAAAGTAAAAGCACATCAAAGAAGATTCAAGCTTGAGGAATGAAAACGTTTGCTGCAACTTTTAAGTGAATCTGGGGTCCAGAATCTATTAGCCTCTCTCATTTAGCACTGGTTTCCACTTTAGCAGATAATGTAGAAAGGATTCCAGGCACCACAGAATTATCTGACAACTTTTATCTGAAGAAGCTGGGTGGAATGGAGTTCACAAAATTAAGGTGGTAGGGCCATAACTCCACCAGTCTTTCAGAAGCACAGCCTACCACAAAAGGAACTGGACCCAGGTGCCTCACCTCTCAGGTAGTGCACTGTCCCAGCTGTTCAGGTAATCACTATCATGCCATGGTATTTCAGTTTTTAATTAAAAAACTCAACCCACCAAACAAAAAAATACCCTGTGCCCCAAAAAAAACCAAACTAGACCAACAAAAACCCCATAAACACAAAAAAAAAACCCCTAAAATAAAGTTAGAACAGCCAAGCTTGAAAATCATAACAAGAAGTTATGGTAATCACAAAACTTCCTGGCATTCACTAATGCAGATCTTCAGCTACTGGACAAATCAGCCACTATTTGCATTCTGAAAATTACTCACTCAGTCCAGAGTTGCCTGTATAGGCAACTTGCAGAAAATTTGTTTCTTCTGAATAAAAATAACAGGCTAGTCTCTGAAACAGTGATTTTTTTCCACGTCCTAAACTTAAAAGAGTATACTAGGACCCAGCAATCTCAATTCCATAACTCTAAGATTGTAAATCAGGATTAGAACCACCGAAAGAAAGAAAGAGAACATGAGAAGCCATTTATTACTTGAAATAAGCTCTACATCAAAATACTGTATTTGGCTATGAAACTCTCTTACTATTATTTCATAAAACAGTAGTTTTCCCACAACTCCTGTTAAGTCCATGGAATTGCATTTGATATGTACACATTATAGACACACACATGAAAATACCTACAAGTTTTCATTCTCTTTCTGAAATTCTGTTAAGCAATGTAAATAGTCACTCCATATAACTTTAACAAACAATCAGAGTGAAGTTTCATACCTACCTGCTTATAGTCTGGATACATGATCTTTCCTAGTTCAGGCTGTATTGTTGTGACTGTGGTAAGGGGACAGGAAGAAAACAAAACTGGTTTTAACATTTAAAAAAATGCTAAATTTACAAAACAATTACATACTTTAGGACTTTCTCAGTGTATTTTTCAGGGTATTTAATTAAACAAATGTGCAGTAGCAAAAAAAAAATACAGTGCTTCACCAAGTCTCATCTCTTTCTGCAGTTCTACTCCAGTCATCCCAAAATGGGAACAGTGAAGGTAGAGAAGTCTCAGACACAAAAACTGTTACCTGGACTATGGATTAGCTTCCCAACAGTGATAAAACAATGAAAGGTAAAGTGACATAGAACTCTTCAAACTAAGAAAAGGCTGTAGAGAATTGGGAATGGTGCAAAAAGGTCATAGAAATTATCAGTACTTGCATTCTTTAATTAAAGAAGTGCAGGCAACTAACTCTAACTTACTGATAGAAAAATTATAAAAAATTTCTGTCCATTTTTCAGGGAACAGATTAAGATCCCCAAATCTAATCTGTTGCAAGTGGTAGCAAATTCTAAAGCATACAAGATGTTTATGCAAAGGAACTTGACAGTACATATTCAGTAGACTGAGCATATTACATACCACAGAGAGTCTCAGTTGCAATAAAATAGGCTGAGATAAAAATAAATGTTAAATAGACCCTGCATTAACATGTTGAAGCATTATGGGGGTGTACACATGAAAAACTGAGGTGGGTAAAGGAACTGGACACTGGGGCAGCAAGTACCTCCTTGAAGTATTTCTTTTAATTAAAAAGCCAGGCAACATTGCTATACCCTATTCTTTATTATAAACCTTTATTATAAGTAAGTCAGTGAAAAGACTTCTTGCTCTCAGGAAATATTACTGCTCTAAAATAAGTGTATGAACTTACATGCATAGTTTGCAATCTCAGGTTTGGCATGAGAAATCTTGCTTAACAAGGATGACTTTCCTGCATTTGGAAACCTAGAATGAAAGTCAGGATTGATACACTAAATAAACACCTATACGATTCCTGTATATTCATTTCCAAACGTATTCTTCGATGCTATCAGCACGTTTTCACACTCATCTACTCACACTATCATTTCTTTTACAAAATGAGCAAGCCCCAGATCATTACAATTTACTTTTTGACATCAAATCTGAATAATTTTTCTAAATTCAACAATGCTTCCTAAGAATGCAGGCAGGAGAGTTATGTAAATACATGTGTAATACATTTAAGGGAAATCTTTCAAAGTCACTCAGAAATACAGCATTACCATCCAGGTATACTTGGATTCACTCTTCATGTCTAATTTTTTAAATTATGCTTGCATTCTAAAAAGCTGTCATGCAAATATATCTTACCAGTGGATTTACAGTTTCCTAGCATACACATCATGGTTTATAAAAGTCTACACTTTAAGTACCAATGATACCTATGCTAGAGTTTAGCTAACATAGCAAAGCAAATGTAAACTCAGACAGAGTGAGACTCTATATATAGACACACATGTGCACAGTGTATGTGTGGTTTTAAGGCAGCAAAGTTGTATGAGGGATCCTGAAATTAGTACTAACCTGTTTTGTTACCAAGTAAACCTAAAAGAACATCTAGGAACTGCTATGTGCACACCTGACTGTTGTAACATTTGCCCTTTACAAGAGATAGCTATACCTGCATCCTACCACAAAAGTGTTCCTTAAGGGATACACCAGCTTTTAGAAAAGCTTCTTCACAGAATACATCTACCCACTGAAATGGAAACCTAAATGAAGACTGAAATTGTAATACCTAGTTGTTTTAAAGATTAAACTGAGCTGGAAAAGGCACAATAGCCGTGATCCAAGTAAAACTTGAAGGCAATAGTGGCATCCAAGGATAGACTACAGTCCTTATTCTTAGCACATAATCCATCCAGAAAGTCCACGTAAGATTTGTGTTGCAGTCAAACTCATCATGATCAAAGAAAACTGTGTACAGGCAACTCAACACAGTCACAAGACACAAAGGCAGGTGTCCCACAGAAAACCAAATACTCTCCACTTGAATACATGAAGAACCATGGCCTGTTAACAAGGCTGGTGCTACATTATAGACCTTTACAAAGGGGCTGTACATAAATCTTTCTTTAAAAAAAAGAAAGCAACCTAATGACTCTTGGTATAACAGTTTTCATACACTCTGATGTTGAAAGGTGCCTTAAAGACATTCCAAAAGGTTCCCCTGGTCATATCCTCGAGAGAGCACTTTGTTTCCACTGAAGTAGGGTATGTTCTTTGAAGTTTAAATTACAACCTAGACTAACACATCACAACCTGTACCCAAACTTGATGGGCCTTTCTCAAGTCTACATGTTTGTTTTTTTTTTTTTTTAACCTGATCTAATAGCAAACCACTCACAAAAAAGGTAAAAGTAGCAAACACAAAGAGATCAAAGTACAACCACAAACTATCGGAGGCTGATTCATACTTTCAATAAGAAAATTATATGCTTCTCTAATTGACTGATAATGATTTTGGTATCCATTTTGATGGCAAACTGTCAGCTAAAATACAAGATTAAAGAAGCATCAGCATCATAAAACTCCTGTGCTTTTACACTGATCAAAACAAGAAAATAATTCTGCCATGTAATTACTGTAGACCAATTGAAAAATATGTAACTTTAGAGAAATGTTGTATTAACAAAATTATTTCTAATAACAAAAAAAAAGAGAAAAATATAGTTAGAAAACCATGCTGTCTTCAAGTTTCCATTTTTTTACTGGTATATACCAACTAGATTCTTTCCACCTCAAACTCATCATTTCATGTTTCCTGTGTTTTTTTATTAATAAGGACCACAGGGCTGATTTATGTTAGCAGATGCTGAATAGAACAATACTTGTACTACACTACAAGTGTAGGTTATTGAAAGCTTTCTCCAAATAAAAATATATCTATCTGCATTGTCATAAAGCAGCAACATTGATATGCATGTCCTAATGTCCTAATTTGCAATTACTTCCTTCCAACATTACAAGCTATTTTTTGGAGAGTAGGAAAAATAGCCTTTGGAATTCTCTTAAGAATTGCTACTGAAAGGATCTCCTTGTGCCAGTGCCATGAAGTTAAACATGCAATATGCAGTGTTCTTGGCTCCATTTTGCCCCTCTACCTACTTCATAAATATTGTGCTAATAATATTGTGGCCATCACTGCAACTGCTAAATACAATTACATTACTAATTATGTATTATCCTGATTCATTAAGCCCTTCACTCATCAAAACACAATAAATACCTTCAAAATGTTAAAATTAATTTTAATAGCTTTAAACTCAATCAGATTTTTACAAACTGCAAATCACTTAAGTGAAAATGCAAATGCACAATTAACACGCATCATCCAAACTCTCAAATTTCTTTGACATTGAATTTGAAATGTACTACTTTGTTTTCTAATATTGGTTTTCAAGCTACAGTACTTACCCAACTAAGCCAACATCTGCTATAAGTTTCAAATCAAGGTGAACAGTTCTCCTCTGACCTTTGCAAGGCAGAAAGTTTGTAGCCAAACAGCCTCCAAGACCTCCACGAGCCGCTAAGAATCTCTCTCCTGCTGCATTAAGCTCTCCTGAAAATAAATTTGTCAGTGAAAAAACACAACCCCCTGCAGTAGTTCAGTTGTGATTTTCCACTTAAGTGCCTCCAGTTATGAGACAATTTTCTGTATGCTTCCTTGCAAGAACTGTGCCCTCAAGGTCATGGTGATTTTCCTTGTGTGGCAACAGATGAAAGCTATCACACCCCAGTATTCTTCTCTGTCAGTCTGTCACCTCAAGAAAACTGCATGCAGGCATAGTATTGAGGTTCTGAACCCTCCACTATTTGAATTCAAGAAGGGAAAATATGCATTGATAGAAATACGGCTCCCTTCAGATAGTTAATATTTTTCCATTAAGATGCAGACTGTAGTATCTCCCTTAGGGTGAGAATAACTAAAACAACAAAAAAAGCAAAATATTTGGATATCTTTAGCTGCCTGCATCATAAACAAATCTTGCAATAGGGAAATTTGGGAATTTTGCTTTAATTCTAAACAGTCTGAAAAGAAAAACTCTGAGAAACTGTAAAGGAACCATTGAGAGCCATTCCAAAGGTATTGAAAGAGCCCTTCCTAGTCAGTAAAAAGCAGATACGCACCTAAAATGTTGACATTCAGCAAGGATCTTTGTCTTTTAAGTATTTTCATAATTCAGTAAAGATACAGGGATATTACTTAGGTTCATGGAGACATAATTTATGTGAAGTCATTAATGGTTCTGTGGAGGATCAGTATAGCTTCCAGCCTTTAACACTTGTTATCAACAGCAAAGGAGTTGTATATAGTGATACAAATCAACTACTGCTGTTTACTGGAAGGAGTCCCTGCTTTTCCAACCATTTTTACAGTGTATTTGTCAACTCTTTGGCCAAATGAAGAAAATCACAGACATATTTTAGAAAACATGTAACCTTAAAACATCCTAGTATTAGAAATCCACTAAATGTTATCAAAAGAAGTGTGACAAACATTAGATATCTTAAAACAAAGCAAATGTTCTTACCAATCTGCTTGCCATCATCATCAAGAACTGAAATTCCCAAAGGCACATGAACTTCACAATCTTTTCCTTTTTCACCTTTTAGAGCTTTAACACTGGGAGAAATTAAACCAGAAATTAAACCAGGCTTCGTAACTTAGGCTGGCATTTTGATTTCTGGAAAAGTTGTAAATAATAACTTTCATTAAATAGATTCTTACCTGCTGTTGGCTCCCGTTCCAGCTACAAATCTCTTCTGGGGATACTTCTCCCTAATGCTCTTTAAGGTAGTCCTTTCTCGGGCAACGAACCAGACATCACCTCCTCTTCCTCCTTCCCCTCCCAGATTAGGATAACCCATTCCACCAGTTCCTCCTCTCACATAGACCCGCAAATCGTCTATGAAGTTGCTGTACTAATAAGACAAACGTTTCAACATCAGTTAATTACATTCTGTTTATATTTCGCTTCATAGAAACGTGGGTGAAACTGCTTGGACGGATCTCTCCTGGCAATAGATGAAACTTCAATAAGCAGAGCATACAATTTTTAATCAACGTTGGCGCGTCTTCCCCGGCAGCGACACCTCACGGCGCGCAGGGCCGCGGGCAGCGGAACGGGCCGGGCCCGGAGAGCCGCGTGTGCCGCCGCCGAGGGACATCGGGCGGGCCCGGGCACTGCGGGCAGGGCAGGGCCGGGCCCGGACAGCCGCGTGTGCCACCGCCGAGGACATCGGGCGGGCCCGGGCACTGCGGGCAGGGCCGGGCCCGGAGAGCCGCGTGTGCCGCCGCCGAGGGACATCGGGCGGGCCCGGGCACTGCGGGCAGGGCAGGGCCGGGACCGGCCTGCGCCACCCGGCTCACGGGAACTCCCGGACAGGCCCCGTGAGCGGGACCGCGGATCCCGCCAGCCCTCCCCGCCACCCGAGCGCCGCCTGGGCACCGTCCCCGCCGCTCCCGGGCCGGCCGCACTGACCTTCCGCAGCAGCGCCGCGCCGCACCGCACCATGGCGGCAGCAGCTGCCGCCCGGCCCCGGCCCCAGCCCCAGCCCCAGGCCGGTGGCTGTGCGGAGGGCACGGGGCAGGAGCGCGGGCGGGATGGGGCCCGCTGGGCGCTGCACACAGCCGGCCCCGCTCGGCCCTGCAGGCGCGCAGGCGCGGCCCAGGCCGGCCGCGGGTCCCGCCGCCGCCGCGGAGGGGCTGGAGGCTGCTCGAGCCCCGGCCTCGGGCCCAGGGCCGTGTGGAAAACGGGATCCGGTGTCCTGGTAGATTTAAAAAAGTTTAATAAAAGACAATAAGAGACAAAACAGCAAAAGGTTACAACGGCTGGGTGCTTGGCATTCCGCCAAGAGCACACCTTAAGTCAGAAAACACTTCCTTAAATGCATCAACCTGTTGCATATTCATATATTCATAGGCCTTTCATGCATTACTTGAAATCACTCCCTCCCCTCATCCTGTAAATCAAGTTTGCTTTTTTTTTTTTTTTTTTTTTTTTTTTTTTTCTCGTGGCTTCTTCTTGTCGGTGCACTCCCTGATGATGGAGATCAATAAATCCTTTCCCTGGAGTTCTGGTGTTCATCACCTCTGTCTTCATCCAGATAGGATTATCCAAGAATGTGAAGAATTTCCTGATTATCTTTTTACCATTCTCTGAGTTAGTTACATGAACAAAAGCTTTTTACATCACCATGTTATATTCCAAAAAATATATATTTATCACACTACTATTTCTAAATTTGTCAGTAGCAGAACTAATAGAAACTATATTCATTCAGCAAAGTTTTCCAACATTACACATACAGCATTCACTTTAATATTTGCGGAAAGGCAATAATATAATATGTACTTATCTTGTCACCTGCTGTGTCTCTTGTCCCTTGGCTGGAGCCACAAGTCCCACAACCCTTATAATGCAAGGGGTTGGTGCCAGTTCATGGCCTCTAGAATTGGGCAGTGAAATTTGGTGACCACCAGTACCCCAAATCAAAACAATAGAAGATTGAGCATGTGGACTATGTAGTAGTATAGGAGAGGAAATAATAATTTAAGCCATAGAATATAGGATACTAATTAATTACTAAATAACTTGTAGCCCATGAAGTGTGACTTCTTTGCTTGCTAAAAATGTGTATGTAAAGTTTTGAGAATTGATATACTTGATTTTTGGAAAACTTCCACCTCCCATCCTGTGCTGAATAAACTATGTCTCCTTTAGAAAAGAGAGGTTTAGAGACCTGGCTCTGTCCATGTCTAGAGAGTCCCCAGATTGGCAGCAACAGGAGTGCCTGAGAGAAGAGCCCCAGTGCAGGAGCAGCCAGGTTTTGGTTAAGAGCAGTGCTCTCCAGCAGTGTGTTCTCCTTGGAATCTGGCTGCTGGCTGGAGACAGCATCTGCTGTTGGCTGTCCCCATGCAATTGGACCCTTTAAAAGCTGTTGGTTATATTGCTGATGTGCTCTTCTTCAAGAAATTAAGACCTGACCTTAAATTATGCTAATTTTCAGGATTAGTTAAAATACATGGCCTTAAAGTGTTTTGCATTTTTAAAATGGTCACAAATAAAATTATTTTGTGAACTGTGATATCAGTAAGGTCTGAAGAGTAAAACTGGTGAAAAAATCATAGAGTGGTTTGAATTGAAGGAGACCTTAAAGATCATGAAGTTCCAATCCCCCTGTCATGAGCAGGGACACCTTCCACTAGACCAGGTTGCTCCAAAGCCCTTGTCAATCTGGCCTTGAACATTTCCAGGGATGGGGCATCCACAACTTCTCTGGGCAGCCTGTTCCAGGACATTTTCTGTGTATCTAACCTAAATATTCCCTCTTTTGTTTTTATTCCTTATTGCCCTTGTCCTATCACTCCAGTTCTGGATAAGTCCCTCTCCACCTTCCCTATACAGCCACTCCACATACTGGAAGGTTGCTATGAAGCCTCGACACAATCTTCTCCAGGCTAAGCAGCCCAAATTTTCCTGGCCTGTCTTCAGAGAGGAGATGCTCCAGTCCCCTTAGCAACTTCATGGCCTCCTCTGGGCTTGCTTCAACACTCAATGTCCTTCTTGTGTTGGGGAACCAGAACTGCCAGTGTTCCAGGTGGAGTCTCACAAGAGCAGGGCAAAGGAGAAAAATCACCCCCAAGTTCTTTCATAAGCCTTTATTTTGTAGATAAATATTTCTTAGACAATATGAGCATGTTTTTAGGTTTTTTGTGGTTTTTTTAAGTACTAATCTTCATCAAAAAGTAAATGTTTTTCTGTTCCTTCTTACAGCTTTTCCACAAGGTTTTACATTATTGATTGCACCTGTTAGCTGCCTGAGGCGAATCATTACCATTTACAGTAATTTAATACTAAAAATAATTTAACAATGTTATCTGCTACATAATAAAACAATTTCTTAAAAATTTAGAAAACAATGGTATGCCTTATACATTCTAAATGGCCCAGCAGAACTTATAAGTTCATATGAATGGCAGAACAGAAATTATTACCACAGCAAAAAGTTCAGAGCTCCCATGTTGTGCTTTCAGATCATGGGGACCGCATTGGCAGTCCTGAAGCAGGTAATATGGAAAATTTAGTGGGAAGTGTTTTGAACTGATCAGTTAATAATGTGATGACTGCAAAGTAGGAAATGTGGACCTGGCCTTGTCCTTGAGGCATTTGACTGAGGGCTTGCAGGCTGAGACTCCTCTTCTATACTTGGATGTCTCTAGAGATCAAATCATGTCAAGATGCCTGCCATCCCCATCTCTCTCTCTAAGTCTTTGAAGTTAGGTCAGGTGAATTTGGACTGTAATTGCATATCTTTGAAAAGAAGAAAAATGACCTGGCCAACCACAGACCCTGAAACCTGGTCTCAGTCTCACTGCAAAGCTTTGGAAAAAACTCAAATTTGTTGTATTATTCCCAAAAACATTGGATATGGTATCACCTGGGAAGGAATGAGTATACTGGAGTTAGGAGAGAAACTGAAAAATGAGGTTGCCACAAAGAAGGTTGAAAAGAAAGATGTCAGGATTAAAGGGTTTGTTTTAGGATGGTCTTAGTTGATATATTTTTTGTAGTAGTCCTGATAAAATCAGTAAGAGCATGCTCATGAAATTTGGAAATGAGAGAAACTTAGGAACCACCATAAGTACAGAAATGTGCTACTTTTGGCCAAGATAGAGTTAACTTTTTTTTCCAGAGTGACTACAATGGGGCTGTGGTTTGGATTTGTGCTAAGTGTTGATAATGCAGGGAATTTTTTTCGTTATTGCTGAGCAGGGCTTGCATGGATTCAAGACCTTTTCTGCTCCTCACCCCACTCCATCAGTGAGTGGGCTGTGAGTTCATGGGAAGCTGGGAAGGGACAGAGCCAGGGCAGCTGGGCTCAACTGACCAAAGCATATCCCATACTGTATGGCATCATGATCAGTAAAAAGAGCCAGGGAAAAGAAGAAGAAAGAGAGAACAGTTCGAAATCTTGGTGTTTGACTTCCCGTCACTGTTACATGTGATGGGGCCCAGCTTTTCTGAAGATGGATGAACACCAACCTGCCCATGGGAATTTGTGAATTAATTCCTTGTTTTGCTTTGTTTGCTGCATGGCTTTTGCTTTCCCTATTAAACTGTCTGTATCTCGACCCACAGATTTTCTCACTTTTACACTTCCAATTCTTTCCCCCATCCTGCTTGTGAGGGAGTGAGGGAGCAGCTTCATGGTGCTTAGTTGCTGGCTGGGATTAAACCACAAGGAAGTATCTCAGGGGATGGATTTCATTTAATGTAGGGAGGTATTAATGTCACTGTGTAAGGCCCTAGTAAGATTTCATTTGGGGTACTGTGAAAACCTAATCAATTGTTCTATAACTGAGCTAAGGTTGAACTAAGAGAGGGCTAGAGGGAAAGGCTTAAGAGCCTTTCAAAAGAACAGATCTTAGGATGACTTAGCTTGCTTACTGCAATAAAACAAAACTAGAAAGGAGACACAAGTGCTGGCTATAAATATATCAGGAAAGTAAACATGAAGGATAAAAACCATTGAAATGAAGGGGAAAGACACAAGAACAAACAGATATGTACTATTCGGTACTAAATATATCAGGAAACCAGAATAATGTTTCTAGCCATTACTGCAATTGACTAACGAAACTGCTTTTCCGTGGAATTAGTGGGAACAAAAATATTTCTATTTTTAATATGGCACTTGATAAATGTATGAGGTGATTGTACAACAGAGCTTTTTTTGTAGTGGCAGGGAAATAGGCCCTGTCATTCAGGAGGATCTTCCCGTTCTGTGTTACCATGCCAATTCATAGTACAAACAGCAGAACATTTTGTCCAGATTTATGATTAATAATATGAGAATGACCTGTCAGTTTTCTCTGAATAGTAGGCAAGGTTCAGAAATCCTTATGAATGCAACAGTTAGACTGTGTTACTGTGACTTCAGTAAAGCTAATGATGTCAGAATTCTGTAGAAAAAAATAGAAAGAAGGAATAAACAAAAGAACTTCTAAGTGAGATGAAAAATGTGCAGGTAAGTTGGAGATAGTTCTTCAAGTATCAAATCACAGGCCCAAAGCCATCCTTGGATACCAGTAGAAGTATGTATCAAATTACACACTGGTTTTGTGCTGTGTTCTGCTTTTGTGGTTTGAATTTAGTCCTTACAACTGTTAAGAGCAGTCTGATCTGAAGCTGGTCCATTTAACAGAGCCTTAAATTCAGTGTGCTGCACTTCCTTAATGTGCAGCAGAAGGTCAACATGTTAATGTGTAGACTGGTCCAGAGATGCCAGCAGAGCTACTAACCAACGTTAATTCATCTCATGTAATCAATCCACAACTTGATCTCAAAAAATAGAAATAAAGAAAAGATGGTCTCCTATATGTTATGAGTTGAAGGTGTTGAATTTATTGACATAACACTGTATTTGTTTCAACAGAGAGCAAGTTTATGCCAACATGCTCATGCCAGCAGGGAATTAAGCAACATTTCATTTGAAATGTGGCATTGTGCATTTTCTGGAACCTTTTATAACATTAAGTGGCTCATCACACATTGCTAAGAATTGCTAAGAATTACTGGAACAGAATTATTTAACACTGAAGTTGGAGGATATTTAGATGTTTCATTGTCCAAATACCTGACTTCAGAAATGTATCTGGTCTCCTGAAGAGACCCTGTTTGCCAGGGCAGGACTGATTCTATCACCTTTCTCTCCTGTTTGCATTGGGTGTGTCATACTTCATCTCCAGTAACAGGGCTGTGAGCACTTCACTGTCAAGCCTGATGGCAGAACATCTGTAATTTTTTTTACTTCAGAAGCTGCTAATCAGTGATGCAGAGGGTGACTCAATTCTTTATCCTCAGTGAATCAATCCTGTTTACGTACCAGTGTGCCTGTGTCAGAAAGATATATATAATTCAGTCACATAGGGCTGGTAGCATTTTAAAGGTTTCCAAACTGATTTATACATAGTCAATATTCTGAGTTTTATGATAAATAATGCTTCAGTTCCTGCTCTTTCATTCTTACTGTGCACTTCACATATTTGTATATGATTGCTTGAAAATCACAAGGGTACAGCTACCTCAAATCACAGTTTTACCCCTCTGTTTCTTTTCTCTCATGGTATAAATTACTAAGTAGTATACTGTCATCAACTCTAACAAGAAGAAGCCATAAAATCTCTTCCCCTAACAATTTTAAAACTTCCACCAGCAGTTTTCTTTTAAATTTGTGCTATATGTGATGGTTTTCTCAGTCTGGAAAAGAACTAACTTTGATGGAAATATGTAGAAATTAAGCTGAAATATTTTACCAATACAGCTTTATTTAAAGTAGAGTTGAAATAATCAAAAAACAAAAGTCAGTTTTTCTTTCCTTGCCTTTCTGAATGTGCTCACAGTTTGCATAATGATCTTTCTAATAGAGAAATAACTTCACCAACATACCTAAGGTCCAAATATTGTAAAATATTGATGTATTAATTTTACAGTTTTATGGAAAAAGATAAAAGAAATTTAACCAATACCAAGGATACACTCTTCAGTGCAGGAAAGTCCCACTAGATGGAAGCACCTCCAGCTGCCATAATAGAAGGAATAAGTGGAAGTACAACAGTTTAAAACAAATGCTATGGAAAGGTATCAATGTTGGAAGAATTTTGAGGAAAACATTTTATTTTGCCCAGATTCAACTATCAACTAAAATATTAAAAAATCACACTTTTACTATGAGCCGTATGAGCCATCTAATAAAACTCAGGGTCAAGCAGCTGTGCTGGAGTCCTTGGGTTTATATGTAGCACATACTGCAGCTTTGGAAGCCCTGCAGAATTAAGCACACAACACATTTTTTCCTTAAATCCCATTTATATTTTAGTCATTAGCTCAAAAAAACTTTCCAAAGTACATGGATAGGTTCTCTGCTTTACGGACTTTCCCCTTCAGCCCAAGCTTTTACGTAGCTTTCAGGTATATTGGATTTTGTAAAGGTGGTCACAGATTGACTTTTCTTGACTTTCCTTGACTTTTCTTGTTCTGAAATAGAAATTTTAATGACTAACCTAATAAACATGATCAGTGACTATCTTCATGATGCCTCCATCCTAAATACTTGATGTAACATTTCCTAGGATTATTAGTTGCCAATAATTTTGATCTCTGCCAGATTGAATTCATGGGTTCATCCTTGTTCCAGGTGGCATTCTCCCACAGGTGATGATCCTCCAGTGCATGACTGACAAAGTGGATAACATCAGAAAGGAAAATAAAATATAGAATTCAGCCTTCAGAACCTTTTTCACTTAGAGATGTGATTTTTAAAGATATTATCAATGAATTTTCATGTAGATTCCCAAGAGAATGAGGTTGTTTGTTGATGAGGTGGCATTTTAAAAAGAGATATTTTTATTTGAAAGGATGTTCTCAACAAAAATCTATTCCTTAGCATTTTGATTTCTATAGGTGTGTTTTGTGAGTACCTTGTTTTAAGACTAAAAATGGTGGATTTAACTAGAAAAAGGAAAAGCAAGAGAAGAGTGATAAAAATAAATCTGTAGAATGAAGAAATATGACCAAAGGCTGTCTTCAATGGCTGTTGGAGTAGAAGGAAATCACTGTCTTTGCACCAGCATCCTGTGCTTCTACACCTAGATGTTTTAAGCTGGAATGAAATGAGAAGGGATTGATGCCACAGCCAAGCAGCAGTGGAACTACCAACCACTTTACATGTGTTTAAATGCCTTTGAAATTTTGGAAGTTTCACTGTGTGATTTACAACACTAATAAATTTGAAAGTGCATAAAGCAAACAAAAAGGGAAATTTTCTTAACTTGAAAACTTACTACTGAATGCTGTTTTTTATTAGTGATACAAAGGAGCTCAATTAAAGGTAGATTCCTTGTGAAGTCTAATGCTTTAATTTCTTTTTTTATGAACACTGCCTTAGAATTTCAAAGAATAATTACATCTAATAGAGCTTTAGCTCCTCTCAACGATACAATGAGTTCAGAGATAAGATTTTGAAACAGTGTTGACATAGCTTAGCTGGTAAGGCTTCCAGAAGATACCATAATTATTGTGAACACCGTCATCTCAGAGCAGATTTGTATTTGTGTGTAAGCATTGTATATACTGGATATTAGAAATTACTACATTTATACTTGAAAAAACTGACTGGCTGTTCCTGTCATGTTGAACTCCACCAAAGCATATTGTGAAACCCTAATTGACCCAAATTTATTGCATATTTGTTCTTTTTCATCACTTTGAACATTGTCTCTGCATGTTCTGGTGGGCAAACAGGAACATGCATGGAAACCTAGATTTATGAATGGGAGTTCATTAAATCAGTGTTCATATTCCTGATTAGGAGAAAGATTTGCTGTCCATTGTGTTTTCCTCCCTCTGCCAGCCCTCTGCCCCTCCTCTTCCCTCACCCCCGAAGGCAGTCTCTCCAGGTGAGGCCCCAGCCCAGCCTGGGCTGACACTGGGTGCTGCTGCAGAAAGAGGTGGGGCTGCCACAGCTCCCTCCACCCTTCCACCGACCTGAGTTCAGATGCTGCTGCTGCTGCAGCTTTGCCAGTAGCAGAGTCGTCCCTGTGCACTGTAACCTCAGCATCCTCGGAGCATCCAGCAGCTGCCAGGCACTTGCAGCCCTCTCATGAATGTCTTTCTTATTTCCAAGTGGCTGACTTCTGTTTTTCAAGGCTACTGTTTTCCATCTCTTCGCTTAAACACTGTAAGTACAACTTCTGCTGTGGCTCTTTAGTTAGTGCCTTTGTGGAATTCCTCTCTCTTGTACTGAATAGTGGGAGTTACTAGTTCAAAGTCTCTGAGGTTTGTTGTGGTCTCTGCTCCTATTTGTGCTGTTCAAATGGGCCTTTAGCATTTCAGTTTTTAGCTGGATTAAAACATGAAATCAGAACAACTTATAATGTTGATGGTTTCCTGGCTGCCGTTTTCCTACTTTGTAGGAAATTGTCGATGTGTTCTTCCTCTGAATGCTGGTGCCCAGTGAAGTTGAAGTGAGAAGAGAAGCATTTCCATCCCTACCTGTTTGCTAGAACCAGTTTTTTAAGAACCCAAAGAAGAGAAACTAATGCATGTTGACAAGCTCTCAGGATGCTGAGGCAGGTAATCCTGCTGCCTGCTGAAATGCAGCTGGCCCAGGATTTTAGGAAGGGGTAGGTTGTACCTGTCTGGCTCAGTTCCTTGGGTTATGAAGCTGAAGTAAAGGAATACATGACTAGGGACCTCAGGTGGCTGCAGCAGTGTGATTACACATTCAAACTAAAAATCATCCCAGGACCCTGAGCCACAGCAAAAAGGCCTATTTCAAGCTGTCCTGGTTCCTGACCCAGTTTGGTGTGACTGTGTTCCCTCCAACTCTTACAGACATTCCACATACATGTTGTATGATCTATAGAATATTTTCTCTTTAATTGCATCACTAGGAATTGCAGGAAGGATGTCAGTGTATTAACACTTTGAAGATATCACATACTAATTTTTAATATTGACAATGCCCAGAGATATTTGAGTGGAAGAGCACACTTGCAATTGGCCAAATTCCCAGTAAAATTTGCACAGCTGCCCAAAATATTGCTTTTTTTTCCGTACAAAACCTCACATCATTTTTGTAATTATATTTTACACTCTGAATTGGAAACTGTGCAAAGCATGGCACCAACTACTTAAAATAGCATTGACTTAGGATACCAAAATAAGGGGCACTGTCTGAAAGATTTGACTGTCTTCTTTTTCTTCAGACTTCTTCCTATGCTTTTCTTTTTTGTTTGAATGGTTTCCTCTTTATGTTTATTCTCCTGTTCCACTGCACTGTATCTTGATAGAAAGGGCCAATAAAAAAATTATCAGGTGTTTTAGTGCTGTTCTGTCTAGATTTGATTCAAGAATATGGAATACACATCATAGGAAGACTGCATTTTTCCCAGGGGGAATCTCTGTATAGTAAAGAATATATATTCTGTAGCATTTGAAGTTCTCATTATGCCTCCTGCTCTTTCCATCTCCAATTCTCCAGACAGTTTCTCTGTTTTGCATATATACTAGAAATAATAATGCCAAAATCTTACTTAATTTTCTAATATAAGCTAGAAGAAATTTTCCCTTTTCCAGTTTTGCAACAGCTGCTGAATGAGTTCCTAACATGCCTACATTCACCCAATCCAGTGTACAGTCTGATTTACCATTCCTTCCTTACCATCTTTCTGAGTCAGACTTTCCATGAAAGACTGGCTGTTTATAACTGTTATTTGTTGGCAGTACCTTAAAATAGCATACCACTAGGACTCTTTAAGCATCCACCATTAACCTGATTTTACTGACAATCCAAGCACAGGAGGTTAAGGGAAGAAGTGTTGGTCTCAAGGAGCACTTCTGACATTGGCTATGATCACTACAAACTTTTTGCTTTGGGTTTTCATGGGCATTTTGGGTTCTAAATGCATTAATAATTTCTAGGTGCAAACCTAGCTTCCACCATTTGGGTTCATTGACTGGTACTTATTCCATGGATTGGAAAAAAAGTATTTTTCTGATTATATGTATAAATTATATCTTGGGGTACCCATGAGAGTTATGCGACAATGAACTACATAACGTCACAATCATTGTGATTTTATATGCTTCTTTTCAGGTGTCTTCTGGAAGTATGGAATTTGTATGGAAACGATGGTGGTTTCAGCTGGGCTGTATACTGATAGTGAACTTGGTTCATGCCAATCTAGAGTATCAAAAAGAAACTCCTCCAAGCCTGCGTGAGATTGACCATCAGTGCTGGGAGGTATCGTCCCATGGGCTGGTGGAAATGAAGAAGCTCAAGGTAGCAGATACAGTCATTGCTCTCTGGGACTTCATGATGTTCCTAAAGGAGTCCCCTAAGCCCAAGCACAATGAACTCTTCAATGATTTAGCCCAAAACTTCTGGGATATGTATGTAGACTGCGTGCTCTCAAGATCCCATGGAATGGGCAGAAGACAATTAACATCTCCCAAATATTCTTCCACATACTCACACAGAACTTTAGAAGGTAACTATAGGATATGGTGCTAACATTAAACTGAACCAATGCTCCATCCTCACCCTTCATTGTTTAGACAATTCAATATAATTTTCAATTTTTGTCTCTACCTGTCCAAAGTGTTTGCATCCTTCAATGGTAGCTATTTTCATAATACACAAGACAGTAGTAATTCGGCTACTACATTTCTATATTTAACAAAGTGTAAAAAATGCTGGGTGTGCATGTGGAAGTGCATGGAAATGGATGCTGCATTCTCTGTTTATCACTGTGTGCACAAAAATGACAATACATTAATGAAGTAATTACAATACTGAAAGTTTCCTGGTATTAGGAGTTCAGTCTCAGCTTTGGGGAACCATCGTTCTGCAGAAGGGAAGCTCAAATCCCTGACAGTTTGAGCCCTATTCTGCCTACTAAAACTCCTTACATATAATGTGATGTCATGGTCACTGTGAATCACTAAACAGTGACAGGTTCTGGTCATCATGATCGGGTTTGAGTCTGAACTGAGGTCATGTAGGTGACTTTACATCTTACTAATCAGTCCTAGATCAGCTGCCCCCGTTCCTCCACAGCAATAGGCTTTTTTCTGATGTACTGTGTCAGATGATTCAGGTTCTTGGAATGAATATGAAGATTATTTAATCATAGCATTTCTAACATATTGCTTGGACAATAACTACCTGTCTTTCATAATCTTGCAGGGTCTGCTTTCACCAACCCATTTTAGGCCAAAAGGGGAGAAAATGAAGATACTTGAACAAGGCAACATCAAAATGAAGGAGCACAAAACCCCAGTATATATTATAATGTTTAGACAAATCCTTTGGCATGGTTCAATCTTTTTTATTTTCCCCCAATTTTCTTTTTGTACAAAGTACTTAATCACTCGTAAACTGATAAGTACATGAACCCTGACACTGTCACTTTTGCTTTCCTGTGTTGCAGTCTACCAAGCTTGCCTTTTCCTCACTGCATGTCTGAATGTGCTCTGAGTCAATACCTTTGTTTTCCCATGTAAATTTTAAAGTCTGGATGTGTCATATTTTTGTGGAGTCTTGTCTTTTCCAATAATTCTCTTTTTAAAAGTTCATTTTGATGGAAACCCAATATATTTTTATACATTATGCTACAGAGAAAATGTAAACAAATGTATTTTATATATTGTCCTGCACATACTAATAACTTTAGGAACTCCAAAAAAAAGAAAAAAAAAGAAAAAAAAAGAAAAAAAGGAAAAAAGAAAAAAAAAGAAGAAAAAAAGAAAAAAAGAAGAAAAAAAGAAACGAGACATTAAGCTAAAGGGAAGGGTTATGCTCATCGTAATGTCCTGTGCAATCTAGACTTTGTATTTTATTGCTTAGTCTAAGCTATGGATTAAAGTATTTTTCTAAGCAGCAAGGTCTGAATAGCAGTAGTTTTCTTCACTATTAACACGCTATTTGACAAGCCACTAGTCAGTGACATGAAGAACAGTATTTTACACAAGGCTGCAAATAAGGTGATACAGTCCAGCCCTGTCCTTGCAGGCAACACCACAGTTGAGATGGGACCCAGGCACCAAGTGGTTCAAAAGAGGGACTCAACTCCACTACTGCTCTCAGTATAAACCATTGAGCATGGATAAAATAACTCGAGGAGAATAACTGCCTACTTAATCCAACTCTTCTGAGCATAAAAAACCTGAGAAATGCGACCGTCTTCTGCTTTACTCCTTGGCCAATGAAGTTTGTTCAGTCCCTGTTGTGTTTTAGCCTTTTATGAGATTACTGGTAGTTTTAATTATTTTAGGAAATAGTCCTCATGCTGTAACAGCACATAAACTTTCATAAGTAACAAGAAATCCATCCCACAAAATGCCTAGCTCATCTGTAGTTTGTAAAATATCCAACAAGTCTCATAGATTTGTAAATGTTCATTTAGGTAAACACAATACTGAACTGCATCTTCTAAATATGTCTCCTACAGTATTTGGAGAGGGTACAAAAGTAGTGAGAGATTTTTCTGACCCATGAACATCACTTTAAGCTCCTGATAGAAATAATATTTTTGAGCAAATGGAGTTATTACACACCCAAACACAGCAACTTCAGGAATTGATACATTATGATGAGCAGCATCATCTAACCTGCCCCAGCAATGTCCAGTTTATAAAGCTATGTACTCCATTGCATTTGCAACAAATGTTTTAACTGGCATAAATCATACAAAAAAATAGTGGTCTTTTAACTGAATGCTGGAGCAAGGTATCCTATGCAGTTTTAAAAGTTTCATCCTTCTTCAGGCAGTAAGTCTGTTTAAATTATTTTTTTGTAAGACACAAAAGTGCTTAGCATCCACCGTCAATGTTTCCAGAATATTTGAACAATCAATTGCTGTGGTCACCCTGTGTCTGCCAAAGGGGCAGGTGATTATGAACCCCAGGTACACTGCAGCAACAACAGCACAACAAATTCCAGGTGGACATGTTACGGTGTATATCGTTGGGAGCTGTGGAAAGCCACAGCTGACTACTCCTGGGATGTCAGCATGAGGGATTAACAGTGAATGGGATGATCTTTTCTTCCACCACTACCCTCTCTTTTTCCATCCCTGGGTTACAGCAGGGACAGCAAGCCCAGTTTCTTGGGTGTTGTGTTACCCCCTGAAACAGCCAAATTATGGTCCATGGAAGTCTTGCAAAATCAAATGCTGTTTGTGCTGCTGTAAACCTTGTTTTAGTGTTGATTTATAAAGGGTAAGTATTTGGGGAAATTCTGCCACATTCATTCTCCAGTCATTATTAATTAACATTAGTGCTCAACTAACAAGACAATTTGCATTTGCAGCTGCTCATTTGCAGTCAGGGTGTCTGTAGCAAAAACAATACAGTTGTGGGACAGTGTTGTGGGGCTCAGTGCCTGATTTAAAGTTTTTGCATAAGCAAAACTGTTTTCCAGTTAAAGGCTGTTTATCCATACCTTGGCTACAGTGTATTGCTGTAGTTTTTGCTCAGAAATTGGAAAGACTTACATAAGTCCTCTACATTTTCTTTTTAATGGGCCTTTGCCGTGCTGCTAGTAGTAATGAGTCACCTACACATTCAAGCATGTCCATGTAAAAAAGCAAGTAAAAAGCCCTCCAAACATCACAGTCTTTGGGCTCCTAGTAAAATATGTAGTGTTTGGTTTTAATTGTGAAAAGACAACAGACCATACGTTCTCTAAACCAGTAATAAAGCAGCAAAGCTGCTGCAGAAGTGTCAAAGAAATATAAATATAAAAAACTGAGCAAGACTACTTGACACAGAGGACTTAAGGTAGAGAATCTTTATATTCTACCCTTTCTGGTAGGCAGGCAAGAAATACACAAACAGGCTAGTTTAATAAAACAAACTATATACAGATAGTTTTGGGAAAATGTCATAATGAAATTACAGTTAAAAATTATAGTAAGCAAAGGGTCACCATAAAAAGTTAAATTAAATTAGCACAGATCTATTTAATTTCTCTAGCTTTAAATACTAGGTGACCTTCCTGCTCTACAATGTGAAGACTTTCTAACTCAACAATAGTTTAACAGACCTGCCTGTAAGAAAAATCCTTCTGATCTTTAGAAAACACATATGTAGAGATTTTTCTAAACTTTAAATACCATTTTTCATATGTATGTTTTATTTTATTTCATTATTTTCTTAGGACTCTTTTTTTTAATAGAATTTAGGTAGTCAATTTTGAAAGAAAATTATTTGCCTTTATTTTTAATACCACCACTGCTACGTTTGTCTTGTTATGTGACAAACATTTTTAAGATACACTTATATACACACCTATCCCATCCCTCTTCCATGAAGTAAAAAAAGGGAGTTGGAATATGTTTAGCTCAAACTTACTTCCTTTTTTCAAGCTGGCAGTTAAAAAAGCAGAAGTTTGTGCTCTTCTCAAGATGTTGCTGACAGGCAAAAAAGACAGACTAAGTGCCAATTTGTATGTCACAGCATAAAAGCTTGCAACACAGAAATTTATGCCACAGCACTGGATAGCAACTGGTTTTAAAATGAAGAGCCTCAGGGAATCTTGTACTATTGTAATATAGTGAATTCTGGCATTGACCAAATTAAAAAAGAAAATAACTTAGAAATTGAGTAATCTACACAAAGGTCTGCTGCTCACCAGTTTGTGCAGGCATTCTAGAGGTGCCAAGGGGGAAGAAGATGAGTTCTATTTGGAGACAAAAGGAATAATAGCCCAACAACTATTAGATTAGTAAGATCAGTTAAAGAGCTGTGAGCAACCCAAATGGAGAAAGATGTTCCAGCAGGATGCTCTCCAACAGGCTGGGAGAAACTGTTAGCAAAAACAAGCTCCTTAGTGAGTGTTTAGATGAAAACTGGGATGTCAGAAGTCCTGATGCTGAAAGTGGCAATTCAAGAAACAAAATGGGCTTGGACAAAAACTATGTGGGTATGGTATTCAGGAAAATGAAGAATCAAATGTATTTATGTGAAGATTTATCACCCTGCTCAATGAGATGCTTAAACTGCAATGCATGAAATGTGTCAGCAAGAGATGGAAATGAAAACAGTGGGCCTGCTGACAGTGGATATTAGCACACAGTTACTAGACTAACATACCTTTGCACCATACTGAATCGGGGAACTTTATTAATAAGACTTCCTCGCATTATATTAATTAAGGGAAACTATAATTTTACTCTTGTGATATTCTAAGCAATTTTTCAAATAATTAAAACAGATTTTATCTTGTATCTACATATAGGTAACTATATATTAACACAGCATTCTTTGGAACAGCATCTATTCTACAGGTACCGATTTTTTCTTGACTGAGTCCAATGTTTTATCTCTTTTGATCTTTTTTTAAGGCTCTTTTAAAAACATAGGACTTTCTAGGAGCATGCTCTGTATCAGCCAGTGGCCCTCCACTGTGCTGACAAGGCGTACTATTCACAGTTACGGAGCGACCAGATCCGACCTGAAATACAAAATAAATACATTGCTTGACTTTCATGCTAGCATTTCAAATGAGAGGAGAGTTAAATCATTAACTGCCTCCTGAAAATATTTTTCAGTTGGTGGAGATGCCTGCTGAGGTTTCTGAGGGCCACTAAAGCTATCCTTTATACTAAATTCACAATTTGTTCCCATAAATACAAAAGAAAGGAGAGTGGTTTTTCAGTGGCTACCTTCATGTGCTCTGCTTTTCTGCCTTCGTGTCGATTTATGAATTGAAAAAACGACAATCAAGCCTCTACCCAATAGAAGTTTGCTTACAATTTTATTTTTTTGGATTTGTATAGAATGTCAGCCACAGTTTATGACCTCAGAATTGCACTATACATTATTACTTATTATAAAAAAACCACCAAAAAAACTCCCCAAACAAAAACCAACCAACCAAACAAAAAAACCCCAAAAAACCCAAAATTACCCTCTTCCTCTCAAAATGCAAATGCATAGAACTATTGCTCCAGGAAATCTCCAAGACTGAAACACACATGCCATTTCCATATTCATTACTACTCCTTATACTGAATAGGCTGGGGTCTTGGAATAAATATCCCTGAGTGACAGCTCTGTCTTCTAATTGCGACCTACTAAAAAAAAATGCTACTCATCGAGTGCATGTGGCTCACATGTTTGATTACTTGACCTTGACTGGTTTGCAAAAACCGTATTAACTTAATCTGCACCTCTGCCTGCTGAGGATGATTGGCAGAGAGGAGGGAAGAAGATTGTTGCATTAAAAAAAATTTCCAGCCATGTTTGTCATTTGTAATTCTCCTAAGCAACATACCTGAGGAATATTACATGATGTTGCTGATACGTTTTCTCAGACACCTATTCTGCAAAATGGACTAACCTTTTCCTTGTTTTTATCTACAGTTATTGAAATATTGATTATAGAACCATGAAGGTATTTTCTTGTTAAATCCTCTCCCTCTAAGATATGAACATTCTTGGTTTGAGGTTCAAGCCTTTAAAATAAAATCTAACAATATATTTGTCTCCACTAACAACTTCCAGATTACTCATGCTTGTATCAAATTTTTTCAGATACTTTCTGCAAAATATTGCTGTTTAACAGTCTCGCTGTTGTTTATGCAAGTACCTAATTAATTGTTCCAGACCACTTCATCTTGCATTCACAGATGTGCCCCTGCATATCTTTCTGAAGTTTAAGACAGTGTGGGAAAAATCCTAGTTCAGAAGTCTGAGACAATCCCCTTGCTTCCTATTAGGCTCCTTGCTTCTCCATCACATAAAACTTGAACTTTCTCTTTTCTTCTTCAAGTTTCAGCCACTTTAGTTGTCATTATTCATCGATGCCAAGGAGCCCAAAATAGAATCTCTTGCCTTCACATAAGTTTGAAAACAACACCTCATGTTTATTGTTTTTAGATTTTCCTCACATGTAAGTGTAACTTATAAGCAGCCAAGAAACTATCCCCCTTAAATCCTTCTTGGCTATGATGCTTATACAGAAATAATCCAGTAAGCTTAAAAACAGTTATTGGCTAGACAGGATTCCCCCATTTTTTGTCGAAACTCAACATCTAAATATGCTGTTAGGTGTGAATTAGATCTTAACAAAGGCTTTTTATTTTCTCAGTCTTCAATTAACTGACAGAAGTGAGAACAAAATATTTTCTGCAGATGAAACAAGTGGCTTATCTGCAGACAGTCAGGGACATGTTACTGATAAAGGACACCTCTACGGATGTATCAAAGATTGCACAGATGTACTCAACAATGAAAGGAGGAGGTCTTGACTTCACCAAGGTTTTCACGGATGGCTGTCTCACAACAGGTACATGTCATATAGCATAGGGCCCATCTTGCCCACACTTTTTCAGAGTAATTTGTAGATCTGAATTTCATTCTGTCCAAGTGCTTGTCTAAGGCTATGCCAGAATGGGAAGTGGGGATTTACAGAAGATACAGATTCTTTCTTATGTGCTTGGAGCTTGTCATAAACATTATTAAAGAAAGCGTAAGCAGCAGCATGTATATAGCCAGAACCAACCCCATACCACTTACCTATTAATTATCTATAATTAAGTGTTATTAAGGCTTACTTACTGTTATATTGAGTTTTGGAATATCAGTAGAGTAGTCTGGTCCATTACGAATCTTTGCTCTATATCTGGAAGAATCTATTAATGTTTCCTGAAGCATTTTTGCTTTCTAAAGATAGTCAGAAAAAAAGGTAAAATTGTTTTAATCTGCATTGATTGCGTCATTTGCATTCGTTTGAAAATATACAAACATGACAAAATAAATGAGGTTATAATTCTATTTGCCTTTGATGTAAATACTCTCCTCCTGTTTTTTTACTCCTTCTTGTACTGAGCACACAAAACCAGAATAAATGGATGTGGGCAAGGGAACCCCTGCTTGCTGTGACCTGCAGGCTGTGTTCTGTGCAAAGCAGCCCTGGGTGCTGTGAGCCCTCGTGGCCACAAGAGCACACTGCTGCCTCATGGGCAGCTTTCACCCCACACAGAGCACACAGCCACCTATCTAGGCAGACCCAGCTGCACTGAGGCATCTCAATACAATCTCAATTCATCCCAGGTGAACGACTTCACATTTTCCTTTCCTGAACTTCATGAACTTTTGGTCAGCACATCTGTCCAGCTTCTGAATAGTAACCCTACCTCCCAGTGTATGGATTGCTTGCTCCAGCTCAGTGTCACAGAACTGCAGGATCACAGAATAATTTGGGTTGGAAGGGACTTTAAAGCTCCAACTCCCAGGCCACAGGCAGGGACACCAGACCAGGTTGCTCAGATCCCCATCCAGCTTGGCCTAAAACACTTTCAGGGATGGGGCATCCACACCTCAAACTTGATGAGCATGGATACTGATCCAATACCCAAGTCACCAATGAAAATCTTAAATCAACACTATATTATCAACCCTATAATTAACTCAGAGGAATATCACTCAAAACTGACCAATAGTTAAACTTTGATCATTGACTATTGTCCTTTAGAGCTCATCAGTCCAGCCAGTTTTTCCCACAGCTTGTTGTCTACCTGTATGTAATCTAGTCCATATATCCCCATTTTGACTATAAGAATGCTACCCAGAACCATGCTGAAAACCTTGCTAAAGCCAGGGGAATAGGCATCCCTCTTCCTCTTTTTCCAGAATAAATAATTTTGTCACAGAAGGCAACTATGTTGGCAAGGCATGATTTGTCCTTGGTAAACTCATGACATTCTATAACAATCTCCTTCCCCCTCATGTGCCTAAAACTGCTTCCCAGCAACTCAGCTAAAACTAATGAGTCTGTAGTTCTTGAGGTCCTTTTTCTGTCCCTTTTTCATTTCTAATTCTAGCATACATCTTTCCAAAGGCCAGGGAGATGCTTGCATAGAAAGAAAATTGTTCTCCTTTGCAAGTCCATCAGGAAATGAAGAAAAATAAATTTAGTGCCAAAGTTTTCCTTTTAAGTCTGATTTCATTCATTTTCTAACTTAGTCTGGTTGCCAAACCAGGACTAATATTTTTATGTTCATTTGGGAAAGTGCAAATATTGACAGAAGAAACTCCTTTCATCATATTTCCCATCTTGAAAGATGTTTGCTGTACTAAAAAAAGAGAATGAAGAATTAGAAAAAATAAAGTAAGAACAAATAGACTTGTAGTTTCATTTTAGAAGAAATACACATATATACACTCATTCCTCAATTGCAAGTGACAATGTTGATCCCCAATATGTGATTGTAGTCAGAAGAATCAAAGATTGCATAACTTTTATATATATCTTATGGTTACTTCTTCTATGCTGTGTGAATATAAAATTTACTATCACTTCTACTTGAATATCCTTATAATTCATTAAAAAATTGTGTTTGGAACTTCACAATTCTTATAACTACACCATGACTGTAAATTTTTTGCTCCATCAGGTTTCTTACTTTCAATGCCTCATAGTCTGATGTCCGAGTCAAGAAATTTTCAAAAGATTTATTTAACATTTCTCTCTGTGTTTGGGCAGCCTGGATCTGTAATATAAATGAGATTTACAGCATGCAACACAATCCTATTCTCATATCAAATCTCTTCTGATATCATTGCTTGTGCCATTTAAAAAGAATGTTCACCTGCACCCCTTTGGCTACCTTAGCTCAACCCTTTTACCTGAGTTTGGAGGATAATGTGGTAGTAAACTACCTGCCCTTTAAATTTATGCACTGCCATTAAAAACAAAGAGAGGTTGACTTTGTTTCAACTAATCTTCCTCTCTTCCAACTGATATGTTGGATGAGGCCCAGCTCTTTCAGGAATGCTTTCTGTATATTCTTACTCTCAAATGCTGAATAAAAGACAGAATCAGTTCAGGTGACAAAAGTGCAGTCATCTCAATGCAGGACAATCCCTCAAAAACACTAGCATAAAATTTCAGACAACTAAATGGATCAACTGATCAACTGATTTCTCAGAAAGCAGGAGAGGGTGAGACAGTAGATGAGCAAAAAACCATAATGTTTGCCTTATAATCGAAGCTGGAAAATATCTATACCTTCTCATTCTCAGTATGCTGGGAAGCACAAAGCCCTGATTTCTGAAGTAATAAAGGTCTGTGAATATTCAGCAAGGAAGTTTATAATAGAGACTTATATTTCATTTTAAGAAGCAGGTGTAGTTGTAATTGGTACTTTGTATTGTTATCTGCTACAGATGAACATGGGTGCAACTCTATAGTAAAATAATGACCATTTCTTGTTACCCCATTGCTGATGCATCACTGATGATACTGCTTCACTTACTCATGTTGCTCTCTAAACTGTGGATATTACTCAAGCTGGGAGGACTGAGGTTAACCTAATTTAATTAAAAGTTAAAATTTTCAATCCTGTATGTACACATACAGGATTCCCAACATTATATAATAAGAAAACCAGCACATAAATGGACAAAAAAGATTAGGTGGGCTTTCCTTATTTAAATACTCCTTTGTCTTACTTCTTTGTAAATTTCTTCCTCTTCCTGGATTTGGTGTTGGTGCTGTATTTCAAGCACTTCACTCTGCAGAGCAAAAACCTTTTCTCCAGTATTTTCTGATATTTTTGAAATTACTTTCAAGGCTCTCTCATCTGGTGTAACAGGCCTGAATTCTTCTTTTATCTCTGTGCATATTTCACTCCAAACCTCTCCAATCTGTGCGTGAAACATACACCATATGATTTGGTATTTATCTCATTCTTCAGTTCCAATTATTCCAAACAAAACAGACAATAAAATATTGTTGTATGACTTCTTGGAATTTTTATATAAGGTTATGCATTAATACTGTGCCCGATTCTTTCATGATAAGCCTCCCTAAGCCTTCCCAAGACCAAACTTGATTCAAAAAGGACTAACAAGAATGCTACAGAAGATAATTACAGAAATTCAGAAGAAATAGCTTCAAGATACCAAATTACAAGACCTAAGTGCTGAGTCCTACTGCCTACTACTTAAAATCTCAAATTGCAGACATTATTAGAGCAAACTGCAACATGAGCCATCAATGGAAACTGGAATTACCAACCAAAGACTGAGTCTTGCAATTTTCTGCAAGCTCTCACAGACTTTGTTCCTTAGCATAAATTTATCATAAAGGAAAGGATCTTTTGAGCAAGACAGCTTTCATAAAGCTTGTTACCCTGCTGTAGTTTCCTATAGGCACATCATTCTTAACTTTACACAGAATGGATGGATGGATGGATGGATGGATGGATGGATGGATGGATGGATAGATGGATACTGCATATGGGGACAAAGATAGCAAAGCACAGAAGAACCTTTAAAGGAATATGTTTTTAATGTCATTTTTAATAGTGTTCCTTAAACTGACCTTACTGCTTAAGGACACAGTCCTACTCTCCAGTCCTTCCTCAATTTCTTACTTCTGGCACATTCCTGTATTTATCTGGCAAACAGTTAAAACTATTTTTTCTGAGTTATTTTTAACTAGCATTAGTTTCTAGTCTTATTTGCTGCATGGTCACAAACATTTGTAGTAGTATGAAGCAAGAACATGGGGACCGATGCAATGTTGGAGGTGGGATTGTTTCTTTTGCTGGTGAATACTGGCTTTCACTATGTCAGGTTACAGGTGACTTGTGATATAGGGGACAGCTTGGACAGCTTTTGAAGGGTCATTTGTTTGTTATGTCCTGAGATATACTTGCTATTTTTGGGAATGCAGGTACAATAGCAGTATTTGCTTGAACTATACTCACTTTAAAGTCAATATAATGTTGAATAATAGCAAGTGTAACAAAATCCTTAGCAGATAAGCCAGGTAAATTTTCAAAACCTAAAAGAATATTAATCACATCAGTATGATGAATTTATCTTAAAATATAATATTCTAAAAAAAAAAAGAAATCTTATTTGTCATATGAACACATGCAAAATCTTCATCACACATACCCCAGTCAGTCACTCTTGATCCTGAGCAGGCCTTTGTTGATAAAAAACTTCTGTTTCTCCATAATACACTCTGTACCAAAATTTTTACTAATGAATGGTTCTGTCAGCCTTCCAATCATTTGGTAGGCCAGGATGCTAAACTTTAGTGGTAAGGGTTTGTTTTCTGTTAAAGTAGACAAACAGTTGAGTCTACAGATCACAGGTTCTAGAGCAGCAGTTAAGCACATAAAGAGTTTTCTTGAACTGTGAAGTAGCCAACAGGAAAATTACACCAGTGCTTTGTTTCAAAGCTGTCTAATGAGAGTGTCCCCCCATCTTGTAGATTTTTGTCTTCAGCATAATGCCTTGAGCATCATGACTCTACCTTTTAAAAATGTTCCAAATATATTAAAAAAAAAAGAAAATAATAAGGAAGGGAAGTATGGTTGGCTGAGAAACATAGCTGAGACTATGTTTTTTAGTGTTTTTTTGCACACTGAATTATAATGGCTCTTAATTTAAAAAATCTAAATATAGTCTATCAAATCTCTTTCTTGACTTCATCATATCATCTGTGTGGTAACTGGGAAAGTAGCATCTGTCTAAAGTATAATTACATTATGTTTTGAAGCTAAGAAATACCATACAATAATACTAAAATACATATAATAGTAAATAAAGACCATTTACCACAATCGTTTTTCTAGATCATCATGTCACAGGCTGTTATGGAGCTTAATAGTAAGAGGAAGTTGCTGAGAAAAGACTATGAAATATTTCCATATGTTATTATCTACTTTCATATAATTTTAGTACCTCACAGGAGACAGTACAATGTGTATAACTAATATGGAAGACATCTGTGAATATAGGAGAAAGCTGGAAGAAAATTCTATGCCTTTTTATTTTAGTAAAGAATCCAGCTGTGATCCAACATTTGATATAACTAACACTACTAAAATTAGTAAGAACCTGGGTTACAACAGAGAAGCAAGTAGCTATAGCTTATTAGAGAAACTAAGGATGTTTTCAAATCAGTTCTTTCTCAAGGTAAAGCAGAGAACTGGCTGAAGCAATCTCAGAACAACTACTGATTATCTCTGAACCTGCAGAGGATGGACATGAAAACAAAAATAAGCCTAAAAAAACCCCCCTGAAATAAATAATTAGACAAATAATGTCTATGCAGCTAAATGTTAACAGTTAAATTACTATCCAACATAAATTACTCAAAACTAAGACTAAACTTTTGTTCTACAGACATTAAAAAAAATCTCATGGATGTGTAAGAATTTATCACTTATCTTGACTTAAGTTTAGGTTTTAAGACAAGGGTATATTCAGTGCGCAAACAACAAAAAAATAAAAGGGGCTGCCACACTTTGAAAGAAAAAAATCAAAAGGCAAATTAATCTTGCACTCTGAAAAATTATCTAAAACCACAGAATTTAGTTCAGTAAGAACAAACAGAAAATTATAACTGTAATAGGAATAACCACCTGTATCCAGGTGGTCCAGGATGATAGATGACTGTACAACATTCTAAGCTGAGTGAGCAAACAGTATCATGCCACTTGAAATACAGCTATTGTTACATTTAAGTCTGAATGTTTCTTTACATGATGTGCAGAGTAACATAGTTCTATCTGGCTGTGAGGCTTCTGCTGGAGTACTGTATTCAGCTTTGCGTCACTTCAGACAATGAAGAATTTTAATCAATTGGAAAGACTCCAGAAAAAAAAAGAATAATTAGAAGTTATGTTAGAACACTCAATCAATGGGTAATATCTTTCTCAAGCTAGAGAAATAAATGTAGAAGTGCTAAAATATGTGAAAAAGATATTGTGTGTGGGAAAATAAATTGCAGAGAATTTCGAGCTAATTTTAGGTTTAGTCCTAAGAAAATTCTTCCTTGTGGTAGGGGTAGCAAAGTAGAGGGGAAATTTTGATATCTCAAGAAAGAGAGACTTCTAAAAAAAATGTAACAACCAAGCATCAAGTTAATTAGAGTACTGATGCTGAATCACGTTTCCTTTGACCTTTTTTTTTTTTATATAGTGACTTTACTGATCACCAGTGAACAAGTTCAGTTTAATGACAAATATGACACTGACAAGGCAATTCATTTGTCTTACCTAGCTTGCAAAATAGTGAATAAACTTTTGCCCGTATGCTCTCTGAAACTTCCATGATGGCAAAACTGGGACAGCTGGCAGGCACTGGAATGACCTTTTGCAGTTTCTGGAAGCTGGTAACAATAGGTCTCTTGGTGTCTAGTAATATAAAAACACAAAACCAGAGTAAAAGAACAAAGATGTAGTACGTATCCAAACTTAGAGGAAATCCATCTTACTTTGTGGACACCATGTGGATAATTTTGATTGTTTGGCCAAGCGTTTGAACATAATTTGGGTCAGGAAATTTTAATTAGCATGACTAAAAATTTGTGAGAACAGCATTCATTTCTTTTACAATATATAACAAAACACAATGCTTTTCGTGGAAGAAATTAAGCAATTTAACTGACCAGCATTAGAAAAGCTGGTCACAGTTCTGTTCAATACTTGGTTCATGCCCAGCTGATGTAGAAAATGACATATAGTGGCCAGAATGAAATGAAAATAAATGAATAAATAAAATGAAATAAAAAATAAATGGAACAAAAGTATTTTAGGTTTGGAAAGAATTATAGTGAAAAGTTGTAAATCCTCTTATTTACTGTCATCAGAATTCAGACTACAAAAGCAAATAATGTCATTATTTTACTAGATTGCTCACAGTTCCACATGCATCATAAAACTTACCAACAATCCTCCCATATTCATCACGTCTGACTCCCAAATCCAACTCCTCCTGTCTCCATAACTGTATTAGAAGATTAGCTGCTGTTTGATCTCTCTTCCCTCGCCAGATACTCATGTGCAAAGTTGTTTTAGGGTTGTCAGAAAATTCAACCAAGATTCCAAGAATTATATTGCACAGGTTCTTTTCCTTTAACTTGGTCAAGAACAAAGTAAAGAAAGTTTTAAACTGTTGAAAACACAGTGATGTCTACTTTCTGAGAAATTGTGTACCACATAATCAAGTAACTGCAAGCTTTTCACCACTAGTATTTGCACAAAATTCGTGTATAAACCTGTAAATCCTTAAAGTTTCTGGAATCCTGCTATGCAAAGTTCCATAAATCAAGGAAAATGAGGGGCATGAGAGTAGGATCATATAAGATGCATTCTTGTGTGTAGAATTACACAGTAGGTTCTGTGTACATGCCTCCAGCATCATGTGCTGGAGAATACACTGCTACCAAGATTTATTGTTGTAAGAAACAGACTCTGAAGGCAGAGGCTGAGCAGAATCACACAGCACATCTGTTTTGTGACCAGATCTTTTGGCAGCAGCTGAGAGGAGGCAAGGGCTTCAAACTGAAAGAGAGTCAGTTTAGATGAAATATTGGGAAAAAAACTCCTTACTTTGAGTCTGATGAGGGACTGGAACAGCTTACCCAGAGAAGCTGTGAACGTCCCAACCCCAAAGGACAGGACAGGCTGGAGGTGGCTCTGAGCAACGTGATCTAGTGGAACGTGGCCCTGCCCACAGCCAGGGGAGCTGGAACTGGATGATGTTTAAGGTTCCTTTCAACCCAGGCCATTCTATGATTCTGTTATTCTGAGGGTCTGCAGCATTGCACTGGAAGAACATCGGGGGCCGACAGTACAACCAGTATGAATAAGGAGTGAATGAACCAAGGAAGGTGCATTTTTATTTCATAAGAGGTGAAATGTCTGTGCTAGTTCAATGTACAAGATCCATAGAAGTAACTCCACACACAAGATACACATACAAAGTAACTTCAAAACTAAAACCATAAACAACATAAAAACTGTTACAGCCATCAAGTGCTCTTACTAACTTAAGTGCTTTTCTAAAGAGAGATGTTACCCTAACTAAGAGCATAGTTTGGGTTTTCTTTTCAGAAACAGTATAATTTTGTCAAATTAAAAACTGCCTCTGTCAAATATGTACCAAAAAAACCCCAACAAAAAACCCCAACAAACAAAAAAACCAGGGAAAACCTAGCCAATAATTTCTGTGCAGATATATGGGTCTGTCTCAGGGAATTAAATATACTGGAGTTTTTTTTGGGGTTTTTTTTGTTTGTTTGTTTGGATTTTTTGTATTATACCAGTCTTAGGAGATATGACAACAAAAATAATGCAATTTTCCATGTTGTTTTCCTACTCTTTTGTTCTATAAAACCAATAATAAAAATACCTACTGCCAACAAATCCAGAAGGAGAAAAATGCCCTGTTTTTCAATAAAAGAGACCTCTGCAATGTGACATCCAACGACACAGGACCTTAAACAGAAATAATTTCACTTATGTAGAAACACTTCTATGCTTCTGAACATTCTACAATAATCTCATTAATTTTGCTGAATAATATACCATTTGGTATGCAATATGCAATATGCTTCATACCTTCAGGGAGTAGAAAAATCATGTTTCATGTGCTTTTTCATTTACACCTATAACTAAATAACTGCTTGACTGCTCTTTCTTCTCCTGCAGGTGGCCCACCTTCCTTGAAGCAGCATAAGAAATTTGGCAAGTTCTCAATGAATTGGAATATGTATTTGAACTGAAACTAACTCAGTAAACGAGTTTAAAATTTAACCAGGTCATGTCCCTAATCTGGTTTATTGCAGGGCTGTGTGAATATTTCTGCCAGAAAAATCAAAGAGGTGAGTCAAGCAAGCCTTTTTTTGGCAACAGTTTGCTTCTCCCAGACTAAAATCATTCTAAAGCCAGCATTCATGTTGCTGTTGCTTCTTTATTTCCTCTGCTATTGTCATTAACAGAGAAACTAAAGAGATCACCTGTATCAGTATTTTCAAACATAATCAATTTTAATGTATTTATCAACCTCTGCCTTAAAACAAAGTTTTTATTTTCCTCCTATGTATTGGCAATCTTTAAAATATTTCTAGCTCAATATAGCTAGTTTACAAACAGTTTTTATGCTTACATTGCTAATATTGGTCTATTCTTGCCTGCTGCTTACTTCTCTGAAGTTATTTTAGACTCTAACCTTGTGCCTGTCTTAGAAAATATTGAGTAAGTTTGCATGTCAGGAGATTACTCTTGTGGGGAGTGAGGCTGTCACACTGAATCCATATTAAAATATCTTACATGCACTATATTCCATTTCTTTTGCATCACTTTTAATTAGTCAAGTTTTATGAAGAATTTTTATACATTATAAACAGAAGAAAGGCCTACATGTGCAGAGAGAGGTCATAGCATTGCAGACCTAAAATATACAAGACTTGACATTTTTCCAAGTTACTGTTGCTAAAATACTTCACTAACCACAAGCAATCGAGTGCACTGAGGAGAAGACAGTGGTGGCCTAATCCACTATATAACTTCCTTGGATCCATTGTAAAGAATGGGATAAGTATATCAATTCCTTCACAGCTGAAGAGTTCCTGTTGAAATGTTAATTAAAGCAATGTTTCTTAAGTAATATTTTCTAAATTTAAACACGTAAGAAAATACAATGGGAAATGTAAATATTTATATTGTAATAAATTTGGTCCACTTGTTACAGCAGGATATACACATAGGAAAAAAGATTTTCAGTTTTTCCAAAGTGCTAATTCATTTCTTAACACACTTTCATATATCAAATTTAAAATCATGTAGATTATCAAATAGGTTCAACACTTGCTAGTGGATTTCTGAATGTTTTTGTATTTTAGCTGTCTGAAGAAACATGACTTGTTAACAATGAACTACAATTGACACCTGCTTTTCAATTAAAACAAAAAAGCAGTGTCCCTTGAAAGAAAATATAATATGTTTTGACATTTTCTGCACAGAGTAAGATAGAAAGATACGTACCTTTCTGTGGACATCATTTTCACAGAGAACAGACAAAATAAATAGTATGTCAGCTTGGATTTCCAGTAGAACAGTACCTTCTTTTTCTTTAGATTTGTCTGCTGCATACTTTAAGATGTCTGTAAATGGATATATTTTATATATATGAATGCCCCTATATGCAAGTCAAAATTCTAGTACAGCTGCTGCTTTTTAAAAAAATTCAAAATTTACATGAAAGGATTTTTATAGTAAGTTCAGTTTTATCTCCTGTGTTTTAACAATAGCTTCCAGAAGTGCAGCACTCTAATGCTGCAGTTTCCTGCTTTTACTCTTGGTGACATAGTTAATCACAACAGCTTGCACTGATTTCTTCTTTGTTCAGACTCTGTGCTGCCCCTTTGCCAGTGCAAGGAATTCAGGGAACTGATATGAATTAAGGAAGTCTTAGAAAAAAACAACAAACTGGCTGGTTCACTCTACTCCACAGCTTCACAAATGTTTGAACTGACAGTGGAAATATGGGAAAGACATGAAATAGCACCATTGATGAGAAAATCAGCCTTGGAACCACTATGTGGAAGAGGGCATTCATACACAAAATTCTCATAGAATAAGAAAAGTTAGTTGATTGTGATATGTAAGGTATACTATTAATTTTGCTCTCATTAAAAGCTGTAGGTTTCCAGAGTTTTCACTGGAGTTGAACTGAAGCTATAAAATACTTAATTTCTAGGCTTTTTGTTAGAACATACTCTTTGAATTCCAAAGGATCTTTCCTGTTTTGTTTCAAAAGAACTTAAACCAGTTTGCTTTGGAACTTAAACCAAAATTTAACAGTAAGTATGTGTTACTGAATAAGAAATGCTAAACGCAGGAACATTCTTAGTGTCAACAGAAATGTACTAATTAAAGAAGAGCAATACAAATTGTGCTTTACCCAGTAGCTGGCTAATTGCTCCCTGGTCACACAAATTAATGCTCACAGCATCATCATAGAGGGCCACAACAGATCTCAGCACTCGGATGCTGTAGCGCATTTGTGCAAGTTTGTTACCACGACCACCTGTTCCATGGAAACTGTGACCTCGACCAATGAAAGGATCTGTGAAGAAACCACAACGAATACTCATTTTGGCAGACAATCTATGCTCAGAATAGTGTGCTCAAGAAAAATAAAACCAAATAAAAAAGAAAAAACCCAAACTACAACAACAAAAAAACCCTCAAAACTCCACTGAAGTTAGAAATTATTCCTGTTTAAAATCATCTAGTAATAAGCCTTTCTGTGTAGGACAATACTTTTTACATGCATAAGAAAGGTAACATTCTGATGAACATTTAGGATTATTATACATTTTTTAACCTTCATGAGCAGCTTTACAAACTCAAAATATGCTATCTTTAGCATGACATTTAGTATCAACCTTCTGATGTCCATTCAACCCAAGTAAAAATATCTTCCTAGGAAGACATACCAATTTTATGATGAAAAATATCTATCCTTAGAAATCTGGTCAGCAAAACTGAGTGCATTTAGTTATTTTTTTGCTTAGCCCATACTCTTCTCTGAAGAGCTGGCCCAGAAGCCAGCTGTAGTCTGAAACCTGTCTCACTATGTACAACTCTGAGTTAACATGTCCTGCCTCATGGCAGGAATTACTGATTGGATTTCTTGCCAAAAGGGAAGGGCTTGGCTCACTTCAAACACAGACAGTAGAGATATTTGTCTGAAAAAATATCAATATAGTGGCACACAGGGAAAGGGGCACCAGCTCATCCTCCAGCAGAAAGAAAAAAGGATGGCTGTTTGTTTCTGGAAACATTTGTTTCCTAGGGGGTCTATGAAAAAGAATCATTCTGACATCATGAGTTTTACATTTTCCTTTCCTGTCAAAGAAAGGAGGTTCAGTTGAACTGTTTTGAGGTTACCTGTGTGTGAAAGCCATGAGTACCCACTGACCTTGGCCTGTACACCATTCTAGAAACACAAGGAGAAGAGTACTCGCTTGGCAGGACAAATATTTATCTACTAACACAGGAGCCACTGAAGCTAAAACAGCAATTGCATGAAGCTGCAATTCTTCATACTGGGCAGCAGACCAGTCAGAAAATCCAGGCTTTTGATGATTTAGTTTTACATAATAAAGCAAAGCTGGCATCACATGATTTTCACTGAGGAGCTGCAGAGTCCAGACAAAGAAAAAGAGAAACAGTTTACAGATTTCATATGCAAATAAGAAAAATCTAAAGGATGAGTCAACTTTATCTGTCCTACACTAATAAAATTATTTTTTTTATTGAGAAACCATGTCACAAACACCACAAATACTTAGTAGGCAAACTTTTTATATTCTGTAGCTTTCCCACAGACTGTGGTTTGCTAAAATTTATTATGTTCTTCAGGAGTATTTCAATAAAGCTCTGCAGTCACTTGCCAGCAATTTTCATAGCATGGTTTAAGTTTGTAACTTTCTACAATAGAAATTGTATGCTGCTTTCCAACAGCAGGACTTGGTCTGAAGTTATGTATGAATTCTTGATTTGGAGAACAGATAATTTCAGTGTACTAGACTACGGCAGATGGACAGATAAGTAACGTTCTCATGATTCCTTTGTCTTTTCCTTTTTTTAAACTTATTATTTTTGTTGTGTTACAACTTACCTGTGCAGCAGATGGGTCTTTAGATAAAATTCCTATTATATTAAATAGTAACTTCTTCATCTCAAAATCCTCGTATGAGTAGGTAAGTTTAAAACCTTTTACCAAGGGATTGGGAAGTTTAACTATGAAGGAAATGGTAGATAAGTTACAAAAAAATCATAATTAAAAGCAATGATTGTGTAATTATGCAGTATGGAATCTCTTACCTTCAGTAAATGTTGCAAGTACTATTAAGAGCTTTGCAAATCCACTTTCCTAATAGGCATTCAAAAAACATACATTAATTAAATTAGATTGCAGTGAAATTAAGAACTTATGATTCAATTTTGGCTTGATGTTTTCAGAACAGAGAATTTAATGTATCCTATGGCAGAATAAACAGAATTTTATCGAAAAAGAGAACAACCATTTGGACATTATACAACAATAACTAAATCTAGTCCTAAGGGTACAATTAAACCCATGTTTCATTCAGTACAAGTCTGAGCTTCTGTGGGGAAGTCCCAAACATCTGTATTCACTACTATAATCTAACACAAGAAAACCATATTCTCAGTGCTCCTAGAGCTGTGTTTTTTAAAATGCATTTGGTCATGTTTTACATCAGGGTCACCAGTACATACAATTTTGTGGCCTGCATACCAATGCACTTCAAGTTCAGTGCATTTACAAGTAAACATATGAAAACTGCATATATGAGCAAGAATAATTTACCAATATCACATATGAAAAGCTCAGAAAATAAAATCTTGTAAATCATGGCTCCTTCAGAGCTAACAGAAGGATAATAATGTTCTTCTATAACTATGGGTAGGACAAAAGCCAGGAGGTATCTATGCAGCACATTAGAGGCAAGAGTTTTATTTCTGAGTTAAGCAATTAACAAACATTTTTGTTCTAACAGAGAAATAATAATTAATATCATTATGAACTTCATGTATATTTTACAGTTTGTGATGAGGAAAGTTTTCTTTTTCAAAGGCCCAGACTCCTGTGCTGATTTGTGAACTATGCAAAATACAAGACTGACTTTTCTGAAGTTGCTTGGATAGTATATTAAGAAGAAAAGGGAACATTCTGAAGCAAATTGCCCTAGTATTACCTATAAGGCAGGATTAAATGGTAATGTTAATGATTTTCTACCTGATATTTATACCTTGTAAAATCTCAAGGCAGGCTGAGAGTAAAGAACCTAAATTAAATTTGCTTTAATATTTTCCTTGCATAGGAACAATTTTTCTTCCTTTTAGTATAAAGAATTAAAAATATATAATTGTTTTACTTATTTTGTAGGAATAAAATGCCCTGTTTCCACAGCTAGATAAACAATTTGAATGTTTTAGATATCTAATATGTAGCTACAACAGTACAATAGACATTTCATACTAGTTGATGTTAAATGAAAAACTTGAGTGAAAAGTTTGTAATCTTAATTTAGTAATACAGCCAATTGGAAAACTTCTTTTCAAGAGTAAAGTAATATACTCCTGAATAACCAATAGATCCACATGGATCTGATTGCCTAATTATTCAGTATGCATGTCACAACTTCATTTGAAGCTGTAAATCTCAAGTGTAAAACAAGAGACTAAATCAATATTAACATCTATAAAAATTTAATTTCTCTGCAGGTTTCTTATATAAATTCTGGAATATTGCAAAAGAATGAGTCATCTACACTTCAGGCAAGTCATGGTAATGCATTATGTGACGTAGTCTTTAAAAGAATTTATATGCCTCTTATTAACTCTATCTAAATAGTTATTGTCTCAGAATCTTACTTAGAGCTCCTGAGCTGATTTTTCGACACCTTTCTTGTTCCCAGTTATGAGGCAAACATTGAATTTGGGTCTTCAGAATATAGCCTACATCTTCAAACAACAAATGAGATTTAGTGCAAAACTTATTATGGGAGAATGGCACCCTCAAGAATCTGTACAAGAATACAAAAATTAACATTAGATTTTGCACATAAATAATGTTAATGTGATTTTCTAAATATTAAATAAGATTGATGCTAGTATTCCAGGCTAATGACCTACAGATTTTAAGTCTCTTTGAGGTAAAGACAATTGCAGAAAGAAAAGATGTTTTCTTAATCAGCAAATCCAAGAAAGAAAAAAGCACTGGAAACACAGTAATAAAAAATATTAGAGCCCTAATGGGGAAGAATATAAGCCTATAAAAGCAAAGGAGAAGTTATTAGTCTCTGGAATATAATACTTACAATCATAGGTACTGCAGGGTTTTCAGCTAGTAATGTGGCAATCACCAAGAGGTCATTCCGCAGCTGATGATCGCAGTGCCGGAAACCACGCGTGACAAGGTCAGCAAACACTTCTTTCAAAGTGCTTAAAATAAAATTTTATTTTATTTTACCTTTTCCTTTGATACTCTAATGTTGGACAGCCCTATGTATATGAATCCTCATTCAGCATCATACTTTTCAAAGCCTTAGGGTTTAACTGCAAGAGAAATAACTTAGAACTTTATTATGAAGTGGATTTTTTTGGGTACCCCTAGACATTGAATTTATTCATAGATGCAAGATGCATGTATTGAAAATTGCGTCTTCCACTGTGTGTTATAATTAATTAATACAATGACACAGTATTTAGTCAAATGTGGAACTGGAAAATGCCGAATTATTATTGAGAAGAAACAGTTTAATCTTAAATAGTTAAAACAGTCTAATTCACTAAGGAAAAACCTGTTATTTACTCCAGCAGAGGATACAGAAATAATCCTCGTATATCATGGCATAGAAATTCCTTGTAATTTTGTAACATCAGCATTTCAACAGTGAAGGAACACTGGCTGTTGAGCCTAAGGTGGGATCTTGAAAATGCTGCAATTAACTATTTTATGGTACAAAGGAATAGATAGAGCTACTCCTCCTGCACTATGCAGCAGTGTACCTGGTTCTTGCCCTGTAACAGCAACAACTGTGTTAATACTGAAAACTTAATGAGGATGTAGTAAGAGACACATTTGCATTTCACTGTTAATTTCAAACAAAATGCTATACAATAGAATGCTTTAGATGTCTCCAAAATTGCAAAATTGATTCATAAAATGCTCCCTGTACTTACCGCACACATTCCAAGCTGCTGAGCTGATCAACCACTTCTTCTTTTGAGGCATTTTCTAGCAGGCTCCATAGGATATCTGAGGAACGGAACACCAGCTGTCCTGAGGGATCAGCACCATTTAGATACAAACAAAGCCTGCTGGCTGCTTGGGCCTTCACCATTTGTCTGCAACTTATTCCTGAAATTATATAAATAGGAGTAATTAATTCTCTATAGGTCAATAATTGTTTTCAGGCATGTTCACAGAACAAATGATCTAAGATCAGTGGTAATGAGATCATTGAAAGAAAAGTTTGTACTAACCAGAGGTAGAAAGATGCTGGAGAGCTTTAAGTACCCACAACTTCTCAGTAAGTTGATTTTCAACGAATGCTAGTGACAAAACAAGAGCTTCTGCTAATCCTCCTTCTTCAGCCATCAATATTTTATAGTTTGCACTTGCTGGCTGGTAACCTGCACATATAATAACTTTAGTTATAATGCAGTAAATACTCCAAATTTTGATTACTTCATAAAATGTTCATCCTTTCTCAAGAAAGGATTGAAATCAAGTATCAAATTTCATATCAATCCAATACACAAGAGCTGCTTTTCTCATATCTCAGTAGTGCCTAAAACATATCTAACAGACTCACCCTCAAGCAGACTTCAGTGCTACAGAAACAAATTAACTGCTTCTTGGAATTCAGACAATGAAAGCAAAAACAGCGTTATAGAAGTGAAAAACTTTCTTCAGTCATCAGTAAGTGGCTAGTGCACAACCTAGTTCTCCTCAGTAGCCAGTTCACTAGAGAATTATTGCATTCTATCATCATATTACTTAAAATAGATGAATCCAAACTTTGATTTACAAGCTTGAATTTCTAATGTGTTTTTACTTTTGTCCATGCATATGCAAATCTGCAATTCATTACTGAATTATGGGGAAGGTGAAGCATTGAGAAAATAAATTTATTTTTAAATTATGATAACTCATGAAAGCAAAGTTTATCTTAATCAGCTCAAATATATATTTATGTGTATATATACATATATACGTCAAATGGCATAAAGTATAAGATTGATAAATACAGATAATGCACACGGTGAAATGAGGTTTAACTAAGCACACACTCTGACAGGCTCTAAGTTGATAAGTTGATATTACCTTATAGATAAGAGAACTCTACAGGGTCAAACTTTGGCAAGTTACATATATGTTTAGAGATTAAATATTTGACTTAAAAAAATCAGACCGAAACACATTCTTCATTTCAAGATAAGGCATCTTACTTTCTAAATCAGAAAAAGAACTAAATTTCTCAATAACATTCACTTATCCTGATGGAATTATTTACAGATTCAGAACTAAAAGCACACATAGCTACTTGCAGGATGTGAGTCTTGTTTGTAAGGTAAAAACAGATTTGGATGCTTTCATATTTCTAGAATTTTGAAAGGGCTCTAGTAGCAGCAGTTTTGTTGGGCCTCCTAAAATAAATGAAAACCTGTAAAAGGGCACAGGACTAGTGCCACACTGCAGGAACACAGCAGGGGAGCACACTGACATCAGGCATGCACCTTGACCTTGACTCTTGAGCCACACTGAGGCAATATTCACTTGAGGTTGGCTGCCTATAAATCCAGTGCTGAATCAGAACACATGAAGTTGTATCCCTCTGGGAGGGGATCCATGCCTGACTTCAACAGACAACCGTCCCTGTCACCATCATAGGAGTCAAAGGAGTTATAAACTAGTGGATTCTGATCATGCCTGAGTTCATGCATTGCCATAACCTCTTTCTGTAGAGACAGATCACACGATTATTCAAACCTATGCTCAAATGTATCCATATAACATGAACTCAATCAAATACAATGGGTTCAGATCTATCTCTCACAACACAAGTGAAACCAGAGCTACTTCTCTCCAGGCTACATACAAAATGTTGAAAACTACATTTCCCTTTTTATAATTCTGATCCTAGCTGCTTTTTTCCCCCTCCATTACCCACATTTCAGAGATCTTGTATCACTTCACATTTTCTGGATGCAATTTAATGCTAATTCTGTAAGTGTAATAATTAATTCCTTGTACACTGATGAACTTATTTCAGATCTAGAATATGCACCTCTATAAAAACATGTTAATTGCACATTTACCAAGGTTATATATTTAATATATGAGATACAGTAACCATAGTTATAAAGAAAACATAATCAATAGCTAATTAAAAGAGGCATTTCAAAGTAGCTGGGATCATTAAAAAATAAAAATACTGTGTTTTACCTGAAAGTACTTTTCCTGGTAGCTCTATATTATAAAAGCTAACAATGCTCTTACAGATTTGTATTTTAACTTGAGAGCTTGGCACTCTCATCAAGTAACCTGTCAGAAAGAGAAATAAATGTAATTAACAGACTTAAAAATTTTTTTAGAAAGTATTCTTAACACAGTATTCTTCTTTTTACAGCAGCACTTAGTATTGCCTTTGGTCACATCCCCTACAAATCTGTGATTTCATGCAAAGTTTCATTATAAATTATTCAAGAGACAGAGACTCCCACACTGGAGAGGACAAAGGCATCTTAGAGGAGTAGTGTATGTTTAATCAAAAAGTTACCTTCTCAGCTTTATGGCTACAGACACTTATAAGACACTGGATGTTATTCCAGAAGGTGTGGAATTCTGAGGAAAGCTACTACACTAAGCTGCTGTCATCACTTCCATGTCATTAGAAACTTTGCTTCTAAGCAGATATGATACGAAGTAAAGGGAGCATAGAAACAGGAAGGATATATGTTCCTCACATCCCAAGTTTCAGTGTTTACAGTGATACCCCCATTTCTCAGATCAAAATTAAATAAAACAGGCTATATACACCTTTGCTTCTTCATCTGTACTGATAACATTTTCTCATGTAGCTTTTGAGATTGGCGAATAGGTAATTCTGCTAGCCAATCTGCAGAGCAAAGTAAAAATTGTTTCTAATACTAAAAAGCCCAGAGGATTGAATGAATAATTTAAACAAATTACCTACATTTACTAAGGAGTAACAATAAATTAAAATTGTGCTAATAATACAGTTGATTTTATTGTGGCATAATAATAATTTTATTGTGGCATATCAGGTTACACTCACCCAGTTGTGCAATGGATTGTGAAACTTCAACGGAATAGTTTACTTCATCAGATGATTTCTTCTTCTGAAATGGTAACCTGCAAAATGAAATTTAAAAATATTACAACTATGCTTTAATCAAGTCACCATAAAAGTCCAGTAGCTCTTCCCTTCCTCCTTGACAATTTTTTCAGATAAGGACACCTTTTCTAGGATGGACACATTCTTTGCAATGTTGATTCTACACTGAAAGTTTCATAATCTGCAATTACATGTTGGCAATTAGTGGTACGTGTTCATAGATAATATTTTCATAATTTAAATATGATACAACAAGACATAAACAAATAACAAATAACAAATAAACAAATTCATTAAATGTGGAAGACTAAATCCTACAACCTAGACACTATCAGGCTATTACAGACCTAGGCTATATACAGACATGTGCAGAGGTGGAAAAAAAGGATCATATCTCTGGGCAAGTCCTCTTGAAATGAGTAAAAGTGAACAAAATAAACTGACTCCAAATAGCACAACAACAAATTCATCCTTAAAAACAGTGTATTAATAAATACTCAATAACATATTCAAAATACTCAGACATGACATAAACATGTAAGTGCTAAAAACTGTCTAACAGTAAACATTCTAATATTATGCCAAGGTCTCTGAAGTACATACTGCAGCTTTCCGGTAGGTTTACCTCTGTAAACACTACCAGAGAAAAAGAAAGGAGAGAGCAAACAATAATGTTGGGGGAGGCAGGGAGGGAGAAACAAGACATTGGGGGAAAAAAAAGTAAACAGAAGCAGTTACAAGAGTGGAATATTTTACTGGAGAAATTAATATACCTGAAACTGAATTCTAAAAAAAACAGCCCCTGCCTCTGGTTAAAGGCTTCTCTGTCATATGAAGTAGTAAAGAATTAGTGAATTGTGGTGGAATTTCCATAGTACAGAAAATAAAGTAAAACCCAAGGGTGCAATTTTCCAAAATATATTCACTGCAGAAACCACAATTAGTGCTGAACTGCTCTAAAAGAGGAAAAGTCTCAAAGCTACATTTTACTGAGTTTACACACACATTCTCAGTTTTGTCATGCTACTAGCAAACACTTAAGAAAATTAAACTCTATGATGTACCTCCTCATTCCCCACTGTGTGGCAGCAAAGAAAAGCAGTACAACCGAGGGTGCTTAGGGAACTAAAAGATTCAGCTGAGAAGTTCTGTGTTTATTAAATCTAACAGCTGAAAGGAAGCTATGTAAAAAATTATCTGAATATCTGTTTTATTATGCCACTAGTTTTCTATCTGGTAGTTTGTTTTTTTTTCTCTTCCTTATTCTCCTCAAATGAAATAAAATACATGAGTAACTTAGCTACAAGTGTACCATATTATGAGAACACTACTGACAAGTGTAGATAACACCTAAATTCTATTCTACAGATTCCTTAATAAACAGCATGATAACAAAGCTGCCCAAAAGTTCATGCAATACATTCTAAAAGAAAATATAAATCCTAAATCCTGTTGAGGTTCATTCTCTCCTGTAATATGGCTTGTCATTCTGCAATGCTTACCTTCATGTATTAAGAGTGTCTTTGTGTCACCCTAAGTTTTTAAACTCAAGAGCTTGTCTGAAACAGCAAAACACACCTCAGTACCACTCAGCTGCTGAATCTTTTGAGACCAGCAGTCCCAGGCTGACTCAAGACAATAAGAGACCTTGGGGAGCTTTGTTTCCAAGCAAGCTGGTGCCATGAACAACACAGTTTTGAATTATGTAACATGTAACTGCACAGATACCAAACTGTTAAAATAGATTCCTCGTTCATGTCACCAGAAACTGGACACAAGTAAAAGCCAGTTGATGAAAAGGAATGCAATTGATACCTTGCAGATACAGGTGCTTTGTAGATAAATGCTGTATGGATGCCAGTTGCCTTAGAAAATGCTTAGACCTGTTAATAAGCAGTATTTAGATCTCTAAAAGAGAGGCTAAGGTACTTACCCAAACAATTTAATAAGTTCACATAAAGGCTCAGTGAAAGCTTCTTGTTCATTCATTTTTTCTGCACACAGGTTAAGAATTTCGGTAATTTGTGCTACATTCTTAAGGGGCTTTTAATGTGAAATTAAGGAAATCAGATCATCCGTACCACTATGAATCAGAAGAAAAAGCTGAAAACTGTGCTCATCACACTTCAAAGACATAACCAAGAAAAAATAAGACCAATGTTCAGAAAGTTAGGTGTTTAAAAGAAGTTTGTCAGTCCATACTTGGGCTTTTTGAAGCAGCCTTACTTTTACATAAGTACAACTTTTGCAAATCGGATTTAGGTGTCTTCTCAGCTGAGCTCACTGGAAGCTCAGTACAAAATTTCTAAACATGGAGGATGAAAAGCTTTACATCACAGTGCCAGATTTACCTACCTAAATTCTGAGACAGCCTTGTGATATTTAAATTCTTCTCTCCTTTGCCCCAAGTGACTAACTGAAATTTGAAAGTCTGGACCCAAATATATATTAAGATTATTTAATTTAGGGTAGAGGCACAAAATCAAAACTGAACAGAGAACTGAGACTGAGAAATTACTACCAATCCACTGACTCACAGAAACTGCCTTTAAGTACACAACTCAGTTGTAATGAGATGCCTTAAATCACTGTGCAATTTTTGGAACTGTATGAAATTAATCACATTTTTCCACATTCCAACACCCTCCTTAGATTACTTCTCATTACTGGAACCTTTCAGTTTATACTGTAAATATGAAAAAAGTTTCAGATAAATTAGTCTGACTTAATTTTTTTAAAATAATGTCTCCTTACTGGAAGTCTATTTTATCTTGCTATTTTATCTGCTGTTTCTTAAGTAGTGGCAGTTATGCTTTTCTATTCTGAGTTTATAAAGTACACCAGGTACATTTTGGACACTTTCAGCCACTGTACAGGTGAGAACCCTCTACTGAATTTTGTGACAAATGAATCTAATATCCAAGGATCTTGCCAACCTACCAAACTTGGCTGTGTGCACACAAGGAGGCCAGTGATGAGAATATATATGATCATCCCTATTCTCCAAGTGGAAGACAGTACAGCATCAAACACTTTGCTGAAAAGTCAGACTATTACCATACATAAAACACCATGACTTCAGAATTCTAGAGTGGCAAAAAGGATACAAGTCCATTTTCAAATTGCTTGACTACCTTCTTGAGAGTTTTCAGCTGCTCTTCTTCCAAATCTTTCTAAAGTAAAAGAATGAAAAGCAGGTCTTAATTGCAGTTTGCCCTAGAACCTTAAATGATAATGTTTATCCTCTTTTTAAAAATTTAAATTTTAAATTTAAATTAAAGTGGAAACCAGACTTAAAAGTTTACAAGACACAATGAAATTCTCAAAGTGCTTTGAAGGAGGATTAGCTCCATGAAGGAGCCTCATTTCTAAGCATGAAGTCTATTCTCTTCTAACTGAAGAGGCTTTCAAAAGCTCCTGTTTAAACATGTGGACTCTTAAATTCTTTGTGATTCTTTGTAAAGCAACTAAGAAAATTAAACCTATATCACATACAACATAAATGTGTAAGCATGTAGATCTAAGTGGCTTAGAGTGCTCTGCACCACTAGGAAAGCCACCACAGCCTTCAAATTCAAAGCTGAAAGCAACTGAAGTGAGGCTATGTCAGGCTGTGTCAGTGATGTGCAGCATCCATTTCAGCTCTCCTGAGCACCTGCAACTTGAGGCAGGCCAGGAAGTTGTTTCAGGAATGTAAAAGCCCAGAATCCTATAGGCATTTTATCATACATTTTATGCTCTCTACAGAAGCAGTAAACAATATCATCTGATACCTTTTTCTTCAGTCAGCAAGTTTATTCTATCAGCTCTGTATTAAAAAAGGGAAAGAGGGAAATATATAACTACTTCTCTGTGGGGCATTAACTTAAAATGGTCTAGGTTTAATCAGGTCCTTGTGTAAGAGCATAAATTATCCATATTTTGTATCAAAATTATTTGATGGCTTAGTGAATTTAATCTGCCAAATCATCTCGTGGAGACTAAAAATCATCTGTGAAAGCCCACAAGATGATGCTTCTCCTGTGTGCATAGGTAGTTGCATTTATTCTTTAATATTGACCTTAGTATATTTCTCCTTCATTTAAAATCACCTCCCTGGAGAACTGTTAGCAGTTAACTTGTGCAATTACATAAATTTGTGACATATTTTCAATAAGGCAGTATATATATATATTTCCCAGCTGCAGGCTAAAAATCCCAAATATGAAATTCTGCACATCTAGTTTTTGAATGCTCATGCTTTTGTCTTTTATTAAGTTCTAGGTGATCTTCTCTTTCTCTAGGTATTTTTTTAAATTCAACCCATAACTGACACAATTTTTTTTAATAACAACGATCATCTTTAGAAACATTCAAATACCAGAAGAAATACTCATCTTTGTGCTATGTAGCTCCAGCCACCTGTGCTGGATATAATAAACTCACCTGAGTTTATTCAAGGTGGGTGCTACAGGACCTGTATAAAACATCTGTCAAAGCCCCATTACTAACTGCCTGTGTCAGTGAGACAGCGAGGTACCGGGGTTACTTACTGAGCCCGAATCTTTGAGTAGTGTGATGACGTGACTCAAATCCACTGATCTCAACGGTGCATCCTGAAAAAGCAACACTATTAACCTTTTTTTTTTTTTTTTTAAATTATTTTTTATTCTTAATTTTGGAATTTTGCTTTTAAGATGTTTAAAATGTGAAATAGCCGCGTTAAACCAACATGAATTTACTCAGGGGTGGGGAAATCCCGGCCCTTCGAGGAGCACAGACCGGGGTTTGTTCTCAGCCCGGGCGGGAGGGCAGTGAGGGAAGGGCGGGCAGGGCAGGGATCGGGCCAGCAGCGGGGCTGGCGGTGCCCCTGCCCGCGGGAGAGCTCACCTGGGCGGCATCCGGGGCGTTCCTGCGCCTCTCGCCGCCGCTGCGAGAGGGGCCGAGGGCCGGGGAGCGGGAGGCCGCCCGTGGGCCGGGGCTCTTGGCCGCGGCCAGCGAGGCCATGGTGCCTCGGCGCGGCGGCGGCGCGGCCCGGCCGTTGCCATGGGAGCGGCGCGGCGCCTCCGCCCGGCCCAGCCCGGCCCGCCCGGCTCCGCCACAGCCGCGATCCGCCGCCACAGCCGCGATCCGGCGCGCCATCCGCCGCCACCGCCGCCAGCCGCCCTGCCACAGGCGCGATCCGCCGCCACAGCCGCCATCCGCCCTGCCACAGCCGCGATCCGCCGCCACAGCCGCCATCCGCCGCCACAGCTCTGCCGCGCCCCCCGCGTGGGACGCCCTCCGCCGCCCTGCCAGAAAAGCCACTTCGGGGGCTGCTATCTATGACAAACCCGACAGGAAAGCGCTGCCTGGGGTAGCCTGGCAGCGGGGAAGAGGGCGAAAAGAACCTTTTCTCTGCATAGACCAATACAAACAAGTAAAAAAGGCAGAATAGAAGGGCGAGGGGATGTAGATATCTTCTACTTGCAAACAGTGAGCAGCTGTTTGAAGCTTAGTTGACAGCTGAGATTCAAGGGCTACACAGCGCTTGTGCTCACAGGTACTCTACTGGACCGCTCTCTTCAGCTGCCTTTCCCAGGCTCGGGATACACTTTGGGAAGTTGCACACGTCACGTTGGATACGCACGTGGATATGGATCCCAACTCTTTGAGTGCAGGCATTCTTGATGCCAACCTCAGTTTTCATTGATAAATAATTAACTACAGTGATTCCAAACTGTATATAAATATAAATGAAAATATTCCAAATATTTAAATATATGAATAAATTTATTAAATGCTAAGATAGCTGTTTAAATCTCCAGATGGCTTTTGTATGAAAAGAAGTGATTGATAACAATCAAGAAAGACACCCTTATGGCTCCAACTATAACCAACGCAGTCCTTATTTTCAATTTTCCCACCTTGCATGCTACACCCCTCCCATTTCATACCTGCCTTCTGCAGAAATAAGGTGCATCTCACATTTAGTACTCAAATACACTATAGAGTTCTCTTTCCATCTAAGGAAAAATACCCAGTATCATGTATTTGTGTATACACAAAAATACCCATGCACACTCTGCATTTAGTAGAAATTCATCCTGTATGCAACTCCAAAATGATGGCAGAAATACAGCCTAGCATAGTACAGGACTCTGAAAATGCAATGGCCTTTTCCACATCCATAAGACCGTGAGCTGCAATCATAGAACACAAGTCATACAAAGGCAGGACATGTAGCACATTTTACAGAGCCCTCCCATGATGTGACAATGTAGTTGCCAGCCTTGGAGCTGGTATTTGACACTCTTCATCCTTCCTTATACACACATCTCTCCATTACTATAACCACTTTACTGGTCCTTCCTTATTATACTTAAATATTTGTTTCTGTGAACATTTGTTTTTTATCTGGGTTTACACTAGATGGAACAAGATTTTCTATTAAGCATCTGAGTTAATTGTGCTGACAATGCTTATAGGTTTGCAGGCAGTTAGCTGAAAAAGCTGGATTATATATATATTTTTTTTTCCTTGGTGCCCAGATAGGAACTGAAGTAGTATGTATTCAAAGTTTTAAAGCTTATATAAAAAACCTGCTTGCATTTATTTCTATAGTAGCCTAAGTGATTTCAAGTTTGGTTGTTCTGTGTTTTGAATGACAAATGTATAGAGAATATACCTAAATTGGGCAACTTAGTCTGTAAATTATAAGCTTAAGTCACATGGCACTTGTTGGCTCACTGTTCCAAAGATCATACTGTAAAGCTCCATTTGGTCACTGTGCACCTTCTTCAACATGGAGCTTTTAAAATTTAGGATGAAAGCTACATTATGCAAGTTCGACTACAGGGATTCTGCTGCCCTTTGCAAACACCAAATGCCCATCCTCAAAATCACGCAATCTTTACTCAAAATCTTTACTCAAAAGTTAAGAAACTCCAAACAGGCTTATATTGTATTTTTATCATATTGACCTCTTCAGTTGGTAATGAAAATATTCAAGACACCAAGGCCTTACTTATGAGAGTATTGGATTTTCAGTTCTATGAATGCTAAGAAATATGTTAAAAAAGTGGACTTGATGCAGAGAGGATTTCTGTTTTGACCAAGGACAAACTATTTTGGTATGAAGAAAGTCAGAAAACTCTATTCTTGAGGTAAAACTTAAATTTCATAAAACCACAGGACTCTGTGTGTAGGACACAGCTGTGTGTTAGAAGATCACAGTCACATTATCTAAGACTGCCATTAATCTCCTGTTGACTTTGCTGAGTGAATTATTCCCTCTAGCACCTGAGAGGTGCTGTTCACTGTTCTACAAATTTGGTTGGGAGCTTTTAAAGGACTATTGTTCAGTATAAACCTTTCATGTGCTGCAATGAGGGTCTTCAGCTCTAGTCAAATGATGGCCTTTCCTTAGCTGTATTGAACTTGTAGACTGTGTCTGAAGCCACCTGCACTTTATCAAATATGACACTGAGGTCTTTGAAGTACAGAAATCAGTCTTCCTAAGATTCTTTGACTCCTTGACTTCCTTTCCATTCTCCTTTTTTTTTTTTTTTTTTTTTTTTTGGCTGTTCTGACAGACCTTCTGTATTTGATATTCACAGAATAAAAGGAAAAGACCCTGAAGTGGCGGGCAGTAGACTCAGCCTTAAACCCGTCAAGTCAAAAGAGCTTTCAACATCTGGATTTACCCACCTGTACTATTAAAATACAGTCTTGAGGTCATGAGGTGGTATGGAATTAAGGGGAACTTTCACACTGATCTTTATTATTGTAAGGAAACACAGTAAATCACAGGATACAGAATTTATACTCTGGAGTCAGTTTGGTGCCCAAGTTGCTGACATAATATCAACATCCAGTAGAACAAGCACTGAGATAGAGAAATCGAGAGATTAAAAAAATAAAAGCCAAGAAAAGACTTCAAGGTCCAAAATGTTACTTGGCACAAATCAGTATTAAATGTTCTGAATTTTAAAAATACCTAAAATTCCATTTGTGAGTCTGGGAAGGCTATGTAGCCTAATGTGAAAGCAATGCAAATGCTGCCAGCTCCACTGACCCATGCCTCTTTGCTTCTCTGAACTCAGAACAGTTTATGCTGCTGATTGACAGTTAAGCAGCCATGTATTGTCCCATACTGTTCTCCTTTTATGCTGGCATAAGCCTCTTAGGAAAAAAGTCATGTATTTCCAAAAGAAGGACTGCAAAGTGCTTTTTTTTTTTTTTTTTTTTTTTGAAGAGTAATTCTATTTCATACACACGACAGGACACTTGGCAAACATACTGGTGCCTAGCAATCTCATAATGGCCAAACTTCTTGTTGAATGAAAAGTGGACTGAATATATGCTGATAGTACTGTAGTGTTCACTTGTGTTCTGAAAGCATGGAGAATGTCATAGAGCAGGATAAGGGATATAGCTATCCTGTGTGTCTGTGTGAAAAAGCTGTTATCCAGACACTGAAAAATAAATAAACTGCCCTTAGAATACTTTCATAAACTCACATTTATCTCTCAGAGAAACTATTGATCAGAGCACCCATATATTAGAAAGAAATACAAGCTAAATTTTTTTCTGCATAAGCACAGAAGAAAAAAGCAAAATACTTTACACTGATTTTTTATTGATTTTTGTGTAAAACACAGTCTATGGAAAAATAAGAGCATTACTAATAATTTATAATAGCCCTGTTTAGAGAGACAGCACAAACAGTCTGACAAACATAACTACAAAGAGAATATTACACATGGGAGACACATTATGCTCACTGTAAGACACTGCCAACAAAGCATGAGAAACAATATATAATGACAGAGATCATTGTTCAAGTCAATTAAATGTGTCACTAATTTTAAAGGCTGTAATCTAATTAATTCAAGCAGCATCATATGGTGATACAATATCAGTACTGCAACATTATTCATTACATTGATAGAAAATACTACAGGATGAACAGCCAAGAAATCAAAACTTTGTGTATTAGGAGATGCACTGTCTACAAGGACCTATGCATATGTATTCATTACCACTGCATACGAGAAAATATTACATTGAAAAACGGAATCCATCTAATTTTTATGCACCTGATATATCTAACTTTCAGAGGAAAGCTGTTTCCTAATTATATTCATACCTGTGAAATTTATTGCCACTTGGGAACTCATTGCCTTATATTAACTATTTCCTTTAATGCTAGTTGGGCAGCTAATACCATACAGACACAAATATTGAGACACGCTATTTTATAGGCTATTAATGCCAAATAAAAATATTAATGTACTTTCTTATGTTGGCACATCATATAATTCACAATGTTGGAACAAAAAATTAAATGTGGCACCAATTCACAGTAACCATTACCACAAGCTGAAGAACTTGCAAAACAATTACAAAATAATTAATCTCTAAATAACTCAAAGCCACTAAATAATTCAAGAACATGTGCACTTAATTAACTTGTACATAGTTGCCACAGTTAATAGAATTGTAAGATAAAATTAAAGACACATGGAACCTGTAATGGAGCTCATTTTAGACAATGTTAAGAAAGAATAGCTTAATATCCATGGAAAACAAATAACCTGTTGCTAAATAAATAGAGGTCTCCATTTTATAATACATGTACAATTCTGTATCACATATTAAGCACTATTTTTTTTAACTGTACGATAATTAAGAGAAATTAGGCTTATTTCATTACTTATTTTCATTAGGCAGTTAAGCAATTTATATAAAGCTACACAAAAATAATTTTATAGCAGGCTGTTCCTCAAAATATGTATTTATTCTCCTAAGTAACTAAGATGTCTAAATGAATTTAGTTGTTTATATTTAGGCAATCTAAATGAAACAGTTAGCCTCAGGTATTTTTCCAATGAGAAGTCCTATGGTGAGTTCTATAGAAATCAATGTGTTTGGTCAGATGAATAAAGATCCCTTGTGGGACTAAACATATGCTGGATATAAAGTGTGCTAAATGCATGAGCATCATTTACCTTCAGGCTTAACAGTGTCTTGTTAGAGTGAATTGGTCCTTAAAGAATACTACAAAATATTGAATCACAAGTCAACATGCTATTCCAGTTAGAAGTAAACACATGGCCCAACAGGAAACCGTGTCATTTTTGTAGCACAAATATTTCACAAAATGCCTTCATATAATTGATCTAAAAATATTGTCTATTTATTAATACTTCAACATTTCAACCTTTAATTAAAATATAAAATTAAAATACATTTTTAATTTTTGACACACAGTTTGAAAATAGGAATGATTCATCATTATTCTCTCCAGACATCTTTGGCAGTTTAAAATTGAGCAGTTTAATCACTGTTGAAGAAATTTAATGATGAAGTAACTTTTTGCATAGGAAAGAGGGACAACACATTTCTGTATATACTGTCAGTGGATGCATTACAGTACAGTATTTATAGACTTTGACAGTAATTTTCAGTTAGTACAATATCATAGTTCTGCAACATTATCACAACTGCATAAGAATAAATAAATAATTGTAGGGAACATGAATGTTAATTACATATTCTACAGAAATGTAAAATTACTGTAAAATAATAGCAGCATATTTAATTTTCAAATGTAGTCAGATTGTCAATGGTAATACATTCTGCCTAAATCCGTTCAGAGCTATGAAATTCTACTCCCAGTTATACCAGCCAATTCTAGTGATTTTAATTAGGTTTCATGTGCAAGACTAGGGTAGAACATAGAGTGGTATTTATCCCATTAAAATTTTCCAAGATTTGATGTATGCTAAGATTTTAAAGTTAATTTTATTTAAAGGAATGAAGCACACTGCTTCAACCTTGTGTGGGTTTTGCTCTGCAATAATGAAATAGGAGACAGTCCAGGACATTCAATTCTGCAAGCCTTTTAAGAAATAGACACCTTTTGGAATGCAATTACAGAAAAAGTTAAGTTAGAAGTTGCAACTGTTACTTGTTCTTCATTTTTATGTGAAAATCTCATTTGCACTAGGGTTTAGGCTCTTGTCTGTCTCCAGGAATAACAGGGTTTTCACTTAATGTCTAGAATGTTTGATAAAAACCTATTGTACTTGTGTATCACCACCAGTACCACTGAAATAGCTGCATATAGGAGGAGGAACAATAAAATAAATACCCTGAAACAAACTTATTTGGCTTTGGAAAAATGAAAGAATGCAAATTTTTTTAAATTTATTTGATAGATTTATTGAGCATTTTTTTCTTTTTTATTTTTGTGTTAAAAAATAGGAAAGTTTCAAATTTCTAAAATGCTTGATAAATTTTTGGAGAACATAGCTACTAAATACAGTAATCCAGATGCAGCACCTGTCTCAAATAAATCCAAAATTATTGATTTCCAAGAGACTGAGGAGTTAAGTTAGCAAAAAAATCACCGGACACCTGCTTTCTTTTTGGAAACCTGCCACTTGTCAGCTATTGGAGGTAAGTCTCAAAGACACTAGCCTGACCAATTATAGCTGTTATTATAATTTATTTTTTCAAAAATGGTAAAATAAAAAGAATTATTTTCTTTCCAATTGGCTCCATCACCAAGGCTTAAAAAGGAGGATTAATCTGAGCTTTCCAACTACTTGAAATTGAAAATCTGTGAACTAAAAAAAAGTATCAAATATCTGTTGACACATGTAACAGTTATTTTTTTCAAAAAATGTATTCACAAACCTGCATTTTCAAGAAGTATCCATTGGCCTCTCATTCAATACAAAACATGTCTAAAGACATAAAAATGCTTTAATTCTGAAAAAACATTATGCAAGTATTTTATTTTTCATCTCTAGATTTGAACATGCTTAAAATGAAAGGAAGTTCAACTGTCTCTCCTTTTATAACAAACCTCGAATATACACAGGCTTGATGTGTAAGTTTGGACACTAGAATAAAAAAAAAAATTGTAGATATTTTGAATTTGAAATTAAGAACAACTAACATGAATTCTTTAGGCTTAGGTTGGCATAACTGGAGGCAGAGTTTGATTCTATAGTTTTCTTTTTCTGTGAAGCTGTTTGTTTCATTACAAGCAGAGATAATGAGATTTACAGGACCAGTGATGTTTGAGGATAAATTCAAGCTTAATTCTGTATATTTCTGATGCATCATTGGACAAATTCTTACAAAGTAACAAATAATAAGCGAAAGTTCAGCTAAGAAAATCAGAGATTTTTAAACAGTGCAAATATAGATAAGAAAAATATAATTTAATACAAGAAAATTAGGACCAAATACACAATCTGATTCATTGAAAAAAAAGTTCTGCTAATTAAGCAGTAGCAGCCTAAAGGTATGAGTTGAGTTTGGTTTTGTTAGAGAAGAGTAATTACTACTGACACAGCTGTAGTAATATGTAATTGTCAACATTATTTAGAATCCAACAGGAAATGCAAATGTCGAGGCTTAGAGATTTTTAAGTATAAGAAAAATAATTTGGTTTCTCAAAACTTCAGGCATATCCCAGAGACATTTGTAAAAGTTAGACCTTTATATAAAAATAGAAGATTGGATTTGCACAAAAAGATACTAAGAATTTAAGACACATTCTGGGTAATTCATACATAATAACTGAAGCTCCAGTGCAGACACATACAGAACATGAGGACTGTGATGCTTCCAATATATTTGAAGTTTCACTGTGAAAATGGATTTTTTATTGTTGCTGAATTCTTAGCTTTTTTTTTTGTTTTAAAATATTTCCTCATATTTCAAAGTCATTGAAAAATCAAAAACTAGGTTACACACGTATCTTTCTATAAATGTATAGCACGGTTTTGAATCTTCATTATATGATGTGTGGAAATAAAAGAGATGCCAAAGGTCTAAAATCCTACATAATACTTTGAAAAAAAAAGACAGTATTAGTTCACTACCCTTTGCTTACAAGATGTACAATCACACCACAACTGAAACTGAGTTTGCATATTCAAATCATGGAATGGTGTAAAACCACACACAAATAAATATATTGTACATGTGCAATAATATACTTGACCAAGTGCAAGGTGCTGCATCTGGGCTCGGGTAACCCCCAGTACCACACATGGGGGATGAAGGGATCTAGAGCAGCTCTGCCCAGAAGGACCTGGGGGTGCTGGTGGGTGAGAGGGTGGATATGACCCAGCCATGTGCACTCACAGCCCAGAGAGCCAAACGTGTCCTGGGCTGCATCCAAAGCAGCAGGGCAGGGGGGTTTTGTCCCTCTGCTCTGCTCTGGTGAGAGAAACCCCACCTGGAACACAGCACCCAGCTCTGGGGTCCCAGCTCAGGAAGGACATGGACCTGTAGGAGAGAGTCCAGAGCAGGGACACTGAGATGGTCAGAGGGCTGGGGAACCTCTCCTGTGAGGAAAGGTGGAGAGATTTGGGTTTGTGCAGCCTGGAAGGGATGGCTTAGGAGTGATCTAATTGCAGCTTTCCAGTACTTGAAGAAAACCTTCATGAAAGATGGAGAGGGCCTTTTTACAAGAGCAAGTAGTGACATGATGAGGGGGAATGGCTTCAAACTGAAAAAAGTAGGTTTAGATTGGGTATTAGGAGGAAACTCTTTATTGTGAGGGTGGTGAGGCCCTGGAACAGGTTGCCCAGAGAAGCTGTGGATGCCCCATCCCTGGATGTGTTCAAGGGCAGGCTGGATGTGAAAGCTGTCAAGGCCCCTGAGAGCGGTGTTGGAACTTACTCGTTTTTAAGGTGCCTTCCAAATCAAACCATTCTGTGATTCTGTGGTCATTACAAATTAATTTGTTTCAAACTGTGGTTATTTCCTGAAGAATTTACTTTACATTCTGAACTTATTAACCCAGAAATGTGGTTTTAATAGAAGAAACACTGCCTAGAAAGTGTCATATAAATAAACAGCACTCTGACACACACGCTCTAAGTCAAAAAAATATCTGTAAAGCCTGTTTCTAATAAAATACTACTGTGATATAACTGTGCAAAGGAACATTAAATTTTTTAATTTTCATAATCATTTGCCCTTTGTAATCCAAAACAAAAATATTTTTGTAGTTATCAGAAGTAGTAGTCTTCTAGTTACAAACTTCTCATACTTTTGTTAAGAGCTTGTCCTACACGTCTAGCAAGAGACATTACAAAGACTCCAACTTAATTAAACTCCTAAAAATGCACGTTTATGACAAAAAAACCAAAGCCCAAACATGTACAACAGTGTTAACAAATATCATCACATTACAGTTATCCTTTCTGGGGAGAGATGTGGAACAGACCCAGTTACTTCTTCTATAACATGGCTTTTCTCCCATCCTCTTCGAATTCTCCTCAGTTTCCTACTTACACATGGCAAAAGTAACACAATCTTACCTAGGATTACAATGGAAGGCAGAACAAGGGCAAGAACAAAATTTGGTGGTGTATAAAATCTGTAATACTCTTCTTCAAAAGCTCTCTTCCATCCATAAATCAGTACATGGAAAGTACTTATGAGCAGAGCAATGTATCCAAGTGTAGACTGTGAAGAAAGAGAAAATGGGGAAAAAAAGAGATATAATAGCACTTGGTCCTTCACCTGACAGCTCTAATACATTATTTGCATTATTTTAACATTTCTATTAGACATCAACTTAAAATCTCTTACTTATTTACTACATTAAGTTAGCAATATATGGTTTTAAGTTCACATTCTGAAACTTACAGATGAACTGAGCACTGATTTACAGAGTACCTCTGCTAACATCTACAGGCTTTAGTCAAAGCTGAAATATTGTCTACCGAAATTCTAAATAATGAAATCGACTTCAGGATAGGTATGCCAATAAGGAACAATTCCAGTGTAGTTACTAGAACAACATCCATTGTGATTGGAAATTAAGTTTCCTATATTTTAGCTATGAGGATAGATAATTTCCAAGATTCCTTATTATGGAACAATGTAATTCTGCTGGAAGAGATTTGGGCCTAAACTTGAGTATTTTTATCACTCTGAGATGCACAGCTTACTTCTGTTTCACAAAGGCCTACATCCACTTGTCTGATGTAAGCATAAACCCCCCTTTACCTTCTGCATCAGTGGTTGCTGACTGGTTAATGGGAATATCTGAACTGCAGGGCTTGGGCATAATAGCACAAAGCAGTGGTGTAGTTTACCATTAACAGGCAGGGCTGGATAAAAGGTGAAAGAGAGGGTTTCCACAGCAGCCTGCAGAGGAAGGACCTCTCAGCACATAAATCTAGACCTTGCCACAGAAGGTGGTGATAATAGGGGTCATTCACCAGTTCTGTGAATCTGCTTTTTTAAGAACCTTGTAGCTGTGACGCTTCGCAGATTTTACAATGGATCCACCTAAACTTTGCCAAACCATGATAAAAGAAGACTACTATGCTTTGACTTCTGGTGGTGATCAAATGAAGAAAAACTCTTTCTGGCCTCAACTAATTTAATGACTAACTTGGCTGGGAAACACTTATAGAAAATCATTGAAACAGAATGAATATTAATAAAGGTAACTGGCTACCAAGGTATGGTCTAATTTCAGCAAACAGACAAGCAAAGAAACATGCAGCCTAAGGGTCTATAATAGGTAGTGAAAGAATTAATTCCTTCTACTTCAAGTCTAAGCAGTTTCTAAGGCAAGAAGAATGTCTGAGCTAGTACTATCTGCAAGGATTCACAGCTATAATGGTATACAAGAAAAATATTTCTGTTAATTTCTTGGGACTGGTACCCTGTTTTTTGACTTTTTTGCCAATGGTTTCAGAGCCATTTTGTTAATCACTAGATATGCTGTATAATTTTTCTTAAAAAAACAATGTTTCCAAAATATCCCATAGTAAACAGAACACTTAGACAAACACTTGAGGATGTGAAAATGGCATATGTGGTATCTGAATGGAACTTCTGGTAAAAAATAAACAATATGATCAAACCCAACATTTAAATATGTTATTGTAGATTTTTGTTGGTATGACTGTCCTGAATTCATTGTTTTATCACTGCCTGTAGGGAGAAGGGCACAAGTGAATCATATCCCTCATTTCTTCATCAGGATTACTGGCGAGAAATATAACAATTCTTGAAAAAAGAAACAGAGAGGAAATATTATACAGTCATTTCCAATTATTTTTATTTTAGTGCTTATTTTAACTCCATTTGCAAGCTATAGTTTTGAGACATCTATAAATGTCTTTCTATATAATGGTCAAAATGGAAACTAAGAAGTACATCAGTATACTTAAAACTAACAACAAAAGGACAAGAAAAATATATGATACACTTGTATTAAGTTCTTTTTTTTTTGCCCAGTGAAGAGCTGCCATACGCTTCTCTGAAGTGTTGGAAGAGCATGTGCTAATGTGTACTGCACAATTGCAACCACACCTCTAACAAAGGTTGTAATTCCTGGCAATCCTCTGCCTGGGCTTTAGGATGGCTGCTGGGAAAAGTGGAAGAATATCTTTGGCTGCTTTGCTTCCTTATCTTCCATAATACTGTGTTTCCTGAAAGCTGAGTAATAGATTAGCACATTTCCTATAGACTCCCAAATCTTTTAGCTTTTCTCTAAATTCTCCCTGTTTTGTTTCTTCTTCTTCCTGATCAAAGTAAACTTTAGCCAATACGGGAGATTCCCAGCCAAGGCTACTGATAAACTGGACAAACTGGTATTGTTTGAGAAAGGAACCAATAAGAGTTAGAGGAGCGGGAAAGATGAAAGAGAAAAACCCCTAAAATGTTACCAGCAAGATGTACATATTTAGAGACAAAAACATGCTGTGGGGCAAATCTGCTTCAGGAATTTCTACATTTACAATGGTCAAGTAGTTCTACGCAATTTATATATACAAAATATATTTTCTAAACTCTACATTTATGCAAGATACACTTCAGATTCTCTGTGTAACAGGCTATTGCTAAACTTAAAAACTGTTTGTAGTAACTTCTGACTGGAATCTTACCCATAAACTTGCTAAATACTCAGGCCTCAGTCCTCTTTACCCTGGGAAAAAAATATCCTGTTCTTGTGGGAGAACCAATGCAGGAAAGCCCTTCCTCAAAGGGTATGTATGATAAATACTTTACTCACATTGCCTCCAAAAAACTCTAGGATTGTGCTAGCAGAGAAAAGGAATATCTACAAAAAAGTCAGCTTCCTCCCACTCAAATGGCAGATTTGTGTTATTTTTTGCTAAAAAACCATGAAGTTTAGCTTTCAAAACCAGTCTGCTCTGTTCACTGGCACTTTAAAGGATGGTTTTTGGACTTGAAGTCTTGGACTGGAAAACAAAACCAGCAATCATTTATGTTTACATTATATATTTATAGTTTAACTTTCCTCCCTAGACTGAAGGGCCCAGTGCAGCATAGCTTGCAGACAACATTCTCCATTTCCTTGTATTTTACATGAACACTCAAGGACTAGCCTCAATAAATGCCTTCTTTTCTGTTTACAGTTGTTGGTTTAAGCTGTTTATTCTGCCTGCTCTGACAAAATATAAATTCTTTTGTATTTCTTGCCCAAGTCTTCCTTTGCTCCTTATCCAAATATATTTAGATGAGAAAAAGAAGAATATTGAAGTGGCATTTAAGAAAACTGATGCATTAGTTTATCAGCCCCAGCTTTCTTCCCTGCTGCTTTTCTCAGTAAACTTCAGCTCTGGGTTACGTTAAGGTGACTGCAAAGTTTCACACCAAGCTTCAATCATCTAAGGTCTCCTACTGAGAAAATTCTTCATCACCACCTCGTTCTGTGGTTCCTCTATCTGGATGTTATGAGTGTTCCTTTCCAAATCATAAAAAGTAATCAGACCTTTGTTTTGTACAGTGGTCAGCACCATACTGCAGCAATTCCTGTTTTCTTCAGGTCTCTTAGTTCCTTATAGGACTGACACAATAATTTCCTTTTGCACTATTAAACATTCTCATATCCCATTTTGTTTATATGCATACAGTAAGTGAAGGAGCAGAGCCTGCACTGCTTGTCCTCTCAAATCCTCTTCCCTTGATGAAACAGGCTGGAATTTTTAGGGTTGCTGACACCTGTGTTTGAAACCAGGCTAGGTAAGATGGAGACATCTCCAAAATAATTTGGTATATCAAAGACAGCAATGACTTCTGTGCAAAAATATTGACAACTGGTGTTTCTTTGGAGTATCAGGAAGACAGTGTTCAAAGACTTTTGAACTACTGTAGGTTGGGGAGATGCTGCTTGGGGCTTGTTCTGCTGTAACAAGGCTAGTCTATACTGCACATTTTAATAAACTCAGATTTTCCTAGTAGGACTCAAGAATGAGTATGTTCTAGTGGTAAAACTATTTAGAAGAGGCCAGTCCCTTATTTTGATGAAACTGCATTTACTAAGATGAGCAAGCGAGAATGAGTTGTTCTCAGTGGCAAGTGCTGAGCTGGGACACGGAGTGTGCTGACTGACTGATTCTTTGTCTGCCAGATGTGAAACAAGTTCAGCAGCTGTTGTGGCAAATCATCTGAGATTCAGGACTAAAGCTAGAGACATACTGCTTTTCCCAGCTGAAAGAAAAGCAGCAATGGGATGATAGGTTAGTAGTTCTGTTGTTTGTTCCCCTGATTTAGAGAAGATTGAGAGATTTAAGTTCAATCTTCCTTCATTGCACTGCAGTTCAGTAGAAGAAAAATATAAAAGAGAGAGGAAGTATTATAATGTTTTATCCTTGCATACTGCAGACAGTGAAACTTACACAGAAATACAGACTCCTTTTACTCTAGTAAGCAATTGCTGAGAGTCTGTTTTCTGATTGAAAAAAGCAAGAAGACTTTTTTTCACAAATAACTAAATGAAGAGTAACTTATATCCTGAGAATTAATGACAAAGTAAATACTCATTAACTTTAAGGAAATTTTTAATAGGTCAATACTTTTGTGATTAAGAATTGCAAATGATTATAGCTCATTACCAATATCAGTTATCTTCTGCACATGATGCAGTATGAACTGTAACATACATCCAGAGCAAACAACTTACTCCCAAACAAATTCCTCAAAATACTGACAGATGAGTCATTAAAGTTCACAATTATTTAAATTTGGAACTATTTTGACTTAATTTACAATGGAAATAACTGCAATAAATAAGTAGTTGTAGATACATCATCGTGATTATTTTGTAGGTTTAGATTCAGTCACACAAGCATGAGATTTGGAAATATGAGTAAGGAAAAATAAGACAAAAATGCTCTGTTTGTGGCTGTAAGTTATTAGTGGATAAAGGCATCATGTTACTTGCAAGTGAATACATATTTTTCCCTTTTGCACTAATGTTTTATATCACCCAACACAGAGAACTCCAAATGGCAGAGATGTTTTAACAACACACTTGAGTATTTAGTCTCTCTGAAGGCAAAAAGCCTTCAGGATATGACCGTGAATATGACCACTCTCTTTAGAAGTCTGTAAATTATGAAGCACAACACAAGTCCTGAACTTTTAAATCAGTGCCCACGTTCTGAAGTGAATAGAACTCAAAATTAGGCAATATTATTAGGCTAAGCTTAAAAAAAAGTTCATCAGAAGAGACTGAGTCAAGACTACAGTACTAAAGCCAAAGTCAGAAAACAAAACATAACAAACCCCAAAACTGTGCACTCTTAGGAATTTTCACTCGACTGAATCCTAGGAAAATTTCTTATACCTGACTGCTACCTAAAACTACTGGCAATTATGTGTAGGAGCAAGCATTGAGCTGTTCATTAAAGCCCATATTTCTCAGTATTTAATGTTGGTTAGATTTGCATGTTCTAGGTATTTACCTGAGGAAGGCAGACAGCAGATGGTGTGCCAGAGCCTCAAAAAGCCTCTGATTTTAATAAGCAAAACTTAATTTTTTACAAGTGGGTATTTTCAGATAATGGGAATAATGCAGTTGAGAGCTGTGTCCAGTCCCACAGCGGACAGGAAGTAAAACTTACAATGGCACCATGGCTGTCAGAGGGCTGTGCAATAAAAATCCTGCAGGGCAAATTAAATCTTCAATTTTAATAGCTGTGTGCATATACCTATACTAGTATCTCATCAGTATCACTGCATTTAGTAGGTTTGTCCAAATTTATCTTTGAATTTAGCAAGAAATTCTAAGAACAAAAGAAATAGATTAGTGAACATTTGGTCGTAGTTATGTTGGTTCTTTAAGATCAAGAAGTGTAAAATGAAAAGTCCAGTTTTAACACTCATGAAATGCTTAATATGCCTTCATGATATTTGCTAAGTAATTGTTGTTTTTATTGAATTACAAGAGACAGAGGGAAAAAAGGCTCTTTGTCATATTGCAATGAGCTTTTGTCTATGATCTTGATCGTGATCAAGGGAATTCTTGCTAACACCAAAACTCCCTTATTAAAAAAGCAACACACCTGAATAAAACTGAACTCCCTCCAGTTTAAGGCACTGTTGACTGAAGGGATGGAAGTTACTGCCAGCAAAGAAAGCAATCCAAGACTCATTATTCCAAATGAGATATACATTTCAATTCGCCACACCTCTTCCTCATTCCAAGAATTTTCAACATTTGCATGAACCTGATGAAAGAGCAGAAAAGAAGAACTTTATTCTGAAGAATATTAAAAATACCAAGAGAAGTTATTTTGTTGACTTGAATTTCACAGTCACAGGACAATTATAAAATGGGGTCAAATATTTCAGAGGTTTCTTCATGCCTGGGAGAAAAACAGCTATTTCTTTGCTTCTGGTATTGGCTTTGCTAGATTAAAAATATGTTAAACATGGAAATTTAGATGAGATGCTAAAAGAAAGTGTAACATTATATACCATTTACAACAATACTGTTATAAAATCGGGTAATTCTGCACATTCTTATACACTGTAAAAAAGGAGTTGTGTTCTTCAGACTGCAAAATTAAATTCTGTAACATAAGTTGGATAAATCTGCAGTTTATTTCTAGTTTGTTACATTTAAAAATAGTTTAGCATCATTTCCTTCAGCTTTTCTATGCTGAGTCCAAGCTTGTTTCTCTCTTTCACTATTGACATCAGCTTTTTCCAAGATAGTTCTTTCTGGAGAGCTTTCCAGAAAAAAGAAGCAATTCAGGACCCTAACAACTAAGAAACATAGATATTCAAATATTTTTTTCCACTTCCAGGTTAACTATTGCAATAGGACATGTCTTGAAAAAGGTGCATGAAAAATACCAGCAAGTGAGTTTTTATTATCATTAAAATAAAGATAATTTCTTAGTAAAAGTAGCAGTGAATCCTTTAGTATTACTAATTCTAAGTGTGAATTATGGTTTCTTGCTGCCTAGTATAGTTTTGCCCTTCCCACCTTTCTCTCAAGTTCAGTTTTTGATGCTAGCTCTTTTGGAGTTTGTGACACTCCCTGTTAATTTGTTACATTTCATTTTATTTCCTAATTTCATTTTCCTTTATGTTCTATCAGATCTCTCTTTCCTACAGGTTTTATGTGCTGAATGGCAATGCTGTTTTTCTGGCAATGCTGCTTTTCTGCCACTTTAAAGGTTACAATAAGCTGTCTCACTGAGATAGCACCATCTTCTGCTCACCCTCTTCTAGAGGGTGACAAATTTGCTGGAGAATGTTTCAGGGTTATGCAAGATCAATTGTTCTTGGAAATTATGAGTCAACTTCCATTGCCTGCAATAGATGATGTCCACAGAATTTTAAAATAAAGTATTTTTAGCATTGGTCCAAAATGTTACAAAATATCAGCATCTTCTTTTTTTTTTTTTTGGAACATAGAAGTATCCATAAGTATGATTACAGTATCTGCCCTTGTACTTTTCATATTTGTAAATGCACTTATGATATGCATATTTCCCCCATGTGTTAAGTACACATAGAAAGGAACATACTTCAGAATTTTCCTGCTGTTGCTCTTATCCTGTCTATCCAACACTCTTCTTATGCATACTGTTATCAGGAATTCCAATGGGACATGTCCTTGATTCCCCCCATCACACAAACTTGACTGCAGATTGATCCACAAGGTGAGCAAAATGCACAGATATTTCTTTTAGTCTCCTAATTTGGCACCTCCTATGCATAACTCATAACATTTTGTGCCAAAAGCAATAGAACAGATCAAGAAAAACCCAGTTATTGTATTCAGGAGCCATATGCACCCAGCCAAGGAGTTTTTGGCTTACTGAACCAAAGTCTGTCGTACCTGTTGATAGGCCATGTTGAGGAACAGGTACCGCTCCGATCTCCTCATGGGCAAGCAGAGGCTGTACACCACGTGCACTGCTGCAAAGAAAAAACTGAGCAGCCCAAGCTGCTTCCGACACTGGAGCCAGTTGTCCAGCCAAGGAGGAAATCGCCGATACTTAGTGCTGTAGTAAAGCTGATAAGCAGCTGCAATAAGTCCTGATAAATATACTAGAGAAAGCAAAGTGATAGCAACAATTGGCAAAGTCTTGTTCACAATCTCAATGGGAATCTTGTAAAAGTCACTCTGCTGATTTCTCATGTATGGATGGATGACATCTCTGACAAAGGAATAGATGAAGAAAAATGTTGCCAGGCTAATGGCAATCACTACAGGCCCCTTCCACAGGGTGAACAGTCGCAGAGGCAGGTTTTCAATCTCCCTTGAAGATGACAATGCCCCTAAATCAATAGGAATGAAACTGAGCTGACGGGCAAGCTCAATAACTTGATGGCGAGCCTGAACATTGTTACTGCAAATATAGACCTGTTGGGAAAGTCAAGGGAATTATCTTTAGTCAGAGAAAGAGACTCAAAGGTAAACAAAAAACCAGCAAAACCCACCAAAATCTTTAAGGCTTCCAAACCAAAGCTACAACACAACTGCTAAAACTGTACACTTTATCTCAGCTCATATCACCAATATGACAATAAATTCACATAAAAATCTTGCCAAAGTGCAAATATGCACTGTGATTTATCAACAGAGTAATCAAAACAAAATTGGCTTTTTCTTGAATTTAATAATGGGGGATGCCTTGGTAGTCTATACACTGAAACCTATCATACTGAAATGTCTACAGGACTGGATTAACTTGAAGCAACAGCTAAAAGCATTTGAGAAAGTCCAAAATCTCTCACAAATACAGGGATCTTGAACAATGACCCTTAAACAATCATAGCATACACAGAGTGAGAAGCAGCAAACTGTGTAATCTTTCCATGGATAACAATTTCAGCCTAATTTCACAATCCAGATTTCCACAGATTTCAGATTTGAGCATTTAACAGAAAAGACAAAAACTAGCAGCCAAATAAGAACTTGTTTTAAATACCAGTTGATTATACAGTGAAAGAAGTGTACTGCTATAAAGTTACTTCAAGGTTCTGTTAAAATTTACAACGGGATACAGTTTGCCCAACACTTATTTCCTGATCACCTGCACTGAAGCAAATATGACCTGTTTTGACTGGCATGAGTTATTTTTAGTGTAGTGCTACTCTGAAAGGGGATAAAAGAAATATGGTGAAGGTTTTTTTTAAATTATGCTAATTCCATATCAATTCCTTTCCATTTAAATCTATGTGAAGTGCCAGAAAACTGAATTAGTCTCCAGCAGTCATGTTACATTAGTTATTTCTTTCACATTTCTCAGATTTCATAAAGCTGTGAAGGACTGCATGCTTGCACAGGCTTAAATCCTTTACATCACCTCAGCAAAACATGAAAAACATAAAGGTGCATTTTCCATGTGCAGAATGGATTTGCAGAACATACTGGGAAGGAATTTGAACATGATGTTCCCAAGCAGCCCCGGATCAAATGAATGATTACTTAGAAACATATGTGCCTCCTTCTGTTCCCTCATATTTATGATTTTGGGGAACTCTAAAAGCTAGATAATATCTTTCAATCACTCTGCTGCTACACTGAATGCAAGTATTTTTAGAACAGCTGGTTTTGAGCTCTGGGATCAGGACCTCAGATTTCCGTGCATCTCTTCTGCTGCAACTAAAACACACTGGGAAAGACTGTCTCTACTCTTGTGTAAAGTATAGAACATATTTCCTATAGAAAACATTAAGACCCAACTCTTCTCTGTCTGTAGTCATTGAAAGGTTAGTTGTTTACCCTAAGATAGTATCCACATTTCCTCTGCAATCTTTAAAGACAATCAGGCAACACAGGGAAAAAACTGGACTACTTACTTTATTTGTCTTACAGTGGGATGAACTAAACTCTGAAGGTTTTATTGGCTACTTAAATGTAAGTGAAAGATCCAACATTTTAGGCATGTTAAGTCAAGGAATGTAAATCTCATGAGTTCTGGCTGTTACACTCAGTACCTGTCATTTTCATCTTAAAAATAAGTTAAATTAATACAAATAAAAACATTTACCTGTCTGCTGGCATCCTTTGGTCCCAACTGCAGTGACCAAGCTGAAATGACATTGAATCCTTTGACAATTAAGGAATCGGGAAAAAGAGATGCCAAATACTCTGCATTGGAGTCTGGATATTGGTCTACTCTTGTATTATTGCTGACATCAATCAGAATTTTACCAGCAAGTAAATGTTTGAGATCCCACAAAGAGATGTAATGTTCTCTGTGTATGGCTACAAAAATGATGTTTGTTTTAGTTACTGCATCTTCATGGTGAGTGACATCAACCACATGGGGAAAGAAGTCAGCAGCATGTTTAGGGTTTCTGCTCCCTACAACCACGTGGTACCCACATCTGATAAGTCTGATTGTCAATGACTTAGCAAAGTCTCCACTTCCAATGATGCCTATTGTGACCTTACTGGCATCCTTGATACCATTGGCAACATTTGGTAGAAAAGTTTCATTGAGGTTCTTGGGACTCCCCATCATAGAGATTGATTCCATACTTCCAAGACACCAAACCTAAAATGATCTCTTTAGAGGGAAAAAAAAAATGGAAAGAGAACAAAATTAAAAAGTCAGCATCATACAATTTTAGGAGACCAAAAAATCCATTAACACCTCTGGAAGCAAAATCTTTGGTTCTAAGTTTCGCATTATATTTTCTCTTAATCAAGTATGTGATAATCAATTTTGTCTTACAATATGTCAACAATAGAAGGAGAAACAAGAAACAAAGTACTTCAAGCACTTCAATAATACAGTTACTCAAGTAAACAACACTATTTTCATCTTCTCCTATTTCGTACCTTCCACTGCACTGGAATACTGGCCCACAAGACAACTTTGTGCTCCTGAAATTAATGGTCAATAGAATAATGAGTAGAAACATGTAAAGAAAATTGGAAAATAGTAGAATGTAGAGAGCACTAGCCTGTGATCAGCATGAGATCAGTGAGTACATGGAAGCTGAATTCCATTAAAAGTTTGTGCAGGTTATTATTGCTAAATCCTCTCCTGGCCATGAAAGAGGAGATGCAAAGGTCTCAAAGCTGCAAATGTCATGACACCCTGACAAACATCTATCTGACATACTCACCTGTCAGCCTCGAAAATGGGCTGCCCATGTGGATCCAATGGTAAAAACAAAAGAAAGTTTATCAAGACTTAATTGTGAGATGACTAATGACATTTCTAGGTCAGACTGCTTGGTCTGGCCATGGATGTATAAGGATTAACTGTGGATGCAAGGGTAAAGGATTCAAGGCCATGAGTCACAAATATGCTCAACACAATTTTCTATCCAGGCAAGTAAGATAAATCCTGGAGACAAACACATGGGACAGCCTTCCATAAAAAGCTAATGGCAGGAAGAGACAGATTTCACGCAGTAATTGAAGAGAAGATAATTTCAGGACTCAGATTCAGTGTAGTAAGGGATATTTTGAAGAACAGAAGCTAAGGCTTGCAGAAAAATAAACACTACTATATCCTTGGTCACAGAACTACAATAAAGCTCTAACAAAGACAAAAACCAACAAAACAACCCTTAGGAGGGAAGTCTTCACATGAAACCACAGTTATGACATAGGTAGTTCAGCATCATTGGGGGATGTTGACCCTGGCTGGAGGCCAGGTGTCCAAAAAGATGCTGCTCTATGACTCCTCAGCCAGCTGAGGAGAGAAAATACCACGAAAGGATCATGAATTGAGATAAGGACAGGAAGGGATCACTCATCAATTACCAGCAGAGGCAAACCAGACTCTACCTGGGGAAATTAACTGACTTTATCACCAATAAAAATCAGAGCAGGATAATGAGAAGTAAAACAAATCCTGAAGAGACACCTTCCCCTCACCCCAGTAAGTTTCTTCTTGGCTTAACTTTATTCCTGATTCTCTACCTCCTCCCCCTCTGCAGCACAGGGAGACAGAATGGACGTTACAGTCAGTTCTTCCCATGCTGTTTCTGCTGCTGCTTCCTCCTCAGGAAGAGAAGTCCTTCTTCTGCACCAGCATGAGGTCCCTCCCACAGGAGAGTCCTCAACATACTTCTCCAGTGAGTCCTTCCCACAGGCTACAGCTCTTCACAAACTCCTCCAGTGAGGCCCCTTCCACAGAGTGCAATCCTTCAACAGGCTGATGCACTGTGGATCCCCATGAGGTCACAAGCCCTGCCAGGAAACCTGTTCCAATGCACACTCTCTCCACAGCAGGAGCCTGCTTCAGTGTGAGCTTCCTCATGGGGTCACAGCCTCCTCTCAGGCATTCACTTAGACTGGTGTGGGGCTCCTCCATGGGCTGCAGACAGATCTCTGCTCTACCATGAACCTCATGGGCTGCAGGGGGACAGCTGCATCACCATGGCCTGCACCACAGGTTGCAGTGCTTAGGGCACCTCCTCTTCCTTCTTCTTCACTGGCCTTGGTGTCTACGTAAGTTGTTTCTCTCACATGTTCTCATCCTCTCTTCTGCAACTGCAATTACTTTTTTCCCCCTTCTTACCTATGTTACCTGAGAAGTGCTGCCACCATTGCTGATGGCTGGGCTCTGGCCAGCCATGGTCCTAGACCCAGCTGACACTGGCCCCATTAGACACAGGGTAAGACTCCTGCAGCTTCTCACAGAAACCACCCTTACAGCACTCCTTCCCATCCTGCGGCCAGTCTTGCCAGGCAAAGCCAATATAATTGTAGAACAGGAATAAATTCTGAAAATTAAGGAAGCAATGAGGAGAGGCAGGCTAAGAAGGGCAAAAAGAAATTGTAAGGTGGCTGTCTTGGGAGCAGTCAACAACAGAACACACAGAACCTTTTCCTGAGCCATCATCCAAGAGCTGATATGATGGTAATTAATCATCAGTGGGGGCCATTAACCAGCCATTGGCTAGTAATACAACATGTGTGGTGAACAACCTCCCACAATAAAAAGTAGCTTTGTGTTTCAGAAATTAGAGAAAGCTACTAGAAGAATGGGCACTTTTCACTTTAGCTTTGACTAGAAGGTACAAACTCACTGAAACTGCACCCAGAAAAAGCAATACATGAAAATGACCACAAACTTAGTATTCAAAGAAAAGGTTCTAACTGTGAATCCTTCTGGCAGAGGCAGAGCACAAAGATTTTTATGCATTCACTCAAAAAAGCATTGACTTTTTCCTTACCACGTGACCCGAAATGTATTTAACACATGACCAAACTACCAGTATTTCCTGTATCAGGATGGGTTCGCACCCAGGAACATAATGAGAATACATAATGAGAAAAGAGATGCAACTGGATATGACAGAGCATGTATGCTTTCACCATGTGATTTCAGCAGCCCATTTCAGTGCATACCATGTAACCAGAATGTGCTGCAAGACCTTGAGACAGAAAGGGAACCACCATTAGGAAATGTGCTACAAGTACCATTTAACCATACTGCAGCCTACTTTCAGTTTTAGTCCAAAGGATCCTGGGGAGAGTGGACACACAGGACTTGGCATGATGAATTGTTCTGGTGAGCTGAACTTGGCCTACTGGCCAAAGCTTCTCACTGCCTGTTCTAAGGAAAATGCAGCGCGAGTAACAGAATTAAACTAACAGACTTCATAAAAAAAAACTCAGGGAACAGGCTGACATGACTTTTAGACAAGTCACCTAAGAGATGTACAAGAGCAGAGAGCTAGCAGTTCGTGAAACGGACTATATTAAATGCACAACTGCAATTCAGAGGCAAGAGGGTATAAGACTCACATATATGCAACAGGAGAGCTTTCCTGACCTGAGAAATCACACAAGATTTAAAAGAAAAAAAAAAAAATCGTGTGCATGGCTAAGGAGCATTATAAAAAGACAAAGAGACAGTGCTATCATGTAAGGATAAAATCACAACAAGGATGGTACAGAAGTGAGTTTGTGACTAGTGAAGAAGACAAAAGGCACAAGTAAAAGTTCCATAAATACTTTTCAATAAAAAGACAGAAGACAAGGTTTGTAACCTCAGAGGAAAAGGAGTAAGTTATAACTCATACAAAGTAGGACAAGTTGTTAAATGTCTTCTTTATTTCAGCCCTCAGCAGAAAAGTCAACTGTGAACAGGTTTAAATTTAAAGAAATTTCCTTCTACAAGGAGACAGACGGTGAGGTCAAAGTGGAAAAGGTAAGTTTAGAGTAAAGGATAAAGTTAAAGATAAGATAAGGATTTTCAAGTCAACAAACACTTATGAAATCAGCCCTCAATGCTTAAAATTCTGACCAAAGTGACATCTTCAGAACTAAAGAGATTACAAGACAAGCAGACTAAGCACATATTGCTAAATGAAGGGAGGATCACTAAGGAAAACAAAGCCTCACTTCAGCCCCTGAACAGATTTTTCATCAAGTTATTGTGCAATCAGATATTAAATAAATGGGAAGCAGATGATAAGAAGCAGCCGAGGTGGATTGTTCAGGAACAGATTCCAAAAAAACCCAACCTTATTTTATGAACTAACTGATTTCGGAGTTATAAAAATTAATAAAAGTAACATAGATTTGACATATCCTCTTCAATTAGCTAAGAGCACATGAGCTAAGAGCACATGAGCTATGTCAGCCAGATGGTGACACACGTGAAAAGCTGCTCCTGCAAAATTAACTCCGGGAGAAGCCCGGACGGACGCAAGCCGGGCCGCTGCGCGTGTGACGCCCGGCTCGGGCGGGCACTTACGGGGCGCGGGCTGAGGCGCGGGGCTGGCGGCAGGGCGGGCGCGGGCCGGTGCCCCTGGGCGGCAGCGCGGCGCGGAGATCCAGCCCGGAGCAGCTCGGCGGGGCCCTGGTCCGGGCCGGCATCTCCAGCTGCAACGACAACACCGCCCGTGACAGCGGCAGAGCCGGGCAGCGCCGCCAGGCCGCCCGCCGCGGGGCGGGGCTCGCCGGCCCCGCCAGGTACCGGAGCGCCCCCGCGGCCGGGCCGCACCGCTCCGTGGGGCGCGGGCACCGCCAGAGCCTGCCCGGAGACGGCCGCGATGGGCAGCAGGGAGAGCCCCGTGGGCCCGGCGGGGATGGGGCCCGGCCCGCCCGGCCCGGCGCCGCTCACCTCCGCCCGCCAGGAGCACCGCGCCTTCGCTGCCGCTCGCAGCCGGGCCCGCAGTGCCGGGCGGGCGGGGAGGCGGCGCCTCTGCTGCGCTGCGACCCGCCCCCTGCGGCCGGGCGGCTCCGGAGGGCGGGGGGCCCTGCTGGGGGGCAAGGTGACCGTGAGGCGGGAATGTGTCCTTGCGGGCAGGAGGGCCGATGCTATGCTGGGGTGCATCGGGAAGAGCGTGGCCAGCAGGTGATGTCCCTCTGTTCCGCCCTGGTGAGGCCACATCTGGAGTGCTGAGTCCATTCCGGGCTCATCAGTGCAAGAAGCACCACTAGAGAGGGTCCAGGGGCCAGCAAAGATGATGAGGGATCTGGAGCATCTCTCTTATGAGAGACTGCGGGAGCTAGGCTAGCTAGTTTAGTCTGGAGAAGAGAGGGCTGAGAAGGAGTCTCATCAATGCATAGAAATATGTCAAAGATGGGTGTCAAGAGAGTGGCGCCAGGTTCTTTTCAGTGGTGCTCAGCGACAAGATAAGGAGCAACTGCCATAAACCAAAACTCAAAAATTTCCACCTCAACATTAGGAAAAACTGCTTCACAATGAGGGTGGCAGAGCACTGGAACTGGCCACCCTGGGAGGTGGTGGAGTCTGCCTCTGGAGACATTTAAAACCCACCTGGATGCTTTCCTGTGTAACCTGCTCCAGGTACCCTGCCTTGACAGGTGTTAGATGGTCTCCAGAGGTCCCTTCTAACCATAGCAATTCTGTGTTTCTGTGACCTATGACAGCACAGGGGGTTGGTGTAGGGAAAGAGGGCTGTGGTGCCCTCAGCTTTGGCCACTGTCACTGTGCTCCTCTGGCACAGGCAGAGCTGGACCTGGGGTGCTGCTGACACAGGAGCAGCTGTGAGCAGCTGGCTCATCCAAAGATGAGCTCATGGCCTGGAGGGCAAACCGTGGCTCCCAGGCCCTGCCCTACTTCTGCCCAAGCCGTTCTTCAGCAGGAACTGCCACCAGCCCCTTTTCTTTTCACTCCTGGCAGAAGGGTGCTGCTGCAACCTGTGCCAGCTGCAGGGTGGTGGAATCGTACAGAATTGTCACAGAATTGATATATGGGTTGGAAGGCACCCTCAAAGGTCACAGAGTCCAACACCCTTGCAATGAGCATGAACATCTTCCTTGAACATCTGGATGTTCAGAGCTCCATCCAGCCTGACTGAATGGGAACCCACCACCTCTCTGGGCAACCTGTTCCTGCATTTCACCACTGTTCTCATGAAAAATTGATTCTGGAGGGCATTGGGTGTCCCTGCAGTCCAGAATATCTTCCCAGGTTTGGTTAGTGGGGAGGTCACTCCCCATGTTTGCTGCGTGCCCAGTATACTGTATGCAGGTGGGAGTTGTGCTCTAATCTCAGTGTTACTCACAATGAGAAACACATGGTTTAGCCACATAATAGCAAAGCTGAGTCCCAAGATCTGAATTCTGTCTTGTTTGACATGGAAATTTCCAGTTGAAGGCAAATGGAGCTTTTCCCTGAAAAAGCCTAGCTTCTGATTTTAACATCTGATTTACCTAATAAATTCTGCCTTCCATTAAGCTCTGCTGTGTATATAACAAAGTATAATCCTCAATTCTTTGTTTTTAATGCATTTTAAACTGATCAACCCACATGAAAATGTGTCTCTCACGTTGCAGCAAAAACTGATGAATGCACAGGTGATTGTACATGAAAGAAGCCATATGATGACACTGAAACACTGAAGGTAACAGTTTTCATTTTTGTGTGTGCATGCTGACTTGTTTCTATAATATATTAACCAACGACTTCAGCAAAATTAACCATGCAATCAATACAAACATCTGTTTCCTTATATAATCATGACAACTATGCTGCAGAATTTGAAAAGATGAATGTGACACTTTTCTGTTGTAGTTCAGAAGCCATTCATTCCCCTCCCCAATTACTAAAGAAGTAATTTTCTTGATGCTGAAAACATATGTTTTTAAAGTATTTTTTTTTAATTTGGTGAACAGGTGCATGGAAATTGTATTGCTTGATTTTCTAAACTGCATTTTCAGCTCCCACACACTGAGGACTGAATTACTACTCCACAGAACATTGAATCTATTGACAGACCACTCAGAACTGAATAGGTGCTTTCCATGACGAGGACTGGCATTTCAGGTCTTCACTTTCTTGTTCCAATACCCTCCTTTGCTACTCATTCAAAAGTCATTATCCCAGGCTTGTTTTTTGGTAGCCAATACAGCTACAATAGTATGAGCTCAAAAATTTTAGTCCAGCCAACAAATACATCAAAATAAAAAAGCAGAATGTTCTTTCCTGCATTATTTGTGGTTGATTCTCTTTATATGCTACTTTATGTGACTCCTGTTACCAGAAAAGTACTTACATGAAAATGGGCCCTTGAGTCATGTGCCTCAAAATTATATCACACAAAATCAAAGCAGTCACAGTCTTAGAATTATTTATTTGTTTGAATTAAAGCCTCAATAAGAAGACTATAAATTGGAATGTTTCTCATTGCTTTCCTGCAGGATTTTTTTAAACATTATTATTGCAGCATGAGGTCTTGAAGTGAAAATGCCGACCCTTAGGAGATAATCATTAGATCCATGTTGATTCTTTTAACAAGCAAGGAGCCTTTTTCTCATGCAGGTGTATGAGTAATGATGCATGATTTGTTACCTGTTTCTTGAGCAGCTGTTTGGCCTTGTGAGTTTAGCTACATATGTAAGGTGTGCCAGCTCTGACCCTGGTCCTTCATTCCTAACCCACAACTCCATGAATATCATTCAGTGTCATTTCTCACCTACACTATTAATTTCTTCTCCAGTTGTTTCTCCTATTGCTGTGTGCAAACCTGTCTGAGTTTAGCCTTTGACATAGGGGTAAATGAGGAAACTCTTGAGACCTGGTCATTTATCAGGCTGTTGAATTTGAACAGACACCACTAACTTGGTATCTAATACATTTGAAAATTAAAATCAAGGCAGTTTGAGGGATTTAACTTGTTCTTATGTTTTTTTTTCCTACCTTTTTGAGGTTTTGAAGTTTGAAAATTCTTGTTTGAAATTGGGACTAAAACAACTACAGCCTTCCTTCCATTGCTGTATAACTTAATCTGTTCATACAGGAAAAGCATAGAGGGCTGTATTTTGCATGGAGATTAGCATGAGAGCAAGGGTATATAAATACCTTTTATATACTTAAGCTCTCAGCAAAATTGGACCATGTCTCTGTAGAAAGAGGATGAAATTGGATAGTTACAGTTCTCTCAAATTAGGTACCAAGTTCTGTGGTCCAAGTATAGTTCCCAGATACCCTGTTAAATGACTATCTTAAACAATTTGTTAAAATAGGAGATTATTTTCTTTTAGCAGGTATTTTTCTTTTTTTAGCAAAGTCCAGGGCAGCATTATTATTTCTTCCTTTAAGGGATAGAACATAACAAAGAACTTTCCAAATTGCAAATGGAACAGATATTCTAGTTCTTCCTCTTGGCAAAGGGAAGGCAAAGCCCTGGGGATTTCCTTGTGGCAAGAGAGTGAAAACAAACACATAAAATTTTGCTTCCCATCAGGGCAACAAAACCAAATGGAATATTTTTTGGCATACTATGCTCAACACAGTTAGTTTTATAACCTATCAGAAAAATACAGTGTTTCCCAGCCAGGAATATTTTGACCAACTAATTTTTTCTTATGGCAGCCTGCAATTACTCTAAAAATAATGATTATACTTCTTACTCATTCTTTGTAAGGACAAGATGAATTTGAGAGACATGTTATTATTTACTAGGAAAAAACCTACTAATTAAATGAAGAACAAAGATGAATGGTAAACACCTCAACTAAAGTCTCTTCCTTCACTTGTTGGATTTCATTGATTTGTGATGTCCCCTTTTCAGTAACTGTCCACATGTCACTACTTCTCTCAGACCCTGTAGGATCTGAATTTCAGTAGTCAAAAGCAAGGAAAGAAGCACAAACTGAAAAAAAACTAAAACCATTTAGATATTTGTTTGAGAGGAGAGAAGAATGTAGTAAAGAAACAGGAAAGAAAAAAAGAGAGAAAAAAGAAAAATAATGAAGGAAAGAGAAGAAATGCCTTTATACAGCACATTTAATAAATTATAGTTGAGAAATACTGGCAAGTCATGTGAAACAAGACAAGGTATCTCTTTCTTCTCAAGAGAAATTACAAAATAAGGGTGATTCACCTGAAGTAGAGGACTACTCTTTCCCCTCCTTTTCCCCCCATGCAAGAAAAAGATAAATCCAGGTTTACACTTCTATTTCTAAGGCAATCCAAGTAGAAAAAAAGTTCTAGTAGAAAAAGAGGATTGTTTCTGATTTTATGATCAAATTATTTTATTTACCAGAAAGAAGCAGAAGGAAGGAAGGAAGGAAGCCTTTCCTAGATTTCTCTGACTATGGTTTTCCATAGCTATTGTGATGCCCAATTGAGGGGTTTCAGGACCTTTGTTCTTGGTTTCATGTGGAGAACAGTCATGTGGGACCTTTCCACTTCTTAAAACAACATTTGCTTTTCATGGTGTAAGTAACAGAAGGTGAAAATTTTTTTTCTTGATTTGTGGCTATTCGTCTTGAAAGGTATCTACAAAATGAGACAGTAGGTTGTAAAAGTGGGATCCTATGCCTGCAATAATTGTTGGACCCAAAGTCAGGCGAAAACTACATTATTTTTCTAATGCAAACAATTGCATCCAGACCAAAGCTTTCAGTCGGCTGACTTCTTAACCAAGAACGGACATACCCTCCTTCTCCTTCCTAGTGAAGTATGGATATTGCAAAACAAAAACTTATTTGAAAGGCGCTAATACTTGCCTGAATACTAAAGTAGCTGAGGAAAGCATAGGCTGGATTGTGGCTTGGCTACCATTTGACAGCCTAAGACTAGTGTTTTACTTTTTTAGCTCTTTGATTTCAAATTTCCTTCACAAAGCTGCAGACCACAGGTTTTTCTTGAGAGCAGAAGATAAGTGAAAATTAAGATCTAGAATGTTTGAGGTTGGAAGGGAGCACAGTGGGTCATCTGGTCCAAACATCCTACCCATGCAGGGTTATCCTAGAGCACATGGTACAGGATTGTGTCTGGATGGTTCTTGAATATCTCCAGCAAGGGACTCCACATCCTCTCTGGACAATCTGTTCCAGTACTTAGTCACCTGCACATAAAGAAGCTCTTCCTCATATTTAGGTGGATCTTCCTGTGTATCAGTTTCTGCCCTTTGCCTCTTGTCCTATTATTTGGAACCACTGAGAAGAGCCTGGTCCTTCCTCTTGGCACCCTCCTTTCAGATACTGACAGACACTGGTGAGATCCCCTCTCAGTAGTCTCTTCTCAAGGCTGAACAGGCCCAGTTCTCCCAGTTTTTTATCTTAACAAACATGCTCCTGTCCCTTAATCAGCTTTGTTCTCCTCTGCTGGACCCACCCCAGGAGCTCCATTTCTCCCTTGTACTGATGAGCCCAGAACTGGACACAGCACTCCAGGTAAGGCCTCATCAGAACTGAGTAGAGGGGCAGGATCACCTCCCTGAACCTGCTGGCAATGCTCTTCCTAAAGCCCCCCAGGATAACACTGGCCTGCAAGGCCACAAGGGCACTGCTGGCTCAAGGACAGCTTGTCCAGGTCCTTCTCCTCAGAGATGCTTTCAAACGTGTCAGCCCCCAGTCTGTACTGGTGAGGTACTACACTGTGTATTATGTATCATGGTGGTAAAAACGTAAAAATATTTACTATGTAAAATATTTGTAATCTCGTTATTACATGTACCTTGTCATAGATTAGGTCTTCAGTTAATTGATTCTGAACATTTTGTTTCACTGAATGGGATCATGCTGGCTGTTTCCCTGACAAACAAAAATGAAATCATAATTCAGTAGCAACTTAGCACTGCAAAAGGAAAATCTGTATGTTTATGGAGCAATGAAATACTAATTGAGTTCTCAGTCCTGTGAATAATTATTATTAGTTAATTCCACAAATATGATCTGAGACCAACGAGTTGCTACAGATCCTAAGAGTTAAGCAGTTTTTCACTATCAAGGCAATAGCTTTTTCGTAAGAATTTGTCATTCCTAACATATTTGTTTTCCAGCCACGAAACTTACAGGAATGTATTAGTCTGAGTGATTTACTCTTGATGTAAGGGAACATAAGAAACCATACTTGGTCAGACCAATAGCCTATCTAACCCACTAATACAGCAAAACAAAATGCCATTCAAGGAGAGTGTGCAATCTTGGCCGCTGTATTTTGTACTCTCCTCCCAAATCTATATTTACCCTAGTGATGTCATAGGGTACATACCTACAAAGCCCTTTTAGTCTTGCTTTAGGGGCTGTTGTTTCTGTCAAATGGACATTGTCAAATGTCCTTTTGAACCTGCTGATTCTGTTTGCCTCCACAGCCCTTTGTGGCAGCAAGGTCCAGAATTGGTTCACTGCAAAAAGATATACATTCTTAATCAGCTATAAATTCATCTACTATTTCTATTGCTTCCCCTGAATGTAATGTGAACTCAAGAGGTGTTTTTTTTAGAGATGTGGGACTTGATATTCAAGGGATAAAGAATTATCTGAAAATTACTTTTGGCTATTTTAGGGGGATTGTGAGAATGTGCAAGGCTTACTGTGGGATGTTTAGGGAGGGATCAAAGGTGGGGAAAGGGAGGCATCAAGGAGGATAAGGTTGGAATAGGATGTGAAAACAGAGGGAAGGGGGCACTAAGTTATTATTCAATTATACCCCCCTTCCATCTCCCAAATTTTCTGTAGGCTCACAGTTTCCCCCTGCTTCATTCACTCACCCTCACCTCATTCTAGTAGCTAAGTGTATCTCATTCCTACTTACCCTATGTACTTAATTTTCTCTTCCTCACTATTGGCATTCCCCACCACCAATTTTTCCTTATTTTTTTAGCACCTTGGTGTCAGAAAGGTGTAAGAACTCAATCAGGTGTAAGTGTTTCCAGGGATGTTGTTTTGACACCAGGAGTCCAAATATGCGACTCCCTTTTGCCTGCCCCTTCTGGTAAGGAAGGGAGGGACAATAAAGCAGAGATTATAAATGCAAACAGCAATTTAGAGCTAAAAGAGCAAAGCAATGGAATAAGAAACATACAACAGCAGTTATTATTAATAGCAAAAGTATGCAAAAGAGAAGAAGTTTTTACCCACAAAAGGTTATTTACCACCAGGAACAAAACCCCAAGATGGTGGATGCTTCCCATAGTTCTGACTCCATGCTGCCTGGGCTCCAGGCTTGTTTGCACCTTACAGCTGTCCAGTGGGCACCACAGGTCCATTGTCATGCTCTGGAGAAAACAGGAAGTCTGATGGGTGGCAAAGGGACCAGGTCTGCAGGGTTAATGGTGACAGCCCCTCCACTGGGACAAGCCAGGTGCACTCCTGGTTCCGGTGCCCTAGCTTTTGCTGCTGAAACCAGCTCCCAGCAGTGATGTTTGTGGTACAGAATAAACAGCTGGGCAAGGCCACCAAGCCCCTTCTCTGTAAACATGGCAGAGGTGCTTAGGAATAACTGAGTAAGGATGTTAAACAGGGCTGAATAAAACTTTGTGAGATTGCATGGCTCAGCTGCTGTGTTGTGATACGGAGTGTTTCAGGCCAGGCTGATAATAAAAAATGGTAACAAATTTTATTGCTCTTCCCGTGATAAGACTGTCTTGATGGAAGGTACATGGCCAGATAGAGTCCACCCCAAACACTGGAAGAGGTGAACAAGTTTACCATTGGTAATTGCATCAAAGACAATGAAGACATGAAGTATTTCTGTGACTCTAGGGGACAAATCTTGCTCTGAATAGCTAAGTAAAAGGCCCATTGTTTCACTGGAAATTTTGCCTCTGCAAGAACTAAATGGTGACAATTTAATATTTGAAGTAGAATAGTGATATCAGCACAAGGATAAAACTAAAGTTCATAGGAATTTTCTGAATATAGTGTAGTGCACCATCTAAATCTGGTTTCAGTTGGTTCCTTATTTTGTGTAAGTAACGTTTAAGAGTGCTTCAGTTTCATTGTGTCTTACATAAGATTTTTCCTTAGTTTAGCATATGATGTACACTTTACCAGGAAGTAAAACAGCAATGTCTGCTGTTATTTGAAAACAACTCAGTTTATATATAGATCATTAGGAAAAGTGGAGCAATATCTATGACTCATTCCACAAACTTCAGAAATGGTCACTGAACCACTTATAACCTGGCTGGTGTTCATCAGTAGATTTTGAACAGATTTCCCCCAAAATGCCTCAAATGGTATTTCAGGGTTGGAGAAATGTTTGCAACTTAATAGTTGCAGGTCAAACTCTACACACACCAGGGCTCTTTGTATTTATTCATTCCATACCCCAGCTCCATGTGGATAACCAACCCTCCCATCCCCTCTGTTTCAAGGATTCACTTCAGTGTTTTCAGACTCTGCCACCAGGACAATTCACTTGTCCTCCGTTTTACCCATCTCTCTTACTAAGTATTTATATTCCCTACTAACTTCATGATGTTCACTGGTCTCATTCAGTATCCTCTACCTACTTATTTTTACCCTTTTAACATCCACTGGGCTCCTTTACTCTTTCCTCTCATAAGAAAATCTGAGTGCTTGTGATGTCTCCTTTCCTCTTTTTCATCTCCAATTGTCCTGTTCCTTCTGATTCCACATGATTCCATGTTGATGCCTCTGCAAAATTTCATAGTCTCAGAATACACTTCTGTCTGTCATTAATTAACAGGGAATAAATAAAGATGTGAAAAATGATGTGAATAAATATATATGTATAAAGTCTCTTGGAAATCAGAAGGGAAAAAACCATCACTATTTTAATTATGAGTAATATCCAACAATTTAGATTAGATTTCTAAACTAAAGTTGCAGAAATACTTGAGGAGCTCTGAAAGTGGCTTCTTGTTTTTTGGTTTTGTTTTTTTTTTCGCAATTCCAGCTTGTTTATTTTCTTTTTAAGGATTTCCTGTTAGATACTTAAGAGTATTTTTGAATGAATGAGATACATTGTTCAGAAGTTATTCTGGTACCTGCACAGGTGCAGGCAAGAGAGAAGTATGAGTCACAGGACTGAAAAAAATAAAGCAGGGAAATAATTAGAGGTGGGTTGTATGGCCATTCCTTTAAGTCCAGCAATAAGATACTTCTCCATTCCAAGTCATGGAGTTATTCATGTGGAAAATTCTTTTTCAGTAGAGTACATTCCATAATAAATTGTAAGCATGTATATAAAGACTGCACATGACTGCAAACTACAAATTTGACCATCCAGTTAAAAAATCCCCACATTTGCCTCGCTTCTTTTTCAGCAGTGAGCACAAAAAAATGAAATTTAAGGACCAAATACTTCTATCAGTAACAATGGTATTATTCTACAAGTCCCACAGAGACTACACATCTTTAACCAAGTCAAAGATATAGCATATTTATCTCAGCAATATACTTTCAAGCTATGAAGATCAAATATACATAAAAAGAAACAAAAAACTACAAAACAACTCGAACTTCTGTTGTATCATCTTTATTGAAAGTAGCTGTGGTCTTTTTTATGCTGATAGAGTTAGGTTCATGGATTGGTTTTATGTATTTTCAGCTGAAAAATCTCTGAAAACTTATGCCTACTTAATAAATTAGCCTCACTTCACCCAATCAAATGTTAATCTACAGAAAAGTTCAAAAAATGATGCAAAAATTGAACCCTAATACAACTGAATTAAATGAGACTTGTTTTAATAAAAGAAATAATAAGAAGTAATTTTGCCATCAGCAACAGAGTATGCTCATGGGATCAAGAAATCCTGACATTACTGAAAAAAACATCAGTGGAAATGATCAGCCATTGCCAGACACTTAAAGCAACTACAGCACATTACATTCTTCAGGGGAGTTTTCAAAAATTGGTCTTTTTGTTTTTTTTTTTTTTTTTTTAATTATTCCTTTCATGCCATTTACAGAAAAACAGTGAAATTAGTTTGAATTCTGAAAATGGTTAGCACAGCATTTTGTGTTGTTAAGGGACAGTACTAGAAACTATGGATGTAGGAGGAAAGAGCAGATGTGAGATTATCATCTCTACAAATGAAACCACATAGCCCACAGTCACATAGAAGTCAGTCAGTTTTATATGGGTTTTGATGACAATTTCTAGAACGTATTTTTGCCCACTGATTCATGGAAAACTAAGAACATGACAAAAAAAAATCAAGGGAATATTCTTGCTACTGAAATAGGATGAAATAATGTAAGTTTTAACTTTTAGGAGCACTTTCATTTAGGGCTGGTTTAAGTTAAACTGCCTGTTTACACCATTCCTCTTCTTGTCCTTCCTACTGACATATGTGCATGGCTGTGAGCTGAATCAGACCCATGAGTGGATCTATCTGGCTGAATCATTCTTCTCTCTGCATTACTTTTCAACTGGATCCAGTGCCCTGGTCTGATGAAGTTCACATCTTTAAAGCCTTGCAGTACTGAGAGAACAGAGAAGAGTGGCCAAAGGGAGGGACTGCTTACAGTAAATGCTGCTGTCAACAGGAATTTGCGTTACACAATAGCCAACACAGACCTGTCTCTAGCTTCCTGAACAATGATTGTTGCTATCACTTCTTGGGATGAGTATTCTGGCTATGACCTCTCCAAATGAATTGGAATAAAATTTCTCAGGCCCCTTTAACAATTTATATCTCCAGAGTTTCAATTCTGTCTCTCAAACACATTGGAAATGTGTAACAACAGAAAAAAGTTCTTGCAGGCCTTGTAGAGATATTTTAAAGCCACTGCCACTAGAATGACGGATTCTTAGACAAAAGTATACCCATACATCCCCTTCCTCAATGCCCTTGCAATTCTTGAACTTCTCTTGGTCTTTGATCAGTATTTCCAGGGATCTGGGGTCACCCTCCAAAAAGCTTTCTCTTCCTGCTCACAAAATCTCTGAATGCTAGAATATACAGTTAAAGGTTCTGTCAGAAGAAATGTAATTTAATTACACTATGAAAGTGTCCATTTTGCTTTCCATATCTTTTTCTTTCCTTTGGAGGCTCCAGGCTCATCACTTGTGTGGAGAAAATGGTTTCCCTTGACTTTTTATATCAGCAACTCTTCTGGAGTGTACTGTGCCTTTTTACCCTTTTACCCTGGATGTATATGACACAATGGCAGATACAGCAGATTGAAGCATTTAATGACACACAGTTTTATAAAATTAATTAGTGTTACACAAATAAGTGCCTGAAATGTGCACACACATTCAATTATTGTATTATAATAGTATATAGGCCTATTAATACACTGAATTTTGATACAGGTACATAAACATAAATTAAAATGTACATATGAACTTAAGTTTCAATGGTATTGAACTAAATCATGTCTGCTACAAATGGAGAAATTAAATACTGTCAATGGTATTTTCTTCTTAGCCCTATATAAATCTCCCTCACTGTTGCATCTGAATGCCTAAAAAGCAAATCATAGAATCATTTACATAGAGTCCAACCATAAATCTAACACTGCCAAGCCCACCATTAGAGCATGTCCCTAAGCACCACACCAACATGTCTTTTAAATACCTCCAGGGATAGTGAGTCAACTACTTCCCTGAGCAGCCTGCAGACTGGGACATGAGTTACTAAGACACAGTTAACTGAAGACTTACAAAGCAGTGAAGAGACTCTAATATGAAGTCTCAGATTCTGGCTACAAGCATGCAATGGTAGCTTCTAGAAAAATGGCTAGACGTGACACAGAAAACCTACTTGAAACAATCAGTAGGGAAAAGCATGCTTGAATGTTTGGATGTTGTGTGATTTTTGAAGTAGCTTTTGTAGACTGTATGTAAGTTTCATGTTGTAGAAGACACTTCTGGGTTTGCCTCTGGGCAATGCTGGAGAGAAAAGTCTGAAGTGTGCTTAATGTCCACAGCTGAATGTTGAGCATAAAAGATCAGTTTGGATAGTATGTGACAATCTTGAAATTGGTTTGCCCCTGTAATTTATATTATCAATTCAAACCATATTAACTGGTTGAAATGAATGAAGTTATGCTATCTTGCACTACCTTCTGTAACAATTGCATAGAGCTTATTATTTAAAAAAGATTTATTTCATTCATGGAAATATAAATGGAAATGCATTGAGCACCATACTTTTCCTGCTCTGTTAGAAACTTCTTAAATTAACATTGCAGTCCAGTTTCCTGTATTGTAGGTTTTTGGCCTCTGCCATGCATTACTGGCTCAATATATAATGCCACAGATTACAATTTATATTCTACAGGCCACTATGTCTTCAGTTACTTTCACAGTACTATACTATGTGCAAATTTTAAAAAGGCTATCTTTTAAGTTGCAATAATTGAATGGTAACAACCAGGAAAATACAAAATGTAATATCCCTGTAGCTATTTAATTTGTCTGTTATTTATGTTCCATATAAAAGTCCAGAAAGTGACAACAGATTCATTAGCACCATGTATTACATATTTTTTTAGGTATACATTGTTTTCCTGTTTCAATACCAGAGCTGCTACCAATTACAGTTCTCATTCAGAGGATACCAGCAATATGTAGCATCAACAGTCCACGTCCTAGTCAATTCCTGCAGGCAGACTGGCAGAAATGCTCCTGATGTTGGGTAAAATGAATAATATATTTCAAAACAGATATTAACAAATGAATTATTCATTTAAAACTTTCAGCCAGACCTATGCAATGTAAGGAAAGCAGGATTTAATGACCTTATTAAAGTTACTGGAAAATTTCTGTAAAAGAAAATGCATTTGGAAATCATTTAACATGAGAATCTCACCAAATTAATGGCAAGATTCAAATGTCTATTTTTAATGTTTTTCTCCCAGTCACACAATTGTGCTGGCTCTAGAGTAAACAAAAAAACACACTTACCTGATAGAGTTATCCCACCGGAATAATTTGTGCAAATAGTTTAACACATGTTAAGGGCTGTAGGCTTAGGTCAAAAGCATGGAAAATTTCCAGCATCAGAAACAAAGGAACATGTTCATGGAATAAAAAATGGGAAATGTTTCATGGTTTCAAGTAAACAGAGACACACCCGGTTCTGGATAAGATGGAGATCTGAATCTAAAAACTCTTTTTTTAGACTGTGCCCAAGCCTCAGGAGATATTTACATTGTAAAGATCCCTGTAATTCTGCTTGCCCAGTTGTGTACATTCAAGACCTCGCAGGAATACACAGTTTCTGTCTGGCTCATATGCCAAGGTCTCCACTCAGCAGTGAAACAGAGGCTGCAGGTGCTAAGAGGCAATGGGATGATAAATACTCTCGTTTTTGTCTCATTATAATTCTGAGATTTTATGAAGGTTCTCAAATGGCTGTGCAAAGCAGAAAGCATTCCTGGGCTCTGTGGTATACTAATTTTTTTACTTTCTATGGTCATCTGGAGAAATGATTTATGTTTGCTTTTGCATACAAAAGAACTGAGATTGAGACAATGAAACACTTGGATTTTAAAAGCAGTGAGTCAGAAGAAAGAAATCATCAAATACCAAAACACTGAATAGATTAAAGTGTAAAATAAATGTCTTCATTTTCCATCTCTGAAAATGATGAAAATTTCATCAAGTATCTCATACTTCTGAAGTCAAAAAGAAAAGTGAGAAAGAAACATCTATAGCGAATGTGAAAACACAGCTCATAGAGTGAAAATTTCATGGCCTTGAGCATATTTCCATACACAGATAGAAAATGTCCATATTTGATTTACAGTCTGGAAGTTATGCTGGCTTGATTGGCTTGTGTCTTAGCTTCCCAACCACTTCTGATTTTTCTTATCCTCTTCCTAAAACATGGGAGGAGCAGAACGCATTTACAAAGCAGAACTACAGTAGGAAGAAAAACTGCAACCATAAATGAAGGTGGCGTATACCAGATGAATTGGTTAGCATCAACCCACTTATTCCAAGCAAACACCAGGGCATGAACAGTGCATAGCAGCAGGGCTAAATATCCCATCTTGCTCTGCAAAGAGAAAGAAAATAGCAAGCTATTTATTTTTCCCAACTTGGCAAAAAACTACTCAGTTAAGCAAATATGGAAATCTGGACAGGTCTTGACCAACAGGCTAAAGTCAAAGAAAAGCTACTACTGACTTAAAACTGAAAGGTAAGAACTGTAAGTCAAGACTCCAACTGTACTCGTTTATGCCATTGTTAAAGAAAATGGATGAGGCACATTTTTCAAGTATTGCTATGATATTTAGCTAAAATACAGAAGAGATTGCTGGTTATTCCTGAAACATGCTCAGTCCTGAATATCTCAATTTACAGATGCCATCTGCATACAAAATTACCTTAATTCTGTGATAAATCATTATGAGTTCAAAACCAGATATATTAAGGGATTGATTACTTGCAATGAAAAATTTTAAGCTAAATTAAAATCACAAAGTCTAGTAAGTCTAGTACTATGGCAAAAGCACTGCTCAACTACAGGAAGCTCAAGTCTTTCATTTAACTTACAGTGATAAATTTGGCTAAGCTTGTCTACAAAATTCAGGAGTAAAGAAAATTTAGTAGTAATATTTTCTTGTTACTTAATAATACTGTATTCATCAGTGAAGTTGAATATTGTCTTTCCAACTGCTGAATGTACAGAACATGATTTTTAAGTAATAAGCTTATTTGTTTATAACATAAATCCAATACAGAAGTATCATTCTTCTGGGTTTCTTCACCATAGCTTTCAATAGTGCAATCAGTCATGCATTTGGAGACTTCCTTCTGACTTGTCCATATTCTCTGTACACTTATCTTATAAACGATGGACGTCATAGAGTGTGCAGATCACTAACTGGTGATTATACACTTCAGATCTGCTTTTAAAAAATAAATCAAATTTTCAAAAGCCAGGTACTAACTGAATTTTCCGATTTTGGTGTTTGAGGGCCTAAATCCAACACTTGCTTAAGTCTAGTGTGACCATACTGATGTCAGCAGAACCACCCTGATTATTACTGCATATGATGTAAGGGAATTGAGAGCAACCCTGATGCTTGGGTTAAGGAAACAAGCACAGCTGTAGCAAACTCGAGACTGGCTGGATTTGATTATCCAGCATCCGTTCTAAGATGTCTCTTTCAGAATGCACTGTGTCATACAGGAACAGCATTAACTGGTTCAATGCCACCTACTTCAAATTCTGCGAGACATGCGACACTCCGGAGAGATAAGATACTTAGAAGATTACTTCAGCATCAGAGCTAAGAAAAAGTCTCAAGGGGACAACTGCTGCTACTGGTCACAAAGTCAGGAGGAGAAAAAAAAAAACTGGTATGGAGTTGTCTTTCCTTTTTATACACTGAACACAACAGCCTGTTCTCTTGATGAAAGAGTAATGGAAATAACATTTCTCACAAACCAGTTAACAAAGAGTACGGAACAAACTTTTCAGTTGGTTTCACTAACTCTGTGTTTGATATTTCTAACTCCTAATGGTCTTAGCTGATAACACCGAGTTCTACAAATGGAACGTGCAGTAATGACATTCATGCACACCTGAATGTAGTGGAACTCTCTCCAGGTCAAAGAGTGACTGACAGATGGAATTGATGTTATTGCCAACAGGGCCAGCAAAGCAAGTCCCAGAATTCCTAGAGACACATAAATCTCCATTCTCCAAACATCATGTTCAATCCAGGCATTTTCTTTTTTTTGTTTGACCTGCCAAAAGAACATGATAAAAATTACAGACTAGCATACTTGGCTGTTTGTGTTAAATATAATTTCATTATTTTCACCATAATATTAATGAAATAAAGAAAGAAAAATCAGTCTTTTGGTTTGTTTGAATGTCTTTGAATATAATTGTTATTTAATTCTGATGACAAAGTCTTCACTAGTATCTGCAGAGCAGAGCAAAGGTGAGCTTTTAGACAGAAGAATTTAGACTTCATAAGTGTCTTGGCCCAGGACAGCCTGATTCTGAGGCCTCTTAACCTGCCTTCATAGCAAGGACAAATCTTGGTTTTGACAAGAAAAAAAAACACCTATGGCTAAATACCATATCAGGGAGACTATAACAACAGGAAATATATTATCAGCACTACTTCAGGAAAGTAATTCAGCAGGCCTTTTTAATAAAAATACCCTGCCAGGGTAGTTGTTTAGCTTTGTTTTTAAAAAACAACACAACTTGTTACATTTGTGATTTTAATAAACTGATGTCAAAGCTTTTCATATTTACAACTACCTGCAGCAGCACTTTGATCCTGCTAGTGATCACTATGCCATAATATGCCCTAAATATGATCATTTCTGCATCTTGAAGATTCTCAAGGAAATTTCTAATAATCCATTCAAGTCAGATTACCAGTAAGGCTGATTTCAGAGTTTTCAATGGGTAATTTGACTGTTTACAAAAATCTTAAGAATCTACTGACATCATCATATTGTGCTTTTAATAATTTTTAATAATAAAGACCTTAGGGGTAATAAAAACAAACGTTTGCACCTATACCTTCTATTGGAATATCCCTAATACTGCATTACGTATGGCACCCAAGAAAACAGGTGAGCATTAGGAATTCTAGTTACAGAGACATTGGAGAACTTTGCAAGCCAATTATTGACCATGAGTCAGAAGCATCTTTTAAATCCTATCTTTAAACAAGGTAGGTATCATTCCAAATGTGAGCCATCAATATTCACAAATTTAGTTTGGGCAAAATTACTGTGATTTAGCTCAGCCCTCCTTCACTGCTGGCTGGTTCACTTTGCAAAGGTGTCTAAAAATGTTGTGTTCAGTGCTCAATTTTTGTTTCTAGATTTCACTGGTCCAGAGAAGATTAATCTACACTAAACAAATAGTGTGCCAAAGAATAAAATGATCCTGTGAGATAAAATTTTGTGCATTTTACAGATGGAAAAAAATCCCAAATAAAGAAAATTACTTATTTAATATACACTGGCACAGCTGTGATGACTCTTCACTCTCAATTACATGCTTTGCCAAGTAGGTCCTGCTCCATCCCTGAACAGTGCTGTGAATGTACTTGAAAATCAAACAAAGGCAATGAAAATGGCTTTTCTCCATCCCCCATTCAAGATTTGCTTGAAAGACCAAGCCAAGATTTTGTGAATACAGAAGGGTTGGTGTTTGCATGCCCATCGTACCTGCTGGAATGCCCAGTTCAGCAGCTTGTATCTGTATGATCTTCTCATTGGATAGCACAAGCTATAGCAGGCGTGCAGTGTAGCGAAGAAGAAACTGAGAAGTCCAAATTGTTTCCTTGATGACATCCATCTATCCAGCCACTGTGGAAACCTTTTATACTTGGTTCCAAAGTACAGCTGGAAACCAGCAGCTAATATTCCTGGTAAATACACTAATGCTAAAAGGGTAATTGAAGTCACTGGTAAAACTTTGTTTATGACAAGGATTGGAATTTTATAGAAAACGTTTTCCTTTCTGGTTATAAAAGGATATATGACATCTCTCATGGAAGTGTAAATAAATGTTAATAATGAGATCACAGATGCTATCTTCATTGGCAAGTGCCACTTAGGGAACAGATCCTGCTTGCAGTGCAGTTCTGAAGAGTGTTCAAACTCACCAAAATGGTGTGCTTGATGTAAATCAAAAAGTGCAGCTGCTTCTGATGGATTGGCAACCTGCATATCCACATTCTGGAAGAGACAGATATAGAAATACGAAGTGAGTTCAAGAGAAGATTAAAAATTTCAGTAATGGCAGTGTTTGCCATCATGACTTTTACAACTTACTGCAGTGGAACCACACACAAAACATATACACCATGAAAGACAAGGTAACTTGGAAACATAACATTTCAAAGCGCACAGTCAGCACTTTGGTAAGGCACTTGTAATGTAGATTTCCCATTCTTCATTATCTGCAGTGATTTTAAAATAGATTCTCATTCCAGGAAGATAACTACACTGAAAGGAAGGAAGGATTACATTATGTGAAACATCATTTCAGCTTCTTATTGTATAATTTATAGATTTCAAATGTCAAATTTCAGCTATAGACTTAATGATGTAGCCCAAATACCATGCACAAGAAAGGATTAAAGGATTTTTTTTCTGGACATTTTTTTGTGTGATGTGGAAAACTTCCTGAGTGCAATGTTGCTTTCATGAAGATCTCCCCACAGATATATTTTATATTCCTGTGTAAAAATCCTGAATTATTTCTATGGAGTTTTGCTTGCCTGGTAAGATACAATTAGCAGCTACCCTCATGTAGTTTTTAGCTGTCCCAAACTTTGTTTATTTTTTATCATGGACTGTGATTAAACTGAATTAGATGTTCTTTATCTTTTTATCTCTTCATGTCAATATTGTAACAACAGTTCAGAAATATTCATGATATGCCAGTGTGATGGTAACACTGTCTCTGGACAAAATTGAATCAAGGATTGCATTATTCTATGTGACATATGAGCAGCTTTTTTATAGAAACATTACCAAGTAGTTAAGATTTCCTGTATTTCTTCTTGGCATGATGCTCTGACCTGCATTCTGATCAATGGCATGACTACCACTTTCCCTCTTCTCCATTGTGGAAACTCCCTGCAGAACAAACACAGGATGTAAAACAGGTTTTGAAATGCCATACTGGAACTTTGAGGCCTATTTTCCCTCAATATGTTTTCTTCCTTGTCCTCCACACATTTGCTAGGGAAGGTACAGTCAACTAGAGAAAGGAAAGTCTGTCCTCTTAGAATGGAAAAAGCTCAGCTTATTTTCTGGGTAAAGCAGAGAATAAGAGAAAGCATAAACCAACATAATAAAATTACTAATGGAAAATAATATTTAAGCGTAATAACCCTGTCACCAGCGGAATTGATGCATTAATTAAAGTTTTTAAATGACAACAATTTAGTTTGAAACAGCTTGCAGGAAAAAACATGTAAAATGTTGTGAAGATGGATTTTAAGTTCATGAGACTTGCTGATACAGAAGCCCATAGAGATGTTTTGTTTCTAATAACTGACAGTCACTCTGGGGCTTTAGAGGTATATTCTCCCTTTAAGATGGACAAGAAACTGGAGCTTTGCTCATGCTGTTCCCAGGTATTTTGGCAATACTCATCTCCACCAGTAGCAACAGAAATGGTTCTAAGCTATTAGGGATGACAAAAAATCAGATGGCAGAAAAAGAAGAAAAAAGGAAGAGAACTGATAAACTGAAAGAGATATTTCTGGAAATCCTAGGATAGCAGGGAAGACAGTGTTTTGAAGAGCATGAAATAACTACAGGGCCTGCAAGGACCTTGCAACAAGGACTTCCCAGGTGTGGGTCACGCTGTTGCACACTGCAGGAGAGGCACTGGCAACATGCTGCTGAAAGCTCAGAGTGCCATACCACAGAGTGACTTTGTGTGACAACCTTTCAGAAAATTACTAGGTGGCTCTTCCATGTACTTTCCTACCAAACAGCTGAATTACTTGATATGAACTGTTTTTCTAACTACTGATTCTTTTAAATCCATAAATCTTTTGAGAAATTATATGGAGAAATCTGACTTTGTCAATTTTCCTTCGTTTAGTGTATCTGGTTCCTTCAGGGGATGAGTCTTACAGTCTTTTACTGTCTGCTATGAGGGTTTGCTCTGCCAGGCCACCAGGCACCTGAAGCTGAAGTATTCTTTTTTGAAGTGTTCTTTTCCTTAGTATTTCTCTTTGGATTTTTCCCTCCTGAATAGTCAGCTCTCCCTTTGAGCATAACCTTTCAGACAAGTGTTGCAGAGGAGGGTCAACAAGAGTTCTGTCTGAAGGTCAGGCTGTTAACCCTTTCCTACACAAGCTAATGGTTTAGGAAAAGGTTATCCTTTGCATATCCTGCACACAAGAAAGCATGGACTGAAGGCACACTTCTGTTTTCCCCCCCTATTCCTAGGGCTAGTCCTGGCGATTTTATCAAAAGTTTTGGGATATCACATATCTTCATAAAGCCTCAGATTTTAGAATTTCTACTTCTACATGTTTCAATATACATATTTCTAGCTGTTACAATTCAAAGAATAGTTTACAAATAGAACTTAGTAGGGTGAACTTACCCGTAAAAAACCTAATAACAAATACAGTGAATGCCACATCTTGTTTTTAAGGAACCCATAATATGAAGGGCAGTCACTGTTCTTGAGGCCTACCTTCTGGCTACCACACTGTCTTAGAGATCCAAAAGCATAATTTAGTTTGGGAAGCTCTGTATGGAAAAGCCTGCTTCACCCAGTTCTTGTCTTCTTATCACTCTTTATTAGTTTCCAGTTAAAGGTCTCTATTGATGAGAATGTAATAAATGGTATCGTGATGTGAACAAAAGCAACCCATGAGCTAGAATGCCAGCTGCCGATCCTAAAAGCTGATTTATTGGTTCTTTTGGGATACAATGTTTAATATAATGTTAAACACAGCGTTAAAGGTTTATGCAGCAGAAAACAAGATAGAAGGACAAAAGAGTGTGCGAATGAATGCGTGTGTTCATCCACGGAACTATGGGTCTCAGCCATGCGACTGCATGCAAGGAAACTCAAGCATCATAGCATTATATTCCACCTGGCTTCTGATACCTATTAACACAAAATTACTTCCCAGTAACAACAGTAATTGCCTTTGAAAACCCTAGAAGAAGAGCACCTGCACTTCACTATTCAGTGCCTTATAAATTGCTGAAAGAAGTATTCTAGACTATATGTCTTTTCGGAATACATCTGAAGAAAAATTAGGAGTCCTGCAAGAGACAGTAACCTAACTCACAATCGTTATGAAAGACAACAGTTATAATAATGTCCATCCTCCGTGCACATCCCTTCTGCTCTGGGAGGCAGCTGTCAACGAAGGGCGGAGGGTGTCCCGCTGCTGAGCCAAGTTTCCAGCGCCGTGAGTATGCTGCTGTATTTTGTACTGAGACAGCAGACTCACTGTAACGCTGAACCACCAGGGATCCACACTGTGCTGACATTACCCGGGAAAACATCATTCCAAGTCACTGGGAGGTTTTCCTGAGAAAGGGGTTTCAGGTCTGACTCCACGAAAAAAAGAAAAATGGGTAAAATAAACAGGCTGTGACAATAATGAGGAGGGGATGGAAGAGGCGCGGGATAGTGCCTGCACCTCTCTCTCGGCACTATCGGAAAATTACAGCATGAAGCTGCTGGGCAGAAGTGTCTCGCTTTCCAAGTGCCCGCTGCATCCTGCGGGACGCTGCAGGCACTCGGCACGCGAGCTCGGAACTTTCCTCGCTCTTCAAAAATTCTGCTGAGCTCGATGGAAAACCGAATGAAAGCCCAGGGGGTGGGAGCCGGAGAGCGTCGCCCGGCGTTCTTCCTCGGCAAGAACGAACCGAGGGCACTCCCCCTCAGGGAGCCCGAGAGCCGGGGCTCCCGGCCCGCCGGGCCCGGCCCGGCCCGGCCCGGCCGCGTGGCGGGCGGGGCCCGAGTCGGAACGCGCCGCAGCCCGGCCGGGCGGGCGCACACGGACCGGGCACCTCGCCGGCGGCTCCGGGCACGGCCGGCCCCTGTCCGCCCCCGGGCCACTCACCTCGGCCCGGCAGCCCGGCCTCTCCTTGGCGCCGCGGGTCCCGCCGCGGGGGCGGCAGCAGCGGCGGCGCGGCTCCGTCCGCGGGGGGCAGCGCCCGGCGCCACCGCTCGGAGGGCAAGGCGGCCTCGGGACAGCAGCGGAGCGCCCGCCGGACTCTGAGGAGATGAGAGGCGGGGAGCACGGCCGCAGCCTCCACCTCCCCTGCCGGCCCCGCCTTCCGCGCCCATCCCGCTCCCCTCCGCCCGGCGGGTGCGAGCCATAGCGCCGTGCCCGTCCCGGGCAGCGACGGGACGGCGCGGCCTGGGGACTCTCGGCAGGCACCGGCCAGCCCAGAGAGCGCCCGGCCGTGGCTCTGCTGGGCCCTCGGCCGGACAAAGGGCGCATTCACCTGCTCCCTCCCCGCCCCGCCGCAGGGAGGAGGAGGAGGTGCCGAGGTGCGCTTTCCCCCCGGTGCCCCTCGCCCCCAGCAGCCGGAGCTGTGCCGGAGCCCCGCCGCCTGTGACGGGCCGGCTGCGGGGGCACAGCGCGCTCGGGCCAGTGCCCGAGGCTCTGCGGGTCCCGGGGCCCTGCTGCTGCTCCCCTTTCAGTCCGTTCTCTCTTCCCTGCCCGTTCCTCCAAACGTGTCACTCTCCTCACCTGACAAAATGCCCTAGTGATCCCTGCTCCTCATACCAGCAGTCCTCACTTTAATTTTTTTCCCCTAAAATACCATTATTCTGTAAGTTTGGGGGGGGGTTGTTTCTGTTGTTTTTTTTTTCTTTTTTTTTTAACCTGTGCTGGCGATTTTGAAAAGGCAGCTGTCTCCTGAAATATTAGTCACACAGTAGTGCGAACTGTCATCGTCTTGTGAAACCTCTGTTTTAGTGCGTATTTTGACATCTGGTGACTTCCTGGCGTTGAAGGACACGTAGCCAGTTCTTGTCAGAAATGTTTTCAGGCAGAGCTCATTGTGTCCTCCTCAGGATGTCTTCACAGAAATAATGCCAAGTTCCATGTCTTTGTATCTTGGGAGGGGAGTAGATTTTTATTTTCTCCTTTTCAGTAGATGTTAAATGGACGTAGACTCCAGCTGAATGCTACTATGGAAGAAAAGAGGAGATTGCCTTAGAAGGTTTAAAAGAGTGGAATAACTGTATCTTCTGAATAAAACTTTAACTTTTATAAAAAAATTTTTAGTTGTCTTCATTTGCATGTTTTTCTGTGCTTTGCGAAAAGGCTATTTCCCAAGTGTTTTCCATTAGTTAAATTTTTTTGCAGGGGATGCCGACTTGGGTATGCTCTCACTTTGTGCAAGTGCCGTTTGATTTCCTTCCCTGCTCTTTTTTCAGGTCGGTTTGGGGTTTTTGCCCGTTGCCATCAGCAGGGTGACGCCTGGCGGTGGGAGCTCAGGGGAGGAGGCTGCGTGAAGCAAGGTGTGCCGGGCAGCCCCAAACCCGGCTGGGGAGACTGTGCAGTCCAGAGGGCTAAAATCGTGTCCCTAGTGAACTCCTTGGCAAAGCGCTGCTCAGAAGCCCTGGTGTAAGCTAGTGTTATGGGAGCTACATTTATAAAATATAGCTCAAGATGCTGAGAGATTGCAGCATCTGGATATCCTGTCTCTAGAATATATTATCTTAAGGATAGAATATCCTTCAGGTATCCTTAGCCTTTCCATAAAACACACAAGTGCTCAGCTCCTGCATGTGCATTCTCAGAAGATGAGATGAAAAGGTAGCCAAAGTGTTGAACCTGTCTATTAAATAAGTACCTGGTAAGCTGTTCTGCACAGATGCTTTTAGGTATATCTGGACAAGCAATCCCCTCTCTAGTCTGCATCCTGAGTACTATTAGGTGCCTGTCTCTGAATAAAAATGGAAAGCTGATTTTATGTGGGTGTTGACTAAGTGGAAATAGATTCAAATGCTAGTGAAATCTTTCCTTTCATGCCTACCCTAAGGCATGACTTCCACGTCATTCGAAGCACCACTTATATTAGAATGGTTACTGGAAAGCAAACTGCATGGCAGTCCTGCAAACCATTACACCCAGATGATACCACTGCATGCTCACAGCTTTGAACTGGTATTGAGGTGTGCTTTGTAAAAGTCTAAGGCTGAAGGTAGAAAACACCAGAATCAGGAGTTGATTCAAAATGAGATCATTTCTCTTGGAACATGCAAAATGGGCATGATGTCACTGTAAAGAATGTAAAGTTGTGCAGGTTTGGCTAGCTCCAGAGGTTTGGAATAGTGTCAATATGCTTTAACTCTAGTAGGAGCTGAGGGAGAAAGAATACTACTTTTGTGGTTGCTGAAGTGTGTCAGAGTTTTTTCTAGAGAACAAAAATACTCTGGTGACACTGTCTTAGCCCGTCTGTGTTTTATTCCTTCTATATTCTGATCAAAGTTTGTGTGTGATGTTAACAAAGAACATGAAGGAATGCTTGATTACATTTTATGGAGGAAAGAAATATTGCATAACTGGCAAGATTGGCAGACAGTGCTTTAATCTTGATAACAGTTTCATCAGAGTTTTTACATGGGGAAGTCTGTGGTCAGGACAATTTGTCTGCTTCTGCAACAGCTCTTTAGACTAGGAGTTCTGAAAACAACTTGCCAAATGGTGGGAAAATGGTGCAGTGTTCCAGTAACTCGCAGTTCTACATATAACCACACTAACAGTCTTGCTCAGAACTTGTTGAGTAAGCTGAGTGTAACTATTAGTGTCAGCAGGATGACTACAGCATGCCCTTAGGTGACTCAGAAATGATGCTACAGAGAGGAAACTGATGTGGAAAGGTGGAAACCATTCCCTGTAATTTAACCAAGTGCAAATGGGCTGGGTTCAGCCAGGTTGAAACACTTAAACAGCGGCTGAGTTTCTAGGATTGCTGTGCACAAACCTGCAATTGAAGGGTTCACTAGAGGCTTACCAAGGTGGTAAAGGGCTCACAGCTCATGCTCCCTGGGGAGAGCTGTGGGGAAACTAGGCTTGTTCCATCTGGTGGACAACAGACCAAGGGATGACACAGTACCCTCCATACTTGAAGGGAAGGTACAAAGGTGAGGAAGCCCAACTCTTGTTGATAGTGCCCAGTGAGTGTAAAAAGAGTTGGGGATCACAAATGGCAGTTTGAAGGTTCACATGGGGTACTAGGGAAATAGTCTTCACTGAGAAGATAGTGAAAATCATCACTGTGTCCATTGCTCCTTGTCTTTCCTTTGAACTATACTGAGAAGAGTGTGATTCCATATTCTTTACTGTCGTCCTCCCTCATGTATTTGTATGTCATGTTAAGAGCATCCATAAGCCTTCTGATCTCCAGGCTGAATCGTTCCAGCTCTCTCATCCTCTCACTGTAGAAGTGCTTCAGTCCTTTAGTCCTCTTCATGATGACCTGCACAGGAGCAATTTCAGTACATCTGTGTCTTGCTTGTACTGAGGAGTCCAGAACTGAACACAGCAATGCAGATGAGTCTCAGAGGGGCTGAGGGAAGGATGACCTGCTTTGACCAGCTGGCAGTGCTCTTCCTATTGTAGCTTAAGACTTGATCTGGTACTGACAGAGGTCTTCCTTCGAGTGAGACATTGCACACAAAATTTAACTGCATTAATTTTTTTGCCCATGAAAATATGTGAGATGACACCAAGAGGACTCTTGCTCAGAATCCCCAACTCAGCAGTCTGTAAAAAGGAACATAAAAATGTAGGTGCTACAAAGAATTATGTATGAATTTGGAAAACTTTGAAAGAATTTGAAAATTCATTTTGAAATGCTATCAAATCTAACCTGATTTTGAAAATTACAGCCTAAGAAACTGCAGTGTTGCCTCCTAAATAGGAGTTGGAAATGGAAGTGGCAAATGCTCTGTTTTCACATTGTGAGTAGGAGTTGCAGATGCAGCTGGTAGAGAATGCTTGTCCCTTGTGGTCTAAGGCCATTTGAGAACAGAGACATCAGACAACATATTTGGTTTACTGTCATTTAATAAACTTCTTTATCCAAGGGAATATATCAGAAGGAGATCAGATAAGCATAGAACTGGTGTATTCCCTGCTGAATGAGTATGTTGTAAAGGACCAGCTGTTCTTACTGAGTAACATTGTTAAAGTCAAACAAATTTCTTACTTGGCCTGGATTTATCTCACAAATCCTGATTCAAAGAAGTGGCACTCAAGCTACTTGAAATAGTTGAATTCCTCTGGAGGATTTAAGTCATCAGTGCCAAGTAATGGGAAGCTGAGGAAAATAACTACAGTAAAAAACCTGAGAGGCTCAAGATTATTTGAGAGGGCTGTTCAATCTTGTCCAACATGCATAAGTAATAAAATTATGTACTACTTCTCTTGAATTATGAGAAATCGACAAAGCCACATGACTCAACAAAGCCAATCAAAATTTTTTTTTAACAGTGATACTTTTAGATGTTGTTGAAAGTACAAGTAAAGACCATGTGACTGCCACAGTTAAAGTTCAATGAAATGAGTTGAAAAACAACTCAAAGTAGAGGAGAATAGCAGTATTTTATTTTCTTACTCCCTGCAAAAAATTGCTTTCTGGATTTCAAGTATATAATTTATAGACAAATACAGAAAGCACTTCCATTCTTAATTTTTTGAACTAACACCTTTCTCAGCACTCCTTTCTGATAATGCCTGTTGTCTCTTGGAAGCAACACAGAAGAATTTGTTTTATATTTAAGAAAAAAAATTGATTGAATCAGACATAGTGATATTCCTTAGGTATAGTCACACACTTTTAAAGAAATGCTTACCCTTCCCAGTGTGTTTGTTACTTTTGCTTACATAACATCTAAAATTGTACTGTTATCCCTTGAGGCAGCTGTGGTGTCCTGTTGATTTCAGGATATTACCACACACATGCCACTGGAGTATGAGCTGGCTGCCTTAAAATGCTTATAATAATGAAACCAGTGATAATAAAAATAGCAGTAATTTATAAAAAGATTAACAACAACAAAGCCACAACAACCCTGACACACTTCAAGGCTGTAAAATATAAAGAATGCAAGGAAAGGAGTAGACTCACAGGGAAAGGGTACTGAACAGAGTATTGGTCATGCAGGTTTTTTTATGGGAAACCTTTTTGCCTAAATCTGTTTATGCAATAGCAAACAGGAGTGATATATTTTCTGCTGTGGTATATATGGGTATTCGTTACCTATAATTGTTAAAAAAGGGAAGGTTTTACAGTAGTTCTACAAGAATCCATTGACATTTAAATGCTTTGGAACATACCTTGTGAAAAAGTATGGCTTATTGCTCATAGCTGTGGTTCTTTGATGGATTTTGTGGTTGTCATTGTTTAACCCCAGCAGGCAACCAAGCTCCAGGCAGCAGCTTACTCACTCCCCCCTCAATGGAATGGAGAAGTGGATTGGGAAGATAAAAATAAGAAAACTCATGGACTGAGATAAAGATATTTTGGTAAGTAAGAAAAAAACTATGTTCACAAGCAAAGCAATCCAACTTCCTGTGGTCATGCAGGTGCTCAGCCACCTCCAGGAAAGTCAGGCTTCATCAAAAGTGGTGGTGACTTGGGAAGACAAACACCATCACTCCAAACATCCCCCCTTCCATCTTTCCCCCCCAGCTCTATATGCTGAGCATGGTGCTGTATGGTCTGGGGTTTTGCTTGGGTCAGTTGGGGTCAGCTGTCCTGGCTGTGTCCCCTCCCAGCTTCCTGTGCATCCTCAGACCTCTCACAGATGGGGTGGTGTAAAGAGCAGAAAAGGTCTCCATGCAAGCCCCACTCAGCAGTAACAAAAACATCTCTCTATTATCAATGCTGATTGCAGTGCAAATCCAAAACAGAGCCCCATGCCAGCCATTGTGAAGAAAATGAGCTCTACCCCAGCCAAAATAGCACAGTGGTTTAGGAATGACATGCTAATGTCATTATACTTCCCGTGTGGAGTTACAAAGGCGTGTGGTGACACAAAATTGTCAGGATGTTGTAACATCCCTCCCACAGCCATGTTCTTTCCCACGTTGTCTACCTCAGAAATTTATCACAAAATCTTGTTCCAATACCAGATTTTAAACTCCTTACAGTTTGTAAGGAATTTTTTGGCACTTACACCTATGACAAAAACTCTCAGGTTTTTTTCCCTATCACTTTAGTGCCTATAAACCCCAGTCCCTGGTGTCAGATGGGGTGCAAATACAAACCATGGGCACTGACAGCTTCTCTGCAGGCCATGGTGTAGGTTTCCCATTAGAAACAGAAGGAGACAGGTGATGCAAGCACATGGGGAAGAAGCTGAAATGAATTTGGAATTAGGAATGTAATGAGAGGGTGATGGTTTGGATGTCAGGCTGTGGTGGTAACTGTGCAGAGTGATGATAGCAGTCTCAACTGCTGGATGCCATTGTAATAGCAACAGCTTCCTAATCTTAAAGAGAGATTTGAAAGAAGAAAAGGAATTGGCTTTGTCAGAATTTATAATAATTTCTTGGTTACTAAGATGTCTTTGTGAAGTAAGCAGGTGGGAGAACACTCAAACACTATGTTAAGGGTACTGAGGTACTTATAAGGACCCTAAGTTTATCAGATGGTTGTTAGAAATTTGATACAATCTAGACAACTGTGGAGCAGAACCTGCTGATGCATTTGAAATTACTTAAATACATTAATCAAGTAATACTATAATTAATTTAAATAATGCAAAGTTGTCTGCCATCCAATTTTGGGAAAATAGTTTTTATGAGGAACTACTGTATGAATACATTTGTTATGGTTGACTGCTAAGGGAATTGTTGCTCACATGCAAAGACTGACAACACAATTACACTTACTTCTTCAATATGGAAGTAATTGTGCTAATTAGAGCTTGTTAAGTTGGATATTTTGGTAGATTTGAAATTGATTTTCAACAATTTTACTGCTAATATTTATATAATATATCAATTGTAAGTTCTTTTTAAATCTGAGCAGTTTTCTTATATACAAAGGACCTTTTGTCCAAAACTTAATGCTGGATTCAAGTTTAGGATTCTGACTGTTCAATAATACTGTCTATGGTCAAAATTAAAATGTTCCTGCCATCCAGAAGCACTTTTCTATGTGACTAACTTCATACTACAAACAACACTAGATAGCTGAAGCTAATTGTCAGAAATAATCCAAGAGATTATATCTAAAATGAGATATTTTTTGGACTTATTCCCACTGCCTGGGGCACTGGTCTACTCTAGAAGCAGAGCAGGGACTCAAAAAATAACTGGAGCAGGAAATGAGGCAGAGCTGGAACAGACAGGGAGCTCAAGCAGAGCAAGAACAGCAGGCTCTAGCATGCTTCAGGTTCCAGAGAAAAGCTGTAAACTTCCATCTAATGGCTGTCCTGTCACAAATGAGCTTTGCAGGAGGCACAAAAACTGGGTGGAGTGGTAGATGTACCAGATGGTTTTGCTATCATTCAGAGGTGCTTCAGCAGGCTGGCAAAATGGGCCAATGTGAAGTTCAGCTAAGTCCTGCACCTGGGAGGAAATAAACCCTTACACCAGAACGGGCTGGTGGCTGACCAGCTGGAAGGAAGCTTGGCAGAAAGTCCTTGGAGATGAACATGAGCACCCTTGGAACAATGAATTGTTCAATTCCTGGGCAGCAGGAAGCAGAGAATTGCCAGAGGGTTGAGGGAAGAGGTTCTCCTTCTCTCATCTGTCAGCCCACATCTAGAATGCTGTGTACAGTTCTGGCTCTCCATACTTGTATGAGTCCAGCAAGGGCTGACAAAGACAATTAGAGAATTGGAGCACCTGACATAAGCAAAGATGGGCTGAACAGCTTGGAGGAGTGAAGGCATGGGGATATTTTATCTATGTATAAATATCAGGGAGTAAAGAAGAGACAGAGATTTCTCAATGGCAGAACAAGAGGCAAAGGGTACAAAGTGAAACACACAAAATTCCATTTAAACTTAAAAGAAATATTCCTGATGAGCTGTGGCTGAGATTGCATTGATTGTGAAAAGACTGAAGTGAAACTCCACCCTAATGAGTATGGATGGTTTCAGGAACTGGACTTGAGAGTGCACTAACTTGAATATAGAGGTTGAGTGAGGGCACAAGAGCTTGATGAGAGCTTTAACTCTATATTAGAAGAAGTGTAGTCAGAGATCTCCTTTGAGTAATTTTTTTTTGTTTGGCTATTGTCCATACTTGAATTCTAGAGTAGAAGTCTGGTTTTCTGCTATTTTTCTCTTTACTTTGGCACACTTGTTTGGCTAGAGTTGGTGACCTAGGGTGACTTACCATTAATGGTCCTCTGAAAATTCTGTCTCAGACAATTCTAATCAAGATCTCAATGAAAATAGAGGCAGGGAAAGTGTGGTGGAAGAAAAGATAGACACTGACCTGGATTTAATCATTGCAGGCTGGCAAATTTAAGCTTGGCAATCACTTCACAAAGAGATGAGAGTCAAGTCAGAAGCTCTTTGAATTACTTAGTAGAAAAGTTGCATATATCTTGTCTCCTATCTTGTTTCAAAAAGTATATTAGAAGATGAAACAGTGTAGAGAAACCCAGTCTGCTGCATTCATAAAGAGCAGCAAAGTTATGGAAACAAGGTTTTCTTAAAATTATTTATTAATATAGTTCCCTGATTGTCTATATAGATCTATAATACCCTTGGTTTTGCCATAAACTACAACATACTATTTTTTCCCTTCCTAATCTGTGTCAGTTGATAACATTGTCCTGACTTACTCAGTCAATGGTTCATAAAAAAAATAGAAACTTCAAAGACAGGAACTATGGTCCTAAATATTCAGGTGACCTACAAGGGGTTGAGCATTGCTATTTATCCTTTACTCTCACTTAAGAAATCCCAAATGATTACAAGCACGTTTTTTACTTATTGCCTAAAATAACTAGAGCTTTGTGAATTCCATTCTGTAAGGCATTTGTCTGCCTTTTAGGTGTTGTGGTGCTTTGCATGCCTAAGAAACTGAAGTAGGCTGATATGCTTAAGGATGCCTTAGTGTCTGAGGAACTTGCCTAATGACTGCTGTAATGGTATTTAATGAATGTTCATTAATAAACTGGTGTGGTAAATTATAAACCTTTTATCGTTGTAAGAAGATACTCCTTTTGATTTACTCAGGACTAAACCTTTCCCAATTCTACCAACTCCCACTTCTTGTAAATTTAAAGCTTCCAGCAAAACAAAAATCATTCTAATATACAGTACCAAAATACAACTTAGAGGGAAAAGTTAAAATAAAGTACTCTGAATAGATGTAATTTAGTATCCATTGTGTTTTATAGTCTAGTGTTACTTAATTTTGGGCTCACAAGTGCTATTTTATGTTGACAGAAATTGAAAATCCTGATTTTCATTACTTGCCCTGACTGTCTTGTTAAAAACTAATTCAAATAATGTGCTTCTATATTATCTAAAAACCACTGAAATAAAAGTAGTTGAAAGAATTTAGTACTGGTAAAGTTATAAAAATAAATTATAGATTTTTTTCAAATTTTGGTTATATTCATACTGAGTTCTGCCCTATTAATCCTGCTTTGGTGCTGACGAAAAAACTCAAATTGTCTTGGTATGTTTTTTGCACAGTTAATCTGTATAAAGCGTACACAGTTATTTGTAACCTTATGAAAAAATGACAGTTCAAGTTTGTTATAATGCCTTTGAAAGGAAGAGAGGTGTAATACATTAACTGATCAGTAGAGCAAAGTAAAATGGTGATGAAAAAATTCTTCTGATAATACATTAATTTCAAATGCAAGTTCACACAGAAAATTCAGATGTTGCAAGAATTTTCATAAATGACTAAATACTGTGTCAGTGCTAGTTGTATATACATGCAGTAATTAAGAAAAGGGCTAGAAATTACATAAGAGAAAAAGAAATACTCTTTTCCCATACAAGTCTTTCTTCCTGCTGTAAAATGTTGTAGGGTCAGAGGTACTAAATGAAGCATTGAAACTGTTTGGTGTAGAGCAGTGCATGTGGATTGGAATAAACAGGACTGCGTTGGAGCTGAGAAAGAAGTTGGCTTATATATAAAATTGAATCAATAATTTGAAAATGGTTGGTAGTGGTGCCTAATTCTACTGTTGTAGACTTGATTCAGCATCACATCTGCTTGACACTAGTGTTGTGTTATTGTTGGTGGAATTGTTCCTTCTTTAGCATCACAAAAAATCATGGCTTAACTCTATAGAATGTCCTCTGTGGAAATTCCTCAGTAAATTGTGGGACAATTTAATTTATGTGTTACACAACATATTATTCCATGCTGAAAGAGGCTGTGGTCCTTTAAATATTGCATAAAAATACTCCTAGTTTTGCTTGTACCCTTGAACAGCAGCACTTTATGTGCAATACACAGGAGCAAAGTTAATCCATATGCTAGCAAGCCATTTTTCTGCTAGAAAGGCTTGTGAGTTTTGATAGCATGGGAAATGACAAAATTCACTCATTAAATAGCTTCTCCCTTTACTGCCATCCTGACCACCTCTGCTTTCATTCACAAATTCATCTAACTCTCTCTCTGAAACGCATAAAGTTATATTTTGGCTCAAGGGAAGAAAGAACAGCTTCCTGTATATTCTTCCTCCTCATCCCAGCTGTTGACTTTTCCACATGGCCAGCTGTTTCCTGTGACAACCTTCCCTCTTCAGAACAGCATAGTTTGGAAAATGTATAATACTGCTCTGTCTCTGGAAAACAGCTTCTAATCTCCCCCTTCCATTCTTGGCCATGTTCTGTGGCCTGAAGAGTAAAACTCCAATATCTGCATGGGTTGGTTTGTTTGTTTGTTTGTTTAGTTTGTTTGTTTGTTTGTTAGGGTTTTTTTACTTGTTGTTTAAGACCAAAAATGAACTGAAGAAGTTATTTCTATTGTCCTTATTCAAATATTTTGTTTTATCTGGGAGAAACAGGAAACTTGGATGTGGATGACTTTATTTTGAGAAAAAACTGCGTGAAATCCTCTAATATGATAAAAACTCCGGGTGAGAAGAAATAAACAAATATTCAGTGTTGAGTCTTACCTTGTTTGGGTTCTTTGAAAAGTTCTTCTTTGTTGTTCCCCAGTACTACTATTACTAAATTTGCTACAGTGCCAGAACATGCTCATATCCTGACACAACCCTAAGAACTCCCAGCTTGCAGCAGCCAAGCTTTCTGCTAGTGATTTAAATTAACACAGGGTTTTTGTAGGGGTGAAAGCCTGGCCAAAAGGTTGCTGAGGTCAAGGGCAGATACTTTGCCACTGAGTACAGCAGATTTTGTATCTGGTCCTTTGTAAGAACACCAAGAGCTCTGAAGTGCAGGTCGGTGTCGGGCTCAGTGCTTGCTCTCTCTGCAGCGGAACACGAGGCAGGAAAGCAGCTGTGATTTCCGTGCTGGCCATGCACAGTGCCCTGCTGAGCCTCAGCACAGGCACCCGGGGTACAAGGCTGGGGGTATTTTGGCTTCCTGGGTATTTCTTAGTTTATGTTTTGCTGCAGTATCTCATGTCTGCTGTGCACTAAGAAAAGGAACATATAAAGTTACCATAACTCAGTTGGTGTTCAATAACTTGTTAAGCTGCTGTCAAATTGTAACAAGGCGTGAAGTCAGAGCATGAATACAACTACCACTCCCAGCAACAAATGGGAATTAAAATGTTGTATCAATTATGGTTTTTATAGCAGGAGTAAATCTGTTTTAATTACTGAAATGGGTTAAGCCATGTCCAACAAGAATAAAAACATAGTGAAAGTGTCTATTTCTTAAACTAACAGGATGACATGAAACAGTCCTCCTGAAGTAATAAACACTTAGAATTAAGCAATGAAATCTCTGTAATTAAATACTTCATAAGGGAGGCATAAACGTGCTGTGAAAGACACAGGAAGGTGAGACAAGAAGTAAAGCAAAATAATATTTTCACTGAGGTTATTTAATTTTGTTTTTCAGTAGGTTTTTTTTTTTTTTTCCCTAGAATAAGTGATTCATAAATCCACTTTGAACTGAAGTTCACCAAGTCATCAAGGGTGCTGAAAAGGAAGGTGCCTGCATTTGAGCCAGCATATTCTGCTCATCAAAACTTCTGACAAATCCCAGAGCATAAAAGAGATAATTCATGCTGGAGGGAGATTTCAGAGTGGTGTCTTCCATGATGCTCATATTTTATCTGGAAGACATGTACAGAAGTAAAAACCCCAACACAAAAATGCTTCCCAGCTACATCAGAGTATCTCTTGTCTCAGCCAAATGTCTGTCCCCTGAGCCAGACACTGCCCTGGGCAGTGTCCTGAGGAGCATTTTTGGAGGGGCAGTCCTGTGGTTGGTGGGAGACACAAGGCAGACTGAGGAAACATCCTGGAGTAGGACTCTGATGACTTCCTTCTTGGCCACTTTGGACAGCTGATGGGATGCCTTTGGAAAAGATCACTGCTTTGTGTCCCTGTTTCTACTCTTTAACATGAGGATGGTCGTCCTGCTATCTATGAAAATATTTTGAGGTCACTAAGGGCAAATACTACAGCAGAGAAGAATAGTAGCAATTACTCTACTTAGCAGTCTTGGGATGTTCTAAAGTGTAAGCCTGAGACTTCACTAAGTCTGTAGCACCAAAGTACAGATGGTTCTGTTGCTTGTATATACTCTTCCTGCAGGTTTACACATTTCTCTCCCACATGTTCTTATTCTTACCCAGTTGAATAGAAAAGGTGTATCTGTGCTCAGGCTGTCCTGGATTCTTACTGATTTCAATTAATTCATGCACTCCGTGGCTACCAGACAGTAGCTATGCTGCTTCCTGACTCTGTAACATTTTGTTAATGAAGGAAGAGTTAAGCCCTTAAAAAATGAGCAGGGGTACTCAATGTCCTAAAGCCAGTTGGTCTCAGTATGTGATAAATACTTGACTCTCTTTTGTGGAGGTACAAGTTAAAATAATGTTCATCTTTCTTGCATGAACTTTTTTTATGATTTACTAGTATGTAAAATTGTTTCAATTGGAAGCAGATTTTGGGTTATGCCTCCTGGGAATGTTGGATGACTTGGGTCGTGTTTGTGAGAAAAGGCTGTTGGGGGTTAGGAATGTCTGATGGTCTGCCACTATGTTAGAACAGCCTTAAAATGGAGTATTACCTGCCAGAGCTGGTCTCATATGGACCATACACAGCATGGAAATAATAAGGTAAATGGTGATAGCCATCCATCCTCTTGGCCTTTCTTTGTGCTTCTCTGCTGAGACTACAGGAAGTAAGTGGAAAGAGGTGACTGCCAGTTCCATGATTTTTGAGGCTCCACAATGCTGAAGGCCATTGCAGGTTATGGGAATCAACAAATGCAATGATATTGTGCATTTTCTTTGGAATTATAAATACTTTGGTCAGGAATAACCCCTTTGCTATATGTCTTTGTACAGTAAAGTCTTCTCCAGTTGCATTTTAAGTGATGTTGCTGTTTAAACTTTACATTAATATATTTGTAGTAATTATCTAATAAATGTTATATATACCGTCCTATGACACCAAATCACCTTCATTGTTAAATAGGATTCTGCTTTACATTAACAAATGTGAATTCTGATGATGGTGAAAGAATAGCTAAATATCAGAAGAAAACAAGTATATAGTGGGAGCTATTGATCTGTGGAGAGAAAACAAGTAGACACTAGCTCTTAAGTCAGCATATCCAGAGACTTCATAAATTTGTGTTCAATCGAAGAATCTCAGGAGGGCTGTGAATCAACAGCAATGAACTTTTCTGTAACTGACTTCAGAATAAAATAAATTTGGATTTTTTTTCTTGTCTGACCTTTTTCTTGTTCTTTATGTTGTGTGGTGTTTTTTGCTCTCTGTTTTTTTCTTTCTTTTTCTTGGTTTAGACTTCGAAAATGTTGAGACTGAAAGGTTCTATTTTTATCATCTTGCACATTCTGGTCTGGATATCCTTTTGGATATACTGGATATAGTTTATTTATTTGGAGGATTTGTTTGTTTCTCTTTGTTACATTCCTATCTGTGTACTGTTTCTAAAAAGTAAGAATACAAAAATAATTAAAAAAAGAAAAGCAATAAGAAAAACGTTTGACCACAAGGTGGCATTGAAGACACACAAAATACACAATCCTACATCTGAATAGAAAACAGTTTAAAAGAAAAATCTGCTTTCCCTAAGCTTTAAGAATGTTACTGTTAAAAAAGTTTCCAGTTAGGTTGCATGCTAATGCACTCTGAAACTCCAAAAAGTTTGGCATATTGAAGTAACTTACTGCTTGATAAAAGTCTTCTATTGACTTGAGTGAACTGTGTGCAAGACAGGAAAAGAATGGCTTTGCCTTGGCGTTGTCGAATGCTCAGAGAATAGATGACAGAGGGCTTGGATGGCTCGGATTGGGATGGAAACACCCAAGGCACTGCCCATCCATCATTCCCTGTGCCCAATCTGCATGGCTAAACAGCCTTTCTTTTGCTCTTCTCATTCTGGCTCTGTTGGAGAGCAAAGGAGGAGCCAACACTTGACCTCTTTGGCCCATGGTGAAATCTCTGCCTGCTGTGCTGCCGGCTGCAGCCCCTGAGGGTGTTTGGTTCACTGGTGTCTTTGGGGCACATCATCTATGGCCCTTCCTCTGCCTGCCAAATGTCCATCCAGCTAAGTAACACACATGACATTGCACTCTTTTGCTCCAGAAACTGATTTGTCTTAAAAATTATTTCCTTTATTATACTTACTAGTTATGACTGTAGCTAAATAATCTAGTTGCACTCTATAGAAAATAATTAAAGGAATAACTTCCTCCTCAAGTAGTATTACCCTGGGGCTTAGCTTTCTTTTATGTTCTTAAATTGTTCCTCACTTGCAGAGAAACATAAAATTGAAGAACACACACACGTATATTAACTTCATTGCTGAAACACACTGATTTTGTTTCTGGGTTTAGCCCATTGGCAAGGTTGAATTCCTGTAAATGTCTTTTGTTACCTCTGTGTTTTTGCAGTGCATTTTTTCCTGAATAGTAGTCAAATATATTATGGAAAGTAGGGGCAATGTATACAATGAAAGATAGCTTCATTTATTTGTATGTCTGCTTTTCACCATGGATCACCTGATCACAAATTTGTCCTTGGAAAAAATAGTTTAAAATAAGTTATGATGTCTTTAGCATATAAAAAATTATGTAAGCAAATAAAATAGTGGGAAATGTGAATTAAAAAACAAATATTCAAGATTTAGTCAGATTTTTATTTGGTTGGGCATTAGAACACATTGTAAGAACCCTCTTTTTGCAAAACTGTAAGTGGTTCTCCTTGTGAAGAGAGGTTAAACAACGCTGTTAGCCAGTATCCTACTGAATGTGTGATCCAGCCAGCTTCAAAAACTGACAGCCTGTCCTCTGGGAAGCTGCATCACTGTATGATAATTTTCTTTGCAAGGGAATTTTCATGCCATGCAGTCCAGATTTACTTGGCATCACATGATGTTCATCAGATCCCACTATTTTTCAAGCCTGAAATAAGCTGGAAGTTAAATGTACAAATGCTGCAATATTTTAAGATGCTGTATTCTTAAAAGCCAATGGATAATTTGGTATAGGTTAACCCCATTAAAATTAGAAACAAATTAACTTGACATTGAGGATGGGAAAATCAATCCTTACTTTACAGAGAGCAATCCTTCTTTTTCACACCAGGAATTGGAAAATGCTTTTCCTACCTTCCCAGCTTTTGGTATATGTATTTAACATTTTTTTTCTCTTCTCAATACAGTTCAAGACAACCAGGGGAAACCACTGACATGGAATACATTAAATATATTTACTTGAATCAAAAATCTTTCTGAATAATATATGTTCTGAATTTATTAAATGAGCTTGCGTCGTTTGGGTTTCTTGTTCTTCCAAGGACTCACAGCTGTAGATTTCTTAGATTAGCTCAGTTTGGAATGTTTGTGCAGTTTTGATGGCAATTGCAACTACTTAGTTAACTTGTCATAATTAAATTCTTTGCAAACTGTTGATGAACCCTGAACAGATTAAATGAAATCAAGGAGATAGAGACATCATAAACATATAGTTAAATACTTGCAGAGACTAACACATGGAAATTGCTATTTTTGTTGAGTTCGTGCTGTGAGGCACTTTTTTGAGCTATATCCTTTCTTTAAAGTAGCTACCTGGGGGTATTGGAGTGGCTACTGAGAAAGTCACAGCTGTTTTGTAGTCAGTAGAGCTGCTTCCCCCCTGGAACGGGTTCTGGAAATGCCTGAACGTGGACTTATATGTGAGATGGCTGTAGCCTCTTGCATTAGCTCTGTGTGTATCATTGTACTGCCTCCTCTGTGCTGTGTGGCATAGAAAAAATTGCAGCACTGTTGATTTGGCTCCCTGAGATGGGACTTTCTATTGTGAATCTTCTGCTGTTGTAGAGTTTCCTCATCAGATTTGGCTCTAAGGAAATGTACACCTCTCTCAATGGCATCAATTTCCCTCTCTCCCCTGCACTGCTGTTATCACTGCTGCATGTAAAGAGTTCTTTAGATAAAGGAAGGGTGTGCTGTGTGCATGTCCAGTTGAGGCTGGAAAGTGACCAAGGTGATGGTTCTCCCCATCAGGAGGAAACTCAGTGTTGACATGAGCTCAGATTCCTTTGTGGAATTAAGGAAATGCCTCCATGTTCCTGATAGCACCCTTGCAGCAAATGGAAAATACAGCTCTGTGCTGGGAACAACAAAAAAACAAAGACAAAATACTGTATTCTGGATGAGATAAAAAATGTCATATTCTGAAATTTGACCTGAGTTTATGAAGAATATATTTAAAACTTGTCCCTCTTGTGTGTTGCAATTAGTAGTGCAGAAACCTCCTGCCTTCTGGAAGACAGTCTGCAGGGGATAAACAGTATTTCTTTTCCTCTATAATTATAAAAGAAAAATAATTATTTGTAAACAGCAAAACAACCACCTTCTTTCCCAGCTGCCAAAAAAATAGTGGGTGTAGTTTCTGGAGATTTTAAAAATCTTAAGCAGTCCTTCAGTTAAAAAAAGATGAAGAAGCTTTGGTTGCATTGATACTATTCCATATAAACTTGAAGTAACTCCAAAATTTAAAGCTTTTGGATGAGGTCACTGGTAATCTGAAATTCATCTCTTTTATGGTGGATAAAAAAACCCAGTCGTTTGGAAAGAGATTTATGTGGATGAAAACAGATACATTTTTCATATTTGAATGGAAAGGGAAGGACTTCCTTGTGGAGAAAGAAATAGATTAAGCCAGGAAAATTCATGTTGACAGTTTTCAGAAAGGGAAGGCAATCTGTGATATTTTTAGAGTTACTTCAAATACAATTTATATATATAAGCTGAAATGTCAAAAAGACAGTGGTACTTGAATTTTAGTGAATTTCTTTGGAAAGCATGTCCTCAAGTACACATTGTCCTTAATCTTACACATTAGGTACACCCCTTTTAGTTCCAAATTTGAAAATTACAAATCTAAAGCATGGTTCTCTAAGTCCTACATGTTATGGAATATATAAGGCCCAATTAACATTGTAGTTCTACTGCACCTTAGAGTTTGGATACTGTTTCAGATACAGCTTTCCTTAGAACACATAAAATTGTGCTGAGGAAAAATTTTCCCTACTGCAACATACACAATATCAGCATCAGTAATGGCAAGAATCAGCACTGGCTGCTGCTATGCTTAGCTGATAACATCCATTGCCCATCCTGCCTGGATTTTCCTCTGGGAGAGCTGCAGTGCTGAGGGTTGACTAGATGCATGCCTGGATCCAGCCCTGATAAGGAGCTTGATTGTGCTGTAAATTGTTCCTCGGACTGGGAACTTGAAAAGACAGGGGATTTGCAAAGTAAATGTAGCTTTTATGAGACAGTTGAAGCCCAGTCAGGGGGTGGGAACCCTTATCAGTGTCTGTTAAAGCTTCAAAGTGTGGCATAGAAAATCACTGGGTAATGGTTGGTTTGAAAAAACCTTTGAATAATAACTCCTGTTATTATCATTGTCCAAGTATAATCTTTGTCTGCAACTTTTGTTATAAAAAGGACTGATGACTTAGCTTGTCCTGTTGTGTACAAAACACATCTCCTTTCAGGTGATCCTCCTTAGTTCATGCTGTTTATTTCCCTCTCAAGGTATGTAGTGAATGCTTTTTACTTTCCCCTGCAGACAGAAAAATATCTTCAATTAGATATTTATCTAAAGTTGTTATCGGCTTTAGCTGTGTTTGTTACATAATGGAATTCCCACGCAGCAAACCCAAGCAGGCCTGCCCTGCAGCCCCATCTAGTAACAGCAAGAGGTACACATTAAACTCACAGTATGGTCACATTGGTTTCACAGAAACTTTTATGCCTTATCACAGAACAAAAAGAAAATTAGCAGCCAAAATGTTATAACCAGGAAAGCAGCGTGTAAGATGGATAAAGAAAGAATAATTTAGAGCTATCAATTATGAAATTTAATGATAGCAAGGTTTTTTTTTTTTTTTTTGCAGAGCTTATCTTAGCTGGGCCCCTTCTTGCCCACAGGAGATCTAATTTTATTTAAAAAAAAATTAATTCTGGTTTAAATAATTAGTAAGCCCTTTTGTCCAATTTCTCATGTTCCTTCTAATACCCTTGGTACAAGACTTCACATTAAGAGCCTAAAGAAAGCTTCACATTTTTTCCTATTGAAAACATTTTTATTCTTACACCTTGGGAGATAAAGACCAGAATAAAAAGAACGTACAACTTCTAAGTGGGAAGCGATGTGTTCTTTTCAAATGCATTTTGCTCAAAATATATACTAAGTTGTTGTTGTTAGACTAATATAAACCAAGTTCTTGCTAGTTTTCAGATGTTGTCTGATTGATTTGTATATCTGAAATCTGCAAGGCTGTTGACATCTGCTGCTTTGAGACTGAAGCACGCTGAATACTACTAATTGTTCATTGAGCTATGGACCCTCTTATGCAATTAGGCCACGTTTTTTTGATGAGAAAATCAATTTTAAATTAAAGGACTGCACTAGGGAAAGGTGTAACTTTAAGATTCTACCTAAAAGGAAATTGGAAAACTATACTAGAAGTGTAGTGCTTTATCATGCAGCAGATCTGAAGAGCTTTTATTCCTGCAATGCACCTCAGTATCTGAAGATGAGCTTTTTGCAAAACATGGTAATTCACTTTCAGAAGTTTAGTTACATTATTTTGGACTTGGTGTGATTGTTGTGCTGGTGATAAAACAGATTTGGGAGACCACAGAGTATTCATGAATGACAGAAGAAGTATACACTGGACAACTGAATAGTGATGCTCAGGTAATATTTGATGCATTCACATGTTATTTAACTGCAGACCTATTTTTTCCTTGAGGTACAAGTTAATTTTTTTGCCAGGACAGTAGATGCAATTGATACAGAGCACCCTTTACAGCATCCTGAGGCCATGGAGTTTCCCCCTCTTATTTCTTATGCTGCCAAAGCAGGCAAGCAAGCTCAGACAAAGAGCTGCCAACTGGCCTACTCCACTTTGTACAAACTACAACAAACTGAGCTGACATTCTTTCACACCTCTTCTAGCTGATGCTGACTCTCCTATTCACCCTTTGTTTCCAGGTGGATGTGAGATGTCTCTGCTTCATGTCAGGTGAAGGTGTGAAATTGGGCTAAGTATTAGGTTTGTAAGCTCCTTAGTCAATCCTCCTATGTTCTGTCTGAAGATCTCAAACGATCTTCTTTTCAATTACTATCATTACTTAATCTGGCTTGGCTTGACTATGTTAACTGATGTGTTCACACTGATACATTAAGACTCTTAAACTTAAGCTGAGCTGCTTGAATCCTTGCCTGTAGTCATGGACAGATGGACTGGTGATGGACAGATGTATCAGTGTCCAATTCCCAGAAGATGATCCCCTCACAGTGTCAGAGATACTGACCTTTCCAGGAATAGAATGTGTCTCACCAACATGTAATCTACTTGATCTCCTGAGAAAAGAAAATATAATGATGATGTGAAAAGACTGAAATGCATCCATCCAAAGCATTGGTTGGTTTGAGTCAGAAATAGTTATGTATGTATAAAAAACTTGAGTACTACATAAATACAAGCATATCTGTGCACATGCAGGTATGAAGCATTTAGATTATGTGCCCTTTACATTTTCCAAGCATGGCAAGCAGTATGTATTCAAGAAAGCTTTTTGTTCCACCTAAACTTAACAGAGAAAACACTCATCTCCTTGGAAAAAAAAAAAAAAAAAGAGGCATTATTTTAATTTGTCTCGTTGATGGTGCTTTCAATTAATTATGCAAATTTCCTGACATGAAATGAAAATAAAAACACTGAAAAGATCGTTTGGGTCAGTTCATCTTCTTCTTCTCTAACTAATCTGCCAAGGACTTTTTGTTAGATATCATTATAATACTGATTTCAACATAGAATTCACATGGTATTATCTTTATATTTGACATATTTCATGCACTACATCACATAAAAGGAATTGCAAAGATATGCTAAAGGCATTGTTGTGAACTTGATATGTTCTCTTTGGTAGATACTTACAGACATTATTTCTGCACAACTGGACTTGGTGAACTACACTGAAATCTGAGTCTTACAGTCAGAATTCAGCAACTTGTTGTGTGCCTGAAATGTAATAGTTTTGTTAGAGTAAATAAAAGAAATACCACCATCGAATAGATGCTTCCTTTATTGAGAAGGGGAAGGCTATGTACCAAATTCTTATATAAATTCCATCACTGGATATGCCTTGTGTCATTTTTGCTTTAATTTCCCTGTATTTCTTTTCCAACAATAAGTTTCTTCCATCCCTTCTTTGGTGCACAAAAAGGCAGGAGTGGCTTTACCTGAACAAAAGTGCTCTCTCACTCAAAAGTTCCTGGAACTTGTATCTTCTTGAGTCCTTGAGCTGTGCTAGCTCAAGTTGGTGGTAACAGACATAAATTACATTTTGTTGTGCTGCTCCAGCTGTGTGCTAAGGGGATTCATTCCAAGGCAATATATATGTTTCTGTCTCACTGTTCTCTGTGAGTTCCAGCATGGCAGGGCAGCTTTAATTTGCTCAGGAGGTGTTGGTAAGTAGGGGTAGTGACTCAGTTTCTTATTTGTGCTCTGCATTTCTTTCCTCTCTGAGGTAAAGCAATCAGCAGTTTGGGTTGCACAAGTCTCTTTGTAGAGAAGCATTGCTCCAGTCTTCCATTTGTGAGTGTTGCTCTCAACCCTGTCAGGATGCAAACTGATAAAAATATTTGTGAGCAATTATCTGTGTGCTGAATCGTTTTTCTTTGTTGTCTTTTGAACTCAGGCCCTCTGATGAAACCCATAGAAACATGTGGTGACTCTTATCTAGGGTCATCTCCAGGGAGCATGGCCTGCAAGGGGAGTGTTTTCAACACTTGCAAGGAGAAGCAGCACAGGAAGGTGAGGAGAGACTCCATCTCTTGCTTAGTTCAACCTGGGACCAGGCACAACAGGGTGCCTCAGGTTGGTGGCTGCTAAGTCTGGGGGTTATTATGAATAAACACCAAAGCAGTTGGTGTAATTAATTTAATGTCAAAGAAACCTGGGTGTTCACTCAGACAGTTTCAAGCCCAAGTGGATTTTTTAATTTAATGTGCTGTTATTTTATTAGTGAACCGGATAACTTCCAGCAGCTTGCTTATGTGTCTGCACTTAGCAGTTGTTACCTTGATCAATTTGAACTCCTAGAACAGCAATTCTGATTGTTACTGTGCCTAGCCCTGATCAAGACTGCAGATATTTTTGCTCATTGCATTTTGCTATTTCAATATGTGCCCTGACCTGCAAGAATTGAAATTCCAGGAAAGCATATTGGGGACCACAAAAACCTTAATCTTAGAGCTACATCTCCCTCAAAACCTTCATGTAAATTAGGATATGTGTAGATTGTGATCATTTAATACAGAAAATTGTACCTTCTAGTTTTCAAAATTGGTTCTTTAGAGGTACACTTTTATTTATTCATGCACTAGCTCAACACCTTGAAGAAACCAGGAGTGCAATCAGTTTAAATACTGACATATTGATAGGCTATAATGGATGGTCCCAGTGCAAAAAAATTCACAATGTGTTTGCAGAGGGGTGGCAGTGGTGACATTCAGAAAATGCTATGAAAAGCATGAAGGAGAAGAGGCTGTAGAGAAAATTGTGTACCTGTGGACAAGTCCTGAAAAGGGGGTGCATGGGGCTGTCCTGAAAGAATACTGGATGACTGAATACAAGATACAGGAAGACACTGGCTTATGAAGTAGAATTGCTATAAATAGTTCAGTTTAGAGTCCAGGGAAGACTATGCAGTAGGAAGATTAGAAGGTGGGAAGGATGGGGAAAAGGCACAACTTCTGAGTACTCTGTTAAAGAGTAGGACATCTGTATTTCTAACGTGAATGTTCCATGAATGTTTCATGGAACAACAGAAACACACCAGAAATCATAAGATTAGTCAAATTGTTGGATAATTTATACTTCTTATGATGTGCAACATAGAAAGGCTAGTAAAGTCACTAAAGTGTTAAAACATTTGTCTTGTGCCTTCTGTAGAAGAAAGAATATGTTAAAATTGCAACACAAAGGTCTTCTTAAACTGGAAATGGAGAGAGAAAAGAGGGAGTCATGATTCCAGGAAGTGCTTTGAATATCAAAGGCAACCCTGAATATTTCATTTGCTTTGAAAGGACACTGATCAAGCTTTGAATGCTTCATTTGCATTAAAAAGGGACAAGAATACACAGCTAAGAGAAATCGTCCAGGATTGGAGGAAATCAGCCAGCAGATGGAGTAATTTGATGAATTCTGCACCCTTAGCTTCTACAACAAGAGTTTTTGGGTGACTATTATTTCTTGAGCTCCTAAGAAGAAACCATTTTGCTGTTAAAGTTTAGGTGTGCATTAGTGTTTTACTATTTGCAATCCAGTTTAAAAGTTTCTTATTAATTGTACAAACCTTATATTCAGAAACTAGCATTTATTGTGCTTTAAGCTTTCATAGTCACATAGTATTATAAGGAAAGTTTGGGTGAAGTTGAGAATTCAGGGATTTATAATGTCTTTAAATGTAAAAATAATATACATGAAACAGCTTCCTTGGGACAATCTACACACAAAATAATGTTTTTAAGGAACCTGTGTGCTTTTCTGGTAAGCCAGGAGCTGGTCTGCAGCCTATTAAATGCAGAAATTGGTCCAGTGAACAACCATCTAAAGGCAGCAGACCCTGGAGATATCTTACCATGAAGTGTGAGGAATGAAGCAAGTTCCTGCAAGACTTTTTCATCTGGTCTACTTGACCTTAAGATCAATTTGGTTGGAGCAGAGTCAAACCACAGTAGCTAATCTGACTCTTATCCTCAAATAAGATTGTTTGAGGGTTTGGCCTCAAACCATGCCTAAGTCAGTTCATTTTGACAGTAGTTTTCAACTTTTATTTTGTAACTCCACCCCTCCCTCTCCCCAAGCCTTTAATGTGGCCTCTTTGCTACCACACAACACAAACTTTGTGAAGTCTTCATATCATTTGTGGAGGGCCTCATGGATTGCAAAAATCTGGCACTACTTTGTAGATAGGCATAGAATTTGTGAATCTCGTCTTGCCAATCTGGCATTTTTTAAAAAGAAAAATGTTTATATTAAATTAAGGAAGAGTGATAGTGGTGAAAACCCCAAAGATGAGTGGATGCTAATACAAACAGTCAACCTGCTGGCTGGAATTAGCCATTGTACCTCCCAGTTCTGCTCAAAGACATTTTGGTAAGCAAAACCAGAATTTACAACAGAGTTGTAACAATTACCAAAGTTGAAGAACCTTCATTACAGAAGTTTGGAAGGTACCTGTGAATGGCACAAATTACTGCTCCATTTATTTGCTATATTATGACACAAAGGCTCTTCCAGAGCCCTTGGCTCGTAAACTGAAAAAAACCCCAAACCTCTTATTACTCTAATTAGACACATAAATCAGGTCAAATTTATTCTATTTTGGCAAGAGATGGACAACTCATAAATTAAATTGTAATTGTGCTTTGTAGGAATATGAAGGAATGCTTTGTAGCATTGCTGCTGGGCACTCAAATAAGATAGGGTTGGTTGGGATTTTTTCCTAACCCCTGAAGGAAGAGGATCCAGTGCCTCTTTTAAGAATCAGATTAAATTGTTGTATATTAACCTCTCATTAGAGCAAATAATATATAATTAGATTTCAGAATCTTTTTCATTAAAGAGGGAAAGTCTTTGCTACTCTTCTGTATTCTGTTATTTTCTGTAAGTTATATCATGCATGCAGCAATAAAAAGTTTTTTGCAGATGATATATGATTCTAAAACCCACGAAGAACTTGCTTTCAAATTATGAGGATGCATTGAGAACTGTGTACATAATATGTGTGCAAATGTTGCAAAAAAATCTTTGCTATAGGATAGATGAAATACAATTTTCAGGTTTAGCAAATGACATTGAAATATCTAGGATATTAATGCTAGGAAGTAAAAATAGCTGAATGTGCTGGTTTGGACTGGGGTAGAATTATTTTTCTCCACAGTAGGTGTTGTGGGATTCCATTTTGGATTTGTGGTAGGAACAGTGTTGATAATATGGAGATTTTTTGTTGTTAATGAGCTGCACTTACACAGTGTCAAGGTCCTTTTGGTGGGTTTGGGGTGCACAAGGAATGAGAAGGGAACACAACAGGACCACTGACCCCAGTGGCCCAGTGGACATCCCAGACCATATGGGCTCATCCTTAGCATATAACTTTTGGAGAAGAGAAGGAAGGAGGGATCTGTGCACTGCTCAGCAATAACTGAAGTATCTCTGCAATAGAAATCTTGTTTTCAGCAGAAATCCAAAATGCAGCTTCATGATAGCTACTGTGATGAAAATTAACTTCACTCCAGCAAAACCAGCGCACAAAATCAATGCCATTATTGCACTAAGCACTGAGAATTGGTTAAATGCAGGTATTTCCTGTCAGACTCTCTGAGGAAAGAAAGATGGAAATTATTATTTCTACCAAGACTAAGTAAGCTTTAGGGAGATTCCTACCTCTATAGTAATTTCAGAAAATGGGGAGACTCCTAAAAATGAGAACCACCTTCTTACCCTTACCCTGACACTATTTGGCTTCTGAAGCTGTAGTGGTATCATATTTGTATTAAAACAGGCCATACAATATCTACTTTCTATCACAAATGAAATGCCATTGTACTCTAGTTCCATTATTTATGGTTCTGGACTTTGAATTTTAGTTAATCTGCAGTATTCATTAGACCTGTCAGATAAAGGCCAGCTTAGTGTATCAACATAATTTAGGCTTCATCCCATATAGAGAAAGTTTCAAGCTAAAAATTGAAAAGAAAGGTTCAGAAAAGACTGGCTGCCTCACATGTATATATACACCTGCAAAAATATCTCTGTTAGTAACCAAGGCCTGGATTCCACCTATCTTGAGCTGCCAAGAAGTCTAGCATGTTCTTAAATAAGGTGATATGTTTAGATATATCACATCAGAATGAAGTCCCAAAATATTTATGTCACTGAAATACCCAAATCCTCTTCCTGAAAGTGATACTATTTATATGGACTGCCAACCCTGCAGTGTTAGTTTCTGCTGACACACCAAAGTTCACACAGAAAAGTATTATAAGATTATGAAAATATACTTACATAGAAAGGACTTTATGTATTATAAAATTATATATATATATATGTGGATTATTTATACACACACATGTGCATATGCACCAGTAGACAGAGACACACATAAAGTTAGAGAATATAACAAGAACAGCTTGCACACTTAGAATGAAAAAGAGAAACATAGGAGATAAAAGGAGCATTCTTTGACTGTTGTATATATCTTATTCAATTTTAACAGAAATAATCTTTTAATGCCTTGGCCATTTCAGAGGCCTTAAGAAATAGAAGTTGAACCAACTGACTGATATTGAAGGTGTAGGGGAAGAAATATCCAGTCAGTTTTTTTTCAAGTCATGTCTTCCAGAGTTCAGGTCTGATATCAGTGTGATTCTAATACACCTGGTTGACCTTAATAAATGTTGTCTCTATACAGTGTAAAGCAGACAATTTACTAAAGTTTTGTAGATTGTGAGATGTGAAAAAGAAAAGCACTTTTAAAGGAATTTTAGTCCCCTTGAATCAGTTAAAGGATTTTGTAGTTGGAGACTTTGACAAACAGATGGAGTTAAATCCATATTGTTATTTTCTTCTCTTCTTCACCTTGCATATTTTTCTCTCTGACTTTATTTGTCCTATTTTTGTGTGTCTATTTGCCCTGTGTTTGTTTTAGTTTGTGTCATATTAATCAGTGCAGAGAAACTACTGTGTTCTGTGTTCAATATACAAGCATCCAATCACTGAGAGAATATTTTCATCCATTCTCATGTTTAATATTTTTTTTCTTGTGTTGACACAATTTGTTTGGCTTGATTAAAAAAACAAAGACAAAAAAGACAGGAAAGCTAAAAGTGTTTAATAAATAATTAAGGGGATGTGTTGACAACCCTTTGACAGCCAGAGCAGGAAATGCATAAATAATTTTAAATGAAAATACAACCCCAGCAGGACATGAACACAATGTTTTTTGAAGTATATCACAGATACTTTATCCATTACACTTTTTGAAAAATTATTTGGTTCATACCCAAAGCATGCTAAAAGTATTTTTTTGGGGTGGCAGATTCAAAAAGTTCTCTGTTAATTGAATAGGAATTGAATCTTAATCTTACAAAGTTTGCAAGTAATTCTCCTGACACAGCACAGTAGCATTTTTTAGGAAGAAAAAGTAAGAAAGCAGAGCACTTGCTGGTGAGTTCTAAGTGAGTCTAAGAATTAAAGGCGTCTGAAGTGTCAGAATTTTTAAAACACAAGTTTCCTGTTACCCCATGTATGTAAGTCTTATTCTCTTTCAAATGTAAATACTTCCTTTTTATATGTTAAGGACTTAATCAGTTGTCCTTGTGGAGATAAAGGTCCTATTTGTGGACATAGTGGCCCTTAGATAAGATGGGTGTGGTATGTTCCCCCAGTTTACATTAAGTAGGCAGCAGCAATGCAAAATCACCCTCATGTCTCTAACCAGAATTTGATTTGAGGGATAGATTTTAAATTCTGAATTTAACCATCTCCTCTGTAGACAAATCCTCTCCTAATTTCCTAATTAAATATATTCATAAGCACATTCATCCATTTATCCCAGTGTTCTTGTTGCATTTTGTCTGAATTAGTTGTTCTTTTCTTGGGTGTTTATCCCTCTAATAGAGACCCATCCTTTTCACTTCTCACTTTCATTTTGCTAAAATAAACAGGCCAAGTCCTTACAGTGTTCACTGTAGTACTTGTTTCTCTATCCTCCAAATAATCTCAGCATCTTTCCAGCTTGAGTTCACAGTTTTTGAAAAGAAAGATGTCTGCCTAGATAAGTTCTCAGTGACATCTGGTAATATAGCAGTAATTTTCCATATTCCCACAGGAGTGCTGACTTCATCTGATATAACCTAGAATCATATCTGTGCTTTCCATGAAGGCACTGCAGCAGTAGGCAAATGTCATGTCTAAAACTAACCAACAGTTCAAGACTGCAGTGTTCTTTTCCTTCCTTATTAGCATTTCCCTTACAATGATCTCCCAGGTTATGGCAGAAATACTTGTTATGCTCTGACTGTGGGTCTTTGTACCTTTTCCTATAAAAATTTTGTTTCCTAGTACATCATTTCTTCCTGTGCAAGTTTACAGGCATCTAACCACATAATTAAAAAAAAATTATTCTACTGTTAGAAATCTCACCATGTTGTGGTCATTAATGGTGACTACAATGAAAACTGTTTTTTTCAGAACAACTGATTATTTTATTTTCAGTCAGTTTTTGTCTACCTTCAATTCTTGTAGTCCCAGCCTTTATTTTAACTGATGATTTCTCATAGGGTGAACACAGGAAAATTTCTTGAAGACAACTTTGTCCATATCTTTTCAGTCTTAAAAATCAGTTATCTTATTGAAGAAAGGGTCTGGCATGATTTACCATTAGTAAATTCAAGCAGGACTTTTATATCACATTTTATTTAGTTTCAGGTCTTAATTTTTAAGGTTACCAGGCCATTAATATTATCAAATTGTTAATTTTTCCTGCCTAAATTTAGAAGTTTTATATTTGCTATTGTGCAGCTTTATGAAACAATCCAATTTTGATTTATTAAACAACCTCTTTGATCTTTGCCTTGGATTTCACAACATCCTTTTAAATAAGCACGTTGTGCAATTGTCATTGTCCCACTCTGCTGGGAATCCAGGACTCCCTTTTCTTTATGTTATTAAAGTCAAAATGAATACTAGATTCTACCTTCCAGATCTTATTCTCTGGCTACAGATGGTTCTGTCTGCTACATTCCTATATTTCTATTCCTTTTTTCTCCTTGAGTCCATTCACTGGTTGTCTCCACCAGAGATCCACTGTCTCAAATGGAGAGGATTTTGTAAATTCTTTCCATTCTTTTTTTTTTTTACATTTTTTAATTTTTTAATTTTAGCAAAGGAACATAGTAAAGATTTATAGGATCTCTCTGATTTTGGACCCATAAAACACCTTGAGTGTGTATGGTCTGCTCATCTAGAGGATTATCTGGTCTTCATCCCAGTGTGGTCCATGGAGATCACACAGCTTGGATCTTATGCTCCTTGCTCTCTGGATTTTGTCCAAAATCAAGGTCACACTAACCTGCCTTAGGATTCACTCCAAAACTACTTTAATTTTGCCTTAAATTTATGACTAATGTTTAATTGTTGTTGATTTTAGAGGTTGAGGGGTTTTTTTTTCCTCTTACAAGGAGTTAAATAAGGCCAGAAAAGAAAGGATTCTGAGGCTCTCTTTACTAGCTGGGTACTAGTTTTTGCAGTGTGGCTATTCAAAAATTTACTTAATAGATTGTAGAAATGCAAGAGAAACCATGAATATGACTCTGAGAGCTTACTGGATTCTATTTGAACAGACTCTCAGTTAAACATTGTTATGAAAATATTTCCTCCTCATTTTTTAGTTAGTAACTTTCAGTCTCTCTGATGTCTGCTGAGATCTTTAGTTCCCAGGCCATTTCAGGACTCTCTTCTCAAAGTATTTTCTTTTAAGCTTCTTTGCCCACTTCAAGATCAAGAAATGTTCCTGTATCCCAGATTCCTGCCTTACAGTAACTCCCACATGCCCTTTCACGTGCTCTCGATCTTCCAGGAATACCATTGTTTTCTGGTTTTTGTCCCATTGGACTGTTGGACAAACAGAAATTCAGACCTCTCCAGAAATATGTGGAGTTTGTTCCATTATATATAATCTGTTCTTGGAGATGGGTATTGTAACAGACACTGCATGTGAAGTCCAGAAATCAGATAACGTGACTCTTGTGCATAGACTTCAGCTGTGCACACCCCAGTCACCTGCTGCACATTGTTTTGCTGTCTTTGTAATTTCTGGGAACATAACTGGAATAAAAACCTGTTTTTATGTCCAATGGGGCCTTCTCTTATTTAGATATGTGGAACCCTGTGGGCACAGTAATGTTATTGACCCTTAACACAATTAGGCACACAGAAATCAGCTTTCCTGTGTGCCGTGCTTCTCTCTGAGAAATTAATTTCATAGGAATGGGACTCTAACAGACAATTACTGCTGTGGAACAATTGACAACAGTGTGGAAACTCTGATGCAGTGGACTTCTTTCCTCCCACAGTTAAAAATCTGCTTTTCATTTTATTTTTCCTCCTGCAATGTCACATCCTGTCTTTGACATGTTCATAGATCAAAGGTATTTTCTCCTCTGACTGGAGACATAATCTGCTCATATACTATTTCAAAAGTGACTGAACTCAGTTGCACCATGGTAGTCATGGTTAGTCTCTGTGCACTAAATCTGGGCTATCCTCTACTATATTTATCTTCCAAGTCCTTAGCTAGTTCCTGTGTTTGACTCTGCAGGTTCAAAAGTCCCCACTGTGCTGGGAAAATAAAGAAATCTGCCTGCTATGGCAAGGAAAGGGTTGTTGAACAAATTTCTCTGGTGGCCATCTCAGGTATGTGGCCTTTAGAGATCAACAGCAGGAGAATTCAAGATCTCAGCCTTAATGCCATTAGAAATCCACTTCATAATACTGTCAAACACCTTGTAGCTCTTTGGTAGCAGGAATTTTAAATGTTTCTAATTGAATAGGAACCAAACTTCTAATCTAAGTTGTGGATAAATAAAAGATATATTATATAAAATAATAAATTTGATGTCTTTAACAAGGCTTTCAATTTTCATGTGACAGATAGAAACTGAGAGATGAAAATGAATCTTGAACCAGGTTCCAAAAATAAATGATGAATATGCTTCTAATGATACTAAGTGATTAGAAAGACAAAAACAAATGGCAAACAGGGAAAACAGAAGGAGGGAAGTATTAAGGAAAGAAAGTTAGAGAAAAGAAAAACTCACAAAGTAGTTAATTATAAGTAGGATGCCAAAAGATGTCTGAAAAGATGATGAGATTTTAATTGTGGTTGCATAAAACTAGGCTGCTTTTAAGGGCAATTAAGGAAAATAGAGGTCATAAAGGAAATGTGTCATGTGATCTGTTCACAGATATATGTAAATTTGAATCCTGTTGGTCAGAGAAAAGAGTAAAGCAGTTTCTTTACATCAGGGAAAATTTGCATTATTTGGGAAAATTTTCTGATATCTTGGACTAAGTGATCTGCAGGAAGCATGGACTGTAGGTAAGAAGAAATCTGTAGAAAACTTGTAAGTTTTTTCCAATAAAATCATAGCAACTAATGGCATAAAATTGTTTTAACATTTTATATATATCCTTCAACTTTCACTCATGAAATTAATGCTAGAAAACAAGTTATAGTGTTTTTTAAAGGTAGAGTATTGGAATTGATTGAGAAAATTTTAATTGAAACTATAAAGATTCACAAATATGCTCAGTTACAGCAGAAACAGAAGTTATGAAGCCTGGTGAGTGACAATCTAAAGTGCACTGTGATCTTACCATGCATGTGCCAAAATAGCACTGCTTCATAAGAAATCAAGATTTGGCAGTCCATGAGACTTTTAGAAAAGCACCCTTAGAATACTGAGCAAGGGAATAGCTGTGTAAGCACATGAGTAACACACTCATGGAGTTCCATTTCTCTTAAGATTCTGCCTGATGTCAAATAACCCTTTATTGGTCCATGTGACAAATAACTTGATTTCCTTTCAGCGCCAGAAATCCCTATTTCCTTTGCTTATGCTGTTTTGTGTGCTAAAAGATTCAGGGTGAAAGTTAAGTTGAGCACATGAATTGTGTGGCATGATCATGAGATCACTGAGTTCTGTTCACTCATCAAATACTTCAGAAGAAATGTCCTTGGATTGAAGTGTGCTCTTGCAAGATCAAAACAAGTGTTATTTTTCATCTTATCTTTTAAAATTAAATCCTCATAATTGAAGTGGATTGAGATGAATCTTGTGCTCCTCTATTGCTAAAAGCATAAAGGTAAGTGGAGATAATTCTGATGTCAATTCGAGGGGTTGCCTACCTCTCTTCAGCTTTCAGCTTCAAGCCAGCTGCCATTAGTATTCAATAAATACACCCACATGCAGGGAGACGTGAGTTGTAACATCCAGTGCTTCCAAGCTGCAAAGTCAGATGCTGGAATGGAATTCAAGAGCCTCTTAAGGTCCTTAATTTGCTTCCAAAGGAAATGAGGGCTGTCACATCCCTTGGGTTTATAACACAACACGTGTGGGAGTTGTTGAAAACAGCTGGTAGAAAACACTAGAGGAAGAGCTACAGATGAGATTTTCTTCTGTATTAGGTCTCTCTCTGAAACAGCTGTTCAGAAAAAGAAACTGCTTCCAAGGTTCACACACCTGAACTGGATAGGTGGGTACAGAAAATTGGATCACTTTTTTCTTTAAAACAGACACTGGATGTGCATTTATATTCACCCCATTCAGAAAATGCTCTAGGTGTGTTCAGCACATTTCAAAGTACCTCTGTAATACATAGACATATTCATATTATATCCTAGTTTCCTGCTATTGGGAGAACTTTTATTCTAGATTAGAAGGATGAAGCAAATAGATCTTCAGAAAAAGAAATTAATTTCCAGCACTCCACAGTGTAATTAACAAAGTATAATAATAGCCAATGAAAAATCTAGCATCAAGAATATAGTAATAATTGCCTAATTGCATATACAACAACTGTAAAGTAAATAAGCAGATAAATGAAGCTGAAATAAACAACTCTATAGGGAACACAATTAATATAACAGATGATAGATGTAGAGAAGACTTATTCACAGCCCAACCACAGGAAAACCTTCTGCAGGGAAAATGTGTTTTATAGCTCTCTCCTAAGGTAGGCAAAAAGGTTTGGGCGTAGCTACGTCTCCAGTTTTAGAGGAATGCTTTGAAGTGCTGCTTGTAAAGTTGAAATGATATTGAACAGCTATCTATCTAGGAGTGCTGAGCACCTTTAATATTGTATATGGCAATAAACTGAGTAGAAAATGAAAGGAAGAACCAGTACATTAACAGTTGGTTAAGTGGGCTGGTTGTCTGCTGATTAGTAATTTTAAATGATCAATCAAAGCAATAACATAAGAAAACAATCAAAAACCAAAGAAGGCTGTGAGAAGGAAGACAAGTTTTTCAGTGGCACAGTATTATAAAGGACATTGGAGTAAAGAAGCCTGCAGGATCTGGGAAGCCATGGCAAAGAGGCAGAAGTAGGTGGATACAGAGCCCCAAAGACTGTATTCAGCACATACTCATTTTTCACATGAGCAGAGCTCAGAAGAATAAATGGGAGCAAAGGTCCTTTCATGGGAAAGTCTATTTTCATAACTTCACTCTGTGAGTGCAGCAACCAGAGCTTCTGTGACCTCCTTCAATTTGTTTCCATACTTCTTTCATAATGTCCGTCTCTATGGTGGCTCAGTTTCTTCTTTAAGTGTTCATTCCTTTCATTTTCCTTGTTATAGCACAAATATTTCTAAGAAGACAGAGCTTTAAGTGTAAAAGCTCTGTCATATCTCTTCCAAGGAACTCTGCATGTTCCAGTTGGTTTTAACATGACTGGTGAATATTTTTTTGCAATGCTATCATGTATTATCATCCCACTTCCCTTTTATCCACTTTATAACCATTTTGCTTTTAGTAAAGAGGGTCAGAATTTGAGAAATTGTGCAGTGTAAAATTTTATTGCTGGGCACTTTAGCAGTTGTTTCTACACAGGCAGATTGTATTAAAGATTGAAACTGCAGCTTCATTGGACTTGGCATATTTAGGAAGAAGCCAATACTTTCTGACTCTTTTTTATGTGTATTGAAAGCAGAAACTCATTTAGAGACACATGTTGATAATCTTGAGAAATCCTATATGCCTTTTGTAAATACTACCAGTAGTATTCAAAGGACATTGTGGGGTGGCCTCCATTTAACTGACCTTGAGCAGGCTGTCAGTTTTCATTCAAAGTGGTAAGTTAAGTAAGATCAAGGAAGATGTTCATTTTACAACTTGAAAATTATTTTGCCCAGTTCCTGACTCAATCCTGTGTTTTGCTTAAACCTCCACAGTGGAAAGAGGGACACAATCCACATGATTAGTAAATTCTTTAGATGGCATCATTAGAATAGCTGTTCATTTTATCTGGATGCTTCAAATAAATTGTTACATCTCTAAATATGTTACTTTTAAATGCTGTTATTAACAGCATACATTAATTTAAGGAAAGGCTCATTTTACCATAAAAGGCTAAGGCAGAGTATCAGAAATATCAGTGTGCTGTGGAAAAGCCAAGGATATGTGCAAAATCAAAACCAGGCATTGTCTTAATGGGGCTTCCACAAACACCACTTATGTTTAACATTACATTCTGTGAGAATCTAGTATCCTTTTCAAAACCTTTTATGGTTTCATTTTTACTCACATGATCAAGTCTATAGATTAAATTACAGAGAGTAAACAATCTGCCATGAAAGGCCAACTGATTTCAGTACTTCATAGTTTCCTTCAGATAGAAACAGAGAAAAGCTTTGTTCTACCAATCACTGAGGAGGTCTATGAGGTCAGGGCAGGTTGGTGTTACTCTGACTCAGTAGTTCATACATGACACATAGGTGTGCTATCTTATCTTACTAGGGAGATTGTCTCTGAACCTTTGGAAACAGCTGAACAGTGGGAAGTGGTACCACTCATTGTAACAAACTGAACAAATACCTTGAAGATTGGCCTGCTTTAGAAGGTTTGGTTGTATAGCCAAAGATGAACAAGGCAGCAGTTGTGCTCTGTTCTCTCAGGTGCATTTGAAGCAGTCTTCCTCTCATAATTGATTTTCACATGTAAGCTTAACTCTGCTTTTTTCAAGTTCTCTACTGTAAATTTGTTACACAGTGTTCAAGAAGGTGGGACCAAAGGACCTTGAAGCAAGAGACTCACATAACACCATTCCAAACACACAAGCTACCAGCCTCATGGAAAACCCTTCTAAGTTCCTGTGGGGCAATATGGTGCACAGGTCACTTTTTACCACCTTTTTACATGTACCTCTAGGAAAATTCCTTCCCCATGAACAGATAAGAGTCTGGCAAAAATATTAAAGAAAATCTACATAAATGTGTTACTTGACTCATCCCCTGTTTAGGCTAAGATGATTTAAAGTGGCTGAAGGGCTTGTTCTAAAAGGTTCTCTCCTAGGGTTAAAATTTTTACAATTGTGAATTTACCATGTCACCTATATAAAATAATTATTTTAATGTATTTAAACAGGTTATTCCACAGACTATACATAATCTTCAAAAAGATAGCTGAAAATTCAACTTTACATCCTTCTTCCCTGGTCTGAAATACAGTGCATCATCTCTATATCTTTCTACACTGTATGATATCCTGGCAAACTTTCCAATGCTTAAAATAATAATCAGTATTTTTCCTGTTTAAGATCCCAGTTCTGAGATTGTTCATCTTCTATTTTTGTAAGATTAGCAGGAGAGCGGCCTGTTATAATTTATTCAAAGAGGGAGAAAGGCCAACCAAATATTTTTTACATTATATTTTTTTTCTGGGTTTCAGAGGCAGAATTATAACCAATATCAATATTAGTTTTCTTCTTGCTCAGCTATAAGTAGTATGTACCAAAATCAGTAAATCATTATCTCTCTAGAAAACAAATAGGAAAGGCTCAGAACTGGTGGATTCAGAGTATCTCTGAAGGCATTCTTTTCAAGAGGATAAGAGTTTGCACACCCACTGCTTTTTTTGGACCTGTCTTCTAAGGAGTATGATTCTAAAACCTACAGAGGTGATATTTTCCACTGAACTTTGAATCCCCATGGAGTGTGTTAGCCTTTTGCTATGCTGCTTGCTGTTAGATACAGAGGTGATGGGGGACTCAAATTCTTTGTCATGAGCTAAACCTTAGATCTCAACAGCAAAACACACTGGGGGGAAATAAATACAAAAGGTTTAGAATGCTGCAAAACAACTGTAACCCACAAAATAAAATTAAGAGACCATTTCCTTGGCTGTGATCCACATCTCAGAAATATTTGTATGATCACAATTTAAAAAATCTATTATTTATTGATATGTGGATAATAAATTTTAAGAGATCTATTGAAGAATGAGAGGCATTCTTTAAAAAGCAAAATAATTATGAGGTTTTTATTTCTCAGCCAACATTTGGAACCTTGCAAACATGTGTTCTAGGATTAAAATATCAACATCATTAAAAAAGAACCATGTGGCATTTCTGATAAATTCACTGCATCCCCTTTTTTTCTATTGTAACTCTCTGGTTTTTCATAGCTGATAGCTATGAATCATTTATCTCTAAAACAACTTTGAAAATTAGCTTTATTTTTGTAACATTTTGCTTCAGGAAGAAAATGCTGGTAAATAATCTTATACACTATCTTTTAAGACTCTCTACATCAAAATCTTTATTGAAAATTCTAAGTATCCATTTTTTTACCTAGAAGGTTTTCTCCACAAATAGAGTGAAGTACAACACTGAGATGACACATGTTTGCATGGAGATAGAACTGAAAATGCCTAGTGGGTCCTCTCTAGTCACAGATACTGGTTTAGCAAAGCTGAACCTCTTAAAGTGTGCATACTAATAACAGATACTCTTGGAACCAAGATTGCATTTACCTTCACATTTTGTAATATAAAGGTCTAACTCAATGACAACTGTTAAGGGCAAGCTGTGTAGAGAAAGCAAATCACCAGAAATTTCTAGCAAGCAGTGAGTTTGCTACTTAAATGTTTTTTGTAGCTTATATTTTTCTTTTACAGAAAAGATGGTAATACAAGGCATTTTAGTGAACCCACCACATGACAAACTGAAGGTTTTTCTCAGCAGTTAGGTGCCCAGCTTCCAATAAAATTTGATAGGTTTTTGGTGTCTCATTTCTTTAGAAAATCACAGTTTTCTAACACCATGGATACAGGTTACAACACAGTGTTAGATACATGGAACATACTGGAGAAACTCCATGGTAAATACAGTACATCCATGCAACAGATTGAAATTGCCCTTAGTCCAAAATAACCACTGCAAGTTAGTCTCAGAATTTGTGAAGTAAATCACTGATTGCCATCCCAGTCTGTCCCAAACAGACCAAATTAGTCTGGCTATGTCCCTGTATGCAGGTGTTACAATGGAGCAGGAGTGGATGAGCAGGGCAATACATCTGGGGCAGAGGAGCTCACATCTGGATGTGAGGGTGAGGGTTTTGCTGCTGTCATGTGCCCTGGGCCCCACTAACAGCTGATGTGACCCAGAACCACTCTCACAGGTGACACACAGAGCAGCAAGGCAAACTGCCTGGGAGACCCAGTTCAAAAGCACTGTCCTGATCTGAACTGAAAGAACAATGTAGATATATCCCACAAATCATTTCAGGGACGTGCCCTCTGACAAGACAGCACCTTTGAAATGCCTTTTGCCTCTGCTGCGGTGCTCTGCATACACAAGCAGCAGTGGACCTACTTCAGTTTCTTCATGGAACACAGCATGAAAAAATCTAAGCAAACAGGGCATTCTGAGTGCAGTATCTCAGGAACATTCCTGATTTCTCTGAAATGCTGCAGTTCCCCAAGTTTCTTTTAGCATACTTATGCAAAATCACATTGTATGACCGTACTATGCTGAGTGTGCTTGCCTTGGGTGAGTTGATTAAAAGGTTCCTGTTTCCTGGAATTACCAATGCCTTGAAATTTGTCTCCACACCCTTGGCTGTGCCAGTAGTATTTCATTTATGCTATGTGCTAGTTGGATCCTGCCAAGGAGTTGAGCAGAAATCTTATTTCTCTGATAGAGTAGCAAGATGCTTGCAGTACTTTAAATTGTTGCACATGAAAGAGGTGATTTACACCTTGAGCATCATCAAAGATGATTTCAGCACATTTTATTTCTTGTCATTAGCAGCATAACTATTTCTGTTATTCAAGTGAAAATAAGCACTGAATTGATAAAGTCCTGGAATTTTTAACCTACAAATTTGCTTCCTTTTAACAATGGAAGTGTCAGATCAGGCCAGCAGAACTCATTCAGAATTTATAAGTTTTCATATCCTAGCAATGTAAATGTAAATATTTGATACAAATCTCCTATTTATTTCACTAGTCTCACATTTATTTTAACTGAGGTGGAAAACCTGCATAGTTTGGTTTGTGCCTATATGACTTCTTGATTCAGAAAAAGGCATTTGGTGAGCATAGTGGGGTTTTTATTTAAGATAAGTGGCAAGGTCCTAAAGGTCTACTGATTTCACATTGGAATAGGAAGTGGTATTTCTGCTTTTAAAATAAAAAAAAAGTTTCATTTCCTAAAACCTGAAAAATTAGTATATTGATTGAATTTTCTGAAAATTTGCATATAATGAATATTATGCAAATTAGGAAATGAAATTTTATGGAGAAATTGAGATATAATAACTCTCTCCTGTAGATATTAATGTATCAATATATAATCCTGGAATTCTGACCCACTGACTTTTCAATTATATAAGACTGTTACAGAAAAATCTTTCCAATGGAGATTTTTTCTCTTTATTTTTGCATAAGTTTGAAATTTAAATACTGTTAGTATGAGGTCTCTACAGATTAACTTAACTTTACTGGATACAGAGTCATCTGAGTGACTTCAGCAAATGATTTATTTTAATTTAGAATCCAAATTTCCATTTTATGAATTTCTTTTATAAACCAAAAGGATTAAGTCCTATATCAGTGGAAGACATGGAGTATTTTACCACATCAGCTTACCTGAACTTCTGCTTATTAAGGGCAGAATTTATCCTCTTATTATGTGAGTCTACAATGTATATGGGAAGAAAAATATTAAATTAGACATAGATAGAAACAGAAAGACTGATTTGGAGAAGTGGTTTTGGTAGAAGGAGTTTAATAAAAATGAAAAAATAATTTAACCTCCAAACAAAATGCTGACATATACTGTGCTGAAGTGCTTCAAATGTCAGCCTTCCATACTGAACAATTCTTGAAAAATATGGGAAAATGTATCTGAGAGCATTTGATTTTCTTGTCTTCCCATGAACAGATAAGAGCTGAAACAGTGAATTAATCTCTTTTTTAAAATCAGAGCAGTAGCAATATTACTTCATGAGATGGCTTTTAAAGAAAGAATTAAAATACAGAAGAAGAAAGAGCCTTGGTTAAGAGAAGTAAAATATCATAAATGTGCTAAACTATTGACCGACTGCTCTCATTTGTGGTGTTTTTGTTTTCCAAAGACAGCTGTTTTAAATCATTTATTACCTGTTTGAAGAAGTTAATGAACAGTATGAAAAGGGGAAACTTTTGTTCTTTCCTTTTTTTCCTTCTGCAATGATGTTTACTGTCTGGCACAATGATTATTCAATTTTCAGAGATGTTCACCACCTTCTGCTGCTGATTAAATTCCTGTTTGGTTTCCCTGCCAAATCTGCTGGATTAAATTAACAAGGTCTGTCTGCTTTAGTGGGAATGACCTGCACTGACCTTCAGCTTGTACAAAGTAATAATCTTTTCAGTGATTTATTGATTCAGTGCTCTTTATCTTCTTTTAAAGTAATATGCAATGGAAATGTTTGCCTTTACCTTGACTGAATTTGCAGACATGCTCTCATTTCATTATGCTATAGACTTTGGCCCTTTATATGTAATATTTTTGTACTCTTTGCAATTATTAACACTTTTTTTTTTCTTCAGAAGTTTCACTTCAGCTTGATTACTCTAAGGAAAAAACTTCATGTGATCCTTCAATCTGTAATAGGGCCCAGTCTTGAAAATTATCCACATCAAAGGACCAATTTAAAAAGTTTAAGCCTTTTTCTTTTTGCTAAAGTAAATTCAGTTTTTGTTTAATTGCTTCCTTAATTCATTTTAGTTTGTTGTCAAACAGGTAGTGAAGAAACTGTAGAGAAATTACATTAGGAGCAGATGTGAAAAGGATCTAAATTATAGTGAGTGTAAGAATCTTTAATTATACTTCTATTCCTATTCTAGTTTCTCCACTAAGCGGAGAAACTATTTTGAAGTCCAGAGAAATATAAGCACAAACTCTCCTCTCCTTTTTGCAGGATAGATTTCTACTGGGTGGTTTTGCAGTCCTTGCATTGTAGGTGTGGGCTGTGAATTGTAGGTGTTGGCATTGTAGGTGTTGGCTCATGAAACCTGATGGGCATAGCCAAGGCATAACACTCGTGATCTGCTCGTGGAAAATAGTGCTCAAAGGGCACAGATCACTTCAGATAACCTCTGTGGAATAAAGAAAGAGAAAGGCCATTCACAGAATTACAGCTCTGAAGCCAAGAATCAAGGCATTTCAAATAGCTCTGGTAGGTCGTAAATTGACCAATGGAAATTTTGCTAAAGGAGTCAAAAGCTATGGGTATAGGAAAACTGAGGCTCCACAGAAGAACTAAACATTGCTTCATATTTTTCTGTTTATTTTCATTTTTATTTTCTGCTGGGTTTGCCAAGGTGAAGATATTTTTATTTTATAGCGTTGGTTGTCACTTCACTTTTGAAAATACAGTTAATAGTGAAGTCTTTGTAGATCCAAATCCCATCACCCTTCAGGTGAACGTTGTTTTTCCCGTTAGACAGGTGGGAAAACTTTTTCAAAAAGATTCCCTTCATGCATAGCTTTGGAATGGATATTTTTCTTTTGTTGTCAAAAGTATATTTTTAAAAATCTGCTTTGTTGACACCACTGCAATATTAAACCATTTCTAAGCTATTTCAGTAAATCGGTTCTTTGGTTTATCCTGGTTGCAGAGCTCCAGCAAATCCCTTTTATGTGAAATGTAATGGAAAAATGGTTGCAATACATTTCGAGCAAGAGACAGGATGAGCACTTACAGACATCTTAAGCAACCAATTGATTTGTTGATGACACTGATGAAGGGCAGTGTCCCTTAGGAAAGAGAGATGAGGTAACCACACAATACTCTGATGCTGGTGGTTTTGTGTTATGGTTGTCTGTGCACACAGATGAAAACCAGAACGACCATCTAAACCATACTTTAGTGCCTGTATTGATTGCTGGTTCTCAAACCAGCCCTGTTATGAATTGGCTATTTATCACTTCAGAGGAAATCAACATCCCCAAATTTTGAGCTACAACTTCTGTAAAAGGGTCTTTTCAGTTAAAAAAATCAACAGTTAAGATGAAAGCAAAAACAAGAACTGTATTTTCCAGCCTTAGGTATCAGGATCAGGATGGTGCACACAGGTCATGGTGTTTGCTGCATGCGTGCTGTCTGCTGTGACACACAGGCTGCACTCCAAAAGTCCTCCTGCAAAGCCGCTTGGTTGTCTTATTCTGCAACACCCTGGAGGATAACAGCTGCCAGTGCACTCTGCAGGACACATTCCTGTGCATCAGAGCAGTCATAAAAGTCACTACTGTGCTCAAATAAAATTTCAGTGAGGTCCAAAGGCTGTAGCTTTGGTCCGAGCTTCAAATTCCATTTAAGATTTGTTGTGTTTGCCTCCATTGTGCAGCCTTCCACACTCTGCTTTTCTTGTTCTCTCTAAGTTTTATGTAAAAGGCTTAGGTTTGCTTTGAGAGCACATAAATTTAACAACAATATTTTACTGACGAAAACTTTTACTTTGAAAAGGGTGTCACTTCCCTGCTGTGCATTTGGCAGCTGTAACAGGCTAGTATTATTTGCTTATCCAAGAAAATAAAGGACAGAGATTTTCTAAATTGATTGTTTGAGACTTAAATACATATTGAGTTTTCTAGTTAAATGTCCTGTTTTTAAAAGCTATATTCTATCTCACCTCTATTTCTTTGAGGTCTGGAGAAAAAGCCTGAGTAAGCAGTGCCTTTGAAAATCAGTCCTGCTTGGCTTCTAAATTAGTTCTTGTTATCTTGCTAAATAGTTTGATTTTTGGGCGTCTTGTTCTTGTAAACATTTCTGCTAACTTTGGTGGGAACAGCTAGATGGCTTGGCACTGTCACCTTAGACTCAATTCTTAATGTGATTTGGCATTCCCTGCATGTCTTCCCTGTAAGTATTTCTGTATTTTGATGTCAATTATCCAGTTGTTGTTTCACTATTGTTTTGCAGTCTCTACTGACAAGAGACATTTGATGATTATTTTGGATTATGAACCATGTATCAGCCTATCCAACTGGCCAAGCAAAGGTCTTATTCTATATGAAATCTTCTGAAATTACTGTGAAGGCTCTCTAAAATGTAAAAATATTTTCAAATTGTAAAATAGGTCTATGAAAATATCTGGTTCTTGTGCCATTAGCCAGTCAAAAAACTAATTTACTATAGTTATGTATCTCTGAACTCCTGTATAGGCTGTGTGGGAAAACATATTCCTTCATGGAGAGTACCAGATCTGGGATGAAGTGTTTTGAGATGTCTTAGTGAGATGGGATGGATTGAAACAATGCATCTATGTGTGGACTATGTAACCCTTGTGACTTTGGTCTGGAAGGAATCCTGCTGGATTAGATATATAGAAATAAGTAACAGGAAATGGCTGTTAGTAATAGTTATTGTCCTGATTGTGAGTATTTTTCCATATTAATTTTTTGTTACTGTCAGAAATAATTTTTTTCCTTATTTTAAAATAGAAAGACATAATGATGAAATAGACATCCTTTTACCTGAGAGAAAATCACACTTTCAGTGGGTAAGGGCTGTTCCACATTATGTTAGTGATGAATTGCAGTTTCCTGTATGAAAGATTCATGGGCTTCAACTTTGTGTCTCCCCATCAGCAGGCAGAAGATAGGCTATCTCTGTCAGAAATGTGTGATGTAAGTGACAGGATGCCAAATACATGGTCTTGGGAAGAATTTGCTTTCTCTTGCTGTGAATCATGGATGCCTGAACCTCATCTTTTCTACAAACTGCAAGTGACTGTAAGGGCATCCACACTGTGTAGAAGTAGGCATACAAAACAGGCAAGAATCCAGAACTTCTTAGATGTGATTTTTAAATGAATCACAAAATCTTATCATTGCATGACTCTGGGAGCCACTTTTGAGCCACTAGGATTTCTGGCTTGCTGTCACTGCAAGAGAAGGGTGATCAAAGTAGAAATCAGTCGAACCATGCTTAACCAGGTCATGGAGAAAAGTCACTAAGGATGAACTTGACTTGTGCAACTGAAAGAGGTGGGAAAAGCCTCTTTTATGATCCATGCTTCACTGTTGAGGTACAGTTGATGTGGAACTGCTGCCTAAAGATGAAACAGCATCTTTAAAAGCACTGACTAATCAGATGTCTTCATCTGAAGTGCTTATTGCCCTCAGTTTGGTGGCAATGCTCTTACTTCCATATGCATGCTGTTTCAAACTAGCTTTCCCTTTTCCTCTCTGTAAACTGCTCACTTGACCAGATCATAGGTTTGGAGAGCCTGTGGAATCCTGAACTTCAGCTTTGTTTTGAAATATAACTTCATTAATCCAGCTACAAAAAAAGCAAAATCTTCTTTTTTTTTTTTTTTTTTTTTTTTTTTTTTAGCTATATAATAAGTAGCAATAGGATGATAACCACACAGGATAAATAAAATGATCTGTATTTCATGAAAGGAAGTTAAATGCAAGTCTGTACTTTTCTGATGACTCCATTTTCTAACAGTGTTACAGCTCCTGGTTTCTTATCATGTTAACTTTGCTTTGCACCCATCTCAGAGCACTAAATAACAATAAATCCCAGATGAACAGGCTAGCTAAGTATGCTCATGTATATTTCTCAATGATATGATGACAATGTTAATCTGATATTAGATCTTTGAGGATAGGAAAGTCTGGTTCCTGAAAAAATGCATGTTCAAAATATCTTGAGTATCTGTAGGTTAGAAATATTGTTCAGAACACCCTGAAACTGCTGTGAATAACTCCAAAGAATTACTTGATGAGGTATGAGACAAAGCACATGATTATGGAACTACAAGTGGGTCTAAAAATCCTATTTAGCTTTTTCTAATCCAAACAACGATATAAAGCAGCTTGACCACTGAATTAATAATAGTTTATAATTTTTCTTTGTTTCCTAAGGCAAAGTTAAGGCACATTTCAATGGTGCAGTGACTAGTACAGACAGCAAGGTGACTGGCACATTGGATAAACACAGTTAATGCACAGGCAGCTAAGAAGATGCAGCATATAAAGTTATTATGGTAAAGTTAAGTGCTCCAATTAAAAATGAACTTCAGATTATGACTAACAGCTGCCCCTCCCAGAAAAACTTCCTCTAAATAAGATAGAAATAATGCTGACTTGCATCTCTGAACAGCTTACAGCTTGTCAGCCAAATGTCCTATTTGTTGAAACCTGACATACATATTTTACACTGTTAACACCTTTCTTCTTAAAAGCACATAAACCCAATTTGATCTGGTCTCTGCTATAATTAATGATTTATCTGAAAGTCATAGGAAAAGTCAGCTTTCTTTTTTTATACCTTGAATGATATAAGACTTCATTTTGACCATGTAACATCACAAAGGAAGGCACATATTCTTGAGTTCACACAATAGCAATAACTGCATTTTTATAGTTCATCTTGCATGGAACATGCTCTCAGGAGAAAATTGGAGATAAAATTTATGTTTGGAGGTGAAATAAAGGGGGAAAAAGGCAGATCTCAGGTTTTCATTCTTATTTCTGTTATCAGGATTGACCATTGTCTCTTTATCACTGAAATTACTCCTCTACCTTTGGGGCTCTCATGGAAGAAGCAATAGGAGCCATACACAAGGCATATTGAATGTCCACAAGCTGCTCAGTAATACTTGAGGCAATGGGAAAACAAACAAAACAAAACTGTTGTATTTTCTAAATGCTTTCTAAAAGCAACATTTCAACAGGATGAATTATAGATATGTGGAAGGCTGGGTAGATTAGAACATACATGCAAGACAGTGGTACTTTCATGAGCAAGGTAGACCTGAAGACTATTCTGAAGCCCACCTCCTGTTGCTGTCTATCTCACAGTCCATCCCCTGTCCACCCTGATTAGACTGATCTTACTGCTGCTTTTCTATGAGCTTGATGCTTTCTGCAATTTCAGAAATTGTTCCAAATTAGCTTTGCTTTGGTGGTCATAAGTCTCGAGTTCTGTCAGCAGTGATCCCTCTATGCTCTGCTTCTGCTTCATAATCCTAAATCACTTTCTGTTCTTTGTCAAGGACTAGCCTAAAAAGTAGACTGCATGTTAAATTGGACAGAGGGTCTACTTTGGCTGTCAAAGATGTCAATGTTGATGGCATTAAGTGGGCCATGTTGTAGCAAGATGACATATGTCTCAGTATAGCTGAGAACCAACCTCAAGCTTGACCCTAAATATCAGCATGAACAGATTCTGCATCTCCTTCTAAAGAGGTTTGTTTTTTTTTCCCCAGCACAAGCTAGGTCCTTGTACTTTTTCTGTGGAAGATGTGTGCTGGAACACACTTCTGTTTGACAGTTAAATTATGTGTGTTGCATGCTGTGAGAAGCAATGGAGGCAAAGGATTGGGCCAATAGGAAGGGCAGACAGTTTAAGATAAAAGTTCAGTGGAGATGCAAATGTAAAATTCCTTTTCTTCTACTGATGTGTGAGCTTTCTTGGCTTCTGTTAAAGGAGGGCATTGATCATATTGGAGAAATGAAATGTGGTTTTCATCTTTGTGCTGGCCTAAATTAAAAGTCTTTTGTCTAATTTTGGACATATGCTTTTAGGTACTGCTTGATCTCTCCAGTCAAATAACGCTCATTTTTTGTTTTTTTGAACTACCTTGCCTATAGTAATTTTCTGTCACAATGAAGAATCTTCTCAAGTGTGGGTAATTAGTCAGTATCTAATTGACATCTGTAGTTTGTAGATAACATTACAGATAGATATTTTTATAGATAACAACAAGATGAATATTTTTCTTAAATGTTTCTTTACTTTAAAGATCTTCCTACTTACAGCAAAATGTTAGCGGTCCAAATCTTCAGGTAGAGTAAAGCAATGTCTTTCTATTGTGCCATTTTGATTTACAGCTACTGAACCTCTCACTCAAGATATTGGTGTAATATTTTGTTTCCTAATGGGAACAGAGTCTGAAAAGCTTCTACATCCTTTTTGCTTGTTCTGTTTCTCCTCCTTCTGCATATAAAAAAACCATTTGATTATTTTAACAAATCCTGTTGCAGTTTTTTTACACTATATGATAAAATCCCTTTAGATTGTTTATGGAAGTTCACTCATTTATTTATTCAAAATTGCATTCTTTTTTTTTTTTTTTTTCCTCATTTACCATAGTGTTAAAATTAAATATTTTATTCATTGCTTGCAGTTGTGCCCACCATGCATATTACTTCATCATGATGGAATAAGATTGATGTCCTATCTTCTAATCACCTATCTATATAAGCCATCTTTGTCAATACTGGTTCATTTTTCTTTTTCTTTGCCAAGAGGAAAGTGAAGGAAATCAAATAAACGTGTATAATACTGCTTCAAAATTAAGTTTATGACATGAAATCTGAAAAGCAACAGAAAAATAGTGAAAGACAGCTGGGCAAAATCCAGGCCACTCTTGGAAAGTTTCACATTGTAATCAGTTGGGGTTTTTGTCAGTGTTCCCTGTAGGGCTGGATGGATAATATTATCAACATTAAAATATATTTAACTTGAAAAAGAGTCTGAAAGTGTGTTGTTGCAGTGGAAGATTAACATTGCAAAATTACCTCTCTATTTTAGTGCAGAAAGCTTTTTTTTTAATTTTTTTTTTAGCTATTCAAGGACTATTTCTTAACGGATCCTACCATACACACATATATATAAAATATCCCACTTTTATAGTACATGGTCATACTGTATCACATTTTCTCCATCTCAGAGTACTAAAAATATACTTCTTGATTCTTTTATTAGCTTTTTGGAGCAATGAGTTTTTTCATTTTGTACATTTTTTAGCACAGGGCCTCTTGAATACAGCAAGAATTAGGCTTTCTGCTCCATCATTCTTGTTACAATGCAGTCATGTCATTTTTCAGTGTGTTCAATAAAGGCCCTCCTCTCCTCTGAGAAAATGTTAAAGCTTTCCCAACAGTCCTAGAACTTCACTCCTGTCTGTTCAACAGTATCTAGGGGACAGTGCAAAACACAGAGTCTGATTTCTTATTTAACTTCTATAAGGCCACATATAAATGTGTCTGGATGTGTAGGGTTGAAAGAAATTCTGAAAGTCACGGACCACTGTGGAACCTCAGGGCTTAAATACAGCAAAGATCCATTTTGGCTTTTCTGGAGCATAAAGTTAGTGTGTGACTATCTGGATTTAAAATATGGCTATGCTGGAGACTATAAATATTGGCAGAGGCATTTGCAAAATATTCGGTTTGAAAAGTTCTTTTAGGATGATTGTTTGTGTACTTTGAAAGGAACACATGCAAAAATAATTGGCTGAATCAGGTCTTAACTTAAGCACCAAAATGACTTGTTCCAACAGTTCCTAAAAAGACCTTCAAACTAGAATTCAATTCTTAACAAAATATTAAAGATTTTTATAAGAAAAGGAAATGCTGTGGTTTGTTTTGTGTTTTTGTTTGTTTGCTTGTTTTTAAAGATTTTAAAGGTTCTACAATGCCTGCAAAAAGAAAAAACCATAACAGGAAGTAAGTTACAAAGATAACAATAAATAACCACGACTGACTTGGTTTTGTTCTTCTTTATATCATGACCATTTATAACCTGGTGGGCTTTCCACCTCAGAGCATGATGAGATAATGACATTTAGCTACTCAGCAAAGCAGAAGAACATATATTTTATAAGAAGTGATTGAATTCTATAAAGGCACTGGTGGCCATATGTTCTCTTTGCTTGTTACATACTCCCTGTAAAGCATACTTGTCTCCTGCTAACTATGTGAGCAGTTGTATTTGTTTTTTTTTTTTTTTTAATTAAACTTCTACTTTTTTCCCCCAGCATTTGCTTCAGGCAGGGCAGAACCAAATTCTGTTGAAATGAACAGAAATATTCCCCAACATTCTATGGCTTTAAGTTCATAAAATCTTAATCAATAGGTTACAAGTGCCAATCTTTTTTTTTAAGCTCTTCTTTCCCAGCATTCCCCATGTTTTGTTTCAAAATGTAAGCATGTTCATTATATCCTGGCTCCTGGTCCTCAGATAAAGCATGATAAACAAATTATATCCCTTGTACATGTACAAAATCACAAGGAAAATATTTGGTTTTTACCAGTGGGCTGTTCCACCTCTTCAAATTGTACCTTCTATTTAAAAGGTCCTAATATCTGACTTCAAACTTGTTCTTGAACATGGGTGCTGTTGGAGAATTATTACATTTTCAGCTCTTGAAAGAGACACAGAATTAGATTTCAGCTATTTTAAGTAGTTCTCTGAACCAAAAAATTTGATTGTCCACAAAATGAAACTTTTATTAACTCCATGATTTTCACAGCATATGAAATTATTTCTACTATTTTGTCCAACAAAAATCACCTTTCATAATGTTCAACATCTGTCACCTTCATTCATTTTTGTATTTAGAAACTCTGTCTTGTAAGATGTTGGAAATGAATAGAAAAGAAGCAAATTCCTTTTGTACCACTGAAGTAGGCACAGTTGGCACAATCACCCTCAAATATGATTTCCCAGTTTAAAGAAATGCTTTGGGTTAAATTATTTCTCAATTTTTCTGCTAATAAATTAAAATTATATTAGCGATAATTAAGTTATTTGAATTTACTTTTATTTAATATTTTAATGTTTGGCTAAAACATTCTTTTATCTAGTGATAAAGATTGCTATAATGAGGTAGATGATATGAAGGGTTAAAAATCTGAAATGGATCCTTATAGAAATATTAAGTGATGTAAAATAAGGTAGAGTTTTTTATGTTTGTATGGAGAGGTGGTGATGACAACATTTCAGTGTTTATTATGGGACAGTGTTATTAAATTTATGGATTGAGGAACATGTCTGACTCTTGCCATTTTAGATGTAGGGTGTGTTATAAAAGAGGGGCACTGTCAGATAGGATAGTTGGGTCACTATTAAATTACTGCATGGATAAGATCCCTCATTAAGCTGGATACTGTGTCTGGTTTCCAGTGGTCCATGAACATTCATTGCATGCTGGACATGTCTGAGCACTTGCTTAGTTAGAGTAAGTCCTAAGTGCTGCAGTTATATCACCTCCAGTACAGTTGTCAGAGCCCAAAGGGGAAGGCACATGATAATGAGTGTAAAATTAACTCAAACAAAGACCTCTAATGTTTAAGTCTGAACTTGGCTGGGTAAATGCACATTTTCTTGAATATGTGAGAATAGCAGGACTTTTGAATAAGGGGATACTACTACTACTACTACTACTACTACTACTACTAAAAAGAATGTCAGCAATGAAAATGTAAATACATATTCAAACTAAGTTATTTTTTAGATTTTATTGCCTGTATCGATGAAAATATTGCTTTTATATATGTTTTTTATAGTGTGGTATATTTTGTTAAATAAGTTCTTTCATTTGCTTCCATATAATTATCTCAATTATCTTTTAAGTAAGTGAAAATATGTTTTCAATTATTTTTTATTGTGTTTTCACTGATTTACCACAAATACAGAAAAACAGAAAGACAAGCATTTTGCTGGTATCCAGGCTATGGCATCACATTCCATGTGTTTTATGTCATTGACAAAAGGTAAAAATTCCATGTGCTAGTCTGAAGAGAAGCTCTTCAAAGGAATAACCTGTCACAGGCTAGTCACTGGTGTTTACAACACCATTATTATCTAGAGATAATACAATGGAAACTTCCTAGAGTGGAGAAAATATTAGTGAATTTTTTCAATTATAAATATAATGCACACTGCCCCGGGGTGGTAAGGACTGGATAAACTGGTAAATATAACCAGGGGACATATGAGAGCATTTCAATACCAGTAAGCTGGATGGCTTTTTCCTTTTTGTTTTTCCCCCCACTGTTGATGTAATATACTTCACAATGTTCTTCAGAAAGAAAATGGTGTGGCTAAAGATAGTCCTTCAAAGTCTTCAGGCTGATCTTTTGCTTTGTGTTTTAAAGGAGGATATAAAGGAATGTGAACCAGCACAGAGCAGAATCTCTTGGTTTTGTCACAGGTGCCTTCAGTTTATAAACCTTTGGGAGACTGAGCCACGTCTCCTCAAAGCTGGAGCACAAGATTTGCTGACTTAGGCCCATCTGTGGTCAGTTCTTCATGGTCAGTTCTGCCATCTTCCACTGCTGCTGCAGCCTGTGCAGCCTGGTGTTAGGGAAAGACCAAGGGGGAAGGACATGACAAGTGGAAAATAGGGGAAGCAACAAGAAAAAAACCACAACAAAACAAAAAAAGCAGAGGAGGTCAAGTCTCAATTTTTATCAGGGAGTGAGCAGAGAAGTTTATCAGCAAGTCTTTAATACAGCTCTTAGCAGGAATGTAATTCCTATTTGTGATAGTTTCAGGCTTTCACGTTTATATTTGTCCTTTCACACACTTATGGATAATAATGTTTTGCAAAGGCACTAGAATCCTGGTTAAAAGGATTTATTTTCTGTCCTTATCTTCATTCCTTCCCTTCTGCCCTGTTTTTAAGTTACTAGGCAGTGTGGTCAAAAACTCTGGTATCTTTTAGAAAATGATGCAGTAATCAGGAAGCTCTTGCAAACTATTCAAGTGAGTCACAAGTACCTGTCACCAGGAAAAAAAAAAGGCATATAGTGAGTTGTGATCAGATGTAATTTTTCTATTGTTTATCTGCAATTCTTGTATGATTTCTTAAAAAATGAAAACTTGTATAAAAGTCTGGATGGTATGCAGAAAAGACAGGTGTGTAATTCAAGCAACTCCATTATTTTTACAGGAATGTCAGGTTCTAGTGGAAAAATACAGGAAAGCTCTATATTGAGAAATAAACAAAAGAAATCTGAATAATGAAAGCATTTGAGAAAATCTGAAAATAAAGAGAAGAAACAGAGATGTCAGAATATTAATTGAATATTAATTGAATATTAATTGAATATTAATTGAAAATTCTCTATTTTAAGGAAAATATAACCAAAAAAACCCCCCAAAATCCCCCATCCTAAACACCAAAACCAGAAAGAAAGTTCAAGTGGGTGTTATTCAAAATTAATGAGGAATGGAGATAGTCATGTAAATGAGGAGGTTTCTAAAGGAAACAAGGATACTTGAATGGTAGGTTATCACTGTTATTTCAGGAATTAGATAACTAATACATTAAATTTTCATTTTCTAATCATTAATTTCCTAGCATTTTAAATTAAGTCTCAGATATATTGAAAAACTGAGACTATTTACCACTGGCTATATTGTAGACTCTGAACAGCTGATGCTGAAATAGGTCATATTTTTACATCCCATGCTCTCCCATTTGGCTGACTGCTTTCTGGATTCTCCCTCATTGGATATTTCTCTTTCTGCAACAGGAAACCAGACACACTGTGCATGCAGAGTGTTTCAGTGAATATGCTAAATCACTGTATTGACATGCTGTTAGTTCCACTCACCAGACCTTGCTTTTGGTCATGTAGAATGCTATCAGTCTGAGAAATGCTTGTAAAGTCTAACAAAACACTTAGGGCACCATGCACCCTGGGGACTGTGTGATGGAGTACAGGGAAAACTCAGTCTGCTGGGAACTCAGGAGTGACTCTCCATCCCAATCTTTACTCTTTGTTGTGTACAAAAAACCACAGTGGAAGATACTACAGCCTTACTGTGAGCCTCTGCATCCTAGGAAAGGTACAGGACAATACACACTTGCTGCACAATGAATTCCAGCTTTGTTCTGGAAGTAATACTTCTAGAGGTGAGCACCAAATCTGACTTAGAGTCAGTCTCAACCCTGAGGGTTAGAGCAGCTTCTAGAAGACTATAGCACAAGCTTCCTTAAAGACATATAAGTATTAAAAGCAGTGGATCATGGTACAAAACATAGGCTGGTTGCCTTTTTGTTCCATGAAATTTCTTCCTTGTGCTTTAAGTGTGTGGTGAAATCTCCACCTTCTGCACCTCTGAGCATTGTCCTGAATCCCTCAGGGTCTTAAAAGGGATTTGTATACCTTGCAGCATGGTCAGTTTTGAGTGACCAGAAAAGCAGAACTGTCTGTATGTATGTGCCAAACCAAACAGGGAGCTCAAATTGAATTCAAGGGTATGCTGCTGCTGAACAAGGAACTATTTTCTCATAAATTTTGGGGTTAAAGATTAGTTGTCTCTGTAAGTCCTGTGTGAATTGTATAACTCTCAAGTTTTAGCAGGCTTCTGGTTGATCCAAGAAGCAATCATTGCTTGAAGGCAACAGGACTTTGAAATATTGTTATCACCACTTATGCAAAGCAAATGAAAGAAAACTTCTCTAAACAAAAGTATCACATGCCCAAAGAAAGCAGGCACTCCATTATGGTGTTTCAGCTACTCTTAAAAGGACAAATGTTTGTTCCAATATCAAGCCCCAATCTCTTATGTTGCAATTAAAGCTTTTCTGTCTCAACTTTAATATATATTGCCTCTTATAGATATTCATACTGATGATTGCATATAAAAAAATTTTATATACTAAAAAATGTTATTGTTACAGTTCTTTGTTAGACAAAACTGTTGTGATTTTCCTTAATCTTCCCTTATAGATCATGTTCTCTACAGTTTTTTCAACCCACCTGAACATGATTTCATCTAGAAGTTACTTCTCTGGTTTGTATACTAGAACATTTAAATTATTTTAGATATTAGCAAAGCCTTATTAAAGTCCAAATATATCACATCTGTGTCTTTTCCCTTATCCAGTTAGGCCAGCAATCAAGGAAAGAAATTACATCAATTTGACATGATTTCTTCCTTCCAAGCTCATATCTTCTCTTTTTTGTTACCATCTTACTGTTTTGTGCCTTAAAAAAGAATTTTTAGTAAATTTCCCCAGAATATTTCAAGGAAGAACAGTTCAAGGACTGGTTTGTATCCTCCCAAGCAGAGATATTTTCCCCTTTTTGAAGTGTGACATTGTGATTGCCCTCTATTTCTCTTCAGGGAATTCTACTCTTCTTCATCAACTCTCCAAGGTAAGTGCTATGATTCAGAGATTATGGGGGCTTTGTTAAGGTTACTTAATTGAAAGTCATTGAACTAAGCTAAATTGAAAATCTCTATCTTTTTCAATGTCCTCACCCATATTCAGGAAGATGAGCTATCTCCTTTAAAAATTTAATTTAATTAAGTATTGGATCATAGTTAACATCTATTTGAAAATTGAAAGAACACATTGAATGCAATGGCCTTCCTTGGCTCATTCATTATTTTATCTCCTTCATACTTCCTTTTGCTTCTTTAATGTGTCATGTATTTGTAGAATCTTTTATTGTTGCTTGTTATGTCCCCTGTTAATTGCAACTCAGCCTTAGCTTTGCTGAATTTAATGTATCTGAGCAATTCTTTTACATCCTTAAGATATATGTCCTTGTTTTCCTTCTGTGTGCAGGTCCTTTTTCCATTTTCAGATCACTAGACTGCTACTAATAGAGTCAAAATGTCTTCTATTAGAACTCTTATCTTTGAGGTAGTTTCAGTTGTGCCATTGGCATAATGTTTCCAGTAACCACCAGGTCTCTCACTTTTTAAAAAAAATTCCAAATTATCCATGCAAAAGACCTGACAATAAATCATTTCTGCTGACGTCTGCTTTCTCAAAGTGCTGTCAATATTTTGTAGCTTTTTTTTTCTGTTTCCAACAGTATCTCCTTAACCCAAATCATTTTCTGCCTCTTGCAGAATCATTTAAAAATAGCTACTGTCCTAATAATTTTCCTCCCAAAGAAAAGACTGTCTCCAGTAAATGCAGCTTTGAGCCCAACAATGTAATTGTTCCAAAATAAGTAAAGTCATGTCCCCAGTCACCAACAGGCTCCCTCCCTGGGGTTGTCTCTAAACAACCACATCCAACAGCCTCTCATTGTTTTAGAAGAGGAGATACTGCCTTAAAATCTCCTTTTTCTATCCCAGAAACCATTGAAACTGTCATTCACTGTATGTGATTTTCCCAAAGTCCAGAAAGTGCTCTTGATAAATAATCCCTCCACCCCTGCATCTCAGGTTTCTCTTCCCTAGGTGCTCCTCTTCTCTAGGTGCTCCTTGGATACTTACTACATTCCACTAGGAATTTCTGGCACCAATTATACAAATTATTTAAGCCTCTAAGTTTTTCCAGTTTGTTCCTCTTGTCCTGACCACGTACCTAGAAAGTATTTCAGATATTCCATTGCTTGTGATGTTATTCTTTTACTTGTCTCATGGTTTCTCATGTCTTCATCTCGCTTTCCAGATGAAGGCTGGTTTCCTCTAAGAAGGAAAAATGGCTAAAGACAGCTCTTCTGTTTTGCTCCTAAAATTTTGGAAGCCAAGCAGGTGTTATCACTGAGATGCTGTCCTATTGGCACTGTAGATTGCATATCCATTCTCTCTCCTGTCCTTCATGTCACAAACAGACTAACTACATTTTGCAGGTTATCAGTGACTGCTCCAGGTGACAGTGACATTGTCCTGGGAGTAGTAGTAGAAAAGTAGGAACTGTGCCAGTGGATTAAAATGTGTTTGCCAGCTTGCAGGCTGATGAAGTACAAAACATTAACTTTTACCTTTGGTATTCCTCCTTTGGAGTAGAGAGCAAGAAGAGCTATCCTAACCCTACTACTACAGCTGAAGTGACCACATCTAAAAAAAAAAAGACAGCATATTATAAGCCATGACTTTCTTTCTTATCTAAAATCAAAGGAGAAAAATCAGTTTTCTCCACATGACTGCATTTGAGAAAGATTTGGGGTGGCTTTGAGGTGGACCTTTTTCTGGTATGAAGGAAAAGGATAACATCAATAGAAATATTTGCAATGATCTGGGTGAAGACCTCATTTCTGTCTTTAAAAGAAGAGATAGTCTGTGTGGGTAAAGCAGAGCAGTGCCATTTTACTGTTAAAAAGAAGTTTGTTCAGTGACTGCCTAGAGAAATCAAATTGTTAGGTGTTTCAGCAGCCTGAGTTACAGCTTCTCTCGGGAAGCATGATACTGAAATACAAGAGCCCTTCATTCCAAGGTCACTGACTCAGATCTACCCCTAGGTGAAAGAGTAAGAAAATCCAAACCCTAACCTGGTGGCTTTTTGATGATACATGTGAAGAAAGCCAATGGATTACAATCAAACAGAGAAGTGCCCACATTGCAAAACTACTGTCAGAGCCACTGATGCCTCAGCAAAATGGCCAAGGACAAAAGAGTCATGGAGAATCTACTTACTGCAAATTCCTTCTGGCAGCTGCTGAAGGCAGTGATGATGGACATGTACCTGTCCTACAACTGCACTGAGCTTTTGTGGGGAGTGGGCAGTGAAGGACTTTGACCTGTAACTTCTCTAAGATAAAAGAATGCAGATCAGGAAGCCATGTGTGCTCAAGGTCTCAGCCAGGATTAGTAAATTTTTACCACAGATATCTGAAGGCTTCCCACCTGTTCTGAAACAGTGAAAGGTAAAAGTGTTTGACAGGTTAAAGCTGTTCTGAAATCTGTTCTGGCAGAAGCCTTCTCCTGATGGGCTGTGCCACAAAAACTTGTTTTCTTGCAGTGCCACCCAATGTGTTAAGAGGAAAAGTGGGATTCAGTGCAGTCTGCTATGTCTGAAGATTCATCCTCTGAACTACACATAGAGCAGCACTCCAGGGGGTTTTAGCTTTGAGAGAGGAATAAAGCTAACAGGATATCCCTGGATCACCCACTGAATTCAGTGAACCTCTCAAATGTACTCCTGTACTGTGCTTCAGTTTGCACTGTGGAGCAGCCTCAGAGCACGATTCCCTTTGTGTGGAATTTAACTGGAAGATGCTCTCCAGGAGTTCACCAGTGATGAGTTGGCAGTCAACCTGTGAGAGCAGAACACAGCTTGTTTGATGCAGAAAAAACCCCGTGCAACATGAGCAGGGAGGATGACAGGTCCTCACCAGCTATTTCACTTTACAGAGCCTCTTCTGTTGGTCTGTATTGCTTACTAATATAGATGTAGCTTAGATGGACTAAGGGATTTTGGCATCCAATAGACATGTTAGTTCTATTTTGCACTTAGGATCAAAAATTGTGTGCAGTATATGCTTAAGAGTGAGATAGAAAAGTGAAATTTTTGTTGCACTTAGTTCTGTGGTTTTGATTACTCTGTCATCTATATCAAAGTAAAAGAAAAAATCCTAGTGCATTTAATACTTACCAATTGTCAACAGTATGTCAGGATAAAATGTATCTTTAAGCATAAAGTATAGTCAGTCTCATTCTTCAGCTGGTATAGGAAGTTCTTGAAATGACCTTGGAGGCTGAGAATGATGAACAGACATAGTAAAAAATGCTTTTTGCCTTCTGATGTCAGTGGGCTGATTTGACATCAGTGTATCACAGAATGTCACACACTTTCACACTGAATATAGTCATTTTTGGTGGAAAGCATTTCTACAAATTTGTAAGATTGAAATGTTATGGGCTTTTTTTCTAATCTTGGCAAGCTCAGGTTTTTACATTTCTGCACCAAACATATTTGTAAATATGCTTAATTGTAGCAGACCTGTTAATTATGGAAATAATTCAAGGATGAGATAAAAACCCCAGGACAAGACATAAAGAACTTTAGATTTTTTTCCTTTTCTGTAATACTGTGACAGTCATGTTTTATTTCATGTGAAGAAAATAATGTCAGGAGGATACTAATCATCAGTTTGCTACAGCTGAAAACAGCACAGCTGGCAGATGAGTATTTTAATGTACTTCTAGATTAAGGAAGGCAGTTTAAAGAAAACATCATGCAAAAATTCAATCTGCTATGGGTTTAAAACAAAGTCCTCATCTGTGCCATGGTAGATTGAGCAGCTACCTTATGTTTTATCATATTGCAGTGGATTATTTTCTTAATGAAGCTTGTGTCCCCCTTAAGCATTCTTCAGATATTTTGTATTCACTTTGGTCTATAATAATGCAATGATTGACTGCAGGAGTGGATTTTCCTTTAGTAAGGCTCTATCAGGACACTTTTCTTCACAAATTAAACTCTAACTGAAAGCAATCTATACAGGCAAGGTAAACAAAATACTGTGTATTAATTTCAATGAGCTATTTTTTTTCTCATCAAATTGGATTCTTTGAAAAATTAGAAAGAGTTTTGGAAAGGGAGGAAAATAGAAGATTGGCTTTTGTTTATATTTGTTTTAATGCCTCTTTTTCTCTTTCAATCCTTAAATAATAACTCCACATAGCACACTTTAGCTGGAGTAATACAGTTGGAGCTTAAGAGACTACAAATTGATATTCAACACTTCATCTATAGCCAGAGATTCCTCTACTTTCAAGAAGCCCAGACTGAGGGAGAACTAGATTTTAATTACTCCTGAGAACAAGCTAAAATACAGTGGTATTAGAAATGTGTAAGAAATGGCATCTAAACTGCAAAATGTGGAAAAAAAACCAAAAAACAAAAAAGTGTAAAGAAGATGCAGAGAAAATCTATTTTTAGTCATGAGTACTTATTGTCTGAGGTTTGGAACAGATGAGGTATTTGTTCATGCCTTGTTTCACAGAGAAGTACTCAGAGCCCAGGCTGGAAGTTGGGAGCAGGAGGAAGGGTCTCAGGACACTTTGCACTTCTTTGGGCAAAATATGGGATCAGTGCTGACTTCCTCCACACTATTCAATAAATTGTACTGGTTGTCCATGCACCTTCAGGTAAGTATGATTTCTCTTAGGAGAATATTCCACAGGCTAATACATCACAGGAATCTGATTTTCCCTCCTCTGCGCTCTGTGATGTTTTCAATCCCTTAACTGCAGTCCATCATAACTCATTTTGCTGTACTAACTAGTGTCTGTATCTAAGGTCCTTCAAATAAGCTAAATATATCAGCAGAAAGACATGACCACAGCTCAGACTAACTTTGCACATGATTTTTTCCTTGCATGCCCCTCTGGGAGACAGGACACACCAGAGGGCATTCACCTGTCCCTTGGCAGTAATAAACTTCTGTAGCCCAAACAGTTGGTCATTTTTTTGTGTGCTGTCTTGCATTAGCTAATCTAGTTAAACCCTGTTACTTATTTGTCTATTTTGATTTTTTTTCCTTTCAGGTAAGAAGAAGGCAAAGTCTCCCTTAGGGGTTGGCTGCTTTCCCTGCCTTCCCCAGCTCCATCCTTACAGGACCTTTACTTGGACTCCTTTCAATTGTGGCCCTGCTAAATAATTTATGTGGAGCTTTCCTCCTGCATCAGTCTCATTCTCATGCTTTTCTTCAGTGAAGACAGTCTGGCATTCTCTCTCCTCAGTACAAAAGGAATATTATCAATCTCAGTCAAGGACATTATTTGGGGCTAATCCTACAAAGCATATACTGAAAATCTCTTTCTGATAACTTTATCCTAGATTTTTTTTTTTTTTTAATTTTTATTTTTAACCAAGTACATCTAGTTTACAAGACTGGATATGGCTTGTAAACCCATAAAGTGTTTGGATGGGTGCTTTTTGGGGATACTTATTAAGGCTGAATGTCCTGCTCAAGCCCAGTGGAAAATCCCCTGGTAAATTAGGTCATGCTGATCAGTCACTGAATTTTTATCTCATTTTGTGCCTTCTCCTTTTAAAGCTAATCTTTGAAAGTTAAAGAACCTAATAGTCATTGAAGTATTCCATCAGAATAACCATGCATGGTTACTTCATAGTGATCTGACAGTTTTTCAACTTAGCCTCTCACCTTTTCTCCACTCCAATCATGACACAAGGTTAGCAACTGAATGCCCAAGTATTCTTCAGGTGTTTAAATTCTATATATAAAGAATATATAGGAAGAGAAAGAGATTTTCTCATTAGTCAAATCTGCAGATGACAGGCAGTTTTTTAGAACAGTCAAACTCAGGGTTACAAAACATGCAGAGTGTGCAAGTTACAAAACTTGTGTGTGCAAGGTCAAGGAATGCTGAATAATGTACACTGTAGGGGAACAGGACACCAGAGTAGTGGTGTGCAGCAGGGGAGCAGAGACCTGCTGGCTCTGATCAATCCAGCCACACTGACTCCTTCATTTTGGGGGACAGGTCTGTACTGCCCTTGGCACAGCTGCAGAGCAGCATTTCTGAAATCTTAGATTCAGATTCAACCTTAGACTCAACCTCACTGCACCTAACCACTGTTCTTGTGAGAGGGACCTGCATAACAGGTACACAGAGAGGGATCTGCATGACTTTGGGGATAGTCTCAAGAGAAAAGGCACTCACAGTTCCTCTGCTGATCAAAATAAACAAGAAAGTAAGAAAATAGAACTTAATATACAGCATTGTTCTTACATGAATTACTGCATAGGACCCTGTTAGCCTGTTTAAGGAAGAGCACTGTTAAATTAAAGAGCAATCAGAAAAAGATTATAGTGTGATTAGGTGTTTGAAAGTCTAATTATGATGCTTAAATGATGGGGAATGTCTATTTTAGGCAGACCTGTGCAGGGTTAAGGAGAGAAAAAAAAAAAAACAAAAAACTAACAACTTAGAGATGCCAGATAATGAAATTCTGCTCTCCTTATTTCATAAAAAAGGGAGAAAAGAAATATTTTTCTGAAACATCAAAAACTTAAAACTTGCTAAGGAAATACTTTTTCAAACTTGGAATTAAGCTATGAGACATATGAAGACCTATGTATCCCATAAGATACATAGGGTTTATTTTAGATTAATTTTGATGCAATGGAAAGGAGGTATGTAGCTGATGTACCCAAGAATTTCTGCTTTTATTCCTGTTTGCCAGTGGGGACCGTGAGAAGCCTCTCCTCTCACAGAACTGCTACAATGTCCTTCCTATCTCCAGTATCCTGATTTTCCTCTTGGATTAAATAAAGTAGTTTAACAGACAGATATGAAAAATAGTCAAGATGATGAGAGTAAATGCTAAAATAAAATTTTAGAAGAGAGAACATTGTGACACAGGTTTTGAGATGCTTTTTAACAACCTGGGCTTGGAAAGTCTCTTTTGTGACTGAGGAGTTGGTATTGCCAGTCACCATCTGCAGATAAGGCAATGGTCTGGATGACAGGTCAGCAAAAACATTTTTAACAGTATTGCAGCACTAACTATAAACACAGTGTGGGTTAAAAAACCTCTGAAAAATGTCTGTGAAATTTATTATTCAATTTGGGAGGGAGCAAACTCAGTTTACTTGTATTTCATTCCAGCTGCAGCATCTGTTCCCAAGGAAGTGTGACTGAGTCCTTGACCGTGTCTCTCAGTAAGATTAACAAAACTTTTCCAAGTGATACTGCAGAACTGGAGTGGAGAGGAGCTGGTTATGGGCCTGGTTTTTTGGAGGTACTGAACAGACATGTATCACTCTGACTTTAGCTGGAGCTGTGGGTATTCAAGGTTTCTGGTAGATTGGAATATTTCCCAAAAGTTTAATCAATCTTTATGGAATTACATTTTTATTAGTCATGAAATGCATTTTTTTACATCGATTATTTTTCTCCAAAAAGTGATTAAGTGATGCATGAAAGGCAGAGAAGTAACTAAATTAAATTCAAAAGGTTTGAGGAATAATAATTTGAAATATAAAGATCAATTACATTCTAAATGTAATTCAGTGGACTCAGAAATCCCTTACTACAACTTTTACAAACTTTTACTACTTGTCTTCTTAATCCTCACACAGGAATGAGAATACTCTGCATCTTAATACCCTTGTAAAGTTTGGTCTAACTCAAAAGTAGTTAATTTTTTTATAGTCCATTGAGAATTTACTGTTTGCTGAAGACTGCTTAAACTGAAGAGAAACATAGCATGAAAAACATATAAATAATCTATAAGTGGGATTGCTAGGAAAGATTTGAGGTAAATTTTGGAAAAAGAAGACTTTCAATGATGAAAAAAATCTTGATGTCTACAGCAAGCCTGAATTAAAAGGCTGCATACTGGGTTTTTTTGTTGTTTTTTTTTTTCTCTACTAGCAGTGAATATAATGATCAGTAGTTTTCAAATTACTGTCTGTAGACACCAAGGAATTTGCTAAGTCTGTCCTAGTTGTCAGCAGGAAAAAAAAAAAAGTTAATTAACAAGTTAGCCAGGGATGGGACTGGTGGCAGAGGAAGCAGCTCCTGAGGAAGGCAATTATGAAAAGTGCACTGTGAGATGGAGTTTTTCAAACCAGCTAAGCCTCTGGGAAATTAAATGCTGATGGCACTTCATGAAGTGCCCCTGTTTTGGCTGTTCTTTTCACACTTATAGCAGCTGAGAGCCCTTGTCCTAGAGCTCAGGGCCCCTAATGTCCTGCAGAACCCAGAAGAGCTGGCATTGCTCCTGGGGAGCTCCTTGGGTGTTACAGCACTGGGGCAGCAGGGTTAGAGCTCAGCTCAGCCCCAGGGACTGCTGTGATACAGGGCTCTGGCCTAAAGCATCAGAGAGCAGGATCAGGACTGCTCAAACCTGACATGCCCCAAGTGTAAGAAAACAGACAGACAGAAGACAGGCAAGAGAAGATGAGACAATTCTGGTCAATTTGATAAGCAATTATCTCAGCAGATGGACTGCCTAAATACTTTCAGATTTAATTATTTGTGCTTTGAGTACAGGTTTTACATAGATTAAGCCCAATTGCTAAACAGCAACAGCAAACTATAAAATAACAGGCTTTTTCCTAATGGTTTTCCTACAGAAAGTTTTGGCAATGCTTATTTCTCTTGCACGTAATGTGTGTAGATTTACTGACTAGTAAATAAAAAAAAGGTGCAAGTTCTTATAATATAAAAGAAGAAAATGTGCTATTTCACTGATTCATAGTTTGGTTGTTTTCATTTTTGCTTTAGCAGATCATAAAAGAAATGTCACATGAATGAAGGTACAAGAATAAGCATTTCTGAAGAGTAGATGGAAACTTAGGGGAGATGAGTCTTACTGCTCATACATCTTTCCTATCAGCAGCAATGCACAAACTTGGAGCCTGTAGGGGTGGAAATATTCTTACTGTTTAGGTAAACAATTTTTAAAATAGCTGTTGGCAGTCTTCTTGCTCAGCTAAGATTAGTTGCTAATATACTTAGTTCAACAGCAACTTTCACATTAACAAAAAACTTCTTTGATGCTAACTACAGTGCTCTGAAAGCCATAGATGTGCAGTGCAGAATTCTGCAGAAATATATAAAAGGCTGAAATTTAATACAGCTCTGCAAGGTATGGTATCTTTTTAAACAGAAGGTATTTAACAACTCTCCAAGAAAACTAATAGGTTAATTTTTTTTTATTTCTGTACGTATACTACTTGTATTACCACTGTAACTGTGCAGGAATATAAAGCCTGAAGCTATCTTTTCAATCAATGGAAATTTCTTTACTGACTTAAGAGAGTACAAACATATACAGGTACAATATACTGCTGTTCCTTAGCAGTATACCAGAACAGCCTTGCAATTTCATCCAGCCTATATACTTGCAGCCAATTTTGCTGTCAGGTCTGCTACCTCTGTTTCTGAAAAATCTGAATTTGTGTTTACTGAAGTTTTCTGTAGTTCTCGGTTCATGAGTTAAAAAATGAAGCTCTTTTGTTTGCCTTTTGATGTACAGGAAATACTGGATCCTTTAACTATGGTTACTTGTTTTATCAGACCCTTCCATCATCTGTTATCTGTTGATCTACTGACTAAGCTGCTGAACTGTTCACCAATTGAAGTGAATGCTGTGTCTCCCTCCAATTTCTATGCTTCTGGTAACAGAAAAGAAACAGCAACTGGAGAACTGAAGTGGGACAGAATTTAATGCAGTGTAATTTAATGGGTTGTAAATTTATGTCTTAGTTATCTCATTTCAGTGCCTAAACCTCTGAGGAGACAAGCTCTCTTTGTTAGGAGCTTGCCTCTGCACTGTTAGCTGATTAGGAGACTGCTGCCAGATCTTGCAGCAAAAGGAGTTAGGCTGTTTTTAGTTCTCAAAAACAAAGTCTGAACAAAGATGATTCCCAGACACAATGCCAGGGAACAATGCTGATTCCCAGACATATGATATTCTAGTAATTTTGAAGTTATAAACAGATTTTTTGGGGGGGATTTTTTTAAAAAGTAAGTTTCTCAAGCTTATTCAGCAAAACCAGTGCAAAGTAGGGCACCGTTCCTTACCTCATAGGTCACCTTAAAGCACAGATTACTCACAATTCCAATTTTAAAAATGAAGATTAAATATAGCTCTTGGGAAAATGAAGGGTGGAACACCTCCTAAATGTTTGAATAATAATCCTTTTTCCCAAGTGCAAGAACATTTCAGCATAGAGCAGATACATGTAACACCATAAATCTCCCATATTATCACAAAGATTTAATGTTAGTACACTAATGCGCTTTCTAGGAAGTCCAAGAATCCAAAACATGCTTTAAAATTTATCTGTATTTCCTTATTCTCTGTTGTAACAGGCTTTAGGGGTGGCTACACACATTTGGACATATTTCTTTTAACAGTTCAAAATTTCTTGAAATTAGTTACTTTTTCTTCCTTCAATCTATAAATAAGTTGCTGAGTCATCAGTAATCACAATGTGAGAACAAAGTGGGACAAAGATCAAACACAGAAATAATACATCATTGAGAAAGACTGAGAAGCTTAGTAAATGGTATCTGAACTGGATTAAAGAAAATATTCAAAATCGGTAATCATATGGCACTGAGAAGATAATTGGCTTATTGAGTACTAAGAAATACATGTGAGAGTCCAGTTAATGATTAAATTTGTTTTTACTGGCATTTAATTAAAGAAACCAGATGGCCACTGAGTTCTAGTAAGAGAACTGTCATTTTCAAACCAGTTTTGTTTGGTTGCTCCCATTTTGCTTCTGGAGAAGGTTTGATATTCTTCTGTTTCATTAAAAACAAGGCCTCATTCTGCAGCCCCTCCTTTCTTTCAAGTCCCATTAAATATTAATTGGGACAAATGATTTTTCTGAGACGTGAAGACCAAGGGTCTCATGTTCTTGGGCACTCCATATTCCTTTGAAAGATAACCATTAAATTTGTCTTCTTTCTGTCTTTTCCTCTGACCTCCAAGACTGTAGAGATAACTCATTACCTCTAAGCATAAATTTCCAAGCTGCCTCCCTCTAAAGCAAATGATTAAAACATCTGAATGCATGAAAGCATCTGTAAAATTAATGAACATTTGGGTTTACTCATACCAGAGAAAAAGAGGTCTTTAAAAGTAAAACAAAGTGTACTTACTAGGTGTTTTGAAAACACTTGAACTAACTGCAAATTCTATGGAAATACTTCAATGAAAACATTCTAAAACTTATACTAATTTTTTTTTTTTACTGTAGATATTAATTCCAAATTAATATTTCCATATGAATATATAGATTCAAATATACATGTCCATTTTCTATCACCTTCCAAAATATCCCCCCCCTAAAATAATAAGCAAAAGTAACAACTGAACAAAATAATGTTTTGTATTAAATTGTCCTAAGATGGGAATTACAAAATGCTTTTGCCAAACATTGTTGATTATTTTATCATATAATCATAGAATGGGCTGGATTGGAGGGGACCTTAAAGACCATTTAGTTCCATTGCCTCTGCCTTTCATTTTTTTTTTTTTTTTTTTCAAAGTAAAGCTAGAGGGGATTTATTTCAAAGTATAGACCTGGATAATCTAGGCAAATGCCTACTAGTAGTAACAATGGGTCAGTGTTTTGATTAACATTTGGTGTTATTATAAAATCTTATCTGGCTGGCTTATAAAAACTGAGTGCCCTAAAATACAAACTAAATATAGTATGAAAAGTAGATATAATAATGTTTACTGATGTAAAATAAAAAGTTGACAGCAAAGAGCTGGGAAGGAATTTGGAACAAGCACATGGTCAAGTGACCCAGTTGACACCAGAAAGTCACTGTGGATAGACACAAGGTGCTGTAAATGAGAGACAATTGTCATTTCACAGGCACAGTGATGAACTCTGAAGGAGCCATCAGCACTTTGAAATGAGAACTTGGAGGAAAGAAAAAGGAGATATATTGACGTTAGTAGCCAAATCTATATTCTAAACTGCAAATCCCATGTGTAATAGTAGTTCATCTAATACCAGAAGGACAGCCAGAAAAGGTCCTTGAGGAGGCAAGAAAGCTGATCAATGGTATGAAATTGCATTCAAATTAGAAAATGCCAGAGTAAGTGGGGCTGATGACAGAACAGGAAGACCAGAGCTGATAAATTAGCTAGGAGGAGTCACAGTTCTTTCTCCTTGTAAAAGACTTATAAGTTATTGAACATATTGATCAGGTGTCAGTTTTAGAACAGACATAAGATGGTAACTCCTCAAAACAGTGCATAGGTCAGCTAGGAGGTGGCTTTCTGCACTAAAAAGTAGATGTCAGAAGTTTTCAAATCTCTAAAAAGCAAATAACCTAATGAGAAATGTCAGTTTGGGAATATCATTTTATACGAAGAATAATTTCTGGCTTAGGAAATCATTGATCTATAGGTCACTGAGAACCTGCCAAATTACATTAGAGCCACTCATTGTCTATTTATAAAATTTCTATACCCTCTCCTAGGTAGGGTTATGCACTTGTGAAAGAATGGGGGTCAGGCTTGGTTACAGAAGCTTTTCTGGATGATGTTTGTTGAGCTATTGTGCTTTGCAAGGTCAGACCTAAAAATATTAAGTTTGAAACATAAACATAAGCCATAGTCTAAAACTTATCTTACACTGCTCCTATTTCACTCTTTGATGGTAGACAAGCACTTTGGTTTTAGTAGTGGAAAACTTTCTAGCCAATAGCAAAATATTAAAAGCTGACAAACATTTGCTCAGGCCAATTAATAAAGTTACACGTACATCTTGCTCTGAACAATAGCTTAAAAGAATGAATAAAGCTTCATTATTAAACTTACATATTTCTACTATCTTCCTTAACATATTTTCCTGCGGCCTATCTTTACACAGCTCGCAGCTCTATTGTTTCTTTGCATCTTCAGCATTCTTGTATTTCTCCATCCTGCGATTAGCTTTCGTACAGCTTTCTGAGAGTTTCATACCTTTTCTATTTCCCACAATTCCCCCTCTTGGTTTAACTTTAAAGAAATATTTTTAATGACCTTGTTGTATATTAACTATTTTGTGTTAAATATTTTTACAACAGTGTATTTTTACTTATTTAGTAAAGTAGCTCTTTAAACAAGGCTATACTAATAAACTTTATTTAATATATTGGTTTTTTCTTGTTTAAGGCATCTTTGTTGCTTGTTTTGAACCAAGCAGTCCTAAGGTTTTGAAAGATTTGGTTGATTTTAAGAATGTAAGGTTCTCTTTTACAGAACCTGCAAAAGGTGATGCCCCCTGGCAGTCACGTGGTGTGGAGGCGGAGCCACATGACATCACTGGCAGTCACGTGGTGTGGGGGCGGGGCCACATGACATCACTGGCAGTCAGGTGGTGTGGGGGCGGGGCCACAGGACACCACTGGCAGTCACATGGTGTAGGGGCATGGTTACATGACACCACTGGCAGTCACGTGGTGTGGGGGCATGGTCACATGACACCACTGGCAGTCACGTGGTGTGGGGGCGGAGCCACAGGACACCACTGGCAGTAAAAGTGGAGCCACCAGTTTGAATTTTTATATTCAACCTAAAGACATGTTTGTCTAAGGAATTGTTTTACTAACCATTCTTGCATTTCCAAGATATTAAACTGATTTAGCTATTAGAAGGGAAGGAATGAAATCCTAAATTATTTTAAATTCATGCAGCTCTAGTTTTGGTATTATTTGGTTTAACAATAGGAAAACATCTATTTCTACAACAAATGTTAATCCTACCGTGTGATTTCTAGTTAAAATCAGGGAGGGTATGAACAAAAAGCTCACAAGTGCTTTTTACAAGTGTGCTGGTCCAGACACTCACCAAACTATACTTTCTGGGTAGGATCAATATAAAGTAAAATTCTTGATGAGAATTATTCAGACTCTAAGATAGATCTTTTCCCTTAGTTAGCATTTTAAGTGCTTTTCCCTAGGGAAAAAGTACCACTTATCACTCATGAAGAGTCTTGAAGGATGTTTGGATTTGCTCTGGTGTTCAGTGATGAAGAACTTTAAAACTTTTTAATGGTCTGGGAAAGTGTTTTCTAGACATTCTGTCAGTGTCTGCATGTACAAATAGATGTGACAAGCACAAATACAAAGACACAGATCACTCTGTAAGTTGATAAAGTCTTATGTTGAAGCTGGATATAAATGTTTTAAGTTGTGAAAAGAATAGATGATATTAGGGAGAGGACTATTCACGGAGAAAAAAAAGTATGTGGGTATCTTTAAAATTCACATTTTGGCACCATTATTTTGTAATAGAAACTGAGTTAGACTAACATAAAAACTGCATATCACTGAAATTCAGTAAGCCGAGATGATTGCAAAAAATTCTGATCCTCTTTAGTTGAATGTGATTAGGGTAAAGAACTGCTATGAGTTGAAAATCCACAGGGAGACATTTCTTTAAAGTAGCTCAAAAGTCAAGCAAAGTAAATCCAACAACACCACAGTATTTTTTGTCTAGTAAATTGATCAAAACCTTTAAATTTCTAACATACATATTCATTTTAGAAATGTTGACTATTCAATTAACAAGTAAAGTCCTTATGACGACGTCTTAGAGCTGCTTGAAGGTTTTTCTATTGTTGAGAACTAATTCATTGACTAAGGATAATGTGGGAATTACAGACTTTTAAAAAATGACAGCAATTTCTATTTTATGAAATAGAAACATATATTCAAAGTATGATCAGTTCAATATTGTCTTTTTAGCAAATACCTTTACTGTTTTTATGGAATAAAAGCATGACTGGGATAATTCTCTGTTAACTTCCTGTAATTGCCATGATTTTTCACAGTAAACACTCTGTGTTTTTAATCACATCATATAAGTGCTGTTGAGTGTGTCTCATATGTCATTCTGGTTTTGAACTCTTTCTGCTAATCTAAGTATTCTGTCACCTGTTGCTGTGTCAGTGCTGGCTGTCTGTCCTGAAACCATGCTGGTGCATGCAGAGACTGGAAAGCACTGAGCACTTTGGTCTTTCCTGCCATTAGGTGGTTTCTCCTGTTCCCAATTTCCCTGTGGGGAGCACTCAGAGAGGTGGATGTACCAAACCTCCTTGGCTGGAAAACAGGTGCTTGTTCCCTAAAAATACTGCAGTGACAACTGCTGACTGTGGGTGTCCCCTTCACAGTGCTGCTCTCATTCTGAAGAGCTTGGCCTGATGTTTCCCTTCTTTCCCCCCTCATTTAGCAGAGCCCTGACTCTCTCCTCTAGATGATGGGTCCAGGTAGAGCAGGACTGACAAATTTCAATCCTGCTTTTGGCTGCACCATCTGCCAACGTGTACTTTTTTAAATACAGCAGCTCAAGATTTTTTCACTTCATGCTCAGCATGCAGCTTTCTCGTGTCAGGATAAAAGGAATAGCAGAAAAGGCCTGATTTGAAAGGGATGGAAGGGAATGGAAGTATGGTATACTCCAGGGAGGTCCCTGCACCACTCTGCAGTTACAGAACACTCCAGTGTCTGCAACTGCTGTATAGCAGATACCTCTGCAATCTAAAATACACACACAAGTTACAGTAATTTTTAGCCCTGCCATGCCAAGGCAGCTATCTGCCTTCACTCCTCTGTATATTCCACTTCAAATGTCACTAGATTTCAAGTTTCTGACCTCATTAAAATGATTCTGAGAACTTATCTTCCTGAACCTCAAGGCATTGCTGGGTTTTGATGTTTCTCAGAAGCTTGCCTGAATGTTCTTCTCAAGAACTATGAAGAGGAGAGATGTGTCAGCTCAGTGAAGAAAATATAGCTAAAAATATAGATTAGTGTTTATATTTAACGTGTCTGCCACCTGACCTAACTTTTTTTTCAAATGTAGTGTGTGTTTCTGGTATCTTGTGAATATTTGGGTGCATCCAAGGAGACAAAAAGCCTTGAGAATTCATGCACTAAAAATTACAAAGCGCAGTGAAGAGAAATTCTTATAATGATTTTTCTATTATTTTTCCAGTTTATACAACTGGACAGTAGCTTGGAATATTTAAATAAAAAAATATACATGCTTATCACTAACAAGCACCATATAAATTTTTGAAGGTATTTTTCACGTGGTTTTATATTATGCAGAGAATGTCTCATTGGTTGAGATTTTTGCAGGATCTTTATATAAAGATCTGTTTTAAATGAAGAGAAAATAGTGAAAGATTACTCTGTTGCTCAGGCATTCCATCATTTTCTGAAGGTATGCACTGAGAAATCATTTAATGTGTGCACAAATGCTTTAGTCAGAATAGCTACTACTATATAATTTGTCAAACCCTGAATTTTGTGCAGACTGAGAAGCTACTGTAAATACTATTTCAAATTGTTTTCAGATGAGAATGTTATCTGAGAAAATTCACATGATAAAAGGCAAGAGAAACTTTGCTGTTTGCGTCTTTCACAGTTGTAGGACAAAATATATTGATTGCTGTGAGTTTTTATTTTCTTTATTTTTATTTTTTTACTGGTAACCTGAGAATTTTGATATCAATCTTCAGTATTTTCAGGGTTTTTTTTTCAAACAAGGACTCAAGGACTGCACTTTTAGGTCTGTTCTTTTATGTGTCTTTTAAAAATATTGTACAGATATAACCTGGACAGCTGAACAGCTTTTCATGCCCACTCAGGGTCCAGTTTTCCTGATATGCATAATCTTTCTTTTCCTTTCCTATCCAGGTTTTACCTCCTTTATTTTTTTCAGGGACTGAAATTCAGCTTCCCATTAATTTTGACACTCTGAGAGGACCTTAGGGCCAGCCTTAGCAGTACAACAGAAGCTGTTGGCTCTGTGCTGTAACCAAGTAACATCAAAATCTGAGCAAGGAAAAGCTATTCACTCTGACTTCATAATACAGTTGTCTAAGAGGCAGCAAGTGAACTTAGAAAGCAGCTGTGTAAGAACAAAAGAAGGGCTTTTTCAAAGAACTGTTTCCTTAATTCCTTTTAGATGGATGTGGATAAGGAAAATTCAGGCAGGTTAAGAGGCAGAGACCAAGAGACACAAAACATAATTTTCCAGGTGCTGTTAAACAAAAAGAGATGCCATTGTGATTCCCTCAGTCACAGAGCATGAAAGCTGTGGGGACACTTCAGTGCTGTTGTTGTGTGTCTCATATTCATGACCTCTGATACTGGATATTATGGGAGGTATTTCCAGACTCTAGTGCTGCAGAACACTCTTGTCCTTACAAGAAAAGCCATTACTGCCATCTCCAGAGGAAAAAGAAAAAAACAAGTATGACTTGGATGGGTTTAGGAATTGATGCAATGATAAGTATTCCAAGTGTTTTGGCATTTGAGATTTTTTTCTTTCCTGTTACAAAAGACAGAAAGAAAGGAGTACTTAGTGTTGCTTACTTCTTCAGATGTCTGTAGCCCTGAAACTGTTCCAAAATCAGAGAATTATGTCAACAGTAATTACAGAATTTGGTCTTTTTAGGACTGGCATGTAAAACACTGGCATGAGATGAGAAAAAAATGAAAACACCCCACCATACTACTGATGAAACAATATTAATCTGGAAAAATGTGTTGTTGTCACCATTCCTAATTGCATAATTTCTGTACCTTTGCAAATGGAGTTTAGGGAGGACTGTTTTGTCCAGCTGCGCTGCAGCTGTTAGTGTCCCTGAATTTACTCCCATGACAGAAGTTTATGCCCCCAAAGTTTACTAATATCATTAATATATGACAACTGGCCTGGATGTGTGCCTGACCATGTGAAGATTTGAGTAATTTCATTACAATCAAATATATAACTGGTAGAAATGGCAACAATTAAAAAAAAAATACTGAAATACTTTTCAACACTTTTAGCTTTCTGACAAAGGTGTCTGTATTTAGATATTCTGGGTATTTTAGCAAGGGAACTGTAGAGCAAATAAGTAATTCAGTTTCTGCTATATGGTTTGCAGTTACATCTGGTCCTGGGGCTTGTCAGAATTCTGTGAAACTATGAAAAGAGTAATTAAACATAATATTGTGTGTGAACTTGTGATATAGGTGGCATTGATTTGTTACAAACCATTAGGATTTTATTTGATTAGCATGGCTTTGGCCATTTCAGAAACATTTAAATGATTAACTTGGCAAGTAAAGGCAAGGTCTTTCTGCAACCATAACCAATAATCACAAAAACATGTCTAGCTAAGAAGATTGTAGAAATGAGGGAGAGCAAGAAGGTTACTTAAATGGTGTCTTTAGCCCAGGTTATTCTCCCAGAGCAGGAAAAGAACAACCATTACTTATAGGTGTGATTCCAAGTGATAACAAAGTGTATTTTAAAACATTTTAAACTTGAAAATGCGAAGCTCAGAATCTCTTAAAATTATCAGAGCAAGACAACCAATCCCAAATGAACCATGCTCCATTTAAGACAAAGGTATTAATAATTCTCTAGGGAAGATAATATCTGTTTAATATTATGCTGTGATAGTGGCATCACAGTTCTCTCAGATTTTCTGTGTTTGTGACAAGCACATTGTGTTTTGTTTCTCGTTTTTGGTCTGTAATGTAGCCAATGGCTGTTTCATTCCAGATGCATGACATTGACAGTTGTTCTTTTTCTTATTTATCCATGTGTGAAAAAAACAGTCTATGGATGTTTTTCCCCCAAATATTTACTCACAGTATTCTTACTTTAGTGATCAAACATCGTCCTATTTTTGTGTTCTTGCAACTTCTGCTTCCTACAATAACTCAGTTTTGATGTTGATGATATGGGGCTTAATTAAGACTTTCTAATACTCATTGCCAGTATATGGGGGTGAACAGGCAGTCTTACACAATTTTTACTTTTTATTTGTGAAACTTCTATTAACAATGAAGCATCTGTTCTCTGAAAAGGAACCATTTTTCAGACACGTTGGCATTGGGAGCTCTTGTGATCAATTAAAAGTGCAGGTTCTGCTTGGTTCAGGAGCCTTAATGGCACTTTGCAAAACTGCTGTTTTTCTTCATGTAAATTATTTTATCTACACAAATCTGTTGCTTTACATGGGAAATAATCAGTGTCTCTAAACCAAAGCAAGCCCCTTCTTTTGGCACAAAATGCTAGTCATATATTCCACTTATTCCCTGCTACACTTATAAATGGTAAATGGCAGCCTTTTAAGAAATTCCCCTGTGGTGCAGCTAGCAGGAGATTGCTCAACTGTATAATAATCAAATCTGACCAGATGGTGATGAGGCTGGGTACTAAATGTTTTTTACACTCTCCTGCTAGGTTTTCTCGTTTAAAAGAGGAGAAATCCCACTTTAAGGCGTACATTATTCTAAGAAAGACACCTTTCTATGAGGCATACAGCATTTCCTATTCTGCCACATAGAACAGCACTTCACATTATCAGGCAGAGTAGAGAAGGGTCATGACTTACATAGAAAGTCAGTGTGTTGCTCAAGGAGAGCACCACCCTGATGGCTCTGGAGAAGAAACTGGCACTGATTAGGATGCCATCTTTCAAGTTTCTATTTTATAAGGACAGTGACTAATATTCTGAAGAAGATTTTTCTTCTTCATGTGGCAACTCCATTTTGACACTAGATTTTTCATCTTTAGAAAAAACTAAACCTATGCTTTGTGCTTGCAAGGAGTACTACTCTTTGTGTTTAAAATACATTTAGTGGAAAATGTCTTCCTTTGTCTACTGATGACAGGCTGAAGCCTGAAGTCCCATGAACCTGCTTTATCCTAGTTCTGTCCTGGTGGTACTGTGGCTGTGGTGTGGTGTCTCCAGGCACCCTCTCTTCTCTCATTCCATCTCTTCCATGGGATGTCCCTTCTTTACTTTCTTAGATTTTATTCTATATTATTGATTTATCCATACCTAACATATTTTGCTGTCTCCATGCGTAACTAAAATGTGCTTGAGCTAAACACTTTATCTCAAGGAAAAAAAATCCCCTCTAATTCTCTGAGCTCCTTTTAAAATATATTTTCTATTTCCCAGATCAATCTGGAGGTTACTGATAAATATAGAAATAACCTGATTTTGAATATTCTTGTTACTTAAGTTGCTTTTATGAGGAAGCTGTGGTACCTGTTGCTCACAGTCTATTCAGCACAATGTCTAGTAAGAGACACTGCCAGCAGAAGCTAGTTATTGATTCAACTTTAGCTTTTCAAAAAGAAAAGCAATTTGCTTTCTGCAGTAGTGAGATCTGAGGAAACAACAGAGAAAGTGTTCAAGAAAAGTGAAAGCACCTTGAAACTGCAAAGCTTCACCTAAGATTAGTATACACCTATACAGGAACTCTGTTCTTCCTACAGTAACCCCTAATCATCACCTTAACTTAGAAATGCATTATCTGCATTTTTGAAGACGGTGGAAGAAATTCTTTAGTCATGTAGGAAACTTCCCTTGCCATAATGCTGACAAAGCCACTGGCCCTTTTGTGCTCCTCTGGAGAGCATTGACAGAGGAGAGCACAGCTGAGTTATTGGCTTGGCAGGTGAATCATTAATTTCCAAATCAGCACATTTTGTCTGACAGCTGCCGCCCTTCCCCAGAGGAAGAGAAGGCAGCCTGGCTGGCAGCATGTGCTGCCAAAACTCCTGGCATCCCTTTGGAGCTGGGCTGTCCACGGGTGCATGAGCCTGGAGCTGTGCCTTCATCTGCATGTGGGTGTACCCTCCTTGTGCTGGCAGGACAGGCAGCTGAGCATGCAGCCAGCACCCAGGTGAAGGAGGCTGAAGGATGCTCCAGGATGCTGCAGCCTCCCCAGCTGCCTGCAGTGCAGTGTGCCATGAGCAGGTCACAGGGCTGGGCAGGGCTTAGGTGCAGCTTTGGCTGTGCTATTTGCCTCAGCTATTGCCATCTGAAACCAGGACAGCTTTTTTTTTTTTTTTTTCCTTTATTTTCTTTCAGAAAATTAACTGACTGCTACAAGTGAAGGGGAAGGAAAGCAGAGCTGTGCTTGTGCCTTTCCTCCAGGGATATGTGCAGTTCTTACCATTTGCAGTTTGTGGTGACCTAACCCATGCAGTGAGGCTTGAGCAGTGCTCTCCTCTACACACAACCTCTATTTTCCTGTCTCTCTGTCTTCTTGTGACTCTGGGTTCTGATATAATTTTTGTGAAATTAGAGATTTTCTTATTGTTGCATGAATCTAATTTATTACTTGCTGTACCTGCAGCAGTCTGGCCTTCATTAAGAACAAAACCTTTGGTATCTTAACAGCTTATTCATCACAGACGTTTCACTTAAAAATAATTCCTTCTTCTTCAGAGTTGTCATTGCTGTGTTTTACTTGCATTCAGAGCTAATCCTACCACAAAAGCAATTCCCTAGTGTCTAAATTCTATTCTGGCAGTCATTTTTTTATCCTTTTTTTTAAAGTACTGAGTACTGAAAGAAGGGCCTATGACTCTTCAGTTTCTTTCATTGTATGGTTTTTTTGTTGTTGTTGGGGTTTTTTTGGGATATTTTTTTTCATCGTTTAATGCCTGCTCTCTTCTTCTTTGCCATAATCTCATTTATTCATTTTTAAATTTCACGTGTTGTGAAAATTGCACCAGCTGGTACATCTTCTGAAATGACATGTACTGATTAAAGGACTTGCTGACCTATCAGCTACTGAATAATTATATCCTCAGGTGGGGAAATGCACCAGACTCAAATGCTCTTTAAAGTGATATTCAGACAACTTGCTGAATACTTCTATGCCTGCACACATATTTGGTGTGAAAGACTGGTAACTAAGGCTTTAAGTTAAAGCAAAACCAGTTCTTCTGTAGTCCAGGGAAGAACAGAGTTACCAAATGAGAAATGGCTTTCCTACCAGGGAGTAGTAACAAAGAAAATGAAAATGGGCACAGTCCTGAAACTGTTCCTGATTGAAAGAAGAGGTTGTCCTAACCTGTACACCATCCAACTCTGCAATACAGAAAGAGCAGCCTGAAAAATGAAGATTTGTTTGGAGGGTTCACATAAGTATGTTTAATTAAAGTGTTTAAAGCAAGAAAAGCTACTTAAAGGCTTATTGTCAGCCAAGAAACAGAAAGACATGTTAATGGTGTGCAGGTGAGGGTACTGTGGTAGTTGTCAATGTTTCAGGTACTTTTGCTAAAAACTAAAATGAGTAAAGCTGAGGAGGTTAACCAGAGCATTCAGTGGCAAGTGATGCCTAATTGGAGTTACTAGCCTAGCTGAGAGGAACAGGGTGAGCCAGGCAGACAGGACAGCTCTGGTTTGCCACTCAACAGTGCAGAAGCCATTTTTGCAAGAAAGGAAAGCAGTGAACTGCCCTTAGCAATGGCATCCCCAAGACAGGACTGTAAAACTGTTATAATTTTTGTATGACATAATGTATTTTTCTATGCACAGTGAATGAATTTCCTGGCTACCTACCATTTTGGTGTTTTTCTTATCTCTTTTTAAAGTAATGTGGTTTGTTAAGCCAGCTGATTCATGTTAGATGAGCTTCTTGAGCATCATAATGTTTAGGTGAGTTTTTCCAGTATTATGGATGAGGTTTTTAATCAATGTCTCATTAGCAACCCTATAAAATTTGAGCCCATTCCTTCCATTATGTTCCTGGCAGAGACGTTGGAGTTACATTAATCCAGTTTTTATATTTCAAATTTTGGGATGAAACCAACTCTAGGTACATAAGTGATTATTTTGCATAATTTCATGCCAAGGATTTTTTTTTTTTTTTTTTTTTTGCAGAGCCACAAGAAATCAACTTCTAAATCAGTGAAAAGAAACAAAAGAAAATCCTGTTCCACTGTCCTCAGATAATTGTCAGGACTCTGTCAAAATAGTACAGAACCCCAGGCAATGCTACAGGCTTGGAGATGAGGATCTGGGTGGTTTAGCCTGGAGAAAAGGAGGCTCAGGGGGCCTTGATTGGTCTCTAGAACTGCTCAAGGGATGTTGTAGCCAGTGGGGTTGGTTTCTTCTCCCAAGTAACAAGCAATAGGATGAGACGACATTGCCTCAAGTTGCACCAGGGGACATTTAGGTTGGATAGAAGGACAAAAGTATTCACTGGAAGGGTTGTTGAGCATTGGAATGAGCTGCTCAGGGAAGGGGTGAAATCACCATCACTGAAGGTGGAGGTGGTGTTTGGGGACGTAATTTCATGTGGATGTGGCAGTGGTGGCTGGAAAAGGTCTTTTCTGACTGAAAAAATTCTACGATTCTATGATTTTATGGTAATTCTTAAGGTCCTGGGAATGAGCCTCGTGTTCCTCAGTGACAAAGAGTAAGGGACTGCTTTGCAGGTGTTTGTAAGCTTGGAAAGGCACTTATGTTCCTGGCCCTACAAATAAACTTCCAGTGCTTTGCAAAACCTTTGGATAAGATTCATTTAGCTCAGTGAGGAGCTGTGGCAGTATTCAACCACAAGGCCAACAACTGCACCAGAGGGATCTCAAACGTGGTTCCAGGTGAGAAATCACAATTTGCATCTGTTTTCTGTTAAACTTGTCACTGTGAAGATGAAAAAACCCTGTAATTTTGGGGCTATAAAAGAGGCTGAAATGCAGTGTCACCCCCAGCTGATGAACACAGGGAAGAAGGAAGAGGGAAAGGCACAGTCAAGGTGGGAGAACCTATGTGGGATTAGTAAGTTGATTTTTTGTACCTGTTTCTCAAAGTGAGTGCCAAAGGGGCCTTGCCTGAAAGAGCTTTCTGGAAAACAGAAACTGGATCCTTTTCAAGGATCAGTGTGCTGCAGGAACTGGGGGGAGGCTGGAAATGTAAACACAAGGCTGATACCCTGCTTTGGGCATTGCTATATCAAATGAAGGTCATTGTTTAAGTCCACTTCATGGAGACTGAGATTTCAACACTGATGCTGCTTCAGTTTTAAAAGAAAAGTAGAAATGAGGAGTCCTTTCTGAAGAGAATGAGGTGAGGAATTTTTAGATTTCAGTACCTGATGTGACACTAAGCAATCTGTCAGTGGAAAGTCACCCAATTTTCTAAGCTTTTGGCAGGTTTCTATAAAACTGAGGAAGATACCAGGAAGTATTTGGATTTCAGCTAACTTGCAAAGCCTGATGAAGGTATATTTCCACAATAAATCTACCCCAAGAGTTCTTGTTGTGGCTTTAGTTTTTGTATGGCTTTAAGATGCAGTCTGAGAAATAGTTTGTGGCAGTAATCTTATACATGCTTCTTGGAAAAGCTTCACCAGACAGCTCTCAAGCAGTCTTATTTTAGCAAGTTTCATGAAAATAGTAGGAGATCATCAAACACTGAGCAATTTAAATTAACTACTAATTGAGAAACCTTCCTGAAACCAGAGTATAGGCCCAGCTTCATTCTTATGAGATTCTTCATACAGGGAAAAATATCTAGTAGAGTTTAGATAGCAGCCTGATTTAAATACCTTTAATTTATTTAACAGCATGATTGGAACCAGCCAGGAATCAGTATTTTCTGAAAGAAAGTTTCTTTGAGCAAAAGTATAGCTTTGATCAGTCAAAGCTCAGAGAGGAGGTAATTATCAGTTAAGTCTGGTTTTATTAATCTTTGGACACTGGAAAAGACTCTTTTTGTCTTGTATTATTTGCATTTCTACTGGGGGTGGAGATGGGGAAAAATGTTTTTTTTTTTCTTTTGTTAATTTTGAGAGGAGAAAAGGAGGAGTTTAGGAGTTAAGGGCTTGTAGGGAAAGGCAACTGGGCGTAGACATGCAAATTTCAGGAGATGCTTGCCATAGTGCACAAAAAACACTATAACACTTTAGAAAAGGCAGAAGCTATTTTTAGGCAGACAGTGCATTTTTGGATTGAGGAAAAAGAGGTTTTATTTGCTTATATTGAAAAATTTAAATTGGGATTACCTTAAAAAAAGGTACTTGCTCTGACAGACAGAGGAACATCTTAAAACCTGTAAACCAGCAGCTGACAATGAGCATTTGCAAAAGTCCTGTTGTATCTTTTGGGGAGACATATAAATGTTTCAGAGAGAATATTTGTATTTTGTGACAGTGATTTGGGCAATACTTTTAATAAGGTATAAAGGATACTAGAAGATCTATGCTTTTACAAAGAGGTATTTAATATCATAGTGCTCCAATAGCATCAGAAAGCCTCAGTGTCTGTGCCCTGATCCATCTGTACATCATTACTTTTGTCTGCAGCAGCCTAGAAGAATATATATTGTAATACAGTTATGTGTTATAGGAGAAACAAACCCCTAACCACCAGTAGTTTAAATAAAGTTTTCCACACCTGTCCCTGCAAACAAGTGCAGGAATTTTATCACCCACTATGTCTCTTAGGAACATGCAAATGGTGTTCCTTACTGGTTTAGGCCAACTTGGATTCAGCATGGGACCAGTCTGAGGGGAAATTTTGAGTGTTCTAATGTAAAGATGTGATTTAAATTATTTAGTAATCTCTGTGAAGATACAATTCATGCATTTAAACAAAGTAATCTTTTTACAGCTAAAAGAAAAAGCAGTATGAATTTGAAAACACATTAATCACTGGAGTTTGTAATGAATAATCCATTTTCTGCATGCTATCTGATGATAATAAATGGCAAAATGTATTTTACTGCTTTTATTTACATGTTGCAGCTTTTATGAAATGTATTATGTGTGGAACTTAGTTGGAATTCTTTGTTTGCTTTGCCTTTTTTCTTTTGAGTGCACTTTTCATGTCTGGGAGTGTAACCAGCACCTTTCCCTATCCTCCAACAGTCTTATTCAAATATTTCAGCCAAATTTTGCAAACAGGTAGAATCGTAAAAGATAATTAAACTCTCAAATCTTTGTGAAAATGTGTAACCAGTGGAGGAGGAAGTCTGTAGAAGTGGCTCAGTTGAGGGATCTGTTTTACTATGAGTGCTTAGATCATGGGATTCCAGGAAATTCTGGGGAGAAAGATCTGGGAAGGGGCATATAGAAAGAGTGGGTGTCAGGAGCAGGGATGCATAGCTGTATCTGCAATCTCTGCTGTATCCAAGCCATGCTATGAGCTCATGTCACATCCTATCACAAAGCTAAGATGTGCCCAGTGTATGCCCTAAGTTTGCAGAGAAAAACTTGGAAATTACTTTTTGCCCAGCATAGATAGCCTCTGAGATATAAAATTATGCAACATCTAAATCCACAGGAAACTGGGCTCCTTCAGTGTCAGTACCTGTGGAATACAGGCTTTCCTTCTCTCTCCTTTTCTTATTTTAAAAATTGCATTGAAAGAAAAGACTAAATCATGACCTGGAATGGAAAACATCTTCTAGTCAGACACAGCCATCTGCAGAATTCTGCTGTGACACTAATTGAAATGAATGTAAAATTTTCTTATGCTATGTTTCTTTGTATTTTACCAGTTGTCCTCCAGTAAATCAAAATATTCCTGTTAAAGAGGGAAAAGTATCACATTTATGCTGCTCTTTTGCTGCAGTTATAAATTAGAGTTGGATCTAGAGGGTCTGAGGATAGAAGGTGTTGGAGAAACATTCTGTCACACTCCCCAGGTTCCTTGCTAGTGCTGATCCTCAGCTGTGAGCCATTCTGGTGTGTAACAGCTGAGCTGTGGGCTGCTCGTGCTGTCAGGTAGCTCTGAGTAATTTCCATCAAGGGACTTATTTATAAGATGCACTTGAAAAGTCCAAACTGATGAAGGTGGACTTTTTCTAAAATATGTAATTAAAATACCACCAAAATCAGGTCTTTCCTGTGCTTGCCAAATACTCTGTTTTTGTTGTATGACAAGCATTTTTTGTGTTGACAGTATGCCTACAGGAGAAAGTAATATTTCCTATAACTTCAGGAAGAGATAAATTATAGCCTGCTCTTTGTCACATTAAATAAAAACTAATAAACTAATAACCTAGTGGGCTTTTCTATTAATACTTGGTTAAATAAAACACCAGCAAAGAAATATTTGTCCTTTGAGTATAAAACCTAATTATAAAATTCCAATAGACTGAATGATACAGCTCTATAACAAATAAATCTTTCTCACAAATAAATTTGTATTTTCCTCAAAAATGCAAGTATTTAAGTATTCAATTATCTATGAGCATTCTGATTCTTCCCCTCTTCCCCCCCTGCCCACTGCATCAGAAGGAAAACAACTCTGCCAGACTTGTGGACTTTATTACATAGATAAATGGGTAGTATATCAAAGAAGACAAATAGTAGCTTATTTCAGTTTGACAACTGAAATATTTAGATTCAGGTAACCCTAAAAGAAATATGTTTGCATTTTTTCCTTCTGACTGAAAAAGAGGAGAAAAAAAGAATCAAAAAATTTCTAGTAAATACAAGACCGTATTTTTTTTCTATAAAAGAAGTTAGTTTTATGTTCTTGACCAACTGAACTTTTCAGTTTACAGTGGTACTTTTAGGGTGCTGTGGTGTTTTGACTCCTTTTTTTTTTATGAGGCAGTGCAATATATTGCTTTCTGGTGACTGTTCCACAGAGGGAAAAACAAAACTTATTATTGCTTCACATAACTGAGTTCTCTTGAAGTGAAGTAGTAGAGGTCAGCAGTTTTGTCTCAAAAACACTGATCTCCAGTTCCTCAGCAAATATTGGGTGAGTGAGGTTTTTTCAGTATTTGAGCCTGTTTGTAACACAGAGATTTCAATGAGCCTCAGATTATCAGCTCATATTTTCAGAAATTTATTCATTCCCATAAACCCATTTCTATCAGTCTCTACAACAAGTAATGAGACTTGAACTAATTTTCTGACATCTAAAGAGTAATTATTTAAAATGGAATTTTCATGTTCTGAGTTTCTCTTGGATTGTTTCCCTTGAAATTTAAAAAAAAAACATGCTTATCTTTTCTTGTTGTTATTGAAAAAATAAAACTGGTATTTCATATAGTTCTTCACAAATTATAGGGGGCTTTGTAGCCTGGTGCTCTTTTTTTTTTTTTTTTTTTTTGACCTTCTCCAGGGCATTTATAATTAAAAATCAATTTTATATTCCAAGAACTTAGTTATGATTAATTTCAGTTGCAAGACTGAGCATCCAGTACTTCCACAGCCAGATCTCAAGTCTCTAAGAAATGAACCTTAAAATATAAGGAAGACAATGAATGAACCTTAAAATATAAAGAAGACAATGATCAACCAAACATTTTTATGATAAATTATTTACTTAGCATCTGTAGTAGACATCTGGGTAGAAGGCAGTTATCTAGGACACCATTTTACTCCCTTAACCTGTTTTTCCTTTTCATTCAATCCATCTTCCATCTCCTACAATACATGACAGGTTTCCTAGAGACAAAAGACTATTATACAACATGAATTAGTCTTGTTGCCCATGGGGAATCCTTTGGAAAAATAGAATAAGAGCATTTATTGTTGCTACTGGGGGCAGATAAGAGAGTCTTGACTTGACTCTAGAACTTTTTAATGGCCTGTTTTTATTAGATTTCCTTGGCTATACCTCTTGGAGTCCTTGTGAGGTAAATTCCTGTAGTCTCTGGAGAAATGCATGACAGAGAAGGAGATGTGCTATTAAGGAGGAATGTGCAGAAGAAGGATCTGATGAAGTTTACTGACCTAGTCTTAGTAGCACTGTGTAAACATTTTTTATTTCTTAGCTAGGGGGGCCCAGAATATGAACATTTGGACAAATTTTTGCACGAGAAGAAAAAGGCCTGTCCTTGATATAGAGGACTTGTGTTACAAATGCTTTAGCCCCAGCAGGGAGGCTCTGACAGTTCTCAGTACAATGGCTAGAAAATGTTACAAGCATGAAGCGCTTTGTTCTATGGAAAATTTGAATAATTTTAAACTGAAATAAAAACAGAAAGACTGGAGAATGCTGGAATGAATGGTTAGTATTAGTGAAATTGTAGGTAACCAAAATATGGGTCTTAGCCACTGTCAATCAACTTTAAATGGAGGCAGTATTATCACTGAAATCTATTGTATGAATGGGAAGAATGTTAAAGCAGTTGAAATTAATAATTTTCAAATAAGACCATGTGCTTATCAGAGATGAATAGATTTTCTTTTTCAAAACAGCAATAGCAGTCCAAGATGTTTAGTGAGAAAAATCCTTCTAGAGAGCTTCTGATATTTTCTCCATCTTTTAGAGGGTCAAAATCCAAATGAAACAAATGTGGAAGAAAGGTTTGGGCTATCACTGTTAAGGATGAAATCAAAACTTCAGCTCTACAAATATGTGGGCCTATTGCCTTTGAACATATGCAGTTCCATTTATTTATCTGAACAAAGCTGTACTTTTTTTTTTTTTTTTTCAGAATCAAGGCCTACATCTGCAAAATTCAATTTGTTTTTTTGCAACCAAGATGAGTGTTGGTTATGAGAGAGTAATGAAGGTCCAAAGAGTTTTCCCCTCATGTGAATTTCCATTAAAAGAAAATCCTATCTACTCAAGCTACTAGTTTTAGGTATCTGTGCAGAGATAAGGAAATAAGGTAGACAAATAAAGACAGGCTCTAAACTCAGAAGGGTTTTCTTATGCTCATGCCATTGCCATGCACATAATAGTGCATACATAAACTAGGAAGTACCTATACAGAACATATATAAAGCTTCTCATTTTCTTAAATTACAGCAGTTATTTGGAAGGGTTTGTCGAACTTTTTGAGGATCAGAGAAAGAAAAACTATCATAAACAAAGTCTGCAGTGAGAAGAAAATAATTTCCTTCCCTCTTTTCCTTCCTCTTTTCCTATCCTCCTATTTTTTTCCTTTCTTTTTTTTCACTTTTATTTTTAATGGAATATGTCTGCCAGGCACAATTTGAGGGATTGTTTTTCTGAATTCTTCCTATCATGTCACTGAATGCCTGTCTTTTAGCAAAGTTTGGCTTTTGAATTTTCTTGTCTGTCTGGTAGAAGTTAAACTGCTCATTAAGAATTTAATCTTAAAGGGTAACTTACTGTCTCAGTCCATATAATTAGATTTAGAGGATAGTGTTCAAAATGTTCCACTGTACCTCTCAAACAACTTGGTCTTTGACACAGTAAGTAGTGAACATCCAGCTCCTTTCATAGAAACAGGTACAAAAAGTCAATCACTGGAAATTTTGAAAACATTGGTCAGTAAACTGACAATAATAATGGAAGTTTGAATATTTTAAGCATTTGGGCTGCAGGTACTTTTCCACTGTAGTTTTCTGCCATGGCCCAAATACAGGAATTAGGGAGCCCTTCCTATTCAGTTGGGTGTGACTAAGGCTTCTGGGGCCAAAAAACCTTTGAGATGGTTGTGCAACATTGCTTGGATATTCTCCCTTGGGCAGAAATTTTCTAGAAGGATCACCCAGGTTGCTGGTAACTGACACTACCAACTACAGAGGTATGAGGAAGACAGATGGGAATGGTCAGCTGCTTGGTAGACAGATGTTTATGCTATAGACAAAGCAGTCAATGAGAGAAATCTGGGTTAATGGTGAAAGAGGAATGTTAAATTAGGTTGTGTCTCAACAAGCATGCCATTGAGAGCTCTTCTTTTCAATGCCAACATAAAATGCTTCTTACAGTTATTAAGATATTTGTGACATTTTCCATGCATATCTCAAAAGCAGAGTCTATGCCTATGATGAAATATTCATCAGTTTGATTGTGTGAGTGCAGAGCTGCCATCTACAGCTCTGGTATTGTAAAGGAATAGTCATCAGCCTGATTTTCTGTGAACTTGAACTTCTCTGCAGGCACCTCAGGATGGTAACTCAGCTGATTTCTCCAATCTCAGTCCTTCCACTCGTTTCAAAGGTGGAAATAGTTTCTGTACATGCTTCCTTATTCCCTTAATGGCTGATGGAGAGGCAGGTCTTTAAAGGGTTTTCTTCCAGGTGATCCCAAAGACATTTGGCCTTTCTGGGAGCTGCAGAGGCTTTATGGTAATTGTTCACATAGGTACCTAGTATAGCATGCCAGGGCAGCTACCCCATAAGGGACTGACAGCTGTGACAGAGGTGGATGGGATATCCATGGAGACCAGCTGGAATACACTAGAGACTCCCAAATGGTCTCTCAAATGTGTGTGTGTGTGTGTGTGGATAACTGAATCTCTGAAATCCTTATGCACCTGACAGGACTGGACATACTTTTGGGATCTTTCTCACCTGAAGTTTCTTAGCTGACTGACTAGATATCTAAGCAGCTTCTGGGATGTTTCAGTGTTGGCTTTTGCAGTATGACATGGCACATGCAGCTCTGAATATATGTGACTTGAATAGAATGCAGCAGTACTTTGATTGCTGTCATTTATTTTGACTTTGAGATGCCTAATATCTTCCAGCCCCTTATGATGTACTGAAAGAATTTGCTTTTTTTTGCTTGCCTACACTGATTTAAAAATTGCATTTCCTAAACGAAGTGAAACACATCTTTATGATATACTTTTTATATAATTGGTAGTAGTTCACCTATAAGGGCTGAGATTAGCATGGTCATTTGTTACATGGCACCTGATCATCTTCTTCTGTCTGGTCCAACTGTCTGGTTTTCTGTCAAGAAACTGTCTTCTCTTTTTCCTTGACCGTTTTTATTGTTCAGAATATTCTCAAATTTTCTGAATAATTTTTTACCTAGCAGTTTGAAATATCATGCAGTCATAGCTCTTTCAGGCTCTTATTGTCAGCATCACTTGACTTCCAGAATCTTTCAAGTACTATATCCACCTTCTCTCCACCAACCCAAAGTGATGTAGAATAGGTGTTGTTTCAGTCCCTGAGTGAGGGTGCTCTATCTAGTAAAATGAAGAATAGCCCTAGCTGGTGAGGGCTTATTCTAAGAGTTGGTGTTAAGAATATAAGAAAAATAAGTGTGGATGAATATTCTTATGTGAATGGTAATCTTTTGGTCCTGGTCTTAAAAGTATTCCAAAGTACTACCAACTACAAATCCCAAAGGAGGAACAACTTAGAATAACCTACCTGAGGAGCATCTCAAATAATGTTCCTGCAAACACTTTTCTGTGATGAACTGGTTTTTCCCAAGGAAAATACTCAAAGAGCATTTTCCTCAAGGAATTCCCTACTGGCCTAGTATTCAGAGCAATGCAAGACTCGTGCTCAGATAGAAGGAGCATTTGGGGAAGAGAGATGTTCTCATTAGATTTCACTAGCACTGTGTGATATCTACCAGATTTCCATATCTGAGCTGACAGAGATGATTTAGAGTGCAAATAAACTATTAACATAATTAGATTAGACATACCATGGTGCAATTAGAATTGTCTCTGTCAGACCATTCTTCATTAACAGAACTTATTCAGAACATACTGTCTGCTTCCTGCTTCTCCTAGACTAATTAGTTACGTGTATGAATGCTTGGATTGCTTAATTATTTTCACTGTTCACCATTAGCATCTTGCTGAACTGGGACATAGTGTCACTCAGAAAGAGGTTGTGGCATTGGCCTGGGTCCAGCAGAGTCCAGACATCCACCAGGCTGAAGTGATGGTAAGGGTGGGGAAGACCTTAGAACACAGCAAACATACATGGAAGGAGTTAATAGATTTACTCTGAAAAGAGGAAGAGTTCAGCAAAAATGCTGCTTGGAGACAGGTGTTGCTGCTTACAAACAGAACTGAGAAAATGGAGCCCAGATAGAGATGGAAAATTTCTGGGATTTGGGAGAAGGAAAGGATGAGGGACAGGAGAGGAGCCCTTTTATGATTTTTTTTTCTTTTTAATAACAAAAGGTTGTACTCTTCTAGTTGTCTTCGGATGTGTTAATTCAAAGATCTCCACAGGCTTTGGCTTTCTAAGCCTTTAAATTAAACCTCATCATGTAGTAGACTTCTTGCTTTGGTTAGAAAAAGAAGTATATTTGAAGTCTGTTTGGGGAAAGAACCTCAAACAACCACATCTTTGGAGATGTCAGTTGAAATGTTTGTTAACCTTCCCTTTAGAAGGCAATTTGGGAATGAAAAATACCATTTCAAAACAAAAATAAAAGTTGACATTAAATGAAATGTCAAAACAGAGTGAGTCAACATTTCTAAAATATCTCCTTTTCTCAACAGTCTTCCACTGAAGCTATTTTCCAAATGTGGAATGAAGGAAATTTCCAGCTCCTTCCATCCAGACTGACATCATGCTACATTTATTTTATGACCCAGTATTTCCCAATGCTTTTGGCCACTACTAGTCCTGTTTTTCTATGAGAGGCTTACAGAATCACTTCTCCCAATGCTTTGGTATAGCACTACCTCCAGGAGAGGCTGCTTTCTCTAGCATGCCAAGATAACAGAAACTCAGCACAGGGTGAAGCACAGTGCCCTCAGTGGACAGCACAGCTCTCTAGCTCAGATGAGCACACTGGAAAGGGATTGTGTTGCAATATCACCAGAAATGACAATTTTTAGTCTTTAAAAAACACCACCTGTTTTTCTGTTTAGCTGTGATGAAAGTGTGGACACCATCTTTCATCTTAATGACTCAGTATTCAGGTATGCACAGTTATCCCTTCTAATTTCCTCCCTGGCTTTTGACCTCTTCAGTAAACAAACCAGTTGGCAGCTCCTTATTGAATCAGAAGGAAAAGAACAGTGTGGCAATGCACTTTTGGTCCCACCTGCATGTTTTCTGGATTAAAAAAAACAAAAAAACAAAAAAACAAAAAAACAAAAAAAACAAAAAGGTGACTAAGTAACCTTGCATCTTCCAATACACACCATTAAATGAAGAATCACGAATGCCTTCATAATTCAGTTGTATCAGGCTTTTTCTCAAACTCTGAACTCTTGATAACCTGGTATGGCAAAAGTTCAAAACTTCTTGTTTAACTACTAGACAGACAAATCAGAACCTGTTCAGCTTATTTCACCAGTCAGAATTCCAGGTTTAAGAATATTTTCTTGGGCTTAATGTATAGAGTAACTTGGTCCTCTCAATAATTCTGATAGTTGAATTGATAGAAAGGAAATGATAATGAATTTCAGTGAATTTGAGGATTAAAGAAATTTTCCCATGGTATGCTTAGTAATAGGGAATATTCTGTTCTGTTCTATTCTGCATTCAATATATCTCTCAATTCTATCTAATAAATGGATAAAATTTATGGGGTTTTCTGTAATATAAAAGGATGGATTCATAGAAAACTTAAATGTGGTGCAAAGGGGCAGACTTAACATTTCATCAAGCAATTTTATTCAATATATGATTGCTCAAGGTCTTTGGGCATGGATATATTCTTTTAACATATCATCATAATTACATTTAGTGCTAAATCAGAAATGACAGTTTGAGATATTGTTCACATTGCTTTTCTGCTCTTCTGTCAATTCACCAGCTGCAGGAGATGTTCTTACTTTTTAAACCTGACATTTCACCTCTAATTAGGAATGGTTTTGCTGTTAGTTTGTTCACACCCCTTCTACAGGTAAGTTGCATGAAGCTCACAGAGTCTTTTCCTTTGAATACTTTAGTGGGTTGGTGGTTTCACTGCAAGATTTTGAGTGTAAACTGTGAGCTAGAGCATTAAGCTAATTTGTAGAGATTTCCTCTGTATTTTTTCCACAATCTCTTCATTTCTAATCATTTAATGCCATGGTTTGGTTGATGAGGTGGTGTTAGATCATAGGTTGGACTCAATGGTCTCCAAGGTCGTTTCCAACCTAGTTAATTCTGTGATTCTCTGATTTCATTGGACTTGAATATTGGATGTTCCACACTTAAATATGCTGTTATTAGAGCTGCAGTATCCAGATGATAAGCAGATATTTTTAATGCAACTTTAAAAATGAGCTCAGTAAATCAATTTCAAAGTGAGTTTTTTGCAGTTGAGATTTTTTTGGAGTAGTCACCTCAAACAATGAAATATCTCTTTTATAATATATAGCACATTTATTATTTTATATTATATTTGGGTATATCATTAGTTCATTAGAAGTGTGAATAGAAAGCAAAGAAATGAGAAGCAGACTACACATAAATCCTCCTTATTGAAAGTTTTTCTTATCATATTGGTTTGACTACCTATTGTCTGAAATGCACCTTTATTTATTATTTATTTATTTATTTATTGTTTATTTATTTATTTATTTATTTATTTATTTATTTATTTTAATAAGGGCATATCCTTAAAGAATAAATGATATATATCTACTTTCCTAATTTTCTTTATCTCACAGCTGGGATTGTATTACCCCACGAATTGTAGAACAACATCATTATAATGTCTGCATAAATAGAAATTTTGTGCAGTCCTTGAGCTGATTATTAGTAGCATATCCTTAAAAATAAAAATGACTGTAAGGCTTTTGTGTAGTTCAGTATAAAATATAATCACTCCAATGTGAAATTGTAGTCTAAATGGAGACAGTGAAAGATTTTTGAATTGGGTCAAGATTTTACCTGAATAATGTGTTTGTAACGTGCTACTTCTGCCCTAGCCCTGCAGTCAATCAGAATGATGAAACTTTGTGGAAGACTATTTGTCTTCTTTGAGGAACTTAATATTTGTATGTTTTTTTGTATTTATAGTGCAGGTGTCTGAACTGTCCCTGAGAAAGGTGTTATCTACTTCTAAGTTTTTAATAACTTCTTTCCAGAAGGAAATAATTTGTCTGGGATGTCTGGAAAATGTCTTGAAAGAAGCTATATTCTTTTTTTTTCTGCTAAAAAAAACCTCAAAGTATTTAATCTTGTTTGTCCATGGTTATTAAATTCCTCTGTTAAGAAACTAATTGCTCAAAAGAACCCAAAGTAACCTTTGATTCCTAATTTTAAAATTTCAAAAGAAAACTTTTATCCAGAGAATAAGTGCTTTGTGTTAGCATCTTTGTGGTTTTTTTTGTTTTTTTCCTGTCACTATTGGTCTTGCTCAACTACAATTCTGTCATGAAAGTTAATTGCCCTCTTGCTTTTCTGAAATTGAAATTCAACAGATTTAGGCTTTACAAAGTCACCTTTAAAGTTTCATGCTTAGTAGCACTATTTCCAAATACCCTGGTTAATTTTCAGTATTGGAAATAGGAACACATAAGAATCATATTAAGAAGCCATTCTGGGACATGCAGGATGCATACACTTCTAGGAGCAGTGCAGCCATTATTCTTTGGATGGAGACAGCTATTTGTCTGGTAAAGTTATTGTCTCTGGCTGACTTCCAGCAGAGGATCTCCATATGGAATGCAGGAGTGTGCAGGGTTCTGCATTTGGAAATGGCAGGAAGCAGTCCAAAACCTTTCATTCTTGCTCTGTTTCTGGACTAAGATTTTACATTAGAGGCAATTCTTTTTCTCCTTGTTGGAAAAAGCTGACACTTGTTACCTATGCAGTAACAAATTGTTATTTTGCTGATTTCTACATTTCAGCCAGTTTCACTGAGCATAGATTTCAAATGTGGGAGGCAGAAACCCTCTTATTTCAAATCTTTTGAAATCTAGAAAACAGCACTGTAGCTACAAATCTTCACTCATTACAGCATACCCTTCTTCTTACAGAAATAACCTTCATCAGCACAAACTAAAAAGAGCAAGCTAGGTTCACAGAGAAGTATGTGGGAAATGTTTCCTATACTTTTTTCATGTTAAAGATCCTGAGGCTTACATTTGACATACTGCTGCCTTTAAAATTGTTAACACTCTGGGACTTTTCAGTGATAGGGAATTGTGTCAGTCCAGCTTCAGGCAGCAAAGCTAAGGAAGTTCAGAGTAACATTTTAGATATGCAGAAACAGTGGTAGAGACACACTAACACTTTCTGATGAACATGCAACTTCTAAATGCTTATGACATTGAGCTGGAAAAAGTAACAGAAAGATTGTTCTGTTTGCATCAGAACAATCCATCTGACCTTAAAAAACAATGAGACTATATTAATATTGAAGGAGCAAAGACAAATATTGAGGAAATGAAAAATATTAATACCAAAGGAATCCTCTTTATTTTGGAATGGAATTGCAGAATGGTAGATTAGTCCAGCACCAAATTGGATAAGTGAAGAACAAGCTCATGAAGGACAAAAGATGAGTCTTAGCTTAAAGTCAAGAAAGCTACACCTGTTTGATTGTTTTTGCAAGTCAAACCGATTCTTAGTGCTTACACAAGTAAATCTTACCAATAATAATTCTATATTTATACCCCTCTAAACAAGCCTCATTGAGAAAACAACATTGTTTCTTTTCAGGCAAATTATCAACATCTCTGCAGAATTGAGCAATGCTTTGCCAAATCATCTTTTGCATAAGTAAGCATAAGGTGTAAAATTAACTTTCCACTGGAATGAGAGACAGAATTACAATGAAGCAAGAATAGAGATTTTATTTTCAAAACCAATGACAGTTACATCTCATGTTTTGTCCCTAATTTGTTTGCTCTCTAGAGCCTTTTGCAACATCTCTGACAGGCATGCAGCTCTGATAAACCATACAGATGTGGTGAAGAGTGGAACTGAGAGCCATGAAAAGACACTTCTGACCAGCTTTGTCAGCACTGTTAAGCACCCACAGACTTATCAGTGGTCCTTGCTCATATTAGCTATGGTGCAACAGAGGACTGTTTAATTTTCAAACCATGTCTAAGCAGTACATCAACCAGTAGTGTGTCAGGATGGACCATGAGTAGAACTCAGTGTACAAGAGCAGAGTTGGTGATGCTCTCAAACTAAGATAAAATAGAGTTAAATGCTGAGACTCTGAGACAGCAGTTTGCTAATTAGTGGTATCGCTGAAATTCTGTTTAATGGCTTCAACATTCAGTACCTGAAGTACCAAGGTATAGTTCAGTGAGCACATTCATTACCACTAGGCTTTGATACACAGATCAAAGGCTTCTTGCAACTAGAGATGCAAGCTGCCATTGAAGTCCATACTAAACACCTGCTTGATCATGTGCACCTGATTGTATTATGTGTTTCATGTCTTTGAGGAGTGCATTTCAGGACCAAGCTTGCTCATTGTTTATTGGTATGATGATATGAATAATTGCTGTAGCACTGAAGTCAGCAGCATTAGGACTTCATACAGCATCAAAGAAAAAACTATATTATAAAACCAGAGAATATCCATGGTTTTGCACTTTACCCATCCACACAACAAAATCAAGCCTATGTAGTAATATCACATACATTATTTCCTTAAAAATTTGAATTGAGTAGTTTTTTCTATGTATTTACCATATATTTTTTCTGTTTGTGTGCAAAGATGACCTAGGCATTTTGAAATGAAAGAAAATTTAAGCATAAAATGTGTCAAAGTTTGTACAGCAGTGTGTTACAACTTCAGCAGCAGTAAATGGGCTAAGTTCAGTTATAGGTCCTTTAGGAAATAAAGATGGTATTTTATTAGAGACTTAAGCTAGTGTCTCACTCAGGACCATGTTTTAGGAAAGAAACAGAATTCTGTAATCTACTTACTTGCCAGGATTTCTTCATTACCACAGACCCCTATGGAAGCCTTCTTGAATATATTTTTAACTATTAAAAAAACTCTTCAAAAATGATGTTTGGAAAAGTATCCTTTGCTCTCAATTATTTAAATGTTTTGTCCTAGAGTCTGCACATATGTCTAAGGGAATGAAGTCACAACTCTTCCTAAATTCCTGAATTAATCCTGATTGCTAAAGGACCAGTCAGGGGAAGGTTTATGTCAAGGCCAACTGTTAAATCAACTTCTATCCTTTCTTTCACGATTCATATCTCTCCTTCTTTAGCCTTTCAAGATTGAGTTCACTCCCATGTAGCCTGCCCTTATTCTCAGGCTATGGCCAGACCATACTTTGTGCCAGAAACTGTTGCCATCTTGCCTGAAAGTTCCATTTCATGGGTTGTGAAGCTCTGACAGAAAGTTCTCTCATTTATGTTTTATATGGCATTTTAGGAATTGGGGTTTATATATTTTGCTAAATCTGCTTAACTGTTAAAATTCCCAAAGAAATTGAGATGGACATGGATGATTATCATCTTTCTTGCCTTTGGAGAAAGCTCCTTTTTCTGTGATTTAAACTGAAGAAGGGCTCACCTTGCAAGCCCACAAACTCATAGTTCTTTTTGGAGAACTGCTGCCTAAATACCACTCCTGACCTCTGTCCTTCAGCAGCTGTAGGGCTGAGCCCCTTGCTCAGCCTGAGGAAGTTTCTTTTCATGCTGCATTGATCCCTTTCACTGAGTTTTACCTTTTTAGTCACACACTCAGTTCAGTATTTCCTGCCTGGCCACAAAGGAGGCAGCCCCAAGTTAGTTGTGTCTCATTCAGTGATGCTCTTGACAAGAAACAGACTGCTCAGGGCCAAGCATTTTGGCTCAGGGCCAATGTCCTGGCACATCCATAGGCACTGCAAGCAGGGGGAGGGCAGTGTCTGGCACCCCAGGGTGACACATGAATGTCAGTCTGTGAGAGAGCTCTGTAAACTTGAGAGGGATCCCTAAGGCAATTCTGCAATTCCCATGGATGATGCCTTCTGGAGTGAAACACTTTCCTCCTACAGAAGTAATAGAGAGCTCCTTTTTTCTTTCAACATTATGGCTCTGGGACTATCATGTGTGAATAATTACACAAGGAGCAAAACATGGATACCCTTTGTCCTGGCCCAGGGCAGGACCTTTGGGCAGCTTAATAATGTGAAGTTGCCAGCATGAAGTTTGCATCACCTGTGAAAATCCTGTTACAGGACTGATTTAAGAAGGGGCTGGTAAATGACTTTGAGGTGTTCAGTGAATTGTGACATATGCTTACCCAGTGACAGCAGAAATAGAAAGCTGATGAGCTGTGCTTAGGCTGAATCTGCTGAGCTCACACAATAACAAAAAAGAAATCTCAACCCCGTCAGGAAAGGATTAAGTCAAGCAGCTAAGGCTCCTATTTTATGTTTTATTTTTGCATATAATCCTGTGAAAACCTTTTACCCTAGCAACAAATGTCACTTATTAGAATCAGGTATGCCTCTATTTCCACCTATGAACAGCATAAGAATGCCACAATGACACAGTGAGCTCTAGCATCTACTGCAAGAAAGCAGAATGCTTTGAAGTCACATATACCAATAATTTATCTGTTGTTCCTTGCTAGGCAAGCTGTTCATTATGAATGTATCCATCAACAGCTGAAAGCTGCCTAGAAGTGACATTAACATGTCTAATTTCCATTGGGATATCCTGGCTTTGGTTCTGGAGGAGCAAGAGCCTGGCTTGTGCTCCATGTAGGGCATGGTGCTGAGCTGGCCATAGGTGTGCTCAGCAGAGAGGGGCTGTTCTGTCATGCCCTGTGTAATTGGGATGCAAATGCAGGATTGCACATGGAAGAGCTCTTTACCTCCATGTCCCAGAAACCTGGTCCTTCTGGTGAGCAGTGTGACCAACCTTTGCTCTCAGTGGGAATGAAGAGTTTAGGGGAAGATAGCTGTGTGTAACAGGAGGAGAGTAATTGGGGAATGCTTTTTGTGATCAGTCTCTGCCTAAATCTGGTGTAGTACAATCAGCACAGGGTAAATGCATTTTCTGTAGTATTGAAAATTTTCAGTTAAGCATTTCCTAGAGCTTGAAGGAAGAGCAGGTAAAATGCCCTGATGAAGGTGGTACTACCCAGACAAGGTATTTTTCTTCCTCTTTTGCCTTTGGCCTGACAAACTCCTTCTGTCCTCATCCATTATCATCTCTTCCCCTAGTTCTCTCACAGTTGCTGTATAACATCAGCTTTCTCACCCTTCCTTCTGCATGCTGTCAAGTGCTTTCAAAGACTTCTTAACCCTTTTCCTCCTGAGCTTTATTCTGTGGGAAGGCAGGCTAGTGACAGATAATCACACACTGCTGCTTCAAATTAAAAGGCTTTCCCTTTCTCCCTAATAAGTATTCAGTGACAAACCAAAGATTAAGGAAGTTGATACACAAAGATGGAGCTAAACTGAAGTGTTGGATAAAAATAATTTTACCATTGGAAGGGAAAAGTAATGATTTTACAATTTTTAGTTCTATTCAGAAGGGATTGCATGATTTCTACAATGTCAGGATTGAGACTTCTTGGGAATAATTAAATTTCAGAGAGTAGTTTTCTATTTAGCATATTTTCTCCATCTGTATTATGGCCATTTTACCTCCAGTAATTATGATTTCCACTATTTATAAAACAGATTAATATGCCAAGAGACATATTCATGCCAATCATGCATTTCTTAAAGCAGTATAAAATGGATTATTTACTAAAAGTGCATGCCTTTATGCAATTAATTTCCTGTGAATATTCTGTATAAATAGCTTGTAGAGTGGCTGTTCATTGACCTTTAAAAAGCTGAATTTAGTCTCAGACCAACATCCCTGAAGACTGAACTAACTGATATAGAACTAAACCTGAATAAACATCAGAATAAGTAGACATAGAGATAATTTACTGGTGTGGTCAAAGCTAGATGAAAATTTCAGTGTGTGGAAAAGAGAGTTAAGATAAAACAGTTTAACTGATGCTTGAAATGATTGGAGTAAATTAAAACAAAGTAGACTAGTCTTAGGTACTAGTTTCAGTTTAGCTAGGTTCAGTTGTGATAGAAAATTATGGTTTGAATAAGAAATCCTAAATGATTCAGTATTTTGTTTCCATTCCTGGTGAACATTTGTCTGTTGATTGACACTTTTACTATCTTAGACAAGACCAGGGTTTGAGTGAACTCTAGAGACTGAACTACATCATTATCAGTGATTCCTTCAGTCAAAATTAAGATAAATTTCAGGTTTAGAAGTAAGATAAATTTCAGTTTTCCCATTTAAAAATGAGAATAATTTTTTTCTGAATCACTGTGACTGATCTGGCAATAGCAATGCCCAGGATATCTGACAAACCCAGCTTTCAGCAGAAAGTATTAGTGTCAATGGCCTGAAATATTTCTTTTGAAACATCATGGGTTCAGTGAGCCCTCAACAAATTCAAGACAAGGTCTGAGGATCCAGTTTGCCATGACTGTCTTGTAAATTAAGCAGATCCAGGAGCCTTTTATGACTTTAAGGCAAACTCAGATTATTTATTACCTCATCCTGAAGAGATAATTGTTCCCTTAACTGAACCTTTCAGGAACTGTACTTACTTTGTACTGGCTGTTGCATTTTCCTGAGGAAAATGTTTGGGGAAGTGCCAGTTAGAGTTAAAAGCCTGCCATGAATGTCTCCAGTCTATCAGTGCAAACATTTGTGCCCTGCAGCACTGGCTGGCTTCATTTACTGTTATGGACAGTAAATGCTTCACTTACTGTTATGGACACAATCTGTGCCTTCAGGAGGCATCATGGTGCTCCAGCAGCAGGTGGATTTTTGAGCAAAGCTCCAAGCTGGGCTCCTGTGATGGGTTCAGGAGGCCAGAGGCTGCCAGAGCTGGCCACGTGTGCCAAACAGATTCTCACTTCTCACTCACTTGGCCTGGGCTCCCTTTGCAGGCAGCTGAGGTCTTAGAGCAGGAGTCACCCAAAGTACCTGGGCCTTGCAGAGCTTCCCAACACTGCCCACAAGCACAGAGTGGGGGACCTGCCTTGGGATCCCTGGAGATGGGACGCCAGCAGTGCCACTCCAGGTGCTGCGATTTTTGAGCGTGGCTCAGCAGCTGAGAGCCAGGAGCTCTTTCAGCTCACAGGAAGGTTGGGAAGGTTTCTGTTTCATGTGGATGTCAGAATTAAACTGGTTTTTGAGAAAAGTGAAGTTTTATGTTGCTGGGAGGAAAAGGTTAAAAGCTGAAGAACAGAGAAGAGGGTGGCAGAATTGCTTGAGTGACCTTGCTGCTGGGAATACCAAGGCTTGGAGAATATCACTGATGGAAACCTGCTTGGAAGTGGGAATGCCTACAGGTATTTATCCTTTGTCTGTTTTGAGAAGTAGAGATAAGGTAGGTATTTACAGAGACTTGAAGGCCCTCATGGACATGCTTGAGCTCCCTGTCTTGGGAGAGAGCCCAAGGCTCAGAGGTCATAAAAGGCACAGGGAAAGTCACACACAGCTGGGGAACTCCATGGCCCTTGATAAATGTTTGCCAGCAGCCCTGCTGCCTGCCAGGACTGGACTGAGCCTTGCAGTGCTGGCATTCCCACTGGAGTGTCTCCGTGCTGCTCTGGGATCTTCCAGTCAGTGAGGTAATGAAACAAATTTATTCTTTTTCTTTCAGCCCAGGTTATGGGCTTGTTCTGGCTACCTGCCTGTGTCAATTCACACATATGTGAACTAGAACTCCAGCTTTTTGGACAGAACTATATCACATCTTTGTAGAGATAATGAGTAATCATAGCATGAGGCTAGAGGTTAAGTCTTGTTTGTTTTTCATCAACCAGTTCTTGAAACAGCTAATACTTCAGAAATAAAAATGATACAATTATTTTAATGAGACTCTGCTCCTTGATCTTCATATCTCTAGCCCTACTGTTCTAATATTTTCATTTCAGTGTTTCAAACCCAATGGTGACCTTCTATAAAGGATTTTGGACTGTTTTTTTTTAAATAGTACAGCATCAAACAAAATTAATTTAACAGTGATTAACATTATAGATGAATTTAGAAATTTAGCACCAGTTTAGTTTATTCAAAGAACCCAAGGAGCTGGTCCAGAAACCAGGAATGTCACTATATTCATTAATTTTTATCATATCTACAGAGTTCAAATGTCAATCTGAGCATCCTGCAGGACAGTCTTAATGTAAAGAAGTCAAAAATGTTCTCAATGACATTAGATGTTTACTATTAGTAAGAGTAGTATTTACAGTTATACAAAACAAACTGTAAACCTGTTTAAATCTTGTGCCTGACAGCTAAACTTTGTCAGGAATAAATGGTAACAGGTGAAGAACAGGTTATGTCACATTTGTGTCTCAGGGGAATAATGCATATTCAGTTCAAACTTCTAGTACATTTGGAGAAAGGACACCAAAGTTGAATTTTGCCCTGTACACATTTGTATTTGCCTTCATTCTGGATACCATGTGCACTCTACTCCCCTCATCTCAGAAAAGATGTGTTAGAACTGGTGCAGGTTCAGAGAAGGGTGACAAGCACAATGAAATGTGTGGTCTCTCATATAAGGAATAATTGAGCTGGCTGGGGCTTGTCATTATGGAAGAGATGACTTATGATGCAAAAGACAACTGCAAAATTATGAATGGCATAAAGTGGGAAGAGAAAGATACATTTGTCCAATAAAAATACAGGAGAAAACACAACTATTAATGATGCCTAAAAAATTTTGCTGTTTATGTGTTTTTCATATATTCACAGCTTTGTTGAATTACCCTTACATAGTTTTGTAGCTCCTAATAATTTTGCTACCTTTCTTCACTCTGTCTGTGCTTGAGGACAGCCCTTTAAAGTTGTGAACTTCATCTGGGGAATGATGCACAGCCCACCAGACAGATGTCCACTCCCATTGTGCTCTACAGGCCACATCCATTGGGAGGAAAGGCAGTGACAGGGGCAGTCCCCTTGTACCCATCCTCTGCTGTGTCATTAGTTGGGAATTGTCCCTGCCAGATATTGGCATAGCATTGATCTCTGGGCTGCAGTTTCTATTCCCATGGGAAAAGCTTGTTTTCAAGGCCAGGCTCTTCATTAACACGAAGGTTCTCCAAGCAACCTGAGTAGTCCTGGATCTTTTTCTTTCAGCAGGAACTTTAAGCAAGATTTTTCCATTTTGTGTCATCAGCAAGGGACATTCTTCATATGTCTCCTTCCTGACCTGGAATTTAGTAAGCTTTCAGGCAACACTTGAAGCTGGGCTCAAAGCAAGCAAAAGCAGCTGATTCTCAAGGCTTGTGTGAGTACTTGCAAAAGACCTCATGAACACAAGAGCCTTGAATGCATGTAAAGAATGAAAAGTAAAAGAGATCCATTGCAGTTTGCCAATGAGCAATACTCTGTCAAGTTTAGGAAATACCCTGAACAAAAACAGTTTAAGTCTATGAGAAAATTAGGAAAGGATATTAAACATTTTCCTTGTTTTTACATCTTCTAGCTATCTCCTTCAGCTGGGTAGATTCTTACTCTGAACCAGAACATTCGTCTGTTCTTAATCTGGGTTCAGTCAAGGGATAATTGGTATCTTTCTCCATACAAACCTGTGAATTTAAAACAACAAATGGGATATGCATTGATTTTTACTGCAATAAGAAAAGGTTGACAAAAACAGAATAAAATACTTCTTAGTGATGCTTCTTGTCCCTACTGTTTCTCACACAGTGGATGGGGGTTGCAGCCACTGGTTAGTGGAATGCTGAAGAATGCAGGTAGCTCAGTGGGAGCTGCAGGTAGAGCTCTGGCTGGTGGGCTGGTGCCAACAAAGGACACAGACCTGTGGCACCAGCCAGGTGACCAGGGACACAGCAGGAGCCAAATCCCAAAGTCTGGAAATCCCAGACTACCAGGGGCTCAGACTGTGAGGGTGAAAAAGTCCAAGGTCCCTCCCTGGAGACAGCCAGCTCAAGCTGCTCTGTTGCTGCACCATGATAAAATCTTTTAAAGGAGACAGAGGTCTGAGACTCTGCTGTGGGAAACCCAGGGCAGAGCTGGTCAGGAAAGCTTGTCTGAGTGTCAGAGTGGGGTGAGCTGGGGCCAAGCAAGGAACCTGCCAGCTGCAGGAGCTGCCTGTTGTGAAGGGACCCCAGGCCCAGCAGTTAAAACTTGGTGACCTCCAAAATGGTCAGACAGGGAGGTTTCCTTAGCTTCCTAACCAGCCCCTGATTACACTTATTGTGAGTAGCATACATAAAAATATTTTACCCTGTTGGATTAGAGATACCAAGTCCAGAGTTATTCAACCACCTCAAAGAAATCTGACACTGATTATTTTACGTAACTCCATAAACTACCAGAAACAATAGTCTTGGACTCACTGCATGAAATAAGACAACATGCTTCAAAATACAGCAGTGTATAGCTATTAAAAGAAGCATAAGTTAAATAAAACCAATTTTTGGTTTGGAAAAATATCAGGTCTTATATCTGTGGATGACAAACACTATTTAAAAAGAAACATAATGTACCATGCAGAAAAAAAAAAAAAAAAAAAGAGAGAGAGAAAGGGGAAGCTTATTACTGGTACAGATGATTCAGTTTCAAATATCTTTAGATAGTAAACTTACTGAACACTTTTACACATGCCAATGTATATCTTCGAATCCTTAGAAATGATTTGAGTAGACAGCTTAAGTGTGACTAATACCATTAGGGTTTTAACCATTATTAATTCAGCCATTTTAACTTCCCAGTAGTGAGATGCAGCTTTACTTATCAATTTTATTCTTAAAATGTTTCAAGAGGTTGCTGGTGCTAGCATATTTGAGTTTTACATGTGCCTCAGCATTTCTGCAGGTTAATAATGTCCTGAAGGCTACAGGATCTCCTTTTGGTTTCCAAAATTACATATGCATTATTGCAAATGAGTTCTGCCACAAAGGAATTCATAATGAAAACATCAGAGGGAATTAAAGTGCTTCTTATAATACTTGAGCTTGCTCCATTAATCGGAGGGCAAAATGAATTGAGTCATTATGTTCCCAGACAGTATTAGGGACCAAATGGGAAGCCCTGTCCCAGCTTGATATTTTTTTTTTTCACTGTAAGTATTTTTTGCTGGGGGTGTGGGTCAAGTCCAGGGGCAGCAAATCCATAGTGAGTAATTCAAGTAATGTTTTAATTCAAGTTTTAATCTTTATGCACAGAGACAGCAGGTCATTGTTAACTAGCAAGAGAGGCAGAAAGATTAAGAATGTACACAGTGTATTACCTTGAGAGGAGAGGGAAGAAGCATAAGTGTCTTTTACTGTAGAATTATTTGGCTTTCAAGAGCTGTCTTTTCATACCTATATGCATGACTTGATTGGAAATTTGTTGACATCTGAAAGTTGTCTGGAAACCAACGGGCAGCACGATCTTTATAATAACAGTAATTGTCATTGTCAAGCAAATGAACAAAGCAGTACCTTTGATTAAGCCAGCTGACCCACCTGGAACAAAACAGACAATTTCAAATCTGAGGTAGGAGCAACAAACTTGGAGTTGTTATTTATTCAAGCAGTTAAAATGTGCAGTTCTGCCACTGCAATGTATACATTTTATAGGGAGATTTCAGTGCATTTTTATTCATTTGAAATGAAGAAACAGCTAGATGTCCTGCATATATCTGTCTGCAAAAGTAAGTTTTTAATTAGCCTCCTCAAATAACATATTTAGTTTAAAGCAGAGTGCTCTCATGCTTAAAACACCTCTTACATGTTTATGATGACTGCAGTGCATTTACACTAGATATTGTAAGAGGACACCATTTTGCTCTTGCTTTACTCCAGGTGGATGAATTCACTTTATCCTTGCCACAAGGTGGAAAATGTGTGTAATATTTTACATGACAGTGAATATGTACATATACACCACACATGTTTTTGTGTATGGTGTTGCTATACAATGCTATCTATGGTTTGGAGCTCCATGAGCTTGCATGTGACCAAGAGAAATCATAAATATATCCAAAAGATTTCCTTGCATGTGACAAATGATGGTTCTGAGAAGTGTTGGGATTGGGCTAGTGGAAGTCTATGTGCCCTGCATGAAAAAGCTGATTTCATGCTTGTGTTCAACAACAGGCTCTGCCTGTGCTGCTGATCTGTGATTTGCATAATCTTTCAACAAGATGGGTGAGGTTGTAGCTTCTTTTTCTGCTCTCCAACTTCTAGCTTATTCCTATAGGAAACTATTTCCTCAAAAATCGAAAAATAGCATAGACAGATCTACAGTTAAAGCTGCCAGGCATATTTTTCATATAAACTTTTTTTTTTTTTTTTTTTTTTTTTCCTGGGAATATCCCACTTTTTAGTCAACAACATGTTCCTTGGAAATGGCTTGGTTTGTAAAAACTTTGCTAGAAACAAGGACAGAAACCTTTGTGGTCTGTAATTACTGGGGCCAGGGCATCCACAGCCACAGAGCAATGAGCCTCTGTCTCAGCAGGGATGGCAGAGCTCCCCTGTCCCACAGCAGGGAAGACCAGTTCCAGCAGAAATCCATGTTTTGGGAGTCTTCTGTCTCTCCTCGTTTCTGTGTGGGCATCCAACAGATGTGAGGAAATTCCATTTTGAAATGAAGGAATGGGTGTTGTCCATTAAAAAAATCTTTCATACATTTTATTACCTGCAGGTATTTTTAAATTAAAATGAAATCTCATTGAAGTTAAATTTAATTTTGAATTGGTCACTGTATAACATTTTTGAAGCATTATAATTTCCTGAAACCTTGAAATTGTTATATCAGATCTGTTTATAGATTCTAGTTCCTGATGTAGTGAATATAAAATCTTAAAAAAAAAAAAAAAAAAAAAAAAGATAAGGCAACTCTTCAGTCATGGCAATAAATTAAAAAATTGGAATTTAAGGAAAGAAATATAGTTATTCTTTTAAATAATATTCAGGCTGAAAGACTTTCAACTTTTTAATGTAAACATGAGTTTAGGCAATTTACCTAATTCTGACTTAATGCTAAGATTCTCTCCAAATCAGAAATCCCAGCTAAAGGATTAAGTTAACAGAAAAAATAAACATAATGATAAACAATGACTGGAAAAATAATAACAGTTGATTTTAAAACCCATTCATTCTTCTGGAGGCAATACTTTTAAAAATGTATGTATTTAAAAGGAAAAGCTTTGAGAAAGTGAAAACTAGCTTTCAGGTAAGTTTTAAAATTTTAAATATGTAAACAGAAAAATAACACTTCCAAAATTTCCCTCAAATTGAAATACCAATAACCCAAGTTTAGGCTATTTTTTTCTTAATAGCTTATGTAGATTTTTTTTTTTTTGAAGCAAATGAGGTAAAAGTAAAAATGCTCAAGTGTGAAAGTGTGAAGAATATACCCCCTCTCAGTGGGCTTTTAAATTTCTTTTTTTATCACAAAAGGCAGCATGTAGTCACAGATACAAAGTGATGTTTCTGCTGCAATATTTTGACATAAATATAATTCCAGGAAAAAAAAAAGTATTTTTAAATGCTATTGCAAGAGAAAGAAATGAGAAGACAAACTTCTTCTTTTAGCCAAGAGAAAATTTTAGATATGAGAAAGCTTTGTGTGCAAAATTTCTTCCCTCCCTGTAAAAAGATTGGGGTGTGTTGGGTTTGTGGAGCAGCAAGGTTTTGGTTCTGGGGGTACTACAGGAATGTCTACAGTGAGAAGTTGCCTGAAGCTTTCCCTGTGTCTGGCAGAGGCAATGCCAGCTGGCACCAAGACAGACTCATTGTGAGAGGGGTAAGGTGCAGGAACAGTTTGCCCAGGGAAATTGTGATGAAGATGGTGAGTTACCCTGTAACATTTTTGACATAGTCATGTAATAAAAGAAAAAAAAAAAGTTAAAATAAATAATTTTATTATTTTGTTTGAAAATAAAATACTGATGTCTCAGACTAGTTATAAATGGGATTGCATTTGGATCAGAGACCAGAATCAGAGTGTCTAGATACTCTAATAGATTTCTGGTTTAGGAATTTTCAAGGGGAATAGGACAGCTAATCCCCATCTTGGTTTCTGCATCTCCCTTGTTACTTTTATCCAGGTTTTATCCTCTTTTCTTTATCAATATTCTTTGCCTTCTATTTCTTCTTGCTTTCTTCTCATGCTGTTCTTATGCCTCGCCTTGCCTTCCCTTCCCTTCCCTTCCCTTCCCTTCCCTTCCCTTCCCTTCCCTCCCTTCCCTTCCCTTCCCTTCCCTTCCCTTCCCTTCCCTTCCCTTCCCTTCCCCTTCCCTTCCCTTCCCTTCCCTTCCCTTCCCTTCCCTTCCCTTCCCTTCCCTTCCCTTCCCTTCCTTCCCTTCCCTTCCCTTCCCTTCCCTTCCCTTCCCTTCCCTTCCCTTCCCTTCCCTTCCCTTCCCTTCCCTTCCCTTCCCTTCCCTTCCCTTCCCTTCCCTTCCCCTGAGGTTCTCCAGGATTTTCTTAACAAGCTGGGACATTCCTAAACACTTCATTGAGGATGTATGGGAGGCAATCAAGGAAAGTAGCCTTCTGGTAATTAACTGTGATTCTTATTTTCATCTGTTGGTAAAACCAATGAAAAAAGTGCTCATTCCAGGATTTCAGGATTCCAAAGGAATCTTTGGTTTCTCCCCAGAGGGTGAAGATATTTAATTGCCTTATGAAATACTGAGAAGATTTCCTGGGGGTCTGATGCCATGGGTTGCCAAAGCAGTTTCATCTGTCTTTGAACTGTGTCAGGTGAACTTTGGCAGAGAAGTGCAGGCAGGCTGGATGAGAAGGTGCCACATGCACTCTCACAGTTTGCTTTCAGGTGCTGACGACTCTTGTTCCTTCCCCTCCCCACTCCTATGCCTCCAGCAACTCTGTGCCATTCCCTTTGCTCTTTATAACTGAAAATACATCATTAAGCATGTTTCTGTTTTTCATATGCTTTTCAGTCATACACAAAACCTTCAGACTGGGACTCTTGATTTTCGCTTGGTATCTCTTTATGTCAGTTGTGCAAACTTTGAAGATGCAGCTACCAAACTGTGACCAAGCACCTGGAGAGCTGTCAAGAACAGACTAGGTCATGTCTGCCAACTTGGGCATTGCCATCTGCACTGCTGAACATCCACAAAGCCCTGGGCAAGCCAAACAAGGCAAACCTCCTCCAAGCACTCACCACTTCTTCGGAGTCCTGCAGTGCTTGGATGACTCCAAAAGCAAGGCTTCTGCTTGAATACTCAGAGTAAAAATAAAAGTATTCAAGGCCATACTTAGAGAGGACAGTTACTCCACAAAATAGTCATTAAACTCTTGGAAGGTCTGAAAGTGGCTGACAAGAGGCAATAACAACTTATCTGGCTATAATAAAACAGAAGGACTGGAGGCTTAGTCTTACAGGGATTCTGTGGTAGTGAAGTGAAAATTCTAGGAGGTTTTAGAAGTATTTTCCCCCAGAATTCAAAATAACAGTTATCCTGGAAAAAAAACCCTGAAAAAATAAAATGAATCTTGGTTATTTTCCCTTCAGGCTAGTGCCATTTTTGCTAAGCTGTCCAATGGTGCCAGAGTATGTAACATCTTAGTCATCAGCAATCTGGCAGGTATTTTGTCCCTTATATTGATCCAACAGCTTTGTGCCAGGCTGTTTGCACCATCTGTCACACCAAAGTCAGCAGGGGGGACAAAAGGTGGACAGCTGGCACTATCAGTCTGGAATACCATTTTAAGGGAGAAATACCAGAACTTGTGTCAAAAGGCACAGAAAACAGAGAGCTTAATGGGGAAGACATTAAAGCAGATGCATTTCAGATGGAGCAGCTCATCTTTTCTACCACCCTTACTATGGTTATTAGAAACACACTTCTAAGAATGTAAAAGGTCACAGGATGCCTAAACTGAACATAATCACTCTTGGTTATGTATACTTTTGGTTTTCCAAGGAAAGCAAAGTTGCCTAAAATGACTGGTTATAAAAAGCCAATCTGTAATGAAATTTTCAGCTGCAGAGTACAGGAATAAAAGTGCAGCAGAGAAAATTTCTGGATTGATTTTTGCCATGGAATCATAGTTACCAGGGAAGCATTCATCAAATGCTGGCCAGAATCTGACCTCCATTACTCTGCTCCTCCTTGCAGGTTTGTCTTTGCTAAAAAGCTATTTCACAGTCTTATGAATAAGTTGGCAAGGGAGTAATGCATAACCCAAAGCAGGATGCTTGGAGAGATTTTTCATATGTCCAAAGGCAAGTCAACCCAATATTCAGCTCCACAGTGCGTCAGCCAGGCCATCAGGCAATGTTTCAAATCAGATCTGCAAATCAGCCAAGGAGACATTAGGAAATGCACAGAACTACACACTAAAGGTTTTGGTGAAGAGCATACTGCAGCAAATGTGATTCAGGACATACTGCACCACTTTGAAATTTACAGCCAGTCCATACCTTCTGGATTGAAAGTGGTGCCAACACGACATATGCAGCTGAGGATTGTGCTTATATTCCTGTACTTGTTTTGCAAAGTGTTGCAATTTGGTTTTGACAGACTTGAATGATAACTGCAGCACTGAAAATAGAATCATGGCTCATCAGAAGATAGTCACTTTGCATATTTCACTGAGGCCAGTGTAATGCAGAATGAAGACCAGAAAGAAAATAACTTGTTAAAGGTCAACTGAAGCAAAATAGTCTGCCTTCTGGAGTTTAAAGATGAGGACTTTGCTATTATACATAGGAATACTGAAAGCCAGTATTTCTGCTCTGTGAAAAATGTTAAAATTTACAATCTTATTGCATGCTATTAGAAAAGCAAAATTGATCAAAATGGAGTTTTAAATAGTTTTTGACTAAAAACTGATTTTGGAGATTTTTTTCCAATCTAATAGCTTTATGCATAATTACATAATCCATCAACGCTGGAAGAATGGTATGAGTAGAATATGAAATATTTTAATGACTATCTGTAAAAATAGCATTAAAGCATCCTATTAAAAATATTACTTTATTCCTATAAAAATCAATGCATTCTTGCTACACTGGACTTCAGGAAGGCAGACTTTGGTCTCTTCATGTACTTACCTGATAGACTATCATGGGATAGAGACCTGGAGGCAAGAGGAGCTCAAGAAAGCTGGATAATATTTATGGTCCACTTCCTCCAAGCTCAAGATTGATGCATTCCTATGAGTAAAAAACTCAGGAAATAGGCAGGAGACCTGCACAGGGGAACAAAGAGCTTCTGGCAGAAGAAGGGCATGTACAGCATGTGGAAGGAGGGACAGGCCACAGAATACAGGAATATTATCAGAGAATGCGAGGATGCAAAGAGGAAGGCTAAGGTCTGTTTGGAACTAAGCATGGCAAGGGCTGTCAAGGACATCAAGAAGTGTTTCTTCAAATCCATTATTAGCAAAAGAAAGTCTAGGGAAAATGTGGGACCACTAGAGAATGGGGTGGGTGCCCTGCTGGTGGCAGATCCAGAGAAGGTGGAGTCACTGAGCACCTTCTTTGTCTTTATTGCTAAGGCCAGCACAAAGGAACCTCAGACCCTGGAGCCAAGAGAGAAAGTCTGAAGAAAGGAAGGATTTTCCTTGGTTGAGGAGAATCAGATTAGAGATAATTTAGACAAATTTGACATCTACAAATTCATGGGCCCTGAAGGGATGCATGCACTAGAGCTGAGGGAGCTGGCACATCTCCTCTGCCTTTCTACTCACCAGAGATCAGTGACCTCTCTTTGTGCTTTAAGGGGTAAGAATCTGTCTCTTACATGATTCTGGCTTGGAAAGGAACAAGTTTCTTGTGCAGCAAAGTCCATTTCACATTGAAACAGCTTTCTTCTGGCAGAGTCTCTGGAAGGTAACCCTTCCATTTCTGCTTTTCCTTTTGACTTTGGGCTTAGCTGTTTAAGATCGATGTGTCAGAAATGCAGATGCTGTGGAAAAAAAAAAAGATACAAATTCTATCTCAAAATTTGTGCATTATATTACAATCAAAATATTATTATGAAGTATTACATTTCCTGAGTATACTTCACTTTATTCCATATTGTATCAACATTCAGATGAATTCAGCATCTGTAGTAATATCTGCTTTCTTCAGTTTGAATCTCAGAATAGATGAACATTTTTTGTCATTGTCAGTAAGAAAATTACCTAAGTCACCCTTAGTATTGAAATGAAACTTGGTTATGTTGACCCTGATATCCAAATGAACTGTTTAATATAAAGATCACATATATTGCAGTATTTTAAAATTACCAGAAGTGATCTACTTTTTTATTTGATAGACGAGTTATTAAAAGAACTCAGGAGAAGAACTGAGAAAACCAAGTGGAGAAGTTCATTAAAAATTTATTTAATATAGGAAGAAAATCATAACTAAGAATTTTCAGGAAGTGGAAAATGACTTACATCAAACTCTTCAAAAATTATCATTCTTTCCCAACAGAAATTAATTTGAAACTAAGTTCATAGGCTGTTGTTTCAGGAGTGATTTTATATCAGAAAGCTAAAAGTAAAAATTTCTACAGCCCAGAAAGCTCAGTATATTAAATTAAAAAGAATTTGAAGTACTACTGAGTGTCCTAGACAATTTCAGTGTTCTAGAGAGTGCTGCTGGCTGGAAGATTTGGTGAGTGCCAAAATGGCTGTGGATAATGTGGGGTCAGGTTCTGCTCTGAGATGTTGCCACTCATGACAGTGCCACAGACCAGGCAGCATCAAGCCCTCTGCAGTACTGTGAGGGCACAGGACTCCAGGGTGGGAATGAGAATCTATTTCTTCAAGTTTGCACAGGCAGCTCCATGCAAAAATCTGTTAGGCAGGATTAAAAGTAATTTTTTTTTTTTTTGGTTGAGGAAAAATCTTGCTAAAGAGAAAGAGGCCTGGAGTTTTCATAGCAGGGATCAGCTGTTGGATAGAAGAGACCTAGAATATCTTTCAGAAATTGCTTGATGAGAAGCACGTGTCAGTATTTTTCTTCCTGTATTCATTTGTTTTTTTTGTAGTATACAGAAATGTTATTTATTTTGTCAAAAGAAAGAAAATGCCAAGGCTTTGAGCTCTTGGCCTTTCAGCTGGTGAGTTCACCAGTGTATAGAGGAGGTCATTGTGCTGAAATTTGGCAGGAATATTAATATTTTATAATGCTCTGAATCAGCATAATTTATCTCATCAGTTAGGTCATGCCACAGTCCTGTGCCTTTTAAGCCCTGAAATGTCACCAGCAGCTACAAGCACTGCTATCATTGAGAGAAAGAAGGCTCTTAAGGCAATTTCAACTCAAAGCAGGCTCTGATCCCTGGCTGCTGTAAAATGAAACAAAGAACTCATTTTTAATCCTTTTTTTTTTCTGAACTAAGAAGGAATGCAAGTAAATAAATAAGACATGATATTAATAAAATCTGTCAGCATTTAAATATCTCTCTGAACCAAGGAGGAAAATTGAGTAGAGCTATCTCTATGTTCTTGGTAGGTTTTCTATAGGGGGTTCCCAGACTACAACAAGTGTTCTCAGTCCCTTATTACAGAAAACAGAATCTGGCAGTAAAGCATTTATCAGAAGCACAGGACTCCAGAAGAAGTAAATTAATCTCACAAAACTGAAATTCTAATGATTCTCCTCACAACAACAGAAGAACAAGTGTCACTTCCCAGTGACTAGTTACTATACTTCAAAGTACTTTTAATGTGTTTCAGGATTAAATGGGAAGCACAACAACCAAAGCTCTTAAAGATATTCTAACTTAATTTCAGCATGTGGTATCAGTCCTACTGACTTGTGGTTACTAGTATTGTTTATTGTGCTTGTTTCCCAATCTCATTGGCCATCTGTTCCTCATTTACTGTCCCTTGAAAAGTGTTCATGGGTAGCTGATTTTGAGAGGTATGGGGCAACCTCCACTTCATTTTTTGAGTTTTCATACATCTGGCTGTGGTGGCAGGCAGGGAAGTCCAGCCTTCTAGCCTCCCATGGCATCCCACAGTAACCTTGGATGGCTCTGGGATGTGGGATCTCACATCTCCTTTCCCAAGATTTTATGATTCCCTGCTGTCTTCCTAAATAAGGGAAATGCTGATTGATGTGCTTGCCCAAAAGCAGGAATAGGAGTTATCTCTAGCAGTTCATGGGAACAGTCTTATCTGCCAAGGCACCTCAGTTCAGACCTGCTGTAGTCCTGCTGTCTGTGTCTCTCCTCAGTGTACCCCCCCAGTGTTGCAAAGCTTGGTGATAATTTGGGCATGCAGAGAAGCAAAGAGAACATATATTTAACCCTGTGCCCTATGCCATGATCTGAGCATGTGTTTTCAGCAGTGATATGTGCCCACTGAGCACCTAGCCTCATTTGTTTTACCAGTCTATACATCTCTAGTTTTTCCTTCAAGGTTTCCTGTTTTACAGTCATAAATGTGCCTGCACACTGTAGGCACCTGTTGGCATACTGTCAATTATGGTAGCAGTAGAAAAATATTAAGGGTGTAAGAACAGCCTGTTCAGACTTTTTCAGTACTAAATCCACATGCATTGACTCACCTCTTCTATTTAGAAATCATAAATTCTGTTACATGAAAGTTCATATTCATGGGCAATTAGCTTTGTTTATCACTTAGAGTAATTAGTATAAATTCATAGAATCATTTGGGTTGAAAAAGACCTTTAAGATCATCATCCAACCATAAACCTATCACTGCCAATTTTACCACTAAACCACATCCCTAATTATGGAATCACTTAAGTTGGAAAAGACCCATAAGATCATTAAGCTCAACTGTAAAGCTAACACTTTCTGCCTTCTTCAAATGTCCTGGACAAATGGAGGTTTTTAATTTCTCACTCTATTTTATAAAAGCACTTGGCAGTGCTCCACTTTCCATTCTATAGTAACAGAATAATTTAAATATGAATGTAAATAATCAGATTTCATATACACATTTTCAAGTACATGCTGTCAGAATTCCACAATACATAGACTGCAAAACATTGAAGATGCAGATTCAATAAGTCACTGTCCATTTAAAGAGCTCTTCCAGTGTTATCACTGATGTTTTGAGCACAACATTTGTCCTGTTTACATTGATGTAAGAATCAAGATCTGTTGAATTAGCTTTTTTGATTTTAAATCCAATGATTATGACTGAATTAATAGTAATGTCCCTTTGCTACCTTCTTTATAAGACTGGAAAGGGGCAGGGAAGCTTTTTTACATGCTGTTCTGTATTTTCTGCACTCAGAATGTCCCAATACTTAAGTGGGCAAGCTGGCACAGGAGTGCATGTCGTCAAGAGAGCAGGAGTTAACATCAGAACTTAAATTAATGCAGCTTGTTTCAGGCAAACTCAGTAAACACTTATCTTGTGTCAGTTTTGCAGTCAGAAATCATTTTTAAAATCTGACAATGGCTAAATTAGACAGTTTTCCATTACAGCCTAGGAAAGTAAAAGCATAATTGCCACTTGCATCTGGTAAAATGGATTTTGCGTTGCGATATTTAACACACAGCGAATGAGAAAGCTAAAATCAATAAAAAGTAGAGTGAAACTTTGTGCTTTCCCTCACTTTTCTTATTGTTGCCTAGGAGCAGTAGGCAATTGATGCAAGTATTTATTGAGGAGGTTTGGATACCACACTCTCCTTGCATAATATTACTCTGTAAAATACTGATATTCCAGCTGGAGTTCATAATATATGTATTGAATGAAGTGCAGCAGGTTTTCTGTAGGTAGTGAGAGGGGCTGTACTTTTTCAGAAGTAGAAGCTGCCACTTTTAGGATCTCCATAGGCCAATATGAAAATATAATTTTTGAATATTGAGGACTGTAGCAGTTGCAACCTGTCCTCAGGAGGCTGTGTTGCTGTCTTGTGGGCTCAGACAGCAGAGGTTCCAGGCAGCTGTTGGATAATTTGATGTAATCCCAACCTTCAACAGTGTGCATTGTTAGTAAAGGGGGCTCCCCCTCACCTGAGGTCCCAGACTTGTGGGTGGTACAAATGGTGTCCATGGGGCAGCTCTAACCTTGGCTGAACACCTCTGTGTAAGCAGGTCCCTGTGTGTCAGTGCACAAGGAGGGCACCCTTTGAAAATGTATCATCACTAGTTTTGTTTTCAACAATTGCTGAAAAGATGTGGTGAAAAAAAGACAAACAAAAATTCCTATAAATAGTTCCTTGCCAAATTAGAATTTTGGGCAGTTTTAATGTACTGATGTCACTGATACCAGAGTTTCTTTTTGCTGAGATGTGGCATAGCTGTGGTGACATTGTGTATATATATTAAAGCTGAAAGAATAATTTGAAGAGAATAATTTATTTGATGTATTGATCTGCCCTCTCACCTTTTTTATCTGCCTTGTCCATTTAGACAGAAAAGCCTTTGGTTGTATTCTGACCTCAGGAGGGTCAATAGTAAAATGCTGATAGACTTCACCAGAGCCTGGCTCTTACCCTGGGGATTTTAACTTAGCAGCTCAATGAAGCCTTGATATTTACAAAGCAAAATGGAGCAATTTTTAAACAAGGATACAAGGGATGAACAAATAGTTTTGTGAGGGCTAAAGGAGAGGTGCTTGCTCTGGGCTCTGGGTCAATTCCCCAGTGTCTAATAAGATGTGAGTGCACACCTCAGGCTTTGCCTCCAGCTTCTTTTTGATAGACTGCTTTCATGAGGCTATTGGGAAGAAAATACTTCAGAGACCTTTGCCCCTTTGTCAAATCTAGTTTTAGTTAAGCAAGAGGCAGGAAAATTACTGAATGGGAGAGAAGGGAGGAGACACAGACACAGAGAATGATTTCATAAGCTACATATTCTAGGAAAAAAATTAAAAATTAATAATTTAAAAAGAATTTTAAATGGTTCCTCATTATTTCTATTTTATTTTAGAACATTTTAGCATTAATCTCAAAAGGAAATTTTAATAGAGCCTTCTTTTTTGCTAGATGTAATTCTAGAAAGTGTGCCACAATGAAATCTAATAAGCATGTGTGCCTCCTCAGTCTTAGGCTTCCTTTAAAATAAATTAGTGTGGAGGTGTGTCCAATATTATCAGAAACCAAAGAGAAGGAGTGAGGGAGAAAAGCAGCTCTTTCCAATTTCTGTTGCTTGTTGTCTACATGCACCAAATGATAAAACAGAGAGATCATACCAGTGTTTTGCAGAGATATCCATACAGCTGAGCTTGGATCAAAGGCACTTGCTAAGTTTGCAGAAAGATATGACCTTTTTAGACTTAAGGAAAAAAATATTTTGGAGGACTACAACTCATGTTGATGAAGCATATACTCAATGCATTTCCAGAGAATCTCAAAATAAAGCATGAAAAAAATCACAAATTAAAGGTCATTTGGAAAAGAACAGCCATAACACACATGGATAATGAATTACATTAAGATCTCAGGCTAAAAGATCTGTAGAAACAGAGAGAGCAATTAGCAGCAAAAAACCTACTTCTGTTACCCAAATTGCACCCATTTTGTGCAAGAATGACTAAAATTATCTTTTTGTAAGTCTGTAATCTGTCTATGAAAACCCCACAAGTTTCCAAAATTTGAGCACTGTTTACTTGTGTAGGTTTTGAGCATCCTTAATTTCTGATAATATCAGTACGTGCATTTGGCAGTGTAGGGTACTGGGAAATCAGAAAAAGCTGCTGCACACCTTGGAATGTCCAGGAATTTTTAGGTACTGGGGATATTAATAATTTTCTGGAAAGTGTTATGTTTCCTGGATATGAGTTTGTACTTTACACTCGGACAGCCAAAATGTGAATATAATTTCAAACTCTTATACACAGTGGCATGGTATTGAAGAGCTCTGAGCTATTGATCAAAACATGGAGGAGAATAAATGGCAGACTCAGAAATGGATTTAAGTGAAGGACTTGAGTTTTATGGCTTTAACAAAGCAGCTGGGCAACAAATGTCTAAATCACACTTACAGTGGTGGCAGTTAGATGCCAGTGCATGGTTACAAGTGTCCAGCTGTGAATCAGTGATTTGTGGCAGAACTCCCTCTTCAGCCTGTACAAGGACATAGCCTTTAGAGCTGGGGTAGAGGTTATCAAGAGAAGATTTCCCTTAAGTCTCACATTTCTCTGCTGCTGGGTGGTCTGGATTCCACCAGCACAACTGTAGTAATCTCACTCAGTTTCTCAAGTTGGTGGAAAACATAAGAAATCAAAGTTGGAATAGAATCACCCTCAAAGGTGTTCCTGTTCTCAACTGTCTATATAGGAGTTAGGAGCAACCAGCAACCTCTGCTAGGCACTTCAATTAAATACCTGAAATTAGACTGAATGAATCTAGCTGTGATCCTTCAGCTAAGTCTATCTCATTTACTTATCAGAAAAGATAGATTGATTCTAGACAAATTTGTCTTGCCTTCCTGAATATGGAAATTTCATATCTCGCTGTGCTTGTATCATAGGGAGAGGGAAAAGATGAAAAATGTAAGCTGGCAAAAATGACTTTTAGATCTCCAAATAATGTAAAAGTGCATCATACTACTAAGGTTTAAAATAATGTCTGAGGGTGAAGACTAGAATTTAGTTTGTTCAAGACTTAATCTTCTCCAGACATTGGCAGTGTGGGTTTTGGTGAAGAATTGAAACAGAAGTGTCTAGCCACATCACATTCTGGTACAGTCATTCCCACTGGTGAGAATAGGAGCACTAAGGATAGGAAGCAAGTAAATAGAGGGAGATAGGTATACCATAATTGCAAGCAAGTGAAAACGTGTGTTTTTCAGCAATCTGTTTCCATATATCATAAATTTATGCTGCGCCAGCTCACAAATTCATTCCTCTATCCATCATTGTGCAACTCTTTCCATGTTTTTAAATCCAAAGGACAATTGCTTACAGAGGACCATTCCTTGGTGGTTTCAGAAGCAGTTAATCCATGGTGTGCTCTCTGCTGAATCACAGCAGGATTTCTTGGGTCTTCTGCTTCAGTGTAATTCATCTGGGCCAGCTGCAGATTTGGAGTGCCTGCATATTCAGAAATGAATTTGACTCTTTTTATTTACAGCAATGCCAAGGGACGTGCTTGGCAAGTTTATATCCTAGTGGAATCTGACTCCAACACTGAAGAATTCAAATTCAAACCTTCTAGGGTCCAGATATCTCAGGTGCTCTGAAAAAGTCCTACAAGAATCCATAGCAAAATCCAGGTAGCTCACACAGCTAATGTGATCATGCCCTTGTCAAACTGATTCCAAGTTTATGTTTGATCCTAGCATTGAAGATTTCTTACCTAAAAAAGGCCTTAACAGTTTTCAGAGGATGTGTTTTTGCCTATACTCATTTAGTGTGACCCTGACTCTCTTTCTCTGCTGGTTGTTTTTTAAGCACATTAATTTTAGTGACAATGCTTATTGCATAAATTGTCCATTCAGCCATTCCAGTGCACACCTGGAGCTGCTCCTCTGCCACCTGAAGAGTGAGATTGCTAATCCTGAAAACCAGAAAAAGGCTGTAGCAAAGGCTGCTTTAATCAGTGACTCCCATTCCTATGAAGGTGATTTCTGATATCCTATAACCTGAAAGCAATATGGGTTTGGACTACACATCACCTTTCTTGTCTTGACATCCCCATTAGCTTTAGTAAGAATAATAATTTTTTTTTTTTTTTTAGTTTATTGCAACACTGTGACAGACGAGATCTTCCTCACAGTTCAAGAACACACGTGAAGTGGATTCAGTGAGAACTTCTTATTGCTCTTGTCTCAAGCCTTAGATGATAAAAAATAGTGCTGGAATAAGACTTGCATTTTGACAAGTTCCACCAAATATTTTTAGAAACCTTATCCTAACTAGTTATCCAGAGTTTTCTGCCTGAAGTCCTAAAGTTTGGGACTGGCCCTGTGACTGGCAAAGCTCAAATACTGGGTGAATGTGACTGGGCTCCCCAAATTTGTATTTTCTACAAAACACAGCTGTGGTCCTGTAGATGTCAAGAGTGACAGACTGGAAATCTATTCCCTCTGCTGTCTTTCATTTCTGCAGGCACCCAGTGAGAACAAATATTGTCACCTAAAGCTCTAAGGTGGGCTGCTGTCCAGTACTGGGTTTTCTTTGGACCTCAGCTTTCACTGGCTACATTGTCAGATTTGCACTGGGTAGTTTTGGATGGTGTACTGACTTCCACTTTAGAAGACTGCTGGTATTCAAGCAGAGGATTCATTACTACATAACTTGAAGTCTGTTGAAAATCTAATTCTACATTTATGTTAAAAACACCTTTCTCAGTGGCAATAATATTTTGAATTAGTTGTTTTTCTATGCCATTATTGAAAGAAACTAGAACTCAGTTTTCTTTGGGGTTTCAGAAGCATTATCTTTTTCTTCCCAGTAGATTTGTTTTCTTCATTTTCAGTTTGTTCCTGTAATTTCTGAGCATCAAAATGAGGATAGAAACATGATACTTCAGAAAATTATTAGCCAGCCAGATTCCCAGAACAATCTGATACACAAAATAATAAATCTTTCAAAATCAGAAAAGGTCCCAATGCAAAGTCTAAATTCAGAAATCCTTCCTAAGGGTCACCATCTAGGGCAGTTTTGGGTACACCATAATTCCAATGCCACTCTGGTTTCATTGCCTGAGTTGCAGCCTAAATTGTTAGGAAAAGTTTGATGTGAAGATATGAACAATACAATCATATAGACTTTAAAAGGCTTATTTTGACTGAAACTTTAACCTTTTAATCATTTTTCTATGGTAATGCTAAATCTTGTGGTCAATAACTGTGTAGCATACTGGATGCCAGTGTGGTCAAATATTTCACACCAAGTTCTGGTGGCACCAAGGTCTGATGTACAATAGTACCTTTGGAATTTAGGCACAAAAGTTGGGAAACATTAAAGAAAATGACTAAAATAAAAGCTATGCACAAGTTTATTTGGCTAATGAAATAACCAAAACCATGTTTTGCACAAGTAAAGAAAAAAATGATAAAATGTCCTCACCCAATTAAACCCAGTAAACCAGTATTTTTTTGCTACAGGAATTGCAGAGAAACAATTCAGAGAGCACCCCACAGTATCTTCCCTTCTTATACAATGAGTGGGCAAATCCTGTCAGTGTTCCATATCAGCATTCAAACCAAAGGAAGTATGAATATACAGTAGTTGCTGAAATTTCACTGTTCTGTTCACAAAAGTTTTTGAACAATAAGTAGGAAAACTATTCAAAACCACTTAAAATTATTGATGAAATAGAAATGTGTTTAATGATTACATAAATTAAAATTGTATGGTCCTTCCTGGTGGGAGGTTATGTGCCATATTTCAGTTCTCATCAGGACAACTGGCTGTATTACATATAGTGATAGGCTGGATTTTTATGTGTATCTATGTAAATTCAGACCTCTGATTATGAACCTTTTTTTCCCCCCAGAACAGTCTCAACAAGCTTTATTATGAAGATTTCTGTTAAAAAACTTAGGTGACCAGAATTCATGGCAAAGCAGCTGACAGGAATGCCACATCCCCCTGCACTCTCCTTGACTTCCAAATCCAAAAGCTGCTGTGCTCTCAATGTGTTTAGGAAAGTTAATGAAAATATAGTTTTATATTTGTGAGATGAGTTGAAAGAAAAGTCTCAAAAAAACTCCACAATATTTTAAAAGGCAATTTTAGTCCTAATAGAGCCAGACAATAGATGTACCAGTTTCACTAGATTTGCTTCAATTCCCATTTGAGTCAATGGAGAGAATCCCATTGGCTTTAAGTAGGAATTAGATTAGCAGGATTTATGAAGCAATTGTGTTTTATCTGTGTTAGGAATAGGAAATTCTTGAAATGATCCCATTTTTGAGGAAATCAAATCTCTGTACCTGGACTTAAGATGGCATATCAAGAAAGAGGCAGGAAAATCTTAAATAGTCTGTAGTGAAATGTGCAGGGATACAGAAAATGCCCTCCACATCAGGAGAGTGGTAAAATCAATAGTCCCATCCTTAACATTAGAAAGTAGTAAGTTTGGGGAGCAAGAATTAAGAATGGAGAGTGCTCTCAAATTATGGATATTTTAGCCATTTTTCTTATAATCTTTATTCTTATTTACACTAGGCCAGTGATCCTGAGACAAGTAGCTCTGAATTATTTTTTTTTTTAAAGAAGGAAAAAAACATGTGCAAGCTTTGCAAGATGTATCTTTCCATGGTAAAGCATCATATCCTGTGCTAGCTGGAAGAATAATGGCAGCTTTTCTTCTCAGTTTTCTTTCACAAAGCCTGTGTGTGAGCTGCTTTTCTCTCTTGCCTCACAGCCACACAGCCTCCTAATTTAGCCAACATTTCATTTATGAATGGGTTCAGAGCAAAAACTTCATCCTATTTTCAAGCTTCTGAGGGTTCAGAGGCAATCAAATCCATCTTTAAATGAAAATGATGAATGTAAGTCAAATAAGTCCTATATATTTTTTTCTAATGACATCAACTTCTCTTTTGCCTGCCTTACCTAGAAGCCTGCATGGTCCTTGTCTGTGAAAGACTCATACTTCACTCAGCAATCTCAGAGAGTTTGATTTAGGATAAGGATTTTACTGCTGCCTATTTTTATAGCTGAGGTTTATATATATGTGTTCTACAGTTCAGTGAGGTTAGAGGTGTGACATGCTGTAGAAGCATCAGTGCTTTCTATTCTCCCCAGTTTCACTGAAAAGGTGTTACTTCCTTGTATCGAATTTTTCTCATTATTCAAAGAACATTTGATAATTTAACAAATAGATCTGTATTTTGCAAACACCTCAGCATCTGACCTGTCATTACACAAATATAATACTTCACAGAGAGAACATGGGAGGCCATAGCTCCTTCCCCCAAATTACCCTGGGAACTAGAGAGGAGCTGCAGTCTCCCTACTCATCTTTTACATCTCAGCCAGAGCCATCTTTGTTACCAGGACTTCTATTGAGAAGTCACAAGTCTTGCAGATAAAATAGGGACTGATTCCTTTTATAATAAGATTTTTAAAAGTCTTTACTGTTATACTTGGTTGTACACAAAAGAGCTCACATAGAGATTATAGTGCAAGCTCAGAGAGATAATGTGGACAGCATTATAGGTCTTTGTGGGCTTTGAAAATTGTGACTTGACTGTAATACTATGTAGTCTTTAAAAAGCATTAAAAGTAATAGTCTAAGGGTAGTCAGATACATACTTGGCAAGATTTGGTGTCTTCAAAATTATAGTGTTAGTCATGTTTATTCAAATCAGTGATCATAAGAGATAACTGGATGAGAATTCCTTAAGTGCTTTATAATGACTGTGGATTACAGAGTAAATCATACACAATTTACAGTTAAAATAGATTGAGTTTATGTGGCTACAGAAACTACTGCTGCTGTAGTTTAGGCAGAGGTGTGTCCCCCACTACCCTCTTAAATCCAGACATCAATAAAAACTTACAAAATACAGAAATGTCCCAATGAAATTCTGAGGGTTTTGAAGTTTCTGCATTTGATAACCAATTTAAGTACTGTAATCCTTAATTGTTTTATTTGCATAAATTTTTGCATGTACATAAAGAAATAGCTAAGTCTTACAGTATTGCAGCTGGAAAATTATGACGATTAGAACCTTGACCTTGGAATTTTCTTGTTGATATGCAGCAGGATATAGTGTTGTGATGCTCAGTTGGGTGTTGTCATTTTGGGACATGTGGCTGCAAATGAGGTACCTCTGCTGCCTGCAAGGCATCAGGAGAAGTGTGGCAGTCTCAGAATTGCAATACAGAGCAGCAGGTGTGACTGAGTACCTACAGGAGTAGGTCTGAAATTGTCTTGGGCACTCAATCCCACGGTTGTATGGGGTTGAATGAAGGTTCATGCCTGGAACTGTTTTATTAACCTTCCTCTTCAAAAAGGAGAGGATGTCTTGCTTTTGTTTGGAAAATTGGCAGCTGGAGAAGGTTTTTATTTTGAGGGAAAGCCTTTATTTCTAGGCTCCAGTTCCAGGACTGCTTATCCATTC